>OZ012552.1:8884447-10097443 GCA_963935595.1 Schoenobius gigantellus | reverse complement strand
GTCTTGTCCCGTTGCATAATTTTGGGGGAAATTTCTTAACAAAATAATTGGGGCGCCAGTTTTTAAATTAATCTTGTGTGCTGGAAGTCCAGGAGCGCTCAGTGAATTAAGAAAATCAGGATAATTGGTAGCGTCATCTTGCTCCATTACTATACTATTCTATACTATACTGAAGCAGAAGTAGTATACTCAACTACTTCTCCTTCAACATTGTTGAGTATATCCATTGTTGATTCTTGCGGTTTGGTCATTTCGCGGAGTTAAAATTGCTCTTTCGCAAAACCATGACTTCTCATGATCTGTTATTTGATTTTCTTCACCATACACGGAAGAGATAAGTTCTTCAATTGAATTAACAGTATAGCAGAGATTTTCAGATAAAACAATTTGCCCTTCTTCTTCCGGATATGTCCCTTCGCCAATTTTTAGCAATAAATCAGAAAATTCCTGCGCATTTGTGTTGCCTCCTGTTCGCGCCCTCATGTTCACTGTTAAGTGCATCCTTGTGACGTGTCGCCAAAGGCTTGAGCTCTTTAAGCATGCTCTTATCTCGTCGGTTTTATTCCCCGTGGTACTACTGGCAATGTTTGTCTAAAATCCCCACAAAACAGCATCGTTACGCCACCCATAGGTTGGTAATTTTGACGGATATCTCTGAGAGTTCTATCAACTGCTTCTACTGCTTTTCGGTGTGCCATAGTGCACTCGTCCCAGATAAAACCTTCACTTTATCACTGCTTCTAGAGATACCATATACCGAATGTTTACTTATGTCCAAATCTATGGGGATTTTAAACATCGTATGAGCAGTTTTACCGCCGGGTAACAAAGTGGCTGCTACTCCAGACGACGCCACAGCAAGAGCTATTTTGGCTTGATCTCGTAATTGTGCCAAGATTATTTTAGTGAGAAAAGTTTTTCCCATCCCACCGGGTGCATCTAGAAATATAATTTATCCTATAGCATTGTCAACACTGTGACATACACGGTCGAATACAGTGCGCTGTTCTACAGTAAGACTGTGGTTTGTAAAGTTTCAGCTTGATCTTGACCAGAGTAATGTCGTTCTTGTTGACGTTCTGCCCATTAACGCTCTCAAAACAATAATCAAACTGCATTGAGAGAGAGTGATTGCGCTATACGCAACAAGAGCGGTGTCTGATTCAATATCGTTTTAACCTTGCTATAAGCGATCATAGTAAGGCCCCTGGGACCCTATTTTTGAATCTTGTCTGGTACTGAATGCTCGTCGCGCATCGTCTGTGCTCGATTTCTATTGATTTTCGTTTGCGATGAAAATCAAATCGAAAAACAACATTATTTTCATTCTCATCGAAAAAAAAAGAAAATCAGTAGAAATCAAAAGCAGACCACGCTATAGACGAGCACTTGACGTCTGACAAATGATTCAAAAATAGAGTCCCTGATGACGGCGGCGATGGACAAAAAACCTTAGTCTGTGTTCTCTTTAGGAAAAGAAACGGTCAAGTGAGTATTTAAAATAATAAAAAAGAAATCAATATAAACAAGGATACTGGTCTTAACCTATATCTAATGTTACTCAAACTTGGAACTGGGTAGAATATTTAGAAGGTTAGCCATATGCAGGGTAATAAACTTCGATTAAATTAACTTAATGAACCCTTGTGTTTGCTTGTCAAACAGAGCCAGCGAGCGAATTCTGCGAGTAACTGGTTTGTTCTCATAATAATATCTGTTATGTGCCCCATATTAGCTTTTTGTGCTTAAAGGGTGCAATGAGAAGCGATTCAGCTTCTGGATTACTTGCAAATTTATTTGATCACATTCAAATTCCATTCCGTATGTCTATTAAGATAATACACAATAATAATAATATTTGACCAACATCGCAAATCTTGCTTGGATATTTTGTTACAAATAAAGCTCCTATACTCGAGAAGTTGGCTCGGAAGATATTGTAGTGCACATTCCTTATGCACACACAGTTCATTCTCTGTTCCTTCACTGGAATAGTTCGATGGGATGTTTTTTTAGTTTTTTTGTGGCGAAATAATCTATTACGATTTATTCTCTGGTAGGTTCCCATATCCGGCTTAATCTCCCTCCGAAACCTCATCAAGGTCAATACACCGAACGCACCCGGAACGACCTGAATGAGATCAGGCACAGGATCCTCTGTTTAATATACATTCCGAAGCACGGAGCTTGCTTTTATATAACAAAGTTGCCCAAATGCAGACTGCTCACTTGATGGGAAGTGGCTACAGTCCCTTAAAGTAGATTTAGTTGTTGCATAATTCTTACCACTCTTCTGCGACCCCTTCACGGACAGCAGGGGTAGTTCAGAGCTTTTTAGCGCTATGTACAACTTTTCGCTGTAACTCCGTTCAATACCTTAGAGCGTGGCGTTTTTGTTAAACAAGCGACTCGATCAAGAGTTTAGACTGTCGGAGCAAGTTATAACCGAACAACCAACGAATTTGATTGTTGGAAAACGCTCTGACGCTTATGACTGTCAAACTCTTAGATGATTGGATGATTTTGGAGCTATGATCTATGACGTGAGAAAGAGAGAAAATGAAAAATTCACATGAAAAAGGGAGATAGATCCTTAACACTTCAGAGCGAGTTAAATAACAAGAGAACAACTACACTCCAATATTCAACTTGTGACATAAAATGTGTTGTCTTTGTACGCAGTTATTTTACTGTCTGTCAGGGGAAGATAATGATCACTACGTTTTACACATAGCACACATTCTGCTTACTTGCAGCAGAATTAGGTAAGTTACAGGTGCCCACGAATAGCGGACGTATTATTCTTCTGTAATCTTCTGTAAAATATGTGTGCGCCCAGAAGACTCAGAACAGAGGACCTATTACCGATCTCATGGTTTTGCAAATGATATCATAAAATATGATATCATAGTGCAAAACGAAAAATACGATTTCCGGTCAGATTTTTGATCATTTGTTCATTATTTAATGATGACATCATTGAAATTATGCCATAGTGATGATAACATTGGAGATCGGTAATACGAAATGTATTAAGTATTTCATGACTTCTTTTTCTCAAATTTATACCATGTCATACGATGAAAGATCCATAATTGGCCTGCAGTTTCTCCCTCTCTGGTAAGTTTGTTGCTGACGGCGCGGCGTAGCGTAAAGTAAAGCTTATTTATCAGTCATAGACGCAAGCAAACGAAAAACTAGCGAAGTTATCAACTTACACCCCTTGCAGTATAAATAAATACACTAATTGGCGTTGTACTGAACTCTCATAAATTCGTCCGTTTTTTAGATAAGCATCTCCCGCCCCATTAACTTAACGGGCTCGCTCATGAGTTATAGTTTTTAATTTTATTTAATAGGGTAGGGAACAAGGTTTGGCTTACTACTAGTTTTTAACGTTGATATATATCATTTTCTTTTCGTTATACTGCTTATGGTTAATCAAGATACTTATTTCATTTCATGTATTTTGCTTTCCACAATGGTATTCTTTGGTACACAATGGTATTACAAATAAATTAAGTACATTACGGACTCTGTCGGGCACAGCAAAAGTAGGAGAGAGGATGACTTATAATAATAAATCAGTACTTACGTTTACTATATACCTATTCTCTGTCATACTTATTTTACTTCATATTTCGGATATTGAATATTATATATGTAGATTATTATCCTTTGATTTATGTACTAATTGATAAATTTTATTTTATTACTTATGCAAAGTGCGGAACGTTTCTTTGTTTTTACTGAACGTTTTTATCAACCTTTAATTTGATAAATGCTACACTAACCTCGATTATAAACATATTTGAAGTACAGTCAATGGCCACTTTTTCAGACGATTTCTGGATCTGCTATATGGTATTTTGTTATTATGTTATATTATATTTTTAATTCATTAATTTTCTAGATTTAATAGAAATTGTATAAGAAATCCCAAAAAATACTACAATTTAAATTAAAAATCTGACAATTTATCTTAATTAATAAACAAGTATCTTGATAATTATCTTGTAGTGGGCTCCCTTTTTCGCATTTAGACTCTTATTCGGTCCATTATGCGTGGCGTCATTATCTTTCATTAAGCTTAGGTATGTAATATTATGTTGAAATTTGAAAATTTATTAATTATTTCATAAAATTACATCGTAATGGACATTCAACTATCGTATTATTTTAACGAACAATAAAATTGACATCCAAAATTTCTTTCTTTCATCATTATTATTAGCATAACCCTTAATTAGGCGCTCCTAAAAAGTCGCGTATATGATCGCGTGGGGTGTGCAGCATCTCACAGTCAGTTAATTAAATAAAATACAAAATAAACTCAATTTTTAATTTTATTGGCGACCACATTTGAACACGTAATCAACTTTTAATGTTGTTTTCTAAAATAATTAATAAATTTTAAACAACAAACCGAAATAAATGTAAATACTAAGTATTTACGCTATAATTTTGATAGACTACAATCATATGTTCACCGCGGTACTTAGAGCATTCAGTGTTGGTTTTTCTGCCCTTGGTGCCCAAACCATTTATAACTGAACGATTATCGCGACTAAATTCTAAACGTAACACTTGTTAATGAAGCTACTTAGAAGAGCAGCGCCACGAACTCTTATTTTAAAAAGTTATAAGCCTGAAAACTTACTTTAGGGTGTATGACACCCCACACACCTAATTAAGGGTTAATAATACATCTGCGATGAAGTTCAAAGGGTTCTACCTGACGGTTCTAAGGGTTCTACGCGGTTTCTACCTGAAGTCGCACTCATCCACACTGGGCCAGCGTGTTTGGCTAAGGCCTAAAGATCCTATGGTAGGCTCGAGCCCCTCGGTTGGGACGCATATAAGCTATATTATGTATGATGATGAAGTTACGATACGCCCTTGTTTGGCCATAGGTCTTCCGGAACTAGGAAGAATCGGGCCGTCTCCCACCTCGGATGGGAAGCTTGAAGCTTGATGGGAAGCTCGAGTCTAATTCCTTGATCGGGTGGGTAGTTAGGTACACCGTGAACAGGTGATGTATTCGAAATCCCTTATGTTCCTTTCTTAATTTAAATGTGCATTATATACGTTACAAAATAATTTGAAAACAGACAAATGGGGCCTGGGTATTGCACAACTAAAATCTAAATGTCCTCAACACCTCGCTGCCGTTAACTTCAGTTGGGAACAACCGCTAACTTCCCGCGAGATAACGAACTGGACCGACGACTGAACCTTGTATGCAGCGGAATAATACTAGTCGGACAAATGAACGTTGCAATTTGAATAACGTGGCATCGCGCTGCTTCTGAGTTTCAAAGTGGACAAATGTTGTGATGTTGCATTGTCTAGAGCCGATAAATATTACAGAATCACAACTATTCCGTTCCGTACTAACTCATCTATACTAGGTTACTTTTTGATCACCCCGGAAAATTTAAGGGACGCTTCAGGACACATCCATTATTATAAAAAAAAACTTTAAACATACTGCACTAAAGTAGTGTTTTGGATATTTTAGATAATATAATTAATATAAAATTAAATAGGTGAGTTATTTTTTTAATAATATTTAAATCATTATACTACTTACCGTGTTCTCAAATGTCCCGTACATTTTCCAGTGTGATAACAAAAGTAACGCTGTATATAAGTTCCTTACTACATATTTACGTGCGCTACAAAAACCTTGCTTCTTGCTAGATTTCATGATTTTGTCCCTATAGTGTTTGATTCCTTTGTGAAATCGCAAAATTTACGAAAATATGGCGACATAAACGATCATGTCTTTTGATCTTGTTGGCTTATAAATTTCATTTTTTTTTCACTGCTGAAAGAGACCCTCGACCCGAGTAATGGATATACATTTAAGATTAGTGTCTCTACGCGTTCCGGAGAAAAAAGTTATTGACAGACAGATGGACGGACAACGAAGTGTTCCTATAAGGGTTTCGTTGTTCCTTTTGAGTTACCGATCCCTAAGATGAATTAATTGTTAAATATCTTAATCATTATTCTCTTGATTAAACAGAATTTAGTATTTGTGTTTGGTGTCAGAAAGTAACTGTAAGGGTGTACATTTTTTTAGTTTGTTATGCGTTGTTATTATTGTGTATTTAATTCCTTTATTTATCCCGGGCGACCTAACCTAACAGTCCGATCAATTAGACAAAGACTTGTAAATTCAATAAATAGCTATCAATTACTCGTATCTACATCTAGAATCATAGCTAGGTTGTAAATGCATCAGTTAAATAATTGAAATGCCTATCGGGCGGATTGTTGAAATTGGCACGTAAAATGTAGTTTGAAGCCACACGCCCTTCTCGCCCGCAACTGCATTTCGAAATATTCCGATTATTCAGTTATTAGCTTTTGATCGAGCGGTTTACATTAAACCGCTTGTTGTGCACCTGACTTGATTGTGAAGCTGTAAATTTTCATACAAAAAGCGATAACTCTTTTCTCCCTCTTTACATGGTCTAATTTTCATAATTTTTGGAAATGTTGTTGATATAACGAAGATCTAGGTTTGTACGTTTTGATTTTGAAGTAATATTGCTCAGAATATAAATTATTAGCATCTAAATATCCATATTTTAGACTTAAAAACTACCTTGAGCATTTTTATCTTTTTTGACTGAATTATTCTGAATTACAAAAAAAGCAAGACGTACAAACATAGATTAAGGTCTTAGAATAATAACGCATATTCTAAGATTAAGGTATACTGAATCTAATGAGACCAACGCTGTCTATTTCGTAAAGGTTTAAACAGTTATCGCCCGAAACAATAAGAAATGTAGACGCTTGCCTCGGACTTTCGATTTTAAGTGGTGTGCAACAAATATCATTTTTGAACATGCCTACTCGAGCTATTAATCGTCACTTCACAATCCTCTTAATAGGGACATTCTATGTAAGCGTGCATAGTATGTAGCAAAACTGTCGTTTCCATAAAGGTTGTAGCAACATTGTTGCACTTAAATAGGTATGCATGGACATATCAATCAAACAAATAAATCCATGTCTATGACTTTCAATTTTAGGAAATATCTTATTATGAGATATTCAATTCTAGTATGTTAGTAGTAATAGTAAGTAAACGTTAGTAATATAGAACGTCGTCGGTGGCGCTGTGGCCTCGGCACTGGACCGTGCTCCGAGTAGAATCGGGAGGCCCGCGATCGATTCTGTACCAATATGTATTTCGTTTCACGAACTTCATATGTACATTTATCTGACGCTCCTACGGTAAAGAAAAACATTGTGAGGCAACCTGCATTCACCTGCGAAGTAATTCGAAGGTGTATTTGTAGTCTACCAATCCGCATTGGGCCAGCGTGGTTTGACTGAGGCCTAATCGCCCTAACAAGTTGGGGTAGGCTCGTGCCCCTTGGTGGGACACGAGCCCACGTATATGCGCTGTGATGATGAAGTAAGCGTACTTGTTTAATAGATGGTTTAAAAAATACTCCAGCCGGCGTTTTTCAATCAACTCGCAAGATCCAACCCTGAAACCTTAACACACAACTGGCCCTCAAGGGCCAGATGGCGGACTGTTCTACGATAGCTGGGCAGCAGCGTTGCCAGATTTTTTTTTGGCAAGTAGTGATTTTGAAACTTTTTGAGGTAAAAAAGCGGGATTCTTTCGTCGAAAGGGAACGTAGTAAAAAAAACGTATATAATCAGATGTTTTTAAATATTTATCTTTTTGAGTTTTAAATTACGTTTATGTAACAATAGAAAGCAAAAATAGCCATAGAAAATGTATTTTAATAAAAATACACTAAGACTTGTCTGTTCCACCCAGCCGTGCTTTTTTAGCACGCTGCACGCACGGCAGAGTTATCCCCGAAAAGCGGGACTGAGCCTACCCCGTGTGGGACATTTAATTTTGATTTAAAAATCGGGACGTCCCGCCAAAATCGGGACGTGTGCCAACGCTGCTGGGCAGTCTCCGTAAGGTGTTATTATGTTCGTTTCAAAAAACCATTAACGATAACAGACTTTACAAGCAATCATATAGGTGACAAAATCTGTGAAGTCTTTTATGACAAATAAAATGAACTTAAAGCATTATTATCACAATGACTGATGATTTAGTTCATAATGTTTTAATAATGATATTATTACTCCTAAAGATAGTCTATACATCTATATCTATACAAATAAATAAAATTGAAGTGTCTGTTTGTAATGTCAAAATAACAAGTTTTTACTAAATGGGTATGAATGTAATCGGATACCAATAACAAAAACACATTTTTTTTGTCTGTCTGTCTGTCTGTTTGTTCCCGCTAATCTCCGGAACGGCTGGACTGATTTTGACGGGACTTTCACTAATAGATAGCTAATTATATAAGGTATAACATAGGCTATCAACTTCAACAAAAGTTACTATTTCACGCGGACGAAGTCGCGGGCACAGCTAGTTTGTCATAAAATAGTATTTTATGCAATAGTTAGATAATAAGCGCTCTTAAAAGTCGAGAGTCAACGTTACAAAACAAGGTTAGCCGAGTTATATGTAAAATGTAAAAGGCCCGAGAATTTTCAGACCTAATTATGTACCGTTGCATGTTCTGGAAAAAAACTTCGAGCGCGTTCAAGTTAATACCTACGAGTATTTAACCTAAAATAACATTGACAAAATAAAATCTGTATTTCATGTAGGTTATTTATGTACTAATAGTAAATAAAATCGATGTAAATATGGCAATTGCAGTAATAATAACTGGATTTGATTTTAACTTTTTTCATGGAGGCGCTGGAGGAGACACTGTCAATAGTGAATACGTTGACGCTGGCCACTTTTATCCGAAGAAAATAACGGTGAGTTTATGTTTTATAAGGAGTGTTCTTATGAAATCCGTAGATGATAGACTTTAGTACAATCACGAAAAGTGTATATTTTAAATATTGTTGTCAGCCATACAATGTAATTTTTAATTACCAAAAGTATTTTGTGTTCTTGTTAAGACAAGCAAACTGAACCACTTTTACTATGGGACCAACTTTGAAATCGCAAATAAATCAGCTGTTTCATACATCTAGATTCAGTGAATGTTGAACATTTGTATGGAACAGCTGATTTTTTTTGAGATTTCAAAGATGGTCCCATAGTAAAAGTTGGTCAGTTAGCTTGTCTGAACAAGCACACAAAATTTTTTGGTAATTAAAAAATAAACTTGTATAATTTGCTGGAGCAGATAAAACAATTAATTATACCACACAAATTCTGCATTATATTCAACTATCGAAAAAATAAACAGATGCGATGAAGCGTCCAAGATTTCTGACGAAGGTGAAGCTTTCAAGATTTATATTAAGGCTTAAGTAACAAGACAATGAAAAACAACTAAAAAAGAATATAACTACATAGTTTTTGAGCAAATCCTTGACTTAGCCTCCGATTATCTCCTGCCCAAATCTCTATTACAAAAGCAGTGTAATCCTACACTGAAATAAGTACACATTCCACAAAACAAATCCCATTTCCCACTAAGCTTTCTCTCGCAATGAGAAAATAAAACTGTGTTACACTAATAAAATATTAATTTTTGCGCGCTGTTTGGAAGCTTACCGGTATTGATATGAAGTCGTGTCTAGAAAAACATCGAAACATTACACAAAATCACTGATAATATTCGAAAATTCCCACACAAGCTTTCAAAAATTATTTGTGATTTTGTGTAATGTTTCGATGTTTCTCGACTCGCAGGAAACACGGCTTTACGTAAACCTCCAGTAAAAAAATACGTTGCTTTGTAATGCATTATTCGTTATGAGTTATAAATCGAGAAATTATAGAAAATAAGAATAGGTATTTCATCAGAAATACCTATTCTTCGAGAAGGCTCTCCCAATTTCCGAACAGGTGTAGAGTCATTTTTTTTTTCATTTGACTTGTATTTGCACACATCTTAATAATGGTTGGGGTGTGTGTACATACAAGGATTAAATAATTTAGTTAATTAGATTCTTGGTTGAAGATTTTTGTTTTTTTTTGACGTCAATAAGTGCCTGTAAAGGTCTATATTGAATAAAGATTTTTGAGTTTGAGTTTGAGTTTGAGAAATAATTATACGCAAAAATGTTTTAAAAAACTGGTTAAATGAAATTTCATCACGACCACTGTACGATCACATAATTTTTCAAATGCCTGTACACCACACTGAATACCTAGCAGTATCTTGTTTTGATTTACACAATTCCGCCGAAAGGTGTATTGAAAATGTTTCCGAATGTTCCGAGAATGATTTCCGTCGGCAAACAAAGGGTGTTTAGGGCAAATAAATGAGGCATTCGAACCCTATCCGTATTGAAGCGTTAGTGGTCGATTCCCTTACACGCAGTTACCCGCCGATTGCCCTCGTCTTTTCCTGTTTCAATCAGTTGCTGTACATCTTGTGTTCATCATTCCTTCAAACAGAATTAGGTTGTTGTAGTTTTATCTTGTTGACGTAAGTGTATGATGTTGTTTGACCCTTTTTGTGCTTTGTTTTGATTTTCTAACAGTTGATCTTTTAACATCGATTTCAATGTTTCCCTGTATTGTTTGTATAAAGTGCAATTTATAAGTATAAGTGCTCATATCCGGCTCGAAGGACCATGGGTAAATATTCTGATATTAAGATTTTAAAGTGATAAACGTTTGTTCAACAATGTAATGTTAATTACTTTTACTAAAGATATTCGTAATGTTACAAACGTTCTCCCCCAAATTAAAATATATTTTATGCCAATTATTGCATTATCGCATAGTACAATCTATGTCGCCCTTGTCAAGATATAAAGTTTTGTTTATTATACTCATAATGAGTTACTATGTTATCATCACTAATCACTTTAACCTATTATGTACACTGTTGGGCAAAGGGATCTCCTCACACGAGGGGAATTCCACCACGCTGGCTAGACAGGTTAATGTAGTGTTTTGTTTCGAGTGTAATTACACCTCTACGGTATAATTACAATAAACTTCTTAGCCGTCTCTAACGGCACCCACGAAAATTACTCATAATTAATTTTGTTATCCGTGCGATTTCTTCCCGTGTATAGGTACTTGGTTTTTATTCATTCATCTAAATTTCCATTCTTATACTTCAGTGTGTATAAATCGTTGGCTCTAACAATTCGCTAATGATTTTTATGACTATCTTTAACACCCGAATTAATTTTAATAAGTTAGGCCATCAAATTGAATTTCAACTATTTCTTACAAAATATATTTCACCGATCTCACAGGAAATTGTATACGACCGTACCTTCGGGCGCTTATTTCATATCTGCCGCGCCCAAATTGATGGGCGAAGACGAAGAACTTTGTTTTTTACAAAAACATTTCATGGCGAAACTTTCATTTGGACGGGCGAAGTAAATTCATAACAAATTCGGGGTGAACAAGCGTCGTCATTGTGCGGAAAGTTACGCGAAACTTTGTTAGCGGCAAGCCTGGCGGGCCGTATATTTGTGACAGCTCCTGTGTCCCTGGCGCCAAATTTGTTTTGTACCTACAATTGACAGCACATCAAATGGCAATACAACATTTATTTCAGAAAAGGAATATTTCTTTGCTGGCTAAGAATAAGTTTTCCCTTTGACACGTGGCGAGGTTCAAATCTTGCTGCAATTAAACGATGTTTAATACGTGCTGTTTGATGGTCTTTTAACGGCTACAATATGACTTCTTATTTGATTGTTTTAAATTTTGCATTAAAGTCATTTTCTTAATTCACTACAAGGCAGATCTAAGCCTTCATCGCACCTGATGATAGCTGATACCTGACCTTCCGAGTTTCTTTCCTGGTCTTCTCGAGAAGGCTCTCCCAAATTCCGAACAGGTAAAGTCAACTTCTTTCAGTTATGTTTGACGTCAACAAGTTCTTGTCAAGATCTATGTCCAATAAATATATTTAAATTTAAAGTTTTATAATATCAGAAAATCTGGGTCCTAATTCCGCTAATCTTAACGTCGTTGTCGTGCCTTCATAGTGTTTCAATAAAACTGCTTTTGTCGCTTTTTTACGCATTTCCTGGTGCAATTTGTCTCACTACAATTTCTTGATAAAGTCAATAGTGACAACTGTTTTAGTTACTAATCGGTTAACCAACGATAACTGTCGCAAAAAGTGATGCTTTAATAGCATCACTTTTTGCGCTATTGACACGCCACACTTGCGTTAACGGTAGCAGAATAAGGCCCCTGGTAGGTAATCAAAATGGACGTGCCCACCCCAGGATGTTAGGCTACCGATTGAATATTCAATGACGGACGCCAACATACCGATAATTTCACACAAAATTATGGGCCAGGCCCCCCTTGGAAAAAAAAACTCTAAATACGCCAATGCTCGCGTCTCTTAGTTAAATCTTGCCTTCTGGAGAGTATGGATCCGGCACTATAGGTATCTACATTCTACAGTTTTATCCGCGATGCAATATTGAGACTATGCCGGACATAGACGATAAAGGCAAAGCTGGTTTGTTGTTTGCCACAGTACAACACACTGAAGCTAAGCTCTTAGACAATATGCCGATAACATCTTTGGCATATTATCTAAGTCTAGATAAGTAGGTGTACGGTTGGCATCAGAAGTAGATGCACATTTTGGTACCATGTCACACCAACTACTCCTTTTATTTAGTATGGTTATACCTATATCTTTTGATATGGTTTATCTTCTTTTGAAAGCTGACTGTTAGTCTTATAATATAAGACTGCTATTACAAGTACCAATAGTTTTACCACCTTAAAATGTTTACACTTTTACTTTTTCACTTTTTCACTTTGCTATCCAGTTTTGCTTGAACTTCTGTGTGCCGGTTTGTAGGGTAAGATAGAAATTGCAATTACTGGGCACAGCGTCATGAGAAGAGTTGCAGATTTGAAAGTTTCACAGGAGCCACATTCACTGTAGGTAATTTTATTGTAGCCAGTCACCATTAGTAGCATGAGGGTAGTCCGCTCATTCGCGAACTTCATTGTTTATAAAAGTTGAGAAATTGTGTATCAAACTTTTCTAGTATGCACCTCCTTATTTAGGATTACTGTCCTAATTTTAATTAGAGTGCGGGACGCACGTAGGGCTGCCACCTTTTTTGGCTAAATAAAGTACATTGATTTTTAAAGGTTGAAAAAAAAAGTACATTGAGTCAAAATAAAGCCTGTTGATATCTGCGGTTAAATTGCTTTCAGGAGCTGAGTTTTGCCAACCTCTACATAATCTGGCGTTCCGTATTACGCAAATATTCTTACAATAAACTATATTTTTTGTATATTTCATGTTCAATGAATCCTAGAGAAATCAAATTACTCAAAATAAAGTATATTTTCGCGTACTTTATCGTTGGCATAAAGTATAGAGTACACTTACCCGAAAAACGTACAATACTCTATAATAAAGTACGGGTGGCAATCCTAGACACGCGGTACATAATTATGCATTGCCATTGGAAGTCTATCACTTCACTACATGTCAAAAGCTATAAGCTTACAACTTGACTGTAACAATGTCTGAAATAAAATCTCAACCACTCCGATCGTAAAAACCAATATCTCACATTGGCGATATTTTTCTGAAGGATATAGGTATGAAATAAAAGGAGCAGTCGTGCCACCACAATGGACGGTAGCTTTATATTAAATCCTTTCATTTATAAGGGTCGGGAGATAATACCGGAGGTGGGATCTTATTTCTCGCCTGAGTAAGGACAATCAATTATTGATGTACCGCTTTGTGAAATTGTGAGAGGATCGGAGGAGTTGTGAGGGCTCCGATCGAAGAAAGAGACGAAGATATAGGTAATTAGGATGAAGTGGCACAATTGATAGCGTATTGAATGTTTATATGTATGTAATATAAGAAGCACTATCTTGTTTATTATTATAGATACCAAATCTGTAATCAAGAAATCTAAGAAACTTACTTTAAAATAGGCTTGTGTTTAAACGCCTACATAATAGTTAAAGCACTATCTTGTTTATTATTATAGATACCAAATCTGTAATCAAGAAATCTAAGAAACTCACTTTAAAATAGGCTTGTGTTTAAACGCCTACATAATAGTTAAAGCTTTGTGTTGTAATTTCTTGATGGAACTCCATGGTATCTTGTTATTAAAACACTAATTTAAAATTTTTCATTTTTCACATTTGCCTGACGATGATGTATCGAAACCGGTCGCAATAATTTAAATATAATAAAGATTCAAGTGGAACTTGTGAAATTAGTGTTTTAATAACAAGCCTACATAATAATTCCGCTCCAATAAAAAATCCTGAAAATAAACAAAAATATATTCAATAAGCTGGTGTTTCCTGTAATTCTACAAAGAACGACAACCCGATTTTAATTTGGGTGGCGAATTGTAACTAGCAATACAGAATCGCGAAATTCTATTTTACACTGAAACAACCTTTTATTCAAATAATACTCATAACAAATGTTTTCGCGATGAACCTTAAAGAAGGTTCTTAATAACGCTCTACTTGTTACGAATCATTAACTTATCTTGCATTTTTTAATTTTATTAACCGACTTATAAAATGGAGGAGGTTCTCAATTCGATACGTATGTTTTTTTTTGTGTATGTTACGACGCGATTACGCCGCCAATTGTAGACCGATTTCCAAAATTCTGTTTGTAGTCGATAGAATATACTCCAAGGGTAGTCCCATGGTCACCAAAGTTAGCATCCGATGATGGGATTCCATAAAAATCCAGGAAAACGCTTAAATTTTTAGGTGTGTCCAACGTGTTTTGTATGTATGTTACGCGATTACTTCGTCAATTGTGAACCGATTTTCAAAATTCTTTTTGTATTCGTTAGAGTATACTCCTGGAGTGGTTTCAAGGTCACCAAAGTCAGGATCTGATGATGGAATACCATGAAAATAGAGGGAAACCCTAATTTAATACCAGCTTACCGAAGGTGTGCTGGTATTAAATTAGGGTTTCTTTCCAAAAAGTTTTTATTCACCAAAGATTTAAAAATAAAAAATATTTTATAAAAAATAAAAACCGACTTCAAAAGTACTGAAAAGTTAATAAGACAAATTTTAACACTTTCTAGGAGATCATCGTTTGGCACCGATTTCAATATAGAAGTGTGATGTTGTTTGTACCTATTCTTGTATTATTTTTCTTGTATTAAAAAAACTTTTCAGTGTTTTTGAAGTCGGTTTTTATTTTTTGTAAAATATTTTTTTTTGCATTATCTATTCAACTTACAACCAAAAGAAAAGGGAAAATTGGTAAGTTATCACATTTTGTAAAAGCAACCTTCGAGTACAGTTTATCTCAGATGATCGTCAGTAAAAGGTCTTTAAAACTTGTTCATTTTCATATGCAATTCGTTACTATAAATTCATCTCAGCAAAACTCCATAAAGAAAATCTTAGAATTAATAAAGAGATTTCCCGAAGTGATACCGCGGTGCGGTGTCAACTGACAAGTTGGGTCTGAGGTAATTTACCCGCGAAGTTTCTGCCTCACTCCCCCCGTGGACATCCATTGGAATTATTTAAACTTTCCCCATTATCGCCTCCTGATAACTCCACAGTAAGTACATTCATTAAATTAATTATTTATTTTAATATAATCGCTTTGTTTCGCTGCCAACTGCGTGGATTTTTGGTGATTTATTGACATTAAACTTTTGTAAACTTTTGTTGATATCACAGTCATACATAGTACTATGTACTTACGTCATATATGTACACCGTGTACCGTGTGTGTGTGTGTTGGTTATTATGAAACACAGTGTGGAAAAAAATGACCATGGTTGGAGGAAAAGTACCCTTAATACTAATGATGGCAAATTTGACTGAAAGGAAACATTCCTTTATTTTCAAAATTAATTAAAACTGCATTTGAAGATTTTTGAAAAATCACCTGCTTGAGCCGGGAATCGAACCGGTAAAATGTGAAAAAATAACATTTTGTATTTTATGATACCAACTGAAAGAGTCGTTCATAAGGATCAATTTCAAACAACAAAGTATCTCAAATTAAAGAAAGATCATGAAAAATATTTTTTTTATTGTAAAGCCTACTAACTATCTAAAGAAAATAGTTCACTTAAGAGGAATTGAGAATCGAAGTTCAAAATATTATTTTAAATATTAACCATAACTCGATACAAAAGGTGTCGCCTTTTGTATCGAGTTATGGTAGGTATCGAGTTACGTAGCGAATTTAGTCGAAAAATACGTCTGTGCATACGTGAAAACGGGTCGCAGTTTGAGCAATCCATAACATAACTGAACTATTTTCTTTAGGTAGAAAGTGAGCTTTACAATAAGAAAAATATTTTTCTTGGTGTTTCTTTAATTTAAGATATTATGTTATTGAAAAGAAATTGATCCTTATGAATGATTCTTTCGGTTGATATCGTATAATACAGCATGTTTTTTTCACATTTCACCGGTTCGATTCCCGGCTCAAGTAGGAGATTTTTCAAGAATCTTCAAATGCAGTTTGAATTATTTTCGAAAATAAAGGAATGTTTCCTTTCAGAAAAATTTGCCATCATCAATATTAAGGGTACTTTTCCTCCAACCACGGTCTTCATTTTCCACACTGTATAGTGGATATGAAATCGAAAGTCTATTAAAATACTGCCATCGCTCCATATTTTTTTCATGAGGTATGTGAGAAGAAAAGAAAATGCTAATCTGAGGATTATCCAAAGAGTATTAATTATTAAGGTTGTAAAGTATAAGGTCCACTTATTTTACCGTGCACTCTCAAAAATGTAGATTCGTGCCGAATGATAAAAAATGGCAGGTAAGGGTTTTACAAGAATTTCACGTGTGATATAATATTAGACCGATCTTGTATTTCGTGTGAAATTCATTCATGCGTAGGTACCAGATTCACTTTTCTTCTGTAAAATTCATTATAAAATGAGTATAAATTTTGTAATTTTACATGAAAATAAGTTTTGATATATTTCCTTCTAATCTAGTGGTCGTATTATTATTCACAGTTAAAATAATTCTAGGTGTATATTGTTCAAAGTTAAGTCAATGTCCCAACATAATATCACACTTTCCAGGTTCGGTTATTATATTTTATATAATAGTTAAATTTGATAACCTTTAATAGTCTTACATCTAATGAAAGCTTAACGGTCTAATGATTTCAGGACATTAGAAGGGTTGCGGTTCTTCATTATTGTAGTTTATTATGAAATACACTCTTTCCTGTATTAAGTAGTTTAGATTTTTTAAGTAAATATTACGTAGGTAATAACATTATTTTGTCTCTTTAGTACTATTTTACTCCCTTCAATGTACTAAATTATTCATAAAATACTTATACCATATACACAGTGGCGGTCATATAATTAAAGACAACAGTTGATTTTCATACGAACAAGGTGTCTTTGAAGCCTTGGTTCTCCGCCAAGGATTGACCTAGCTGTGATCTGATGATGGCCATCCAGGGAGTGAATGGAGGAGATTGAGATCGCTATACACAACCAACTAGTTCACTTAAACTCGAGCCACTGTATGTATAAGCATATAAATATGCCTACTATATACCTACATATACTCAAAATATATACTAGATACATTAAAATATAGGTATTAGATACATTTATCGTAAAAAAAGGAAAAGATTAAATTCAAGACGGCTGGAAAAAATGTGTTTTATTGCTCGCTTGTATGAGTCGTGTCATGATGGAAGCCTCATGACTTCTGGTAAGCAATTTCAAAGTCTCATGGCTTAACAGTTAAAACCTTGTCATGAAACATTGAAGAGTGAGGTACGCATACTACGGACTGGTAAATAAAGAATGAAGAAGACCTAGAATTTCATAATGCAAAAATCTAAAAAGGTTCCGTTTATTTATTACATTTTCTCATTTTTTTAATGAATTATTTAATTTTTTGTTTAAATTATTTGCATACATTGATGCTTCAGCTATTAATTAAGACCCTTTTTCAGGTATTTTTTGTTACTTTCCATTACCAGCTCACCGAAACAACTTGAAAGAATGCTACTAAGAGTCAAAACGTACCTATTATATGAAAATAATTAACAACTAACTCCTAATTCCTAAAAGTCAAGGATCCCTCCGTTATCATCCTTAGCATGTTGGAAGAATTCGTGAGACAATGAGTACCGTACACAAATACTCAAATAGCTTCAGGAAAAAAATTAAACACGTTTGACGTGGTTAAGTTTAAGGGTTTTCTTAGATTTCCTGGGATCCAATCACCAGACCATGACTTGGTAATAAGAAGTATACTCCTTCGAATGCAATAAGAATTGAAAATCGGTTCACAATTGGCGGAGTAATCGCTGAACGTAGATAAAAAGAGATAGGTACAGTCAAAGATAGAACCTTCTCCGTTTTTTAAATCAGTAAATCGATACAAATTGACATGGAATGAATGCATAATTCAAATAGAATCACAGAATAGATAATAGTATTACGTTCGTGGTAGAACCCAGAGAAAAGATAAATACCCCGTTTTAAGAACTGCTAAGAACCATTCATTTAACTGGCGCAATATTACGTGAAGCTATAATAATTGTTATTTCGCAGAAGCTCATCACATTTACTGAACTTTATCACTTACGTAACTCACATTATAGGCTCAGCCTTAGCCTAGGCTACAAAACAGGTTCTAAGTACTTTAGTCTTTTGAACTTGTTGATGTTATGGTGTACGCAAAAAGGTAAAGTTCTAAGTCTCCGAAGACCGCAATTTCGCTCAAGTTCTCGAATATGCAAAATGCCTACGTACTCAACTAATATAAGAATAACGTACGTCTTATAAATGGCACCCGTGGGTTGAGACCTCATAAAATATTAATACACAACTTCATATTTCCCTGAACTTTAGCAAGGAGCGCCTAATAAAATTATGAGGGGCAAACTTTTTAGACAAAGGGTCGCCGTCTGTAAAAAATTATGAAATTTTTGCATGAAAGAGTGAAAAGTTCGGTTTGATGTACACCCAAATTATGAAAGGCAAACTCGAAAAGTTGTTAATTATATCAAAGATTTGAGGACGTTGCAAAGGGAGTCATCACCTCTTTATACAAATAAACCGATTTTTTCGACGTAGGAAATCTTGCGCTACTTAATTAGATGTTTTTGCTCAAAAAAGTTACCTTGTTCATTAAAAATAAAGCTGTCGTCATAAAACAATGCCACATATAATTTTCTTTATGGTTGAATTTGATACCAAAGATATTGTATGTACACTCGAGTACAAAATGATCTGACACGGTCAAAGTTACAAAAATATGTATATGTCGTAGCTTGATCGTAAAATTTACCTCTTTATGATGTGGCCGACCACATCATGATGTGGTGTGGCCGGATCAATGAATGCTTAACGATATTATGAACAGCTTCGTATAGCTATTTCATGATATGGTCAAAAATTGATATTTGGACGAACTTACCTAAGTGAAGTCCAATTGTAATTTTATGAATGTGGATCTGAAATATAATTGATTTACAGTGTAGTATTCCTCTTCCGCTTGTCTACGGCATCTCGATTTATTCAGAGTTTAAAAAATAAACATATTTTTACTCTGTGTCGCCCTGCTAGCTTACGTCACTTTTTCTTTTCGCGAACTCGCCTGCATCGTGTGTTCCGTGGGAAAATCAGTAATTTAATAGTTAAACTAACGATTTCTGTTAACAATTGTGAATCAGTCGCTTAATTTGTCCAGTGAAAGAAAAATAAGCAGAAAGGTTCTTATAAGTATATCAAATGCATTTTGAATTACGGAATTGAAAACGGCGTTCTAGCTCAAACAGCTCCAAGCTTCAAATGGGGCCCTAGGAACGCTAGACCGAGCCCACGGAAACTTAGAAGCCCAAACATCATGGATTGTGATATCTCTACAGAAGGTAAATAGATTTTCATATCCTTTAAGAAAACAAAAGTTAACCTCAAATTGGTTATTATCATAATTATCTTAAAATAATTACATTATTCACCGCTAGAAGCGCTGATATCGGTTTATTTCGGTGTTGCATCATGGCGGCGGACAATTGGCTAGATGACAAAAAAAAAATTTTTGCTTTAATAGAAGCTCATTCATCTAATGAACAGAAAGAAAAAAATCGGTTTTCGAATAACTATAAAACCAACCAAAATTAAAGATTTTCCTCCATCTCTTTCTAGCAAAACGGCATTTTACATGGAGTTTATATGGCCGTACTCAACGATGACGTCACGGTTGATGTCGGATATTTCTCTGTCTAATCGCTTCAAAATTAACAGCTTAAAATGCTTGTATCTTATGTATTTCTAAGCCGATTTTAATTCTAAATTCACATGATTGCATCTTTTTCTACGCTATTTTAATATTTAATGTCGAGATGTGAAAATTAGAATTCAGTCATCATCCCAATTGTTTCGATAACTGAAATCTGTAGGTTACTAGGTTAGGCTAGACAGTGTGACCACATCAAACTGCATGCTGCATGCTTGTTTCATGCTTATTTGGAATTTTTATTAAACCTTGGATATCATGAACACTCTACATGAATGGTATGGCCAAATGTGGATGAACATTATCATTAAACGTTGACGTTTAAAGATATGGTCGGTTTTAGTTGGCCATTTCATGAAATGGTCAATTTTAAGATATGGCCACGACATAATACATTGATTGACAGATTTTGTCGACTTAACATTAAGGTAGAGTATGTAGAGTATATAAACTTTTGTAACGATCTTAACCTTGTACTTGAGTGTACCTGAGTTGTATGTAGGGGTACCTCTTAAGGCCACAAAGCAACGAAACTCGCTTTGATCACATAGAGTGTACTATATAATGGCGTCCACTTTATTAAAACACCCACACTGTATCGAAGTGTGCACAGTATCATTATGCACACGTCTTCATCAAAAATGTCTACTGTATCAAAACGTCAATAGTATCATTGTGGCCGCACCTCATAAGCCCCATTTTTCTAAAAACAAGGCACAAGAGTTCTGGTTTTGTCACGAATGCATTTTGATACAATTTAGTTAAAGTGAGCATTTTGATATAAGTGGATGCCTTCCATAGGTACTGTGTGCTAATGCTAGGGTGAGATATTATTCAACCAAGGATATTATTAGGATTTTAACATTTTACTTACTAAGAAAATTTCGTGTTCACAGTAAACAGCAGCTGTACTCAATCAAAATAAATTTAATAAAGAAGTCAAGTATAGTATTCTACGTCGGTGTAGGGGCGCGCGTGGGTTATTTCCTAACAAAGGAAAGGAGTTGGCTTTGTTCACTTGATCGTTTAGTAGCGTATTCGTGGGACGTGTATGTTGGGACGGGTGTAGTGAGACGGAATTTAGATAGTAGGTAGGTAAGTCGTGAAAAAGAGAGGTGGCATATTGATAAAACGGAATGGTCCCCAACAAACATTAGGCGCTAAGATCAGAGTTAAAAGAGAGGTATTAAGATGCAGATTACAACTTATATTCAGAATAAAATATGGAACTTATAGTCAGAATAGAACACTAAAACTAGAGTAATAGCGAGCTATAACACTACTATACCTCCGCATTGGGCAGAATTTTTTATAGGCTAAGACTGTAAACTGGCGATATATCAGTGTAAAGAATGAGATTTAAGATGTATATGAGAGCTTGTTACCTAGACCCTACACTAGCACTATAAAGGTTGAGCATCCCTTATAAGCGGATTAAAGGGCAGCAAATGAGCGTCAATTAGCATTTTTCAATGACGCTGTAACTTTTTTTTTATTGCAACTAAGTTGGCAAACGAGCAAACTGCCCACCTGATGGTAATTGGTAACAGTCACCTATAAAACATGTGGCTCCGGTGTGATTTGCAGCAAAACTGCAACCCCCACAGGAACCACAGTGTACGTTGCCAACTTGTGACTTAGGTCGACTTAGGATGTAAAGTCACGGTACCCAGTAATGTCAATGCAAGCACTGCTGCTTTGCGGTAGAAATGTGTAAGACGGAGGTACCCAAGCACACGTCCCTGGTACAAAGTCTCCCTTTTATATAACTATATGTTAACTTGGGTAGGTTTCGGCTTAATAGGGTATGTATGTAACATCTTGTATAGGTTTATTCGTGACAATAATATGAGCTCTATAAAAAGCCCTTAGGTGCTTAGATATCACTCCGTCGAAAGAATTTAAAACAGGCATTAAATATTCTATCAAGGAAAAAAATATAAAATAATATGCGGGGACATCAATACCAATTTCTAATAGCAATGCATATATCAATTTGATCAGTCTCTTAACTTAAAGCATTAATTTGTAAATTAGCAATTAAACATAACGCAATTAAATACATAAAAAAAACTTTTCACCATGGAATTTAAAGTATCTCAAATATATAGATGAGTAACCTAGATAAAATATAACAAAAATACTTCGGTACATAAGAACTGAAACTAAAACACTATCGATTGACTATCATCAATGGTGAGAAATGAAAAAAAGCTGGAATATTGTAGGTTGTAAATGAAAAGCTGAAAACATTCCTGGATTTTCTTACCCTCTATAGGTTATAGTAGTAGATAGTCCTGGGAAAATGTTACGCTTCATTAAACCAGTGAAATGGACCGGCATGTCTATAGCTTACGACTGGCTGGCACCAATATTCGAAAACACATTTGAGAGTTGTCGGAGAGCTGATTTATTGAGAGGAACATATTACTGTCTAAATGTGGGCAGATTGATAACAGGAATGTCATAAAAAATACAGCGCTTGTTTGTAAACACAAACGTTGTATGTTTATACATTACTAGCTGTGCCGGCAAACGACGTTTCGCCATAAAAAAAATAGTTTACGACCTATTCTCAGACCTACCGAACATACACAAAAAATTTCATAAAGATCGGTCAAGCCGTTTCGGAGGAGTTTGGTAACAAACACTGTGACACGAGAATTTTATATATTAGACTAGCTGTGCCGGCGAACTACGTTTCGCCATAATTTAAAATAGTTTACGGCCTATTCTCAGACCTACCGAACATACACAAAAAATTTCATAAAGATCGGTCAAGCCATTTCGGATGAGTTCGGTAACAAACACTGTGACACGAGAATTTTATATATTAGATAATATTGTCAACAAATTATTAATCTGCATATATTTATATGCTGGGTAAAAAGCCCTGTAAACGATTAAACATGTTTGTCAAACTTGCTCGACAAACTTCACGTTTTCATCAAACACGACGTCAATCCAGTTACTTTTCAAACACATCAAACACGTAGTTCGTTTGTCAAACGCGTCAAACACAGCCCTACACGAACAAACAAGTGTGTCAAACACGTAAATTTGACAAACATGTTTGATCATTTACTTTACAGGGTCCTTAAGAGATAAAAGAATGTATACATTTTCCAATTACATAACTCCAGAAAAGTGATTTTTTAAATGCTTGGTGTTAATTTGTTGACAATGTTACAATGTATAAAAATGTTATGGTGTATGTATAATAACTATTTATATAAACAAGCATTATTGTGTATAGTAACGACATAAAAATTTTTGAATCCTTTTATTGTGAATACTTTTTATGAAGCTGATAAGTTTCTTGTGCACATTCTTCTTACCAGCTAAACGTCGTTCTGAATTGGTGGCAGGTATTATTTTTGAATTAAGACTATTTTGGTTTTGACATTTTAAGAAATGTATCAAATTATTATCGTGACCAAGGAATTTCCAAAAAAAAAACAATAAAAACGGTAGCCTAACATCCTGGGGTGGGCAGTAAACCATACTGGGGTGGGCACGGCCCACCCGGCCCCCCTCTATATACGCCTATGAGTGTTCCTGATTTTAATTGGGATATACGGAACACTGAAAATGGGAAACATCATTAAATTTTGTAATGATACCGCGAAATAACTATGTTACGTTTTAGTGTCAGAAGACAATACTTTAAAATGGACGTTAAGACAACTATTTCAAATAGGTGCAGTAGTTTTTTAGTTTATTCGTAACGTACATGTACATACAAATTTTTTATCTTTACAATAATAGTGTACATAACCCAAACAAAATGCAAAAAACTTGACACCGCACATTCACGTCACATACGTGACACGAATGTGACGTATGTGACGTCACATTCGTCACATACGTCACATTTGGTGTTAGCTTTTCATGCTAGTTTCGTGTGTTCCGTTTAAACATTCTTGCCACGAAAAGTTAGCATCAAATACAATCAAATACCCAGGCTTAGATGGGTCCTCTAATACCACATTAATAATACTACTATCGTGTAATAGAGCATCGGTGACGCTCGCTGTAGACTCAGCACTGGCCATCTAATCGGGGGGTCCGCGCCTCGAATCTGCAATGTACCGATGTATTTTTCGTTAACAGAATTTCATAATATGCACATTTATCCAACGCTAAGCTCTTACGGTGAAGGAAAACATCGTGAGGCAACCTGCATACATCTGCAAAGAAATTCAAAAGTGTACGAGTATGTAATGTCGACCAATCCGCACTGGGCCAGCGTGGTTGACTAAGGCTTAAATACCCTTTTTTTTCTTCGGAGGGAAATGAAAGTAAGTCAAAGTCATCAAAGTCAAATAAATAATTTGACTTTGACTTTGAAATGCGTAACCGCACCGTACCCGCCGTTGGCTAGACGGTGAGCGTGTGTGGGGCTCTTCCGCCAGAGTGCCTACTAAACCCCCCCGGTGTTCTCCCTGCCCTTTTGGGAAAGGGCTTAAATGCCCTAGCTTAGAGTAGGCTCGACCCCCTCGGTGGGGACGTACATATATGAGCAATACGTATATGAGCGTGATGAAGATTCATGTAGCTCAGAAATTACGATACGATGCTAGAAAATAAGCTAATAAAGTGCATAATGCTATCAATTAAAATATACGCAACTCGAAACCTATAATTATTTTTTTATCTTAATCTTAATTATTTTCTTATAATCACACAACACCTTAGGAAGGACGTGAATTAAACATTAACCCTAATCACTGCCGGGCTCCTAATTCAAAGAATTTTAATCAGTGTCACTCTAAGCCATAAGTTTGATATAGGTGCTATCATGTAAGTTAATCCTGAGGGAATATACATCTAAGGTAGTTCTGTAAACTGAAATATCACTATAACGTGAACTGCAAAATTAATTTTGCTATTAAAATTGCGTAAAATACTTCTTTCTGTATATTTTAAATCAATTTTAAAGTGCATTAAACGCAAATTTACATAGGTTACAACAAGCGTCAGTATGGGCGCCGAAAACTGATTTATACATAGAAGTTTTCAACTACTGGCTGCACAACTGAACGTCAATCCGTCAATGTTTGTTCAAATTGTAGATCTCTCACAGTCTTCTGTCTCATTCACTCACTCACACAAACCGTGGGAGTAACTTCATACGTCATTCGACATTCGATATTGGTTAATGGTATGTGTAGATGCACCTCCCTCAAAAATAATCCTGCCGGCGCCTATGCTCACTCACTTTTTTTATTATGAAATTTTATAAAAATTTCAGCATGGACTTACAAGAAAAATATTCAGTTGAATTTTTGAAAATGTTCATTAATACAAACTTTGTCCTGACGTTACCAAACAGGTAAACAAGATAAATTATTTAAAAAAACTTTTTAAAATACATACTTTTAGTACCTACTCGCACTGAAAAAAAAATTTGGTTAACAGTAACTCAAGTTTTGGTTGTTATTTACCAAAAAATAGTGACTTGCGAACTATATCTTATTAATAACAAAACCGAAATTTGCTACGGTGTGTTGAGATGCTAACAAGCAAAACAATTTGATCATAATTAATTGAACAATTTGACTATTTTTTACCAAACTGTTAAGGAATACCTAAATGTATGTTTTGTAATAGTACAAAAAATGTTTTGTATCAATTAAACAAACTCATCGTCTGTTGGTAGCTGTAGTGTCCAGTTATTTCAGGTGTTCAGTTATCTACTGTTAACAAATTTGTTTTTCAATTAATTGCTTTTCAAATGGTTACTGATACAAAAATATTTTGCTTGTTATTAAGGTACTTGGTTTGTTGACTAGTAACAAAACTGTTTGGTAATCTAAAGCAAAACTAGTTTTGTAATTGTTAACCAAAATATTAGTAGGTTTATCACTGTGTGTGTTTGTTGGCCTAGTATTTTTCTACTCTTTTTATTTTGTGATAGCTATTTGACAAAAGAGTAGCGCTTTTCTTCAAAAATAGCCTTCATTAAATAAAAGCATAAAAATACAGGCCAATAAACACACACAGTGATAAACCTACTAATATGTTGGTTAATGATTTCATAATCAAATTTAAGGACAATTTAAAATAAAATCTATTTCAAATCAAATAATAGTTTTATTTCTTTTAAATTTAAGTACAGTATTAACAGGATTTTGGAGTGTCTACTTCGAAAGTTAGTTATTCAGGTTATGACAGGATTTTAGAGTGTCTACTTCGAAACTATGCAAGTGAAATAAAAAATCAACTGTCCGCAATCGTACACATTCAAAAATAACATTGTCATTGTCATATAAAAATATTTTTAATCATCATAAAAGTAATTTCACCTAGGTTTCCGATGTCTTCAATAAGAATTTCCCCGGGTTTGTAAAGTGTGCCTTTAACTTCTACCCATGGTACCAAATTTAGAGAATGGTCCACTCAGACATAGCTGCAGCAGGTATAACTTCATCACGCTTTTGTTCCGTATCTGACACTGCTGAATTGTCAAGTATGTACAAGTATATTGTACTGTTGTTGTACTGTTGTGTTATTGTATTGTACTGCCATATCAGTCTTCTTTGTATAATTAAGCTTGGTCTCATCCTTTAAAAAAATAAAATTGCATTATATAAAATTGCAGTTTTATTTTATTTCATAAAAGTATATTATACTTACTGCGTTGTATTCTTCAATAGTAAATTTGTAAGCATTGTCAACTGTGTCAACAGTTTGACTCTATGGCCGATTACAGGAACAAGCTCCTTAATGTCATCATTTGTTAAGATCTGAAATGTCTTCAGGTCAATGTTATGTTCTGGAACATAAAAATAATACTTAGGTAACATAACATAAGCAGGTAAGTACTATGGCGACCTTTACGTCGACCGTCGTGTCGTTAATATTTCCTTAAATGATAAGTTGATTTCAATAGTTTTTTGGAGCTACGCCATAACCCCAGATCTCTACAGTATCTACCTAGGTTCAGTCCAGCACACAATAAAATAAACAGTTTGAACTTGACACTCCGACCGTTTGACCTTTGAACTGAACCCGACTTGAAAATCCTGTCGGGATAGCCACGATCCAGTCAGAAGCCCGAACCGATTGGTAATACTTACCCAACGCATTACCTACCTACATGGTGTTTTGAAAACAAACAATATTACAGATAACATACCTTTGAACTTGTCAATACATTGACACCAACGCCCCACGATTTCAAATCCTCCATGACACTTGGCTGACACTTACCGCAAGCTCAGACTCGTTCATATTGTGAAATCTTTTTCCAACGAGAAAACTTTTTACATATACCATAAAAGTAAACCGAAAACCCCAGGAAAACACTTTCAACTAACTAACCTAGCGGCGAACGAGCGAACGCAAGACACCGACCGGCCCGACTGGCCGAGCGCGCGTTTGTTCTCTTCCTCGCCTACTACTCAGGCGTTTCGTTTCGCGCAACAAACAAACTTTATATAACATTATAATCAAAAACATTGATGAACATTAACAAAATAGTTATGCTGTAAATTAGGAATTGGTTTTGTTGCTGTAGTCAAACAAGTTCACCAAAATATTTTTAGTTAAAAAATACCAATCATTATTTTATTACTTACCAAACAATAATTAACCTAACTAGTTTTGGGTGTTTTACAAAAACAGTTTTGTATATTTTAATTAAAGTTTGTTATCTTTTAACCAAAGTTTGCTTATTTCTTGAGTTACCGAACTAGTTCAGCTGATTCTTTTTTTCAGTGCGTCCATACGAATCAAACGAGCCCAAACTCGATGGGGTTGTGTCGTTTTATTGCGGGGTTCCTATGGCCACCTTCCAGCTCCAGCATTAGATCAGCTCTATATCATCATAATATTGCATTGTCACGCGATATACATATGCATGCAAAATTTCAGCTCAATCGGAAATCGGGAAGTGAGCCAAATTTAACTTGCAAGATTTCATTACAGACACCGGACGGGACGGTGAAAGTAAATATAAAAAAAGCTTGTAAAAAGTATAATCCAATTTGGTGCAGTCATTCGGAAGTATGCGCGTACATACATATCGGCGATTCATTTTTATTTACATAGATGTATGAAAAACATATTTTGTACAAATGTATATCATAATTTTGGTTGTTGGAGGGCTTCTGAACCCGCCTGGCTACCACCGCCTTACCTAAGTTTGTCGCCATAATAACAATGTTTATAATATTTTTGTGTTCCGACAATAAGAGGTGATCTAGCCAGTTCCTCAGTTATTGAGGAGTCCAAGTGAAGCTCACTTCCATCTTCGACCTTCAGTCATATTACTATTACGCAAGATGAAGGCCAATTATTTCCTTGTTTTTTAGGGTTCCGTACCCAAAGGATAAAAACGGAACCCTATTACTAAGACTTCGCTGTCTGTCCGTCCGTCTGTCTGTCACCAGGCTTTATCTCAAGAACCGCGATAGCTAGAAATTTTCACAAATTATATATTTCTGTTGCCGCTATAACAACAAATACTAAAAAAAAAATTAAAAAAAAATTCCCATACAACAAACGCGATGCCTTTTTTTGCTCGATATCAATAAATGGTAACAGGTAGGCACTCGAAATATTCACAAAATACTTAATTGTATATTTACTTTAATAATAAATATGAAATTTGTGTACCTACTGTTGTTTACCTAGTCAATGGTACGGAACCCTTCGTGTGCGAGTCCGACACGCACTTGGTCATTTCTATAATAATGCCAATAATTGTTATGCCAGTACCAATAAGTAAAGATATCTTGAAGGCGACAACACAATACTCTTTGTCACCCTGTTTAAATAAGCTAATCGGCTAATGGTAACTCAATGATAGGCAAATACTTGCGTCATACCAAAAACTGGTTACGTTTTAAGTTTCGCTACGCTTAATTAAACTTATGCGTCTCACGATGTACTTTCAACGTATACCCAACGGAAATAAAGTTTGAATTAGAATGCACCTTAGTTCTTCTTAGGCCCTTGTTTTCGGCGAGGCAGCCCCTTTTTCGGCTAGTGACATGTCTATTTAGTTAGAATGAATGGGAGATTGATGGTCTAAAAACGTTACCTGTAGCCAGTTGACATGAACTTGCTGTTTGTTCAGGAAATTCGGTTAACCTCAGAGCGGGACATAATAAGGAAGATTTATAGAAGAGATTTTTAGCCGTGTGAAAGATCAGATTCGTGGCTATCCCGCAGATCGGAAAGTTACTTGCTTAGTCTAAGAAGCGTCGGCAAATTGGAATATAGTAAAAACACATGCTTTGCGAATTGAGAATGTAAAATGAGATTTATTAAGTGCTCATGTTTTCACACTAAATATCGGTATGATTAAACATACTATGTTGACATGTGCAAAAAATACCATCTTTTCCTTTGTGTTCGCGAAATATCCAACCTTTTAATATACCTACCCAGAATTATATTAGGAACCATTGACTGCCGATAAGAGAGCTTTTGTCATGAGTTTCTCTACCTCTTCTTTGCTTTTCTCATGCCAATTCAAATTATAGATCTTATATCTTTGTCATGCGGCTAAAATAAATAAAATTTATTTCAATTATTATATCTCTACCATAGCTCATAATACCTATATATTATTAACAACGCCCACAATCCACAACGCCCTCCACACAGCCGGAGACAGAAACAGATGGAGAAAGACTGTACGTGAGAAAGTGACACAGAAAGGTGGTCACGACCCTCAACACTGAGGAATACGACGCAAGGAAGAGGACCTATATAAAATGTAAACATTAAAGTTTAAATATAAGAAATGTTAAAAAAAACTGGTTTTGTATGATATTTAGCATAGGCACATTTTTTTATATTTGCCGCTAAATACTTTACATCTCTTACTGAAGTCCTAAAGGATGAAATAATTATCGATGAAAAGTTGCGTGGAGAAGCTAGTTTATAGAAAACTTTATAAAGGCAAGATTGACGACAGCTCTGTAAAACTTATGAACATGGTTCTGTTGCCTGCGACTGCGAGTGGAAAAACGTGACAATATAATTTTAAAAATTTTTTGCTTCGCCAGCTTCTGCACAGTTGTTATCGCCGGCGCTTTTTCGAACCATGCCGTTGAAGTGGAAAAACGTTCTTTGCATTACAATTTTCACGGAGGAATGAGTTGCCATATGTGAAAATATAATTGGCCATTATGGTACTGTCGAAACGTAAGATAAAATTATATTTTATTCATTTATTCACAATCAACTGACTCAATTAAAATCTAAGCACTAGGAAGATTGAGGATCATATTGCAATAATGAAAAAAAAATATTTTTAATTTTATCAACAGAAAATATTTTTTTAACTTAATTGATTAATAGAATATTTAAACTATTACAATAATATAAATAATTATAGTTGCTATTATAAATCATTTCTTGAAATTAATAATAAACACGTGGATGAAGATACTATGTAGGTATTAGTGGTTACTTCACAAAACTGTCAGAAAAGAGTTTCTCACATGACGCCCACGAATTCGGGCAGTGATAAATCATTTCCAAATGTAATGTCTGTGACATTCGCCACGATTGACGTGCTAATTCAGGCGTGACATTTTTCCACCATTCAAGGATCAAAAAAATTACATAATAGCTACATGTATATGTATAAGTCATATTTTTAGCTTCACGTTTAGGTACATATAGGCACCTAACTGCTTCCGTAGTCTTAGAGTTAAAGTCACCTGCTTTAAATCTAGTGGTCTAGGTTTATTCCCACAGGGCTTATTTTTGATCAAGCTGAAGATCTGAACTAGGATTTGGTCGAGCTGATTCACTTATTTATTGTAGAGTGTATCCTTGTAGCTCTATTATCTCCACAATCTCCATACCAACCTGCACTGCAAAGAACTCGCTAAAAATAAACTAAGAAATCAATTCGCAGCTTTACAAAAAGTCCGATTCGACTCCCACCATTTTTCACCCGAACACCAAATAGACTAGTTGAAAGTGAACCCATAAATGCTCTCGAGCGTCCGTTCAAAAGTTGGAGCTATCTGGAGTGCGGCAAAGCAAAGCCATTAGTATTAATAACGGGCACGTTCAGACTCATTAAGCCGCGGCAACCCTTCGCCGCCGGGGGGTCATTTGCGGACACTTAAGTATTTTGTATTGATATCGCTTGAGGTGTAATGCACTTCATTTTGAAAATAAAACTTGCTTTCATCACGTCTGAGTCACGTCACGGTAGATTGTTTTAGTATTTCTACAACAGAAGAGTGGCAATCATACATCTGTCTGAACATTACATGACATCAACCAGCTTTAAAGCTCAATCATCTTTTAGTTAAATTAGTCAAATTATATCAACAATCATTTGATTGAACTACTAAACATTCGGTTTGCAGAATACTCTTTAAATTGTCTGAAAAAGCATTTTGAAAAGAATACACTTCAGTAATGAAACAAGTTATGAATGTTTTAATATTCATGAGTTTCTTTTTTAACATCACATCGACTTCTTATCTTTTTAGGGCTTTCACTTATAACATTGTAGGTAAGTCTGGGACGGAAATTACGATATTAGCACCATCTAAATAGTCTATGATTTCATCGAAAGCTCTGAATGCAGAAGCGCTTCTGTCGTGTCTTATATTGTTCGTTCATATCATTCTAGAAATCAAATTATCGGGACATAGGGTTGAAATGTAAAGGTTAGAGAAAAATGCTGTACTCGATATTAAATATTCAATGGCTCAAATATTATGTATTAAATTAGGCTATATACAGATGCCTGCGTGCACGGTCGGCTTCCGTGCACGCCGCCGTAAGGCTTCTCCGTCTGGGGATTGTCCTGGTGTTCTCGGACAATCCCCCCTTGGCGATAGATAGCCCGACCAACTGGTCGGGTTAGCCCGGACGCGTGAGTAGTGCTGTCGCATTGTGGATCCTACAAAACGCGCCTAAAAGGGCAGGGAGAACACCGAGGGGTTATAGTGGGTAGGCCTGGCACTCTGCCGGGAGATCCCCACATACGCTCGCCGTCTAGCCAACGGTGGGTACGGTGCGGTTGCGCATTTCCCCGCGAAAACAAAAGGCTAAAATAGATAATAGAGTGATGATTAAAATATACTTAAAATACTCGTATTTATTTCATCCAGCACTACATAAAGCATAGTTGTTTCATTGAACCTTTAATAACGAATGACTGTCAATAACATAAAAGATATTTACGTGTCAATGTCCTTCGCTTTAACACGAAAATTTATTACATTAGGTATGTCAATGTGTGTTTATTCCGACCCTTCATGGTTAATTCCGCACACATGCCATGCTATTTCCATGGGTAGAGGTGTAGAAAATCACAATTAACATATAGATGTGGCAGTCGACCCGCGCTGGCCCCTTTTAGCGAAATTACAGAAGACACGCTTTTAACAAGGCCTTCCAAAAGTTTATACGTAACAGACTAGAATATATTGTATAAGATTGTTTCAGTACGCCAAATATGACGGAGTGGAATTCTTAGACTGTGGCAACTGTTGCACAAGGGTTGTCGGCGTGGGAATAGAAAATGAGGCGAGCGTTTGTGCTGTGACAATAGAATTCATTAGCAAGCCCTGGGGGCACGTTGACAATGACAGGGTTATTTTTGAGGCTCGTTTAAAAAAGGTGCCAAGGATGAACTTGTGCTGGGGACGTTGGTGCTATTGAGAGTTTGAGCCTAAACTGTTATTATCTCTTTCAGTAAGTCCTTTATACCTTATACGCGTGTTTATGTTTCGCAGTTAAAGTCTTATGTAAGTAATTAATAGTGGTTTTGGTATACAGAAAACGAATCCAAGGGATTGACTAAATGACAATGCTACCAGAAAAATTTTGTATATTTTTTTGTCTGTTAGCGTGTATTATTCAATTGAATTTCATTCCAGTTTCGCTTGTAATAATTATGGTAGATTTAAACAGAAACTGTCTTTAACTAAAGTTTGATGAATACTGTTCTGAGTTAATTTTCTTTTAAGCCTTTCAATTATATGCTAAGACTTAAGAATAAAGCAGTTACCGGTAGAGCAATTAAAAGTTAATCAATCCTTTTAGCAATGGAATTTCTAGTTAAGAGAAAGTTTTAGTACTATTACTCAATGATATTAACATTTAAGCACGATTAAATATCGTTATTGTTTTTGTATTTTATGAAGAAGGAACTTTATTTCCAATTTAATCTGTCGTTGGGTTAGAATAAGAAATAATCCCAATAATGGGTACATCGTTCCTTATAATAACTGTACTCTAAAGAAACAAACAATATCCTTTCAATGCTGTCGCATTTTCGGATCAAAGTCATCCATCCGTTTAGTCTGCGGATATAGATCCATTGTGATTCGTGCCTACTACACAAGTTAAGAAGGATTATTGTCTTAATATTTGTATTGTACAACGATATAATACGTTTAAGGAAGAAAACTCAAATATCTTTATTCAATATAGACCTTAACAGGCATTTACTAAGTCAAACGAAACACAAAAATCTCATCAACCCAGAATCTAATTAACTCAGATATTTAAAAATGTATTATTTAATCCTTGTATGAATACACTCCCCTACCCAACTATAAAATTAAGATGTATGCAAATATAAGTAAATTGAAGATAAATAGTTGACCCTACATAAGTAGTACATCTACCAAGTATCTTAGCATGACTCTTGATGTGAAACTAACTACAAGTACGTTGGAAGAAGCACGTCAAGAAAAGGAGAGAGCACCTTGATCTCTGATACAGAGACATGCACCTATTGGCTAATAAGGAAGAGAGTGCTCATTAGCAATAGCTAACAAACTATTGTTATATTAGCAATTCATCATGCCAAGGTGGACTTATGGAATACAGCTTTGGAGCTGTACCGCAATATCCGTGTTACTACAAAAAGTTTTTAAACGCTGTCTAAAGTAAGACACTTTTAAATATGATGCTGCCTCTATCTGTCCTTTTAAAACAAATGAGAAGGCACCTTGTGGCCGCGTGTCTAACTTTAGACAACGTTCTAAAACTTTTTGTAGTAACACGCTAACTTATTTAGGTTACCTTGATAGCTGTCAGTATGTTATTGCAACGAATAGTTAACTAGGTTGCTTTATGACATGAAACTAAATGTCACCCCTAGGATGGTAAATTACTTCTTTGGTCGACTGTACCCACGTACCCAGTGAAATAGCTCCCATGCCGATGGCTAGTCTATCTATGTATTTTCTTATTAATAAAAATCACATTAATAATCTTTTTAGATTATGTACTTGGTGGGGACGTACGTAAGGGGCTCGAGCCTACCCTAAGTTAGTGTGTTAAGGCCTTAGTCAACCACGCTGGCCCAGTGCGAATTAGTCGACTTCACATACACCGTTGAACTTCCTTCGATGTTTTCCTTCGCCGTAGGAGCGTCGGACAAATGTAGGTACATATGAAATTCGAAAAACGATAACCACATTGCTGCTTGGCAGGATCGAACCCCGGATCTCCCAAATATCCCGAATCGAAGGCCAGTGTCGAGTCCACAGCGCCGCCGCCGATGCTCTAAAACAACTATTTTTCTATGTTACAAATAAACCCTTCTAGGTGGTAACAGTAAGCTCCCATTCAAGCTTTACATGTTCACTACGAAAACCTATTACGAACGGCATAAGAACGGTTCAAAGGTCAAACAGTATAGCTTGACAAGGAGCTCACTGTTCATAGTTTTACCTATATGAGGTGGAATAAAATTAAACGTTAAGGAATAAGGACTTGTTATGTTCAATACAAAATGTACGAAAAGCGTGACGTGGTCATCCTCCCCAGCAAATACGAAATTAAAATGGATAATTTCGGATTTCATGTTAGAATTTTTTAAACTCTTTCCACTTTTGTTCTAAACTTGACTTTTAATCGTCAATTTTTCATTTCATTTAACTAATAATAAGTTTCTTGCTTAACAAATTTTTGTGTTTTTGCTTGACGTCAATAAGTGCCTATAAAGGTCTATATTGAATAAAGATTTTTGAGTTTGAATTTGACAAAGACATTATTTAGCAATAGAAACAAGGCTATTTGCATTATTTGCTACTGAGATAGTATAACCATAAATAAAGCTGGTATAGCATGCAATACAACTGATTGATGCTGTCGGCAAGTGTCCATTAATTATCTGTGGAAAAGTCCAAAACAGGTGTATATGGGTCTCATCGATCAACCTTTTTGCTTCAAGAGCCTCGATGGAAGACAAATGGACGTTGTCCGCACTATTTGTCTAAAAGGACGGAGTTTTACTGATATTTTTTGCAGTTTCTTAATTCTATCTGCTGTTGAGCTTTCAATTATGTGTTAGGTTAATTTTAAGCCGACTTCAAAAAAGGAGGAAAATTCATTGGCTTTAAAGAGGCTTTTAGGAGTTCTTTTGATATAATAAGAATGTATTGAATCTAAAAAAAAGCGTCGATGGCGTAGTGCGTAAGGCTGTCGCCTTCTAATCGGGAGGTAGTGGTTCGAACACCGCCACGTACCAATGTGTTTTCAAATTTTGAATGCATACTCGTATGTACGTTTATTCGACGCTTTTACGGTGAAGGAAAACATCATGAGGAAACCTGCACACACCTGTAAAGAAAGAATTTCTTTGCAGGTCGTGTGTGAAGTCGACCAACCCGCACTTGGCCAGCGTGGTTGACTAAGGCCTAACCGCCCTAGTTTAGGGTAGGCTCGAGCCCCTCGGTGGGGACGTATATAGGATGTAACTGAACACCCCAATAACATTTAAGGGTATGTAGCCATCAGAAGTAGAGATTTTGTAGGAAAAATATTAGGGCTAACAAACCTACTTTTTTTCCCATACAAACTAAATAAATTATTTTTGGTATTAAGTGCAGACAGCCCTACGTAAGCGTACGAGGAATACTACGCTCACGTCATACAAACTAAATAAATTATTTTTTGGTATTAAGTGCCGAAAGCCCTACGTAATCGTACGAGGAATACTACGCTCACGTCTGTCACGTATCAATTTGTGTTTACATTTCTTTTGTGTTAAGAGCTGATTATGGTTGTCACTTGAAAGTTTTTGCTTTCAGTTTAAAATCAAATAACTCTGAAAGTATTGGGGTTCTAGGTCTCAGACAAGCACCGAAGGTCCATTTAGTATCTAACTTATATGCCCCTTAAATGTTATTGGGGTGTTCAGTTACACCCGGTATAAGCTGATGATGATTAAATCTAAGTTGTATTCATGTTATTTAGCTGTTTCGTCAGGTTCGTGTTACTTGATCACATGCACAGAAAAACTATCGGTTATACATAGAAACTAAATGTCTTTTTATTTAACTAGTGGGCCCGGCAGGCGCAGTCCTGCCAAAAATTGGAGCACTACCTACCCGATCCATTTGTACATATAAACCTTCCCTGGACCTAATTCAAACATACACATAAAATTTCGTAAAAATCGTGGGAGTTTTTGCGAGACTAACACTCAGCGATACATCTTATATAAAATTCTCGTGTCACAGTGTTTGTTACCAAACTCCTCCGAAACGGCTTGATCGATCTCTATTAATTTTTTTTGTGTATATTCAGTAGGTCTGAGAATAGGTCGTAAAATATTTTTTCGTAGTCGCGAACTACGTTTCGCCATAATAAAAAATAGTTTACGACCTATTCTCAGAACTATCGAATATACACAAAAAAAATTCATAAAGATCGGTCAAGCCGTTTCGGAGGAGTTCGGTAACAAACACTGTGACACAAGAATTTTATATATTAGATTAGAATCGAACTTTATATTTTATAGATAGATAAATTAAATTTCATTTAGATTATTGTAAATACTTAAAATTTGTGTATTTAAAATGATATTAATCATTGCATTTCGCGCAATGCCCTTTCATCGTGTGGTTTCTTGAAAAATTTTTTTGCTTAGTGCTACTCAATAAATTATTTTACAATACATTTAAATAAAAAAAACTGTTATTGTATGAATACATTATACTTATGAACGAGTAACATAAATAATGAAAAAAAAAGTAAACTTTTTTAGGCAGAAAACTTGGTGTGATTTTTGGCCTTTGAAGACAATGGTGCACTTCACCCGTCCTCCATAGCAAGCGTGTTTGAAGTTGGTATACCAGCCCCCTAAACACAGAATATACACGGTGTTTCATAAAAACCAATAAATTATCAATTCTATATCGAAAACTCATTATTAAATTGTGTTTACCCGTAATGTCATTCGACCCAAAATTTTCATGTAAATCATAGACATGATGATGATACTATGATATAGGTACATGAAAATTTTGGGTTGAATGACATTACGTGTAAACACATTTTAATAATTAGCTTTAAATAAGGAATTGATTATTTATTGGTTATTATGAAACACCGTGTATAATAGTAAGGTAAACGCACCAGTAATGGACAAAAAATAAAGAAATCATCTAAAATAAGGACCCGAACCAATTTTTTTATATTGGCAAAACTGTGAAATAGACTATAGACATCAAGCTGTAAAAGTTTAACGTTTTATTCAATTTGGTCTGTAAGATATACAAAATGGCTTGAGTGCAAAGTATTTCTGTGATTGTAAATTGATATTAGCCGCTGTTCTTAAGGAAATTGTTGGTGCGGTGAGTAGAAATTTTCGTCTGTAAACTGGTATTGCTTTATTTTAATCAGAATGTGTTTTGCTTGTTGGGTTAACCATAAAATTAAGACAACAACGCACATTGTTATTACTTCAGAGAGGTTATGTTTGTTGATATTTTGTTGATGTTTATAACTGGTGCGCTGTAATTGATTAGTTCCAGTAATGGACAAATGTCGAAACTTAATATTACTTTTATGTATTCAGATTTTTAACTTATTTTACTCTAATTATTATTCTTTACAAAGAAACCAGGGAACTTGAGCCACTATGTCGGTAAAGAGTGACTGCGCTGATATGTTCCAAACAACGCCCTCCCCGAAGGGAGTTAAAACCACAGTCTGTCGTAGTCTCCGTTAGGTGACCCGACCGTGGCCCACCGAACTATGTCGATGTTTATAGGTCTTCACAATTCGATATTCGGACTTGTAACACTAATATCTTAAAACTCACAAATCTTTGCAAACACCAATTAATTCAAATTAAATAATTATGCAAAATCAAAGAGCGCGTCGAAGACCAACCGACTTGCACGAAATTTCAAAATGTTCTCCCTTCAATAAATGCCTGTGACATTCCTGTCAAAATCAAATCCTTCCCAGTTTAAAATATTATTTTTAATTGTCTTATTTCTGCAACAATACTTCTTTGATCAAATAATAATAATTGACTCAACGAAAACATGGAGATAAAATCAATGGAGACGCTTCGACCATTGAGCTAGATTTGGTTTCGTTACAACGTAAGTATATGCAAGATGTTTCGAAATTTTGTAGGTCGTCACTAATTCTCGCCTGTCAGTTCTTCTCCCAGTGATGTCGTGCTTATCACTCACCTAGTTTCAACGTCGATAAATTATACAATGTAGGTATTTAATAGATCCCTAATAAGTACTAAAATGTCTTTATTACGAGAAATATAACATAAATAATTAAGGGTAGATTTTCTTATGTAACTTATCCAGCTAATAGCTGCTGTGTCTCTTTGGTATGGTCAGGCTGGCCGTTCATGAGACTAAAAGCGGGAAGTGCGAGTCGAACTCGCCCACCGAGTGTCCCGTATAAAATTGTAGGTTATACTTTAAATAGAGACAACATTTTTTGATTTAATTACAAATGTGGAGTTTGAGATTTTCCCTGTACTTGTAGTGTAAGACTATATAACTTCACAAATCTCATAGTTCTAGCTAGATCAACGAAAAGTACCCTATACATTTTGATGCCCGTGAGAATGTCGAAATATACGTTTTTGGCGACATTACCGGCCGTACCTTTTTTATGGTAACTGTTAACATAGAAGTTTGATTTTTTCACAACTTCAAGGGACTGAGTAATTATATGGTTTTAATTACAACTCGATACCTTCACGCGTTTCCAAGATAAAGGGTCTTGACAGATAAACGGACAATAAAGTGATCCTATAATGGTTCAGTGTTTCTTTTGAGGTACGGAACCCTAAAATTTGAACTATTTAAGTGACGGGTATTTCCCGTTATCTAAAATGTTGGAATTTTTCTATTCGCTGGGTGCGAAGTACTAGGCGGGGGCACGGTAATAGTTTATACAGTAGGTGAACTCGGCCCCTTTTTGAAATTTTATACCTACGGCCGCTCGGCATCGCTTGGTGCGTGGCCCGCGATAGGGCTGCTCGCTTACCGACCGTGCGCTCCGTTTGACTCGTGCGTATGCACTGCGGCGAACTGCATTCGTAACAGCCCTTGTAGCTATGCGATCCAACTGCGATCCAGAGATCGACGCGCGTAGGCATAGCGCGTGTTTCGACCGTTTCTATGGAAGTCATTCTACTGTATATACTATTACCGTGGTGGGGGTAATGACATCTATCGCAGCGCTCATGGTGGCCAAAATTACAAAAATAATGTTAGCTCCGTTATCTGTCATAAATGTCAAAGCAATCTGTTTAGACTTAACTATGTACCTAATATTAATAATCCCATTATTACTCTAACAAAAATGAATCACAGCAGTTGTTGTATTGTAAATTACAAGAATACTGACAGAAATAGTAAATGCAAGTTTTACCGATTCCAGACTACTTGTGAAAGTTAAACAACGCAAGCAATGGATAGCTGCCGTAAAGTAAATAACATCATAAGCTCATTTAAATCATGTATTTGATATTATGGGTTGGCTTTAGTATCCTGCTGCACTAGTATTTAGCTAATTTTGGCTTCGATCAATAGACATTGATGCCCCAAATCATAATCTAAAATCTATTTTGCGGAAAGCGTCGTTTTTGAAAAATCTTAATTTTGATTTTTGAGGTTAGTTGTCTGAAAAAATTATATCTATCGAAAAAATAACCCAAATTATGTAAAAAAGAATTAGCATATATTAATTATGGGTGAACATTTTTTTTCACCACCCAGAATTGACTCGGATTACCTCGAATATAGTTGGTTAGGTTGTTATTTTTTTAAGACTACCCAGAACCGACTCGGCAGGGCACCTCAAACACAGTTGCGGAAAGGTTATTATTTTTTAATGACCAAAAATGTATGTGTATAATGTCACGATATCACAGTAATTTTAATATAAATTAAAAGATAGTTTCTAATTCAAATATTTTCTCACAATGCCGCCATTAAATTTTAAAGTGACAGCTAACCGAGTTGCGGACGCTAGGTGGCGCTGAAGTCGTGCACACAGCCAATAGGCTAGTTGACCCTTTTTTAAAGTAGGGCTTAAAATGTTCATAATTGTTGTATTAGACCATAGCACATGAATATTATTTTTTTCGATGGCTAAAAAGTGCAAAAAATCTATTTTAAATTAAGATTTTCAATTTTGGACCGAAAACACGGTCAGCCATGATAGTCTGTTCATTATCTGTGGCAATGACGTCAGTCTTATAGTAAACAAAGCACGGGGGCGAAATAACCTCACAAAAACAATGCTTTCTATTAAATATCACAAAATATTGTAAAACTGTATATGGAACGGGACAATAGAACAAGAATATAGAATTACCTCTTCAGAGACTCCAGGAAATCTGTGGATTAGACGTACCCAGTGATATAGACATGCGAAATATTTGGTTAACACTCGCTTAAAGAAATCCTGTAACTATCTACTGAAACTCAAATGTATTTTTGTGAAAATCACATTAATGTAAGTACTATAACTGAATAACTCAATCTGTGTAGGTACTTCAGTTTCAACTTAAACAAAATAGAAGTTTTTAGGTTGTATGTAAAATCAAATCTGTATGTAAATTAATTAAATTTTTATCTTTCAGTTAGAATGAAAACTGACTGCAGCCGATCAACCAAATTTTAACTTGGCCAGAAAACTGAGAGAAAACTTGACCATTCACGCCTTTTTGATTTAATCTAAGTTATACACTGACACTAGATGATGTTTGATGATGATGTTTCAAAGAAAAGAATATGTACTTATGTCCAATTGAATAATGATGTAATTGAATATTAATTAAAAAGTATGTAATACAAACAAAAATATCAAAGTTTCATAATGAATATATTTATCTAAACAACTTTTACTTGAATTTACTGAGTACCTAATTAAAATTTGTTGCTTTCAGTGGTTACTTAATGAGAACTATTGTGTACTAACCTGTTCTCCTCTTGACAACGAGATTGATTAGGCAGTAAAAGTTGTGCAACATAATACAAAGCAGTGCATGCTCAGCCACAACATCAAAATGTGACCCGTCAACTAGAACACCATAGAAGTAAATAGGTCCAGTTTGGTAAAACTGAAAGATGTTATATCTTCACTGATTAAACCTGCTGGCCACCATGGCTGGTAAATTTCAGAACAGATTACGCAAGAATATGCAAGTTATCCATTTTAAAGCCGTATACAAATATATTAAATGTGATTGCTGTGTTGTCAGCCTGTGCCCTTCTTAATTTACAAGACCCTTCTTATTAAATAAATAATATAAAGAATTTTTTTTTCTTTACTTTATACATAACTAACATCTAAAGATGACATAATACATTTTTGTACTACATTAGTCATTATGTTCTTCACTAAAAAAATGTTCTATGTTTATTTGACAATAATGACTTGTAAAGGTTTAAGTTGAATCAAAATATTTTAATTTGAAATACATGTGTTTTATTTTTCCGTTACACCTTAAAAGATTTATAATATTTTAAAGGTTTGTTGCTCATATTTATCATTGTTACTCAAATATATTAAATGTTCCAAAAGTACAAATAGGTTGAATAGAGTTAGATCAAATTTATTAATTTGTATATATTGCCTTAAGGTCGCAGGTAATAAAAGTCAAAATAATAGTAAAGGGATTTATTATGAAGTAATACTTTCATATAATTTAGGAAAAATGTAGTATAGTTTCCAAAATGGCACTATTTGATCAATAAGTTTTTTGACATTCAGCAGGCCAATTATGGATCTTTCATCGTATGACATGGTATAATTTTGAGAAAAAGAAGTCATGAAATTCTGCATTTCGTATTACCGATCTCCAATGATATCATCACTATGGCATAATTTCAATAATATCATCATTAAATAATGAACAAATGATCAAAAACCTGACCGGAAATCGTATTTTTCGTTTCGCACTTTTATATCATATGATATCATTTGCAAAACCATGAGATCGGCAATAGGCCCTCTGATTGTTAGAACAAATACCTATTATAGCTAATATTGTCACCTTTTGAGTGTTTTCAAAATTACATACTGCTAGCAACACAAAAGTATATAAGTTTTGCTTTAGCACAAAACATCTGCATCTATACTTGAGTTAAGCATACTGTTCACAGTTTTCCGTCTTTGATAATTAACATTTTCTTCAGTAAAAGAGCATGACAATTTTGTATTAATCTAATTTTATGGATACCGTTTGTTGAATAGACTATTACAGGGTATTAATCAGAAATGAGGTCACATTTTGCAAATTTCAACCCAAATCTTCATCTTTCAACTTTTATCCACATTTCATTATACTCGTAGGTGTCTGCAAGATTTCCCACCAAAAATCTTCCCAACAAAAGAACCATCATGTGTTATGCACTGGCTGACTTTATAGCACATGGAAGCTGTTATTGTTTATAACGAAGCTCGAACTAAATAGCACTTCTGTATTGATGATTCGTGGTTTAGTTTTCTATGCACTTTATTCTTCCTTCATTGAAGAGGTCTTTTATTTTTTAAGAAATATGTCACAATCTGTGTCTGTGAATGTATATATATTTTTTCTCCCAGTAATTTTTTTCATGTTTGACAAATGAACAACTGCCAATCTTTCTCTTTTTATGTTCATTTACAAATTCTTGCAGTACTACACAGGTATTTGACACATGATCCTGATGTTTTCTTTTCAACATATCTCTTGAAGTAAATACTTTTAGTGTTTATTTGACTTTTGAGAGATAGAATTCTATCCAATAGCATTCAACTGCTGTACAAAATAGCTCCTCACTGTGATGGTGCAACCACACCAAAAATGCATGTTTGCAACTCTCTTCTGCCGCGTGACAATCTTGACAAGTACACTTGTAACCTGTTCCTCATTATAACAGTATTGAAACTGTACTTATATTGTTTAGAGCGATACACAAAGAATCTCCTGACCACCAATCTGTCTATTTTCGGAAGATTTGTACTATCTGCTCTCACAAATCCAACATCAATGGTTGATTGCTATTAACACAAATAATTTACGATATTTACAAATATAATATCGGAGACTTGGACGATTTTTTGACAGTTTTAGGAAAGAATAGAGGCGCGTTCAGCGCCTCTGGGTGTAGTTGTCCGGTTGTTTTTTAACTCGCTCAAAGGCGTTGAACGGATTGCAGCAACCAAATCTCTTATCTCCCTCTTTCACATGATTTTTTATTTCTCTCTCTTTTTAGTAGATGACATTATAGAATATGGCCGCCAATATCATCCAATCACGTAAGAGTATTTCAGTTATAAACGTCAGAGCGTTTTACAACCATCAAATTCGATGGTTGTTCGGTTGTAACTCGCGCCGACACTCAAAGGTCTTGAACGGGCCGGTTGTTTCACCCGGTTGTCACGCTCGAAGGCATTGAACGGGGTTAGAGCGAAAAGTTGTACTTCGCGCGAAGGCCCTGAACGCGCCTCAGTAGTGCAAATCGACGAGTTGTTGAATCAAATTTGACATTTCTTTGTTTACTATATGAGTGACGTCACGGCCCTGACCACAGGATATCAAAGCGTTTACGGCGTGAGATAAAAAAAGATTATTTCTAGCATTTTCAAATTAAAATTCTACAGCAATCATTCATTGTTATTTATTAAAATCGGTATATTGTGGAACCTTATGCCAAATACTGTTAGAAATAAACAATATTTTAATAAATTTTGATATGAGTCAACTACCCTATTGCACAGATTCACAAATTCTATGGGAAGGAAATCGAAGACACACTGCTTTTATTTCATCGCTTAGATTTCATTCATTTTTTATCGCATCGCTTAGAGGTACTTGAGGATAATCTCATATTTAATTTACTTACCCGAAAATTTAACCCTCATGGATTTTGAACCTTGGATAAATTCGTGAATGCTAAAACTACTATTTGTACATATGCTTGGAAATTAAACTAAAAACATTAACATTTGACCATAATTTATTGTTAAGACATTTTTCGATAGACTTATTACGCTTGATTTGCGGCCGGGAATAGTTAGAATGTAAATTTTCCGAAGGCGGCGTTTTAATAATTTACCTTTTTGACTCTTTCAAGTTCTTTTCTTTCTCTAATATTTTAATTCTTAAAAAAAAATCATCTGAGCTGGTTTTTTTTGGCATCCGTGTCAAGGATTCCTTAAAGAAATAGTTGAGAAATTAAATACGTTTTTATTTTCATAAATAATATTTTAGTTTAAAGATTTACGTCATGACGTTTCCATTTCATAGTTTTACTACTAAGTACATACAAATTAATCTGATGGAAAATATCTGGAGCAAATTTGACTATGCTTTTTTGGACTCCAATTTCGTCTGACAATACACTTTATCCATATGTTTTTTATATATTGTTTTTAGGAAATCTGTAAAATAAAAATATCGACAAAATTTTACAACACTACGCATGATCAAGATAACCTCGAAGTAATTTTCTAAAAATCGCTAAAACATAAAAGTGAAGTTAATATAAGTATATCCGTATACTGATCTTTTGATATTTCGATAATACTGGAGGCTTTCTCAATGCGTGTGCTTACTTCAACTTCAACCCAAACACTATTCATAATCGCCCACCGCTATAACTTGCAGGCATATGTGTAGAGACAACCCTTTTTTTACGCCCTTTTTTTCTTTTTTTTTTCTGGGGGAAATGCGTAACCGCACCCTACCCGCCGTTGGCTAGACGGCGAGCGTGTGTGGGGCTCTCCCGGCAGAGTGCCAGGCCTACCCACTAAAACCCCCCGGTGTTCTCCCTGCCCTCTTGGGCGCGCTAGGTAAGGTCCACACTGCGACTCCACTACCCACGCACCGGGGCAAGCCCGACCAACTGGTCGGGCTATCGCCAAGGGGGGATTGCCCGAGAACACCAGGGCAATCCCCAGACGGAGGGCCTTACGGCGGCGTGCACGGGGCCAACCATGCACGCAGGCCTCCACGGCAGGGTCACTAGACGGGCATCGCTTGTGCGAATGCCCGCCTTCGCCTGCCTATCCGTCTGCGGCGGATGGGAGCGGCTTGAGGATCTGCCTCCCGCTCCCTCTCCGCGGAGGCGACAGCCCCCCATTCCGCCTCGCCGCGGAGCATGGCCACGACCATGCTCGGCAGCGAGAGGTTTGCACCTCCCAGCGCAGCGTTGAGTTCGCTGCGCTGGCGTCGCCAAGCCGGGCACACCAATAGTGTGTGCTCGGCAGTGTCATCGGGAGCGTCGCAGTGATGACACTGCGGCGTTTCCTCCCGACGGGCGACCCGGTGCAGGTAGTGACCGAAGCAGCCATGCCCGGTCAGTACCTGCACCATACGGAATGTGAGGCTGCCCTGCCGGCGCCCAACCCACTCCTCCAACACCGGACGAATTGCCTCGATCGTCCGGTGGCCGGCAGCTGGGGAGGCGAGTGCCTCACCCCACTGGCGCAGAGCCTCCCTCTGCGCCAGGGTACGAACCCGCTCCACCTCCTGTGCAGCGGATCGTCCCCCCCGTTCTCGAACAGCAACCCGATGCCGATACACCTCCGAATGGACGCGTGCATCGACATCCCACGGCGTTTGACCCGCAAGAATGCAGGCCGCGCCGTGGCTGACCGTGCGATAAGCTCGCACGGCCCGGACCGCCTTACGCCCTAGATCGCCCCTGCAGCAGGTATGTGAGTAGCCAGCTTAGGTGTGATGTGGCGGGGCGGACGTACCCACGTAGCCCACTTATCCTTAATAATACCTAAGTGTATTTCTGGTTTGATTTGTATGAGTTCTTATCTATGCCTCCTTTTATTACGTGAACATAATTAAGTTTGAGGAAATATGAACAAGTTTGAGGAAATAGCCATTAAGATTGACACAATAACAATATTTCATTATAGCCTACATACGTATATCAGCTACGTTACTCAGTCTCGCCAAAAATTTGGCTCCTGATAATAATTTAACCCATTAGCTACCACCATCTTAACTAAGTTTGTCGCCATAATAACAATGTTAATAGCATTGTTGTGTTCCGACAAGAGGTAAGATAGTCAATTCCTCAGCTGCTGCGGAGTCCAGGTGAAGCTGGCTTCCACCTTCAGCCTTGTTGTCACTTACCATCAAGTGTAACGAAGGCTAAGAGCTTCCCTGACGTAAGTAAAAACAATGATTTAAAGCAAAATCAATTTGCAAGAAAGGCAATGTTAATTTAAAAATAAGAACAAAAAAAAATTGAGCGTCTAATCAATCCCTTTTGCTCCTAACTCTTGATTCCAACCAGTTCTCTGATTCCAACGATATTACTGCGAAAAGCTACCCACCTGTTCAGTTCCTTTGACGACGGAAACTTAATAAAACTTTGAATGCAGCCATCGGCGCGGCGGCGGGAGTTTCGCCGGAACCACGTAAGAATGCTGTGATTTATGCAGTGACATTGTACTTTCAGCAAATTGCATTTGGCGGACATTCTCGCTCTAAACATCAAGCTAAAATATCGTTAAATTTGGTCCCTTAAAAGATAGTCAAAGTGGACTAATACAGGCAATTTTTGATGATACCTATTTGCTATTTATTGAGCAGCCTTGCTACTCTTTTGTGACTCTAATAGCTCTAGTAAATATTTTAATAATGCCTTCGATTTTCTATTTTCATCTGATGTCAAAAAAGACCAGAGCTTCATTTAGAATGCTTAGCTACATCATATCTGGCTACATTTGGAGTACAATATAGGGAATGTTGATGACCTTCACGACGGTAGTACGTACGCCAGTGAGGCGGGCTTGTCAGTTGTCACGTGCTACATCGAAATGAATCATACAATGGGAGGCGTGGTCTATACGTAAACGCGGGGCGCACCTCGTACTCAAGTAGCTAGTCTTTAAATCTATGTCACCAAAGTCGTTAATGCGCTGCGCCCGCGTGCAATCAGGTCGTTTAGAAATTATTGACGTAAGCGACAAAATACAAAATATTTTATTATAAAAAATAACTATAATGATTAGGAAAAAAATGCTACTGTACGATTTTGAAAACTGATGATGTCTATTTATTTAAGGAACTTTTTAATGTATACCTAATACCGTTTACTAGTAATCCTGAATTTTCTTATTTTTAAAAGGTAATTTAAAAAATTTAAATGTATCGAGGCAAAATCTTTAAAACGCGTTTTGCGGTTTTTGTCGTGTCTAGCTAAAGATATAAAGAAACACATATTTGGGTTTCAGATGTGTAAGACCTCTCAGTGACCTCTGACATTACATCAAAAAAATAACGAATATTTTCGATATAGCGCCTTAAGTTTTACCATTATCATCGTTACAGCTCATAGACGTTCCCATCGAGAGGCTCGAGCCTACCCTTAGTTAGGGTGTTTTGCTTAGGCCTCAGTCAACCACACTGCCCCAGTGCAGATTGGTCGACTTTACATACATCTTTGAATTTATCCGCAGATGTATGGAAGTTGCCTCACGTCGTTTCCTTCACTGTAGGAGCGTCGTTAAATATATATATAAAAAATTCCAAAAACGAAAAACACATTAGTACGTGCAGGATCGAACCACGGACCTCCCGATTCGGCAGTCCCGAGTCGGGAGTCCCGCGTCGGTGGTATAGCGTCACCGACGCGCGACGCTGCCTGGAGTGGATTTGACATTAGCTCGATACAGAATACATCAAAATTCTATCTCAAAAACAAATCCAGAGGTAGATCAGATATTTAATCCGATCATTAGTATACCATGTATGTATACCTACCCATCTCTCCATTTTTCCCTATATTCCCGTGGATGCCGTAAGCGGTGACAAAGAGTGCTTACCGCAAGTAGGTTTGCCTCTGAAAACTGGGAACAACAGGCCAATCACGAATATTTGTAAGATTTGTAACGTTAACTAATCGAGTTCACGATACGATAGCGCTAGTACGTAGCACGAAGCACCTTCGCAATCGTAAAATATTCCTTCCTACGTTTTTGATAGCCAGCCTTCGGATTTGACGGCACTATACGTCAAAACCTTGTTAGGTACAATGTTACGCTTACGTTACGCTACGAAACTTAACACAAAATGTTTGTGCTTTCAAATTTAGTTCCAAGTATGAACTGTAAGGGCGCTGAACAATTCTCATACAAATATTTCACGATGACAATACGAATAATATATTGACGCGAATATTTGTGCTAACCCTATAGAACTTTACCCATCAGGCTAGCGCGGTGTAGTCAGCCTATTCCTCTTCGTCGTTAACCTAAGTTGATGCAATGAGTAAATCAACAGTCAGGTACTTTTTTAATTTTGACTTTGAAAAAGCTGCATATTTTTTATAAAAATTCAAAATATGTACGAGTCTTGATTTATTTATCACAACAACTTGGAGAGGTTATGGTTAATGAGGAGAAATAGTGGAACACCGAAATAATATTCAAGGGTATGTATCTAACAGAAGTGGAGAATCTGGAAGAAAATATCGGGGCTAAATCAAGTTACTTTTCACATACAAATTAAATAAATTACTTTTTTATCCTAAGTGTCGACAGCCCTACATCAGCGTACCTTGATTCTTTATTCAGTGTTTACATGTCTTTTGTGTAAATTTCATAGTCAGCTGGACTATGGTTGTCACTTGAAAGTTTTTGCTTTCAGTTGAAAGTTGATTTTCTCGGAAAGTATAAAGCATCTAACTTTAATGCCCTAATTATTTAGCATTAACTTACACGCGGTATAACTATAAGTAAGTTTTACTCTATAAAAGATAACCTCTGTAGCTGTCTACAGCTGAATTGAGCAGAATTTTATGACTACTGGAAATTCATATCACCTTGGAGGATTTGTTTTATACTTTAGGATTTCATATAAGAGTTGTTGAGCAGCGTTGTCTCGGAGTTACTTCGGATAATTTTGGTAAAAATCTTCAAACCGGAACACAGCGATGCAAGTACCGCTGCTTTGCGGCTGAAATGAGTAAAGGTACCTGTGCAGATAACTGAGGTACGGCGTCTCATTCCGGTAATAAAAATATTGGTGTTTTTAATTTAAAATGTCACAAGTTCATTCAGTATTTTCAGCATTCAGTTCATTAGCCCAGTCACGTCAACAAGATTTAAACCAAACGCATATAATAGATTATTAACTAAGGGGATAAAGCAGTGTATTATGCGGCGAGTGCTTAAATCGCGAGCGTAACGGAGGACTCTATGCTTAACTCCCGAGCGCAGAGAGGGTGTTAAATAATTAAATCCTGAGCGAAGCGAAGAATTTAAGACTAGAGTCCTGAGTGTGGCGAGGTATTTAAGTTCACTCAAGACTAACACTGCTTTAACCCAGAGGACAATACTCTACTTTTCGCATCACCTGCCAGGAAAATAGAAACAAATACGTAAGAAATGCAGCGTATATTCAAAATCATAATTAATTCGTAATAAACCGCAGCCAAATTGAAACAGATAGTGCAATCAGAAGCCATATTATCACGTCATACAACATTTAAAAGTCAGTCTACGCACTGCGACTGGTTAATCAATGCGCTGCTATTCTGCTATTGGTGGATCCCGATAGTTCAATGCTGGCGTGGCTGTGGTTTACTAGTGGAATTTTTCCCCATGGGAAATACGACCTCGTTGCGGACGTACTTAAAGACTATCAAAACAAACGTAACACAGATTTCAACACAATTTTATTGTTTCATTACAATTTCAGCCTTGCTTTTATAAATAGATTTTATACATTATTTACAACACAAATCATTTCAATTTCGAGTACAAATTCCGTAAAAAGTTTCAAATATTCATTAACATCCTCATCTACCAATTCACGCCGATTGAGAAAATATCATTTTTATAATACAATGTTAACATACAATTCCAAGATTAAGTGATGCGATCCTCTTAAAAGTTATGATGGATCACGTATTAAATTCTTATAACAACGATCATAACATCCTCAGATGGTTGTCTGTTGAGCTGCAGTCGCTCTTCGCGTATTGTCATTGTCTGGAAAGACCCAAGATGTTGGCTATCTGCGAACACCGAGATACGACCTCATCTTGGAGCAGACTAAAAGACATGGCTATTAATATAAGGCCAAAGACTAAATAAGCACAACACGCAACCATCTGAATGTATTCGCTTCGGGAGCTCTCGCTGCTGGTTTTTGATGTGAGAAAGCTGGTAGGCACGAAATCCCCGAAGCCAATGGTTGCTAAGGCAATAAAACAGAAGTACGCAGCGTCGAGGAAGCTCCAGTTCTCCCAGGCTGAGAAGATAGCGGCCCCGACGCAGATGTACGCGAAGAGAAGGAACAGCACGATGCTTATTGGTACGTGGCAATGTTCTAGGCCGTGGTTTATGTGATGATGTACACTGGTCGACGCACTACTGCTGGGGATGGCGCAGGTCTTCGATTTGCGGCTCTCGTCGTTCCAGATCAAAGGCACTCTTGAGGGCGTGTCGTGAGGACATATCCTGGTAAACAGAATTAGTTTAGAGTTAGCAATGAGTTTAAAAGAATCATCTAGTGACTGACACCTTTAGAGCTCAATGGGGAGCGCTGTCAGGGCGCTGGTGTTAGCGGCATATTAAGATTGTCGTGCAATTCCTTAGGCAAGTCTCAGCGCTTGGGTTAGCAATGGCTCACCGTTGGGCCTGTCTCCAGCGGGTGCGTTCGTGGAAGTTACTGGAGGGTGGTTTAGCCAGGTAAACCCGAGTCCAATGGCATATTCAAGGGGCGGCCTTATCAGCTCCTTAGTCCCTTGTCGAATCGTAAAGAGATTCTCCCACCCAAAAAAGGATTGTCGTGCAATGCACAGGATGGTGATTATTAGCTCATATTAAACACTAGGCTTAATATCAGTAGGCTGAGTGAAAAAGAAAAAAGTTTGTACAATGACGTAAATAGGTTGTTGGTATAATCTCTCATTACAGTTCTGAGTAGGTACTACCTTTTTAATAAAGTTCTTGCAATGAGATCAATGATTTATTCCGATTGTAATATCAATATTTTTTGTGGGTGACCAGTTACTTTTTTATTACAATGTTAGGTTACTCGTAAAAATGTCAAAACTTACACATCGTCACTGTCTTCTAAGTCATCCGAGTCTTCTTGGCTCCTGTTCAGCGAGAGCTCTCCACACTCCTCCGCTATGAGCTGTTCGATGACGGTTCCTCGGGGCCTCTGTATAGCTCCCCTCCCCCGACCTCGGCCTGGGCCGTGGACTGTTGCCAAACATTTAGCACCACTCAGCGTCTTCTTGCGGTCCAATGTTTGAGTTTGAAGGGCTGATGACGTATGTGGCTCTGAAAAAGTTGACATTGAATAAATAATCGATAGAATCTTACATCTAGAACATTGCGCTGAATTCAATGCATGGTTGAAATATTAACAAAGGTTAAACTTTTCAATTCGAAACTTCTGCTAAAAGAGGATTATAAAAACTCCAGCTTCAACGAGGAGAAAAATCCAGTTTGAAGACGTTCATAAGCTTGATTTCTTGATTCATAAGCTTGTTTGCTTCTAATTCAAGTTGTCCAGAGACAGAGAAGCAAACAAGCTTGTTCTGTTCTTCAAATAAAGGGATAAGGCAAGGAAGAAGAAGAGAAGAAGCTTGCTTGCTTCTCTGTCTCTGGACAACTTGAATGAGCATAATATTTGGCTCCTGCTTCAAACGTTTATTATTTTTATTATGCATACTTTATTGTTATATCCTGGACAACACCCTACAAAAAATAAGAGCGAATGTAACTCTGTCTGCCTGTTACGCTTTCAGCCCTAAGCCGCTAAACAAATTTTTATAAAATTTGGTATGGAAAGCTCATAAGTCACGAAGAAGGACAAAGCTACTTTTTAACGTTTCAATGAGTTCCGTAGGGACGTGTAACATATAACCGAACTCTCGAACTGAGTTCCACCGAGCGAAGTCGCAGGCACTTCATAATGATCTCACCATCAGCCAAGGCACTGCGCTTGATGCGGCCGAGGGTGGCGGCCCTGGGGCTCGGCGGGGCGCGCTCGAACACCTGCGAGTACTGGCCCCTCTCGCCCGCCCTCGCCTTCACGGTGCCCGGCGACCTGTGCCGCGGTGGGAACGAGGTGTACTGGTTGTTTTCGGTGGGCTGCGGCAGAAGCCTCTGCTGCTCGTGCAGCTGCAGGTGGTTTTCGAGCTGGGGACAAACACACGATTTATTGTTGTAATACTGTTGTTCAGTTAAGCGTGTGGTGTTTACCTGTAAATAATTGCACATTTTGCATAAATAGGTACCCTATGAAAAATTTATTGGTGTATAGTTTCCAGTGAAACGAAACGGTCCCGTTATGTTTTTTTCTTGTTAATTTTTTTTAATGTTAGACCATATTATTAACGCACTCGCTACGGCACCTAACCATCTGAAAATGGCATCTAAAATACATTTTTATCACATGTATGTGAAAAGAGCTACTTAGATCTTTATAAACATGGACTAATTATGACTGCCAGTAAAAGTACAAAGTAATTAGGCTTACTTTGTTCAACAGTTCCAATCACTAAAGAAAGTTTTTTACAAGCTTTTATTTAACTTGCAATGTATGTAAGTATGTTCGGGTGGAATCTTGCAACTCAATTTTGAAGCAGATATCTTTAACCGATTGAACTGAAATTTTGTATAAGCGTTCAGTTTGGATGACAATGCATGGTTAAACTGTGTGACGTCATTTTTAATCCAAGATGGCGGCATACCCAAGATGGCGGATCAATTATTTTTAATGCACCCCTACAATATGGGTATCAAATAAAAGGTCTTGCTAAGAGTAACTCGAAAAATAATGTGACGTCACTATTTATCCAATATGGCGGACTTCTAAAGCTTGAAAATCAATTTTGAAGTAGATATCTTTAACATTGAGCTGAAATTTTGTATACACACAGTTTGGATGAAAATGCACGGTTAACTGTGTGACGTCATTCCAAATCAGGATAGCTGCATACCCAAGATGGCGGATCAATTTTTTTTAATGCACTCCTACAATATAGTTATCAAATAAAAGGTCTTGCTAAGAATAACTTGAAAAATTAAGTGATGTCACTATTAATCCAATATGTCGTACTTCTAAAGCTAAAAATCAATTTTGAAGTAGATATCTTAAACCGATTGAGCTGAAATTCTGTATAGACGTTCCGGCAAACGACCTTGCAACAATGATGCGTTGAATGAGATGAACAGACTGAGAAACGTGTCCAGTGATAACTAAAAAGTAAAAAAGCTTTTATTTAAATGCGCTAAAAAGAATAAATAAACTTTTACACTAAAACTTTTACTTATAACGTCATTTCACATTTGACACAATTTATATGACATAAAAGCTTGTCGCAAGATTTACTTTTGTAGATAAACAAGTAAATTAAATAATTTGATGTGAATAATTTTATACATTACAATTTTCAAAGTAAATACGAGTAGGTACTTAAAAGTACTCTTTTAAGTACTTTTAAGTTACTACACACAAGTAAATCTCGCGACAAGCTTTTATGTCATATAAATTGTGTCAAATGTGAAATGACGTTATAAGTAAAAGTTTTAGTGTAAAAGTTTATATATTCTTTTTAGCGCATTTAAATAAAAGCTTGTTTTTAATAGTACATTGTTACCCTAGGGGTGAAAGTAACTTATTTAGTCCCGAGACGTTGTTTGGCGCCCGAGCGTAGCGAGGGCACCAATAGTTCGAGGGACTAAATAAGTCTTTAACCCGAGGTAAACACTGTGCTTTTCATTACGAATACAAGGAAAGTAAAAATGAAACAATGAATTAGCTAAAGAAAAAACGTGTAAATTTTATTTTACTTACATAAATCAACAATTTCTGCTTTAGCCCGCTTCTCATATAAAATCAGGCGTTAACTCCATATCTGAATCAGGTGAACTCATTGTGTTAATTATTAACACAATGCTATACAAATATCATTAACAGTTAATACAAATCTCTGCTATACGGAAGTATTAACAAAACTCTACAAATGGAAAAAACAAATAAAGATCGCATTTCCGCTTTCCCGCTTATTTTGTTTTTTTTCTGTTGCCGGCCAGCTATTCAGCCAGTATTTTTCATTTTCATAATTAAAAAAATGATAAATATTTTGCCAAATCTATGTTATTTTAAAGAAATAGTTAAAAATAAATATAATAAAGTCATTTAAAAAATATATTCTTTAAATACTTAACATTGTTATTTCAATTTTACACCGCGCTGTAATTTAGTGGCTGTATAGAAAGTCGGAACATGGTTCAATAAAAATGGAAAAAAGAACTAGTTTCTATTTTAGTATTTGACAGCAGCTGTCAGTTGAAAGTGATTCTCCCTAGGGCCGAAAAGTATTACTTTCAACCCGTTTCTCAGGCAACTTCAGACCTACTTTATCACTTACTTTATCACTTAATTGAAAAAAACCTTTTTTCAATTAAATGAAAAAAGGTTTTTTTACATTTAATTTTATATTTGTTAGTTTTCTTTTTTCTTGCTCTTGGCTGATTGTTCCTAACCGAATGTAAGTCAATAAATAAACGTGTATTGACTTATAACTTTCACTTTTTTATTATAGATGGTCATAAAAAGTAGTGTTTACATCAAAAGCTACATACACTACGAGTATTATAAGTTTTAGTGACGTGCTTCGAATTCATCACTGTCCTCTGCATTCAAAAAATAGTTCTTACGTTCTTCTTCAAAATAGCTGTTTACTCCCTTGGTAAACAATCTAGTATTTTTTCACCTCACTTGCATAAAAATGGAGATCAGTGTGAGTTAAACTCGCAAAAATAAATGGTCAAGTCATACTCGTAATAACACGAGTATGGCTTGACCATTTATTTTTTAAGCAAGGAAAATTTTTCTGGATTAATTCCCTTATTTTATACCTAGTCCAAGCTTAGAAAATGAGTAGATGGTTTTTCATATTATGTATTTTCTCTAAAGACTAAAAAATTTTCTCAACATTAAAAAATAACAAGTCTTTCAGTAATCTTTATGCAAAGAAGTGTTTTCTGTATTGATTTTTAAGCAGGTGAGTTGTTTCGGATGATATATCCGGGATGGGATTTATTTTTCTTAATACTTTTAAAAGTATTCAATTTGGTCCAAATACGTGTTTAGCTTTTTAGGCTTTGTCTCATTAAGTCAATTCTACGCCTTTCTTTGACAACGGATTCCTCAGTTCATGTTACTATTTGACGTCATAATTGCATCGATTTTCGCTCAAACCAAATAAGGATGTGTATCTCTTAGACAACAAGGAAAATTTGTAGTGATACATGCATCAGTCGAACATCCTGTTGTTCTTTGGGAATTCAGTGGTGTTTCTGTACGTGTAACAGAGAAGTCTCCACGTGTACAACTTATTACGGAAAAAGTGGGGGAAAAAGCTCTCTCTCTCCATTATTACTATGTATTATTGATGAGCTTGCCGTTGGGAAAATAGCCGCTAACTCGATATTTACATCGTAAAAACGTTGTCTTCTTCAATAAAATTGGCTGGTTCTTTTAATAAACGGATATATTTTCTAGGATACTACTTAATATTATCTTAGTATATTAAAAAGGTACTTTCAAAATAAGGACATACATCATTAAATGCTTTTTGTCTATTTTACAGCAAATAACTTATGATCTTGGGTACTTGGCTTAGTTATTATAGGTACATATTTATTTGGCTAATTAACTTGGCTTTATACTTCAGTTATGTACTCGTGTTTCACACGCTTGAATTTTATTTCTACATAAGCGTTGTGTGGTCCTTCGAGACAGATATGAACCAGCGACCTATGGTTTTAATTTATTTTGCTGGGTTCTATTCCTCTAAATATTTGATTTGCTGGTAAAAAACAATCGAATTCAAATGTTGGCTTCGTGTAAATAATTCAAATGTTGGCTTCGTGTAAATAATTCATTTCAGGACTGTCATACAGAATTTGCCCAGCTTGATCTTATTTTTTTTTTGTTCGTCAAGTCAACAGCCACACCACACTATATTTAACTTGGCTCCCATTTTTTCATATATTGTTCTTGGTGGAATAAAGATTAACAAATGAGTAAGATAGACCGACCTGCATGAATTCCACCAAAATTCTCATTAAATACCCCGTTTATATCTACCCTTTTTCTCAGCGGAGCCTGTAGGAATTGAAATTGTTCACATGCGTTTGAATTTGTGAATTAATTTATTGGATCCACCAGCGAAGTCTAAGGTAGTATTCGATCCCCTAGTGAATCAGTAAACATTGTATTTTATCATCATCTGTTGGTTAATGTGACAAACATGACCATTTTCAATAAAATCACTAGTGGTAGTTTGGGTGAATTTGACAAATCCACATTAAGTAGAAAGTTGCCAAATTTCAACATAGTGCGGTTGTATTGATAGTCACAGTAAGACGGTAACAGCCATCGCAAGTCCGCGTAGTCCTTAAAAGAAAAGGAAAGGGGTTGAATAAGGGAAAAAAAGCTCTTCAGGGTGACTTTAAAATTATATACATAATTTACAAAGTATATGTGACATATTAAATTACAGCTGCCGCGGTACCCTGCGGTGCCACACTGGTGCCATCGGATGTCTGCTGTGCTAAAAAGCAAAATTCAAAAAAAGGTTCAACAAAAAAAAAGAAATAGAAAAAATTATTAGGGTGCCGTGAGTAAATAAAAATGTTCTAAGTTTGACTTGGAAAAGTTTGGGAACCCCTGGCTTAGCTCCTTATTTTTAGCTTACCTCGCCATCTTTCCGCCAGTTATTCGGCACTTTTCCTTTGGTAGCCCTCAGCCAGGCCAGCCTCGCTAGTCTCGCCAGCGAGGCTCCAAGCCCAGCCAAGCATGCCAGCGTCAACGGCACTCCTGCAGCAGCGTACGCCACCGTGGCGGCGCGGCCGGCAGCCGTGCGAGGGGAAACATTACCGTAGCCTGGGAACAACCGTCATTTCACACTGGGGCAGTCACGGAACAAGAACAAAAAAAATAAAAGTCAGTGCCAAACGATGATCTCCTAGTAAGTCTTAAAATCTAGCACCGGCTTCAATATAGAAATGTGATGTTGTCTATTCTTTTATATTTTTTTACTTTTCAGTGTTTTTGAAGTCAGTTTTGTGTTTTTTTTTTATTTGTATCTTTTAGTGAATTTAATACCAGCTCACCTCCGATGAACTGGTATTAAATTCAGTTGAAGAATACGACAAAGCGTCGTGTCTGTTGTATTAATAAAAATAACTTCTAACTCCTAAAAGTTAAGGATCCTTAAAACATCAGCAGGATTCGGAAAAAACATGAAACACGTTGGACGCACCTATAAAATTTAAGGACTTCCCTCGATTTTCATGGGATCCCATCATCAGATCCTGACTTTGGCGACAATGGGACCATCACAGGAGTATATGTTACTCTATCGAATATAAAATCAATTTTGATAATCGATCCACGATTGGCGAAGTTATCGCGAAACATACACACAAAAAAATACGCATCGAATTGAGAACCTCCTTTTCCGAAGTCAGTTAAAAAGACAGTAGAAGTGCGACATGGCAATATTACTTCGGGGACTACTGTTGGAAAATTAGATTAGGTCTCATGATAAAAACTAATACTATATTCAACCACCAGGAAACATTGCGATTCATTTGTCGTATTTTCTTGTATAATGAGCTTTAATGCAAAACGGGTGTACATTGAATAAACAGAGATAGAATTTGCTTTAATGCCGCGAAGAAAGTAGAAGTTACAGTATGCGGAGCTACGCATACCTTTAGCATACGTGACAGGTCCACATGACACATCCATTTGTTTTTGTTCCATGGGGGTGTTCTGTCAGTGCTCGTGTACTGATGGCGTGGAATTTCGTATGGGTGTATAGACACCCTTAAATTACTTGCGTGTAGGCTTAGATGAGTGAGAATAGACCAAAGTGCTAGACACTGGTCATTCTAGACAAAGTAACAATTCAAAACAATAACGAAGAACATTTTTTCTACAGAGCGAATCATTCTCATACTCGTACATTGCCATTGGATAGAGAACGTATAACATAAACGAAACGAACGCCAACTTTACTTAGTCTAGGCTTTTATGTTGACTACTTTGTGGCAGAGTAAAGGTGAGCTCAAACTACATCATGCAATTTAATTCACTGCTATAAAGAGAGATAACGTCGAACGACACGACGTGCATAATACCTTTACATACCCCATACCACTCTCCAGGAAGAGAGGATTCACGTAGAAATCAACTCAATAAGGACGAGCAAATGGAAATGTTATTACTGACTGTATTTATTTTTATTATTATTATACTCTTTATTGTACACAAAAAAAAACATATATAGATTTACATCATAGATTTACATCATTTATTACAATTTTTTGGCAACAAATTTTATTGCACAGTAAAGTCTCACTTGCATCGACCCATACTTTGTAAAAGGCACTGAACTATTGGAAAAAATGCAGCGCAGTTTTACCAAAGTCCCACGGCTATTGGCTCGAAGACCCTAATGAAGAGCAAATGAAAGCCTTATATCTAACTACTTTAGAAGAGCGTAGGGATCATGGTGACTTGATTGAAACCTACAAAGTGCTAATTGGGCATTATGATGTTGAGGATATTGGGAAATAATCTGCCGGAACACCAATACCCGTCTCAGGGGTCACCACCTCAAATGATGTATCACGATCGCCAGAAACAATCCTCGACGACATTACTTGTGCAACCGAGTGCTGGATATGTGGAATAGGCTCCTCGAAGACGTTGTCTTGGCACAGAGCATTAATGAGTTCAAGAACAAATTGGGCAGATTAGACGCCTGCTATTAAATAATAATAAAAATAAAATCATACCTATAGTGGTGATTAACGTAATGCAGTAGATAACAGCCCCGGAAAAGGTCCACTTGGAGTCCAAGGTCAGCTCCGGCGGCTGCGCTTCGGGGGACTGCCTCGCCGCGGCCACGATCGACGTCTCGAACTTTCGCAGCTGCTCGTGCACCAGCCGGGTCCAGTTCCTCTCGTACAGAACGTTGAGACGCTCTGAAACAAACCGTACGGTCAATTGGTGGTTCTGAATCAGGCTGATTATTCTACACACGACAACAGCCCAGACTTTTCAATTAGCACAGTGTTCGCACGCGTTTCTAACGCAAAAAAAAACAAGAAGGTACGCACGTTCTATGAAGAGTGTGGTAAAGTAATGCCTCAATTGCTATAATAAAGCACGTATAAATGAAAAGAGAAAGTTAGCTATTTTATGCCACTGTTATTTTCTGTAAACAAAAATAATAATCATAACCCTGTTGATTAATTTACAAATTACTTATTATGAACATTTCCTAAAAGGTAGTGGTTATGTTGTATGATTGTGAGACCCAATTCTATGTTCCTATTAATATCAAATATATGGCAAAAAACTGCTATTGTTGATACTTATTGTCGAAGTTTTATTTTTTGAAATTTCAAATCACTACTACCTAATACTGGCTTTACCATCGTAGTGCGGCATGGCAAAATGGTTCTCATGAAATCAGAGTGGTACAATATTTCTTATCTACTCGTATGTAAATACAAAACAAAACTAAGGGCGATTTATGCTGTGAAACTTGAATATATTTACAAGATTATAAAAATGAAATCATATAAAATTCACAGAGTAATTGACCTTTAAATTCAGTTACTAATGTGGACAAATATAGTGAAATTGAAGGTAAGAAACATAGAGCTTATGACGCTTCCCTGGTAAGTTTGGGATATGTGGTTCCGTATTGAACGTGTTAATAACATTTTTGTGTTCCGACATAAAGGTAAAAGATAGGCGTCTTCTTTATTCTTCCTTTCATCTTAGGTTTTATAGTCACTGGGCCTTCTTTCACAGGAAATCTCTTTATCTCAGCTTCTTCAAGCCTTCATCAACACATGGTGGTAAGTTCTCTGTCGTAAATAAAAAAGAGATATATCCCATTCGGTCTGCTTTTTGCAAATTTGCACATTTCTGTAGATTATGTTACAGTAGCTACCTAAAATAGCTGGTATATTATAATCACAAAATTGATTAGGCTGTCGCTCAGCTCATCAAAGCGCTACCTTAACGTTTTCCGTGATAAATTTCAGTCAAACGATGCAACAAGACCTTCCAGACTCCATGGACCCATTATAATTCCAATGAGCTGACACTCAAATTGATGAGCGCCGCAATCACGCCTCTGTTTAGTTTAATCAAAAGAGAAAAGAGCCATTTAACTTTCAAGAGGGTAAACCTTTCTGCCGTTGACTTTCTCGCAGATACTCATTTTTATAATTATACTATCTTCGAGTTTGCCGCTTTAACTTTCGTCGTTACTGTATATTGTTTTACGATTGAATAACATTATGTGATTGTTGTCAATGTATGTCAGTTATTGTCAGTGTATGTGGGGCATGGACGTTAGAATAATATGGGATGTAGAGGGTTTGGAATAGCACGTTAAGCAATGCAAACAGTCCTAGCTTGTTTGCGACTGTAATGTTTGGCCCTGTAGTTTGCCAATAAAAGAATGAGATAACAGTGATGTTATCTTGCTAACAAGTACATTAAGAAAAGGAATGAGACGATATTATAATCACTACTAACATCAACTATTTTTAACCGACTTCAAAAAGGAAGTCTCGATTCGGTTGGTATTTTTTATTAATTGATATTGTTTTAAACACAGACAAAATGGCGCCAAATCTAACATTCAATTCGCCGTATTAGCGCTTAGCGCTGCGCGCGCATCAAGTTTTAAGTTCTTAATAGTGTCGATTAGGCTTTCTATGTGTCGTTTGCCATGGGTTTGTTTTTTCTTAATTTAATGATCATTATGTTACAGATTGTTTTTTTAATGTTCATTTTGATTACATATCTGTGTTAAACGTATGTCAATGTAGATGTTTTCATCTTTGACGTCTTGATTCGAATATTGAAACATTAAAGATGTCTTCAGTCTTATGTTAAAACTGAAGCACATAATTAATAATATTATTTTCCACGGTTTAAGTGAGAACAATATTTTTAAATGTTACATAGGTACAGTTTCAGCTCCGACGCTTGCGAAACTAATTTACCTTTTTTTTTTCGAGGGGAATGCGTGATCGCACCATACTCGCCGTTGGCTAGACGACGAGCGTGTGTGGGGCTCTCCCGGCAGAGTGCCAGGCCTACCCACTAAACCCCCCGGTGTTCTTCCTGCCCTTATGGACGCGCATGGTAGGGTCCACACTGCGACTACCACTACCAACGCGCCCGGTCTAGCCCGACCTGGCTGGTCGGGCTATCGCCAAGGGGGGATTGCCCGAGAACACCAGGGCAATCCCCAGACGGAGGGCCTTACGGCGGCGTACACGGGGCCAACCGTGCACGCAGGCCTCAACGGCAGGGTCATTAGACGGGCATTGCTTGCGCGAATGCCCGCCTTCGCCTGCCTGTCCGTCTGCGGCGGATGGGAGCGGCTTGAGGGTCATTCTTCCGCTCCCTCTCCGCGGCCTCCTTCTGCGAGATGACGTCCTCGCAGAAGGAGGTAACAGCCTCCCATTCCGCCTCGCCGCGGAGCATGGCCACGACCATGCTCGGCAGCGAGAGGTCTCCGCCTCCCAGCGCAGCGTAAGTTCGCTGCGCTGGCGTCGCCAGGCCGGGCACACCAACAATGTGTGCTCGGCAGTATCGTCGGGAGCGTCGCAGTGATGACACTGCGGCGTTTCCTCCCGACGCGCGACCCGATGCAGGTAGTGACCGAAACAACCATGTCCGGTCAATACCTGCACCATGCGGAACGAGAGACTGCCCTGCCGACGCCCTACCCACTCCTCCAACACCGGACGTATCGCTTCAATCGTCCGGTGGCCGGCAGCTGGGAAGGCGAGTGCCTCACCCCATTGACGCAGAGCCTCCCTCTGCGCTTGGGTACGAACCCGCTCCACTTCCTCGGGAGCGGATCTTCCCCTCCGTTCTCTAACAGCAACCCGATGTCGATACACCTCTGCATGTATGCGTGCATCGACATCCCACGGCGTTTGGCCCGCAAGAACGCAGGCCGCGCCGTGGCTGACCGTGCGATAAGCTCACACGGCCCGGGTTGCTATGACCCTCTGCGGACGTCGCAAAAGGGCCACCGTTCGGGGGGAGAGGCACTCCGCCCATACCGGGGCTCCGTAGAGTGCCATCGACCGTATCACCCCGTGATACAGTCGACGGCACGCCGATCCTGGCCCTCCTACATTAGGGAGGACCCGTCCGAGTGCGGCTGCGGCGGCACATAGCCGTGGAGTGAGGAGTTTGAAGTGCTCCTCAAAGCTCCATCGGGGATCCAAAACCAGGCCGCGGTACTTAAGGTGTGCCTCGACCGGTATGCGGACCCCTTCCACTCGGACTCGAAGCCCCGGTGGGATCCTGCGACGAGAGGCGTGGAACATCATGGCCCTCGTTTTATCGAGGGCGACGTCCAGGCCCAGGAGGCGGATGCGTCGAACGACAAGTGAAGCGCCGACCGACGCAAGGTGGGCCGCCTCCTCCCCCGTTTTTGCTCTCGCCGCGACAAGCGTGTCGTCGGCGAAGCAGACGACCTCCATTCGTGGAAGGAGGTCGCCTCGCAGGACCCAGTTGTACCCCAGGTTCCATAGTAGAGGACCTAGTACGGAACCCTGGGGCACACCTGCCGGAAACTAATTTACCTAACTCAATATAGATGTAAGTTTCTCTGCCACACATAGTATCTACATTAGTACTATTATTGTGAAGTACATACTCGAAGTGTATGTTTATAGTATTTGCTAGCAAAATACTAACTTCGATCTACCATATTATGTGATTGCAAGAAATGAATGAGCATCTTCGTCACTTTATATTGTTCTACTACTTCTATTAAAACATTTTCATGATTATTGCATAGCAATACTAATATAATAAATTGACAGGGGCTAATGTCAACAAATTCGTCATATAATAAACAATACATTTAACCAATACCTTTAAGCCGGCTTTTGACTATAGGATGTAATATATATTACATGTTCAGCTATATATTACATCCCGGGTTTGCTGTTCTCACTATCAGATATATTTTTTAGAATAGTTCAGCTTCTATGATCCTTACATCATAACGTCTTTTATTGAAACGGTTGACCTCTCGTTATTAAATGGATAATATGGAAATTGTTTTGCTAGATACTTTCGATAGTTCATCAGACGAAAATGATGCAGTATTCGATTTACATGTCTCATTATTTAGAAAAAATACAATAAACGTCGATTCTGGATATCGAATCTTAATAAAGGCCTTACTAATAACCATTGTATAAACCTTGTATAGTTAAGTAGTGTTTTGTCTCTTTTGTTCGAATTTGAAATGTCATTCGAGTGAACGTGACAAAACACTGTTTAACTAAATCAGGCGTATACAATGGTTATTAGTAAGGCCTTAAGAAAAGATTATAGTGAATTTCTTATTACGTTTCTCCATGCAGCATCCTTAATTTCATTCATTTTATACTCTTCAAGATTAGTCGTAAACCTAACACTTTCTATAAAATGTTCCATTATAGGGATAAATACGTAAATAGGTAAATACGTGGTAAATACGTAAAGAAAAGATTGCGAACCAAAATACCCAAAAATCATAACACGCGGACAGCTATGTAAGTACGTGCGCATGACCGTCACGATTCGAAATGAAGGCGAGGCAGGGGCAGAGGTGCGGTATGCGGGAACGTGAGGTAAAATATATCGCCTTCAAATATAGCTCGGTCGGGCGAAAAAATATTTACAGTTTGGGGTGTAATATATATTATAGCACAGTGAGAACGGTCTCGTAAAAAAGTATGGCAAGCGATAAAATATTATATCTCAAAATGTAATATATATTACATTATATCCCATAGTCAAAAGCCGGCTTTAAGAATAACATGCTACCTATGTTATTTAATAAATGACGAATTTTTTAACATCAGCTGTTTGATTGACAGGACCAATCTGTAACTAGTACAATACCTTTATTTAAAAATTAAATGCTCTACTAGGCAGCATTTAATTTTTAAATAAAGGTAAAGCTTTCAGTAAACTAGTTACCCTACGAGAGTGAAGTTTGGTACAGAGCTGGATTATGAGTAAGAAAAAAGGATTTAAGGAAATTACTCCGTTAATGGAGTTAATCTAACTCAGTAAAGCATGAATAAGTAAAACGTGTAAGTTTGAAACAATAAAATCGTGAAGTACACTCGAGTGAAATACTAATAAGTTTAATTCAAACCATTATTTGTTTGATTAAAATATTCTCGTATTTTAAAGCTTATGATCATCTAAATGGTCATATATTCGTATTAAATCTTCAGGTATATTATTGTGTACCTAAATATACAATCCAATGTTGTTTGTAGCATTCGACAGTATTTGTTGGTAGTGTGGAGTTAGGCTTCCTTCCCGCATTTTGATTGATAATTGTCAAAGCCCTCAGTAACTCCAACATAAACAATAACTAAACAAACAGGCAAGTTTGGTAGTTAGTAACTTGTGGATGAGCTCAAAATACGCTTACGTTTAATAAATATCAAAATACGTTTACGACGAAGGATTCATTTGTCTATACAAGGAACAAGTAGTATCGTAAATAGGATTGATAATAAACTCTGTAGTAAGGCGTAAAATATATAGAAAAAAGCTATAATTACCGGAGGAAGATTCTGTACCAGGGTCGTCTATTTGGGTAAATCCGTCTTACCTGTTTCTGCCGCAAAGCAGCAGTGCTTGCATTGCTGTGTTCCGGTTTGAAGAGTAAGATATGGCAGTAAAATTACTGGGTACCGTGACTTTGCATCTGATGTCATAAGTTGGCAACGTACACTGTGGTTCTTGTGGGGGTTGCAGTTTTGCTACGAATCTCACAAGAGCCATATGTATTATAGGTGACTGTTACCAGTTACCATCAGGTGGAAGTTTCCTGGTTTGCCAACTTAGTTGCAATAAAAAAAATCATTTATATTAATACAAGGAACAAATAGTAACGGACATCTCGATAATAATCTCCGTAGTAATGCATTAAATATATAGAAAATAGCTATAAGTACTATCTTAAGATGTCTAATTCAAAATGGTTTAATTATGTCATTTAGATAATATTTCCAATGACATTTGATGATAAGGTAAGGGAACAGTATAGCGATGGAACAAGTCTGTAATATAAGTGTAAAAATTTAAAATTAAATAAACTGACTGCGTAAAAAGTAAACAGTTTATACAATAAGCACGTAAGTATATGCAAAAAATGCACGTATGCACGTAAGCTAAAAAATCAATCCACATCAATTATAAAATTCTAGCAGTCGGGACTCATTAATCTAGATACGAGTATTAAGCACAAATATTCACAATAATAGGTCCCGACTGCTAGAATTTCATACTACTGGGCTTGTTTTTTTTCTTTTCAGTTTATATTCAATGTCTACTTTTTAGGCGGTCGGATTTTTTAATTTTATATTTCATTTTATTTACATCAATTTTATCTCTTATCTAAAAATCTCGTGTCACGGCGTTTGTTATCGAATTCCTCCTAAACGAGTTGACCAACTTTTATGATTTTTTTTTGTGTAATTTGGGTCTAAGAATAGGGTCTTGGGCTATTATTTATACCACTAGCTGACAAAGGTAGCCCTCTGTAGAAGTTTTTGAGTGTTAAGCTTTATTTAAGCGGAACGTAGTTTGCGGGCACAGCTAGTTTATTTATAAGAATTAGTTTTATTTAATTGATCTGATTAGAAATTTAGCTATATTAAAAACTAAGAGTAGTATTGTGTATATAGCTTAATTTGAGTAATTTTTTCAACACATTTATAGTTTCTCAACTGACGACTCTGGTGTACGGTAAAAAGTTCATGTTTGCACCTTTGTAATCAAATTCAAACATGTTATTGAAATAAATTAATAAATAAAAATAATAAATAATTTCCTGGTTGTAGCAGTGGTCATAATTTCATTTATCGAAGTCCTCTCGGGCATCTACCGCGTTTTAACGTAATCCTACTTAATATTATAAATGTCAAAGTGTGGATGTTTGGATGTTTGTTACTCAATCACGCAAAAACGGCTGAACGGATTTGGATGAAATTTGGCATGCGCGTAGCCTCTGTCGTGGAAAAGAACCTTTTATCCCGATTCTTAAAGGGAAAATTGAAAATTGTTTACGAGCTAAGCCGCAGGCAGACAGCTTTGAAATTTGGTATGCATGTTACCTATATGATATGGAAAAGGACATGTATGTACTTTATATTCCTTAATGATCTCTCGAATAGTTCCCGTGGGAAGATTAAAAATTGTTAACGAGCGAAGCTTCAGACCCAATTCTGAGGTCCACGCAGACGAAGTCGCGGGCAGAAGCTAGTCATATATAAATTTTTAAACTTAGCTATTGAACTATTCAGTTACACTGGCTGTTTCCTCGTAGTCCTACTAATTTCTCCTACTTACTAGTAGGACCACGAGGAAGCCTAGTTCCTGGTGATCCTACTGCACATAATAATGTCCTACTAGTGGGTCCATTTCCAAATTCAGTCTTATAGTCACTTAATTAACGTCACGCACTCAGAATAGACTGGCTGGCCGATGAAAGTGTTGATCTCAATCAGTAGACTGCAAGAACAGCTCTATGGAAACACGGGAAAATACGCCACGGGAAACGACGAACTTCACTTATAAATTTATTAGTAGCAGTCCCCCAGATTCCTCGAAATTATTTAATTAGTCCGCTTTGGCTTCACCCAATCTTTTCTACGTGGCCGGTCTTTTAAGAGCGCTCGCTGAATACCAGCCGATTATTCCGTTAACCAGCCGAGCTGGTTGTCGGCGTTGATTGGATTCCGCGATCTATGCCTGCTAATTACTACGTTGTAGATTTAAAGTGTACATCACCCCTTTTGTTGTCTATGAAGATGATACAGCTTTTTGTTTTCGTGTTTTTCAAATACCTATGTCGTTCTTTAGGATAGAAACATTTCAATACTAATGTAAGAAGTTCAAAGCTACTCTTCCGACTATCCGAACTGGCGAATAATCTCGTAATTCCGGTCTTAACTTTTAATCACAAAAACAACTAAATTTTGTCCCAAAAAAATACTTAATTAATTTTCTAATAAATATGATAATTCACATGTATATTTTCTTATTTTTAACCGACTTCAAAAAAGGAGGAGTTTTTCAATTCAATGCTTATGTTTTTTTTGTGTGTATGTTACGCGATTACGCCGCCAGTAGTGGACCGATTTTCAAAATTCTTTTTGTATTCGATAGAGTATACTCCAAGGCTGGTTCCATAGTCACCAAAGTCAGGATCTGATGATGGGATCCCATGAAAATCGAGGGAAACACTAATTAACTCACTGGGTTGTAGTAGGTTTGCAAATCTGTCAAGAACCACATGTATCTACTATAAGCGACTGTGGTCTTTTACCATATTGCGGGCGGCTTGCTTCTAGTTGTTTTTATACAACTAAGTTGGCAGACAAGCCAACTTAGTTGTATAAAAACAACTAGAAAATAGAAAATATTTATATGTCTAAAATAAGTATTATCGGGTTAAAATAAATTATTGAGCAAAACGTGTAAAACAGTCTTAGTAAGGCGCATAACACATTGCACCGGACACCGCTGCGGTGTACGGAGGGACGAAAACCGCATGCGGCTACGGCGGCACGGAACCGTGCCACCGTACGGTTTGCTCCGTATCACCGTCCGGAGCTGCGGTGCACGACGCCCCACATCGCCGCATTATTTATGTCGAGAATCGAGATCTATTACGCGTATGCACGTCCTTTCTACGCAAAAATCCGTACGATACTGCGGCTCAGTGTGGCATACCCCGCGGACCGCACCGCATCACCGTCCGGGAGTGCGGTGCCGTCGCGCGCGCCGCACAACCGCACGGGCATGCGATGTGAGTGTGTTATACCCTGCGGTTTTTGTATACAAATTAAGATTCTTCAGTCAAAATTAAAAACCGCAGTGCCGCACACCGGAGCGGTGTCCGGTGCAATGTGTTATGCGCCTATTAGTAATGAAACCATTCTATTACATACGTATAAAATTAACTGCAACGAAAAAAAGTGTTGTTATATTTGTAAACAGAAAGTATTTATCAAATTTATTTGTAATATTTTAAAAATAGAATACTATAAATTAAAAATATTAAAGTTAAAAACAATTCAACATCGAAAATCAATAAATAAATAAAATAATAAATAAAGTTAGAAAACAATTCAAAATGACGCAACGAAAATTACAAAATTTTGAAATTCGAACATTGCGACGTGACGAATTTATCATGTAATCATTCATGCAAATTCATTTTTTTAAACGAAAAAGTTTTTCACCACAAAGTTTAAAGGACATTATTCTGCGTCCATACATTGTTCGCCCCAATACCAACAGCAGCGAAAAAATGCTTTTCGTATAATTAGATGTTAGTAAATACTGTACGTCCACATCAATTACTACGGACAAGCTTCGAAATCGAATTATTTAACAAAATGAATTAGATTTTGAGGTTAGGTGGAGTAACACTTTATTTCGTTAGAGCAATACACATAATCCATACCTATACAATTATTAAAATAATAATTATTGCAATCAATCAAGCTACGTTAATATAGCTATGTAGTAAAGAACAAGAAATCTCGAAATTATAAAGCAAGTCAAAAACACAACAAACTAACAAGCGACAGCGCGTGAGTAGTCAATTGACACGTGTTAACGTTTTAAATTGTGAAAAAAGTTATGAAAAACATAATTTATAGAAATAAAAAATGTCCATACCTACATTAAGATCGACTCAATTCCATTCAACCAAGCAAAAGTAACAATAACCATTCGTTTATTTTACTTCTTTTGGTTTTGTTTCTGAAAATACTTTTAAAATATTTTTCATTTGTCGGTCGAATACATATAATATATGTAATTAGTGTTATAAAATATGCATAAAATTATGACGTAAATCAAATCTTTGTTGGTCATGGGGCGATTTTCGACATTGTCCCATATTCCCAGTTCATATTCAAAAGTTCGAATTTCAAATCACTTTTCTACGCTTGCGGTTAAAATAGACTTCCACGCAGATTTCGAAGAATAAAGAAAGCCTTTCCGAGCTGGTGCGGTGAAAAAATATAAATTTCAAAAACAACCTGTCATCTTCGCCTAAATTATACATTAACATTAGTCTCCTGCAAGGAGACGTTCATCCGACCCAGCCTCCGTAAGCCATCGAATTCCCAATCGAGATTTGATCGTGAAATTGCCGAGTCTCCTGGAAAAATTCTCCAACACATTGTGCCCGTCACGAACCTCGCCCTATCTCGATCTGTGTACAACCGATTGGAATTGGGTTCGTGATCCCGCATGCCGCAACACGTGGCACTGTTAGACTCGGCGCACACAGGGAGTTCGTAATCCTCCCTTTTTTGGTAGTCGACACGTTTCGGCTATTCGTGTAGACGCTTTGTTACGCCACCGATATTGGATGTGATCCTGTCGAGATAATGGCCGTTACAAGGTAACAAGTCTGTGCTTAAATTAATTGGTTGGGAAAAATTGTTTCAGGTCGGCTTCAAACTTATCACTTTCAATATTTTCAAGGATGACAGAATTTTAAGATTAAATTTGTTCGCATATTAATTACACACTATTCAATCTGGTTATGCTAGATTTTTCTGTCTTTTTTTAAATAAAATATACATTTGTGCGGCAAACACCCAGTTTCTGAAAGGCTGTTCAGCGATAAATTAACTAACAAGCTGTCAATATAATGTTAACTATGAATTGATTTGCTGAAAGCTAAATCAACTTATCACTGTGTTAGTTGACATAGCTGTCAAATTTATTTCAAAATTATTAAGGAAAGACCCATTTTCGGTTTCCAAAATACATATGAATAAAAGAAAATATATGATTTCAGCGATGTGACCGTGTCTAAAAATATTTCTCACGAGAAATCAAATTATTAAAGACAAGTAAATTTTGTCAAACCAACGTTTCGGAAACTCAAATTGATTTGACACTGTTGTTAAGGTGACATGGATGTTAGTCGAACAATATTTTGATCAGCCTTTCAGAAACTGGGGGTTAGTATTTTTAAGTTTCAATTTGTTCGCATACTACACACTACACTATTCAATCTGGTCATGCTAAATTTTTCTGTCTGTTTGTAAATAAAATATGCAGTAGGGTGGCTTAGTAGGTGTCCGTAGGGTCATATGGATGCATGTAACATTGTTTTAACAGTTGTAAGTCACTAACGGCCATATTAATAAAAACTTTACTCCTTGGATCATCTTCGGCAACTAATTTGAGGATGATTCAGGGAGTAAAATTTTTATTAATAAGGCCGTAAAGGCGACAAATACAAATGCTAAATACGATTAGTGCTAAACGTACTTAATACATAATTCTGCTTCTGTCGATTCCAAACAAATGACAAAATGAAAATGATTGCTTAAACACTAATGGCCTTATTCATAAAAATATTTAAGCAATGTTTAAGTTAAATAATGTTACTGTCACTTCCAATCTCATTACAAAAGAAAGGACATCAAAAAAGACAGCAACATTACTTAACTTAAACATTGCTTACATATTTTTATGAATAAGGCCATAAAGGCCTTACTAATAACCATTGTATAAGCCTGATTTAGTTAATCAGTGTTTTATCACGTTCACTCGAATGACATTTCAAATTCGAACAAAAGAGACAAAACACTGCTTAACTATACGAGGCTTATACAATGGTTATTAGTATGGCCCTACGTATTAAACACATTATAGTATTAACCTTAGTTCTTAAAATAATTTGTGATAGGTATGATACGTTTAGTTTTCTTTCCGTACACATGCTGCGTCTTAATCTATTTAAAGAAAAGTCATAAAATAATTTTTTATAATTAGATTTCTCTGCAGTTTACTTTCATCAAATTCTTTCTATACTTTTTACTGGTACAGTCATATGACGTCGTCGATATTATTAAAAAGATTACAGTCGATGAGAGATGTGAAGGTAAAATGGGTGACGCATTGAAATTGTGTTATTAGTCTCCCTTTATGGCAGATGTTCCACCCGCATATGGCCGTAATTATTTAGGTCACGAAAATATCTGATATTCACAAATGTTGCTCAAAACAAGAACAAATAAAGGACTTGCACAATATTTTTTGGAAAAGGTGGTTTTTTTGACTGGGTCGCTAACGACCCACTGGGATAATAGATGTCCTACAATGTATGAAATGAAAAGAAGTAAGTAGTAAAATCAAAAGAAAACTATAATATGAAATTAAAAAGTAATAAATATAGAAATCACGTGTAGTATTGTTGGAAACACTTATCATGGTGATTCACTTCGCGTTTCTTGCACGTTTTGTTGGTAATCTTTACTGTTTTGGAGTGTTTTAGAAATAACACCCCGTAGTCTTCTTTACTTACATAGTAAAATATATTCGATATGTAGTGTTCTAATAGCAAAGGGTTTAGATCGCCTAGTTGTGGTTGATGGTTCTGGAGTATCTCGAGTTTTGAGGGTTAGGAGTTAAGCTGTAGCCATTAAGGATCTACGAAAATCCAATGTCTACAGGGGTAGACATTGGATGGATGGATTGGAGGTTCCTACTCATTATTTATAACCAAATCTTATAGGCTTATGCTGTTTGCATCCATACCTCCCATCATAAGTAGTGTATTGATGTGTATTGTATTGATGTCATCCTCATTACAACAAAAGAACCTGTCGATTCCCAGTAGCATTTGCCAAATATAGGCATACTCAAAAATTATATGACTACTTAGCTCCCAGGGTATATAATTTAATAAATAATAAACTCGTGGTAAACAAACACATCACCGATTACCAATTTAAAAATGTTGTCGGAAAATTCCTTTTAGATGCTGATCCATGTACTGTTGAAGAATTCCTCAAACCCTAATATTCAGGCAAAAAAAATAATAATTTAGCATGCATCCACATACAAAAAAACACCAACGACATCCGTTCATACAATAAAGATACAATCACTGGCACATGCAAATACGTGCACACGCACACGTACGTACACACAAACTTACTCACGCATACGCTCACCTAGACACACAAACCCACACACTCACATATGCACAAACACATGCACACACACTCACACACACATTCAAGTCTATGTTGCACAAGCACAAGTAGATTAAATCGGTTGCTGTTAAAAAATAATAATAATAATAATGACATTAACAAAAAAATATAAAAAAACTTAGCTATAGTATACATACAATAGGTATACAGGTACAGTAATTATAAAAATTTTGTTTGTTAAGGTACTTTATATTTCGTTTAATTTAGCAGTTTATTTTAAAGATTTATATGTTATACATCGATGTTAATAATAATGGGAAGGTACTGACTCCCGAAATACAGTTCACACTAGTTCAGGAGTCAGGACTCAACTAAATTGTACATTTGAACATAATAAATTCTTTCTTTCTTTCTTTCTTTCTTTATTGACTTATTTACACTTACATGCTCGTCGTTAGGAGCGTATCGCATAAGACCTTGCCTTTGCCATTTTTCCACCGAAATTCAGACACTACCTTTACAATTTTACATTCTAATTACTCTAATCATTTACTGTATGAAAATATGGGAAGATTTAGTCGAAACGATTTCGTCTTATTGCAGTAGATACATAAGTATTGTGGCAATCTTCACTGCATTCCCAGTACATTCGTTTTCGAGGAACAGTAATATAAACCCAATACACAAGATCATGATCCCTAGAAAAGTGTCAAGAATCATCCAAGGAATGAACAAAGTTATTTATTGTACGGCTTATATCACTGCCTTCTTCACCAAATCTTCTATTACGTCAAATCCGAAAAACAATTGCAAAAAGTCGATAGCCTTACTTTTAGGGCCGAGTGATAAGATTGCACGGGGTAAAGGCTGTGCCTAGGCTAAACTTTTATGTGCCATCTTGCTTACCCACTTTCGCACTGGTTCATTCAGGCTTCATTTATCTTATTTTACTAGAACCTGCTCAAACTGAATCCCAATTTCATTCCCAACTTTTAGATATTCTGATCCCTTTATTACCAATTGCATAGAGTTGTAGCAACGTAGCTACGTTGTAGGTAACATTCGTATTTATATTTGAGCAGTTCTCGTCTTACATTTTTCGTACCTTCGTACTCAGAAAATTAACTCCAAATATAAGTCAAAAACTACAATAGCTCTCTATATAAATTATACCACTCAACTCGTAAATCTACGTAAAACGTTCTTCACACTTTCAATTTATTGGCGGAATAAAAGAAGTACAGATTAGTAGTAAAAGTAAAAATATTTATCTATTTAAAAGTAGTTACCAATCTTGGGTCGTAAATGACCCATTGGGATAATATGGGTTAACCCGTCTGCCGTGTAATTTTAATATTAATGCATTGTTATTCTATAATGATTGCTTATTAAGCATAAGAAAAAATATTGTATGTGCGGGAACGTATGACATGTTTTTCTTTAACTGAAAAGGAAAACCAAACTGCTATTGCTAATAGACGTATAGTCGCTTTTGCAACCACAACAGAATTTTTATCCTATTTATCTTACCTACAATAAATTGTCGATAGTAAATCTACAAGAAAACGACCCTGGGGGCTGAATCTCGCTGATTCTGATTCTAAAAAAGTTCGAATTCGGTTTTTTTCTCGAGCGCTAGTCACGGCTCGGCCAATCAAAACGCTGGACAAGTCGAGCTCTGCCATTTTTTCAAGGTGCGTCGCTTGATTATTCTCGAGTAGTAGGATCGGTTTTTCACTTATACATCTCCCTATGAAATAATTATTTATTTTAGGTAAATAAACCTTCAGTAAAGTAGGTAATTTTAATTTCAATAAATAATATTTTTAAGTGTTTATTTAGACCAGGGGTTCCCAACCTTTTACCCTATGCGCCTCACCCAACATTATGCTAAAATACTACGCCCCCCTATAGGCCGAAATGGGGAGTCAAAATAAGAAAATTCAACAATTCAAAAGAAAGGTAATCAACTAAGAAAAGTAAAACTGTGCTGTGTGAGCACTGTGGCTGCACTTAATTAACCAATTGATGAATATCATTTTCTTCAATATACTTTATACAGTTTAATTCTGGAGCCGCTCACTGCGGCTTGGTTCACTCTACGCCCGCCTCACTGGTTGAGAAACCCTGATTTAGGCAAACAAAATGATATGTTAAACTCTACAATAAATATTTAATGTAATTAAATATAAATAAAAAATATATCTTAATAGAATAATCAAAAAATACAGAAAAACAAATAAAAACAATACTTTAAATTTCAAATTGACGGCTCCACTATTGATAAATAGTCGGCACACGAGACAATACAAGCGACTTTCCATAAAGAATGACGGAGCTCGACATGTCCTGCGTTCTGATTGGTTGAACTGTGATTACCGTTCAAGAAAAAACTCGACTTCGAACTTTTTGAGAATCAGCCCCCTGAACTTTCTTTTTTTTTTCTTTTTTTTTTTTAAAAAAAAACGTCGCCCCACACTAGGATTTTCTCCTGTGTCGTGGGTGCAGTTACAAACATAGAATATCACATGCACATACGCCCAGACCGGAACAAATTTCTGTAGGCCATACAAAACATTTGTCCCGTACGGGAATCGAACCCGCGACCCGTTGCGCAGTAGGTGATCACTCGACCTCTGCGCTAAACGTGTCGTCGCTAACTCAAGCTATTTTGGGGGTTTCCGGTAAAAAAAATAAAGTGCAATTATTTTAAATATGGAACAGTTGGTTGCAAGATGATGTCTTGTGTTATCGCTAATTCTCTCATGTTCGAAACTACTTTAATGAAAGCCAGGGGTCCTGCCCTGTACCAATTTGCCAAGCAAATTACGTCACTACATCGTCCTATTATCTCCGACGTACGATGGTTACTAATTAAATTGGCTGTCCTAATGACAACGGGATTAAGCTAGTAGGATAGTAACTACTAGCTTTCATCATTTATTTTTAAGTACTTATACACTAGAGATTGCTATTTTTATTAAATCTATTAAATGTAGTAGATGGAGAAGTGAATATTCTTTTATCTATATGCGAAATATTGTTTTGATTCATTTTGATTTCTTTGAAAACATCCATCAAGCTGCCAATTGCTATGTGCTTGTCATTTAATTTGATAGTGTACTGTCCTCGAAAATGCGAAAATCTATAATCCGGCTAGGTATATTGGAAAACCTAATAGCGTTTTCAACGGCATTCATTTAATGCATAATTTATAATTTGATTAGGACACTATATGTACACGGTGTTTCATAATAACCAATAAATAATCAATTCGTTATCTAAAACTAATTATTAAATTGTGTTTACCCGTAATGTCATTCAACACATTACTGAATGAATTTATTTTTTCTCAAAATAGACATGATGATGATACTATGATATACATGAACATTTTAGGTTGAATGACATTACGTGTAAACAAATTTTAATAATTAGTTTTAGATAACGCATTGATTATTTGTTGGTTATTATGAAACACCGTGTATACATAGGTTTTCACGCAGTGGGCTCCTGTTTATTTTTTAGCACGTAAGTTTCAGTGTTTGACGATACACGGTGTTTTAACAAAATAGTTTGAACATGTCTATGCATGTTCAAAAAAGTTTGTCAGTGCTATTACAACAGCTCAATATAAGATACAATGTTTACAAATTGTGATCTCGAATAATATCAATTCGGACGTAAAACATTTAATATAAAGCGGTATTTTAGCACATTACCCGCACCCACACTCAACGCGGTAAAAGAATTACGGAAAAAGTTACGAGAAACCGGAACGTTAAATTTAATCTGTCTGTACAAGTTCTGTTTTACGACACAACGCGTAAACCGAGGCGGTGGAACTGTTCCGCGTAACATAATTGTCTATAAAGTATTTTTACGTGTTTCGGAATATTACGCGAGTACACGCATCGTGCACAAAAACGGCAGTCAGTGCTTCTATGTATTTTTTTTTAGATTATTTGATTGGTCTTTTTCTCGTAAATTTTAAATGGTCACAAATAAAAGTAATCCTCATAACCGATATTCACAGTGGAACTTTTTATAGAGACTATATAGATATCTGCGCGGGAGAAATAATTATAATAAAAATTTTACTCCTTGGATCATTCTCGGATCAGTTACTCCGTGTTTTGTCTTATTTTGACATATGATAGCCGACATGTGCGGAAACAAGACAAAACACTGAGTAACTAATCCGAGTATGATCAAAGGAGTAAAATTTTTATTAATGAGGCCGATACTGTTCAAGCGTCATAAGCACAAGTGCTCTCTTTTTACAGTCAGTAACACATTAAGCTTTACATTTGCATTACGAAAGCCTTAACTATTACGAGCGACATAAGATCGATCTCCACGTCAACATGTCACGTCTGATGTGATGCTGTGTGTACCTTCACCCGCATAGTTTGATGGGACGGTTGGCGAAAAATCGGTTTTTGCTTACAACAAAGTTAAGCGAACAGGCTGTCCACCCATGGTAAGTGGCTACCGTTGTGTACTCGTTTAGTACATGAAGGATCCAAAATGGTCCCAATGTACGTTGCCAAGATATCAAAAATTGCGTGATTACAATAAAATGGAAATGGAATTTTTCACGATTTTAATTAAGTGTAATTTGACAGCTCAGCAGAGTCTCGTTCGGCTTCAATCTGCTTTGGGCAAAGAAGCACCATGCAAGACGACTATTTATAGTTGGTTTGCAGAATTCAAACGCGGTCGTGTCAATCTCCGAGATGAAATTAGTGTAAGTCGCCCGTGCATCGCTGTGAATAACAAAAACCGGTCAAGTGCGAGTCGGACTCGCGCACCGAGGGTTCCGTACAAACCTGTAGGTATACAGGGTCATTTTTAATGAATCAACAACCTCCCAGGGGCTGATTCTAGTGCTCAGATGCAGCAACTTTTGGTATGGGATCAACATCGATATCCCAAAAAAAACACTTCTCCATACAAACTAGGTTAGCTGATCGAGACTTTAGTATGGAAAAGTGGATTTTTTTGCGATTTCGATGTTGGTCCCATACAAAAAGTTGTTGCATCTGAGCACTAGAATCAGCCCCTGGGAGGTTGTTGATTCATTAAAAATGACCCTGTATAAGTAAAAGTTCACCCATATATTTTTATTATGTGATGTAACTAATTTACGGTTTTCACAATTTTAGACGCTACTTCGTACCAAATTTCAAGATTCTGAGTTCACGGGAAGTACCCTGTAGGTTTTGACTTCCTTGCGAGTGTCGAAAATTTGCGGAAATTTGCGGTATAAACGGCTGTATCCTTTGATTGCGCTGGCTTATAAGTTTGATTTTTTCACAGCTCCAAGGAACAGTAGACCTCAGTATTTTGAAATAAATTTCAGCTTGATACCTCCACGCGTTCCTGAGCGAAGGGTCTTGACAGACAGACAGACGGACGGACGGACGGACGGACAACAAAGTGATCCTATAAGGGTTCCGTTTTTTCCTTTCAAGGTACGGAACCCTAAAAACATTGATGCTGTGCGCCATATGATCGAAACAGTCAGCCATGTGACCTACCATGAGTTCCGGACATTTTTGGATGTAGAAATGAGTCAAATGTTGCTTTGACGCAAAGGGAGAATATTTTGAGAATAAATAAATTCATTTATGATCATCAATAGTATTTTTTTATTGATTCCGGAAACTTTCAGTGTGTCCTACGTATTACTGTATTTGCAACATAAAATAATATAAAATTTCGGTGACATAACAAAATTTCATTATAAGCTTCTGAATGTTGATTTGCTAGTAGGTATGATTTTAATTAGATATGTACAGAGTTTATTTAAAAATTTTCAAGTTGGTATTGACTTCAGAACTTTGTTATTTGATTTTACCCCACAAACTTTTATTAGAAGAATTTTTATGCAAATGTTACTCGAGAATAAATCAGGAACTGAAAGCAAACTTGGAAATAATAAGTTCCGAGGCATTTTTTTCTGATAAGTCATTAGAATGCTAAAAGTTATGATTATATTTTATTGATACATAAACAAAATACTGTATGTAAACATAAAAAGTATTACTAGTCCTGTTTTTGTTTTAAAAATATTTAAAGCTTTTAGGTGTCCCTTTTCTAGCGAATAAAATTCGAAAGTATCTGTGATAAAACTCTTTTTAACTAAAATAGATTCGTTCAGTGCTAAATATATTTTTTGAATTACGGTTAATATTGTACGTGCGGTGACGGATTTAAAATACAAGTTGTTTGTTATACCTACCAATTGTTTCCCCCAATCTTCCGCAATTATATTTTTGTGATGGGTTTACCGCAATTATATATCTGTGAAGAGATGGAGTACTGGAGTAAAACTCTATGCCAAACCTCCTAATGAACGTGGTGTAGAAAGCCAATTCCTCCTACTTCGGGAGAGTTCCGTGCCAGCAGTGGGTAGTATATTGGTTGAAGTGACAAATAATGACGATTAAAACGGTAATAGTTTTTACCACTTTTGTGACACATCCTACTTATAAAAATGTACTTAACTAAGAAAGGAAAAAACAATTCATTGTTATAAAAAAGGAGATTGTTATACAAGGAGCGCAATGACCCATTATATACGAGGCAGCAAATAGAAACCGAGTTATAATAAGTATTTCACTACGATTGCGAGATAATAAGATAATGTGACATGATATTAAATAGTCAAATTTTCTTAAAAAATAAGACTTTTTGTTTTCGTAGGCTCGTTGGAAATAAGAATTTAAAACAAACATAGTAAAAAAAAACATTTTCCTAGAGCTAAATATGCTATTTTATCCACATTTTGGTAGCCTACAATAAGACTTTCAATAAGAGAAGTGTAAAGGTAATTTTGATGATATGCGAATTCACTCAAATCTTCACGTTTTAATATTAATCATAAATTGCGTCATGTTAAAACTAGATTATTTAATCTCTAGTTAAAGAGATTGAATCACCTGGATTCAGATTCTATTAGTTATTAAATTAGCTTAAGCTAGCATAAAGGTAATGCTATCGGCTACGCATTTAAATTTAGAATTGACGAAGGAAGACTTATTTTGATTTGCGAAATCGTGATTGGGCACGTGCCTACCTTTGAAATAATATTAAATGATTTAGGTAATTTTAATGTACCTTTATATTATTAAAATTTTGTGAACTTCAAAACATGGTATACTAACAGAGACGACAATGGCGATAAGGCAACCATTTTGCTGTTTTTGTATGTACGCAGTCCTAGTTTAATAAACAAAACAAAGTGTTTATCTTTGAGTCGCGTTATTTTTAAATTATTACAAAAGTATATAGCAAATATAAATCGACTTCGTTGTTTTCCGTTGAAATCTAATAAAAGCTCCACATATCTAGTTCCAATAATACAAATCAATCCGTTATGCGCCGTATCGTACAGTAAATACTCAATGCTACGTACGTTTTGCTGTGTACGGCATTGCCGCCGCCTATCTCCGAGCGCGCCTGCTTGAATTGAAAATAAAAATCTATTGGCGACATCGAATAAATTCGAATCTATGGGAAAATTACTTGCATTGATACACGAAAAATACATTTTCCTTCTTTGTTATACCTTATGTAGTTTAATTTCGTCGACACATATAGTACCTATTTCTTACACTCTGTAAAGTACTATTTTTCTGCGTCTTAGCTGTTGTTGGTGGAATGATACGCCTCCCTGTTCAAGTTGATCAATTCAAATCGTAGAAAGTATGATAAAAATTCTATTATTTATTTGTATGCGTACAGAAAAACAACACACACAAGAATAAACATGCATCACAAAATAAGCCTTACGTGAAAATTTTGCATTTGCAGATATAAATACGCATAAATTAACAACTACCTTTTTTAGAAACTACACTCAAATTGTGACTTAAGCAATTTGTATGAAGAGGTCCGTCATTCATTCACCGACCCCTAACAGTTAAATTTGTACTCTTAGGCGAAATTTTGAACACTTAATAAAGATAAAACGGCCGTGAAATTTCATCAAATTGAATACGGTATGTTTCCAAAGCTTTCGCTTAAATAATGTACACCTAATGGGCCAGAATTCCGTCATTTTTACATCACGAGGCAACATTATTTCGACTGTTATTAATGATAACATAATTTGGTTTGTAAAGCGTAAATCGGAGTCGCGTGAAATTTGTTTATTCCGTCTTTGTATTTTATTATGGCAGTCGGTGAGATTGTTTTTCTGGATTTTTAATTTCTTATTCAAAAAGTGTGCAGTGCAATGTAAACTATAGAAGGTAATTTTTTAGTTACTAAAAAAATTTTGTGTGCTTGTTCAGACAACCAAACGGAACAACTTTCACTATGGGACCAACTTTGAAATCGCAAAAAATCAGCTGTTCCATATACATCTAGGTTCAGTGAATGTTGAACATTTGTATGTAACAGCTGATTTTTTTTTGCAATTTCAAAGTTGGTCCCATAGTGAAAGTTGTTCAGTTTGCTTGTCTGAACAAGCACACAAAAATTTTTTTAGTAACTAAAAAATAAACTTGTATAATATCTTATTGCATCAATCCATTTACGTTCCACTATGAACTGGTTCCTCCTCCATTCAAGGCTCTCCTTTGTCGCAAAGGAATCATTATTACAAGACGCTGGCCAGACGGGTTGAGGGAAGGTTTTTTTTATTATTACAATTATGTTGGCAAATAAGCAACCTGATGGTAATATGATGGTAAGTGGTAACAGTCACCCATAACACATGCGGCTCCTGTGAGATTCGCAGCAAAACTGCAACCCCCACAAGAACCACCGTTGCCAACTTGTGACTTAAGATGCCTAGTACGGTCGTACAGTAGTCACGGTACCTAGTAATTTACCCAGTAATTTTGCATCGAGTTTTTAATATTACGGTTAACTCCCGGTCGGCTCTTTATCGTCTCAGTCAAGAGATAGGCCTCCCCAATCTGATCGGCCATGCACTTCTTGCATACAGCGGCTTCCCGTGATCTTCACCAGATCGTCTATCCACCTTATGGGTGGGCCTACCAACGCTGCGTCTTTCAGTTTGCGGCCGCCATTCGAGGACCTTTCTGTCTTAAATGCCGTCAGTCCTACGAGCTATGTGCCTTGCTTACTTCCACTTGAGATTCGCAATTATTTGGGCTTGACGGTGACTTCAATCTTCTCGGATCTTCTACGGATCCAATCATTTGTGATTCGTTCGGATTGAGTAAGCCCGAGCATAGCTCTCTCCATCTCCCTCTGGCCTAGTATAAGTGGCTACAACTCAGTTCTGTCGTCATCACCAACAACACGCACGTATTAAAGACTTTCTTGCTTAGCTATACTGTGTGGCTTCCCGAATGCTGCCCAGTCGAGTTGGATTCGTTAGTTAACCTCTTTCTGGAAGTTGAACTTACCGAATTTTTTCCTCAAATGCGCGGCAAAATGTTGTTAAATGTACAAAATATGATTTTCATACCAAACATACTGGTTGCAATTCAGAGTTATTTTTAACTAGCTTCTGCCCGCGACTTCGTCTGCGTGAACTTCAGAATTGGGACTAAAGCTTCGCTCGTTAACAATTTTTTATCTTCTTACGGGAACTATTTGAGAGATCATTAAGGAATATAAAGTACATGTCCTTTTCCATAGTATAGGTGACATGCACACCAAATTTCAAAGCTGCCTGCTCGCGGCTTAGCTTGTAAACAATTTTCAATTTTCCCTTGGGACCTACTTAAGGAATCGGGATAAAAGGTAGCCTATGTTCTTTTCCATGTCAAAGGCTACATGCATGCCAAATTTCATCCAAATCCATTTAGCCGTTTTTGCGTGATTGAGTAACAAACATCTAAACATCCACACTTTCACATTTATAATATTAGTAGGATTAGTAGGATAGGCGTTCTCGATAAATGAACTATCTAACACAAATATTATATTCAATTTGAATCAGTACTTTCTGAGATTAGCGCGTTCAACCAGACAAACAAACAATCAAACAAACTCTTTACCTTTATAATATATTATTAATATAATATTATTACCATCATTTCTATACTCTAATTCAGCTTCAAATTCAGCTATTATAGCGACAAACCTGAGTTAGACGGTGGTAGCTAGCCAGGCGAGCTCAGAAGCCGTACTACCAACCAAACCAAGCAGAAAAATTTCTGCCCCATGGGGAATCGAACCATGGATCTCCAGATAAATGCCGGGCGATCTCAACCACTAGACCACCAAGGCAGATGAATAATAAGCTCCAAATAAAGCTAGTAATATATTATAAAGTTTTACCCCACGATATTTAAAAATGGTAATGAAATAGGTCCGTGAGTCATTTCTTAAAAAGTTATTAAATTGAAGATCGAATCACCTTCATGTTTTACTCTGTTGGAAATATCAATGTTTTTTATAATTCGACTTCTTTTCGATTCACACTTACGTTCGTTAGTTCGGCACATACGTTCAGATACGCCACTTACGAGAGGGTAATTGGTCATCAAGAGTCAATAAAGTGAGCTCAATAGCTATATCGATTTGTCGCAGCACTTCGTGCCAAAGTGCCGTTATTAGTAGTCAATTATTGCAATTAATTGGGCAACTTATAATCTATAAGTAACCTAACCTATAATGGTGTATTCCTTAACCATTACTATAAAATCCGTAAGCCGTAGCAAACATCGCTGTCGTAGTGAAGGCGTGGCGAGTTTTTTGTAGTAAAAACAATCTCACTTCATTGAGAGTGACTAATGGCCATTTTCACCAACCAATCCTAAAGAATCCCCTAGCTAGGAGTTCCCTAGCTTAGGGTGAACCTTAAATCAAACCCCTACCTAAATTTAGTTTCACCGAGCAAAGTGATACTTTATTAGGGACCGCTTAGTCAGGTGACAGATTGCTTTAAGAAGAACCGCTGAACATAATTGATGCTTAATCGATTTTATGAATTTACCTGAAATATTGCCTAATTTGAATTAAAATGGACACAGTTTATTGTACAGTAGCTTAATAATGACAAAAAAAAAGATTTTCTGCATGATGTTGTACGAAAAAAGCTTACTAGCTGATTTTTTGGCTGAACAATTAAGTACACAGTTGCCCAAAAAACGCGACTTTCGCGTTTCGGTTGACGTTTCCCGCTCATGGGATTTTAATTTTTATTTATTACTAGCTTTCTGCTTGCGGCTTCGCCCGCGTTATTATTATTTTCCCGTAGGAAAAATAATTTTGTAGCCTTAGGCTACGCCCGGATAATAAATTTCATAGAAATTGGAGCAGATTTTAAATAATTTCCATAGAAACTTTCAACCCCTATTTTGCACCCTAAGGGGGTGAATTCCAATAAAACATGAAACACGTGTTAAATTAAATATTTTAGAGAGCATGAATCTTAAAATCGTCGCTAATTTAAAGATTTTTTCCATACAAACTTGCAACCCCCATTTTATCCCTTTAGGATTATTTTTCTTTTAAATCCCTTCTTAGTGTGTGTCCGTATTTTGAATTAAAACAACTGTCCAAATTTCACGTTGCTACCATTAGTGGTTACGGCTGTGCGTGCGTCTATAGATGGGAACATCTCCTTTATAGAAGATATGCGACAGGAGAAAACAGAAAAGTTCCAATTTATCTTTAAGATTCATTGGTTGATCCTGGCCACCTTACAACAATATCTGTTATTAATTTTGCATTACTTATGACTCGATTCCGAAATAATTCTTCATCATCTCCACGTACGTGAAGTGCAACAAAAAAGTTAACTCAAATATTTTTTGTGTTTTTATTGTGGTTTTTGACAAAATATGATTTGTAAATAACTTTGTCATATTACACCAGAAAATTTAGAAAACAATATAATAATAAATTCGGAAAATTTATGAATTTTTCGGGAGAAAATTTCAGTGATTTTCAATTTAGGATCATGGTCTGAACTCACTGTTAAAAGAAAAAGGACACCGTCACTTATATCCTACTAGCTTTTGCCCGCGGCTTCGCTCGCGTTAAATTCGGGGTAACACCGTAGATTTAAAAAAAATAATAAAGTAGGTATTTTTCGTTGGTGACAAAGAGTCTGTGTACCGATTTTTAGCTTCCTACCTTGAAAACTGCAAAAAGTCCCATATAAAATTTCACCCCCTCTTTTAAGGGGTTGGGGGCAGATTTCCAAAAAAAAATGATGCACGATTTTTTTGTTAGTCACAAATAGTTCGCATACCAATTTTTAGCTTTCTACCTTGAAAATTGCGGAATGCTCCATACAAATTTCCACCCCCCATTTTAGGGAAGTGGGGGGTTAGAAAGAGACAAAAAGTAGCCTATATCACTCTCCATCCATACAACTATCTCCACTTAAAAAATCACTTCAATCCGTCGCTCCGTTTTGCCGTGAAAGACGGATAAACAAACACACACACACACTTTCCCATTTATAATATTAGTATGGATGTAGTTTCTACAGCGTCAAGAGTATCTAAACTATTAAATAAATATTTCATGCTATTAGGATTAGAGCAAACTTGGAGAAATTAACCTAAAAATAACTGTCACTTAGCACTAGGGAGTGGAATAATGGGCCCCTATATTTAAGGCATCACTTACGGTACTAGGTGTCCCTTAAGCGTTGGTGAAAACCAAATTTATACTAAGTGTCACTTATCGTGGCTTAGGGGTTACCTAAAATTTAGGGATTATTGGTGAAAATGGCCATAAGACACGGTAAAATAGTAACTATACAATAATAATAATATGACTCGAGCCCCTTTTTGAAAGGAGATGGTTCATCGTGGGCCAAAATGTAGCAACATGAAATATTCTTTATTTTAACTCTTATTGCATAGTAGTTATATGTTAGAAAAATCAGCATCATCCGCAATCCGAGAAAATCAGGTTTAAAGTTATTGATAACGAATGAATCGAGTAACATGCTGTAATCGATTACATGTTATTTCCCGTGATAATAGTTTTACGTCAGGTGAACTATAAATAATATTTTTGCCATACTCTGACGCACATTAAACATCAATAATTATAATCTATCTTGTCCTAAACAATAAGGAAGAGTTCCATAAAATGAATATCTATCTGTAATCGATTATTCATATCTTTTTTCTTAAACACTTTGGGGTCAGCGCTGTGAAAAAAAAAAGAAAATGTCAGATGTCACTCGACTTGTTTGCTTCGTTTTGTTCGTTAAGTTTTGATTGTGCTCTTATTATTATTCGATTTTTCTACGACCTTTGCTTTTTTTTCTATGTCCGGTTTACCACAAGCAGCTCAGATCAACTCGAGTAGGTTTTAAGTCTATTATATTAATCTAAAAAGTGAGTAGGTAGGTACTAGGGTTCCCAACTATAATGTTAAAAACAGTATTATACTGTTTTTCACTGCATTATACTTTTTACTGTTGAACACAAATAAAGTATACAAAATACTATTTTCGGCATCAAAATACGTAACACTAAGCAATGACTCATTATTTATTTTAATTTAAGTTTCGATTGTGTAGAGCCCTAAGAGGCTTTTAAAAATAATACTAGGTAAATTGATTCGAGAAGCACAAAAAATGAAATACTGTTAATTTTTCTAAAATACTGTTTTTTTTCCTTCTCAGACCTAAATATACATTATTTCTTGTAAAAAGAGTTGGCAACCCTAGTAGGTACCGAACTAAGGCCCTCCGCTGTGTGACCGCATGCGCCGAGCGGGACTGAAGACCCGCGCGACGTAGCGGTGTTCTAAGTTTTCCACAAAACGGATCCGCACGCAGCGCAGGCCCTAAATCTCCACTCTCCAGTACCTAATATAAACTACTACTAATCTTTAGTAACATAAAAATGCTTTAATATGATAAAATATATGACTTTATAATGTTATTCCCTGAAAAAGCGCTCTGTTTCAATACATGTGATTTTCATAACACCACTTTTTATAATCTTTAATTTCTCAGATCTTGCCAATTTTGGCCAAATTTTCAGAAATCGTTTAATGTACCTTTCAAATAATACCACTTTCATTGTGTTACACCCTAGGCCCAAGGTTCTATGAAGGGTGATGCGGCACCTACACTTTGAGCAACTGTAACATTATATTTGTTAAATTTTGAACAATTTCGAATAGAACTGTGCAATATACGAGTGAATTGCTCCGAGTTTTCACGTGATATGCGACGACCGAAATCTAATCTGCAAACATTGAAAAAAGTATAACACCCCCAGTTAATATCATAACAGTGATGTCATTTTTAATACTTTTTACTAATACACACTACGCACCTAGCATACTTAAAGATAAAAAAATCATTTAGGTCTTTAGTAAAAATTATACATATTCTAACTTTTTCAGTTTCTTTAAAAAAAAAAGATATATATAGTAATTATGCCAATTAAAAAATGGTTTTCTGCGGTGACGACATAAGAATACCTTCTACAAGAGCTACTTTCTTCCCGCGTGGATGTCGTAATAGCCGACCGTAAAGTCCTTTACGACCCGTTTCAATATCCTATCTATCTGTGGATTTGCTTACTGGAGATAGAATTTTGACGTATTTCGTATGGAGCTAATGTCAAATGGCTATCGCTAGTAACCAAATCCACAGATAGATAGAATATTGAAACCGGGCGTAAGTCAGCTGCGAAGAGATAGAATACTCCAAACAATATACCATACACAAACTCAGCCAGTGTGGTGAAGAAGACCAATTCCTCTCGCCTAAGGAGAGACATGTGTCCATGAAATTCTACGACGACGTCCCTATATAGACCCTACCTACCTAGATGACAATCCTGCATCACATGCTTGCAGCCTCTCAGATTCGAACGATCAGAGTCTAACAATGTTGGGGTAGATCGCCAGCAGTTCGATTTTGAGCACCACTAGGCTACAGGGTGGAAGGAGAGGTGCCTTTATAGGCGCGTAGGCGCTCTCCAATTTACTTTAAGCAGTTGGGGAGGGATTAGCCCAGTCGGACTGTACACAATCTGGGAGACGTGGCCCTGTCGAAAACGAGTCTTAGCTTGGTGAGCCCTCCCTAGGTATAGTTCCAGCTTGTTAATACTGCTGGACCTGTCTCCAGGGAGTGCGTTCGGTGAATAGGCAATTCCGGTCCCGATCTTATCTTCATCGGGGGTGCAAAGGTTTCGAAGGGTGGTTAAGCCAGATACGGGGACAACAACGGACTAGCCCCTGCTGATCCCTAGTCCTACGGCATATCCAAGTGCGCAGCCTAGTCAACTTTAGTCCCTTGGCATCATAACATATTAACCCTCCTCAAAAAAGGAACGTAAAAGACTTGAACAACCCTAGTCATATAAACAATCTTTCATACAAATCGATAATTTCATAAACAGGTATGAACTTTTATAAATACGATTATCATCAACCGAACAATGCAACCAACCTGTTACTAATGTATCAACGAATTATGCTGATATTAATAAGGGGTTGTTCCTACCAATAAACTGAACACTTTCATTTTGCGACTAACTCTATAATCGTAGAAATAAACATGTTTCATACATTTCGGTAGAATGTCTAGCAAATTTTTCTTCGTGACTTTAGGGTTGGTTCTGCAGTGAAAGTTGTTGCGTTTGACAATCAGAACAACCTTTTAAAATATATATATCTGAACTTTGAAATAAAATATTAAGTGGAATTAAAGAACTGATACATACTGATATTATTGTACTATGTCGGAGCTATGCTCGACGAATTCGTACAAAAAGTGAGCCACGTGAAATTGATTAAATTTCCTGCACACATCACACACACAGCCAGCTACTTTTTCTACTGGCAATTAAAACTTTGACATTTCGCGAGTGACTGCATTGTTTAATATTTGTGACATAGTTTGTATTGTTTGAGGAGTTTTCAACAAAAAGGCATAGTATTGCCACAATATAGAGAACGATACAATAGCCCGACTCAGGCGTGTCTTTGAAATTTATACCTAAAGCTGAACTAGGCGCTAGGGTTGGTACCTACAAAAAAATCGATGAACGTATACGTACACGCCGCGCGTGAGCGGCGCGGCGTGTACGTGGAGCACAACAATCGCATACTTGGCGGCCATGTAAACGACGTTTGTATGTGTGCGTGCGCCGATTCGTCCCTTTATATGGAATCAAGCTACTGTATCGTTCTTTATATTGTGGTATTGCACAGGAATTTACTAAATAATTAGTTACAGTGCTTACAGTGGTGGTGATTCTCATCAATTAAAAATAATTATTTGTTTAACAAGAGAATATTTTTTTTGCTGAGTACGCTTTTTTAAACCATGAACTAGCGAAATAATCTAGAGTCGAATAACATTCGTCACGAGTGATTCTTGTATAGACTACTGGATGAGCATAGTAAGTGGAAGAATGAGACAAAAAAAAATGCTTTCGGTTGAAACACACAATCTTTTTTTTACCTCAACCAGCAGAAAAAGCAAGACTGGAGGTTAAATGAGAAAACAGTTAATTTTTTGATGTGATTTAGTAATGAAAATAATGCTGGAAATTTAATTGTCTTCACGGATTTTCCGTAGGTAAATAAGAAACAGGTAACTTCACAGTGCAATGGAATAATACTGATTCACCTAATTAAGCTGAATATGTTTTAAAAATATTTTATATGTTTTGTACTGCACGTTATTTATATACTATACATAATTATATATACATTAATAATAAGTATATGTTTATATCAAATAATATTTATATGTCAAAATAAAAGGGATTATTATATTAATCAAAAATATAAAACACAATTCATTTATTATATTAAAAGCACCACAGCATGAACTCTGTAAGATCAAATAGTTAAGTGGTGGAGAATTCCATCAAGTAATATGTCAATAACTATTTAATAAATAAATAAATATTATTAAAAAAATATCACGATAGAAAATAATAATTAAATTTCAAACTTGACTCTTGTTTAACCTTGCGCTTATATTCCTTATTGCAATATGCGACATCATGGTGGCTAATGCTAGATTAGGGCTTTCACACCTAATTATATCAATGCCATCCTCCAATGAATAATTACGAAGTTCAGCGCCTACTGGCTATTCGATCCACCTAGCCGTGAAATACTTTATGAGCCTATATGTACACATGATTAACCAACTAATTGACAGGCAGTTTGATAGGCTGCTGGGCATAGGGCGTTCCTACTATCGCTTGAAAATAGGACTAATGTAGCGAAAATAATAATATTACTTTTAACCGATTTCCGGTCGCGTCGGCCAATCTCAACTGAGACTTACCATCTGCGCGAGATATTATACTGCGTGTACCTACATGTACGCCGCAATGATATATAACGATAGGATAATAGATATTACATGGACTCTAGATACTTGTCTTCGATCTGGAAACGTAATACTTTCCGGGTTGAGAGACTTTAATTAAACTGAAAGCAAAAACTTCCAAGTGGCAACCATAGTCCAGCCGACTATGGAATCAACACAAAAGAAACGTAAGCACTAAAGAGGCTGAGTAATGCCAACGACCGTGAGACATGGTTTGTACTGGATTACGGGCGCGGTGCGATTGTCATTAGGTGCCTCTGAATGACAAAACATGGTTCGCTGTCGACAGTCAGGATCAAAAAATAATTTATAGTTTGTATGAAAAAAGTAGCTTGATAAGCCTCAATATTTTTCATACAGAATCACAACTTCTGATGAATAATACCCTTATTCATATATTATTCGCGATGTTTCGTTACATCCTGTGTTAAGGTACCTACCTATAAAAATTATTAGGTGATAATATATCCCATGCGCGTTGAATTAAGAAGATTTTATTATGCGCGGTTACCAACAGGTGATCATATAAACTACTGTCCGTTAATTTTGTTTTTATTACATGCTTATTTACATATAAAAATTTTGGTATATATGAAATAAATTATTTACTGAATAAAAATACTTACTTACGTCTCTTTACGCAGAATAAATAGAAAATCAAATTTCATATAAATAGATGTAATCTAAAAGAATATTCCAATTATTTTTATTCTTAGAATATATTTTCAATGTTACAAAATTAGGAGTACGGTACAACTATTTGCACTTTTTGTTTTATACGGTTTCACTACAAAACGTTAACCTATCACTTTATTCTGTGAAATAATGCTGTTTCATTCGTATTAATAACTCTAGATAGAGACAGTGAGCCACGACTAGACAGCTGTTAGACATCTTGTTGATAGCGATAGTGTTTCTAATTTACTGCTATCTTTCGCCTGTTTTTCTCGAACAAAGAATAATCAAAAAGTCTTCTCAAGTTTTTCTTTGAAAGGAAACAAAATGACACATTATTGTCCTTTTTATCGTGTATGCGTTTCTGAAAACAACAATCTTGAAGAAAATAGTGGATTCGAAATTCAAATTTATGTTAGTCATCGAAATTTTTGTTAGAATAATCTCTATTGTTCTATGTGCTCATTATGGCTAAACATATTATCGAATCGCGACACGCACGACGAACAAAAAGGAAATTGAAAATTCAGAGATAGTTTATTTTCATTTGTAGTAAAATTTGATCAAAGAATAGTTTTTACTTACATTGTTAGGAACTTCAAGGAAGGTAAGTAAGGAGGTTTTTGCTGAAATTTCTGTCCAAGCAGTACAAGCAAAAGTCAAAGGCAGCCTAACGGCCTCCTGGCATGCAACCCGGCGGAAAATTGTGACTGGAACAAATATGGCGATCTTTTTGTACATTTTATCTGAATCTATTTTTTTTAAATATGCAAGAGAAATGTGACGTTTCCGTGACAAAAATACAGTCGAGCCAGCTTGTAGGACGGTTACAAATTTCGTTGAGCGTTGCTGAAAACGAATGAAATATACGTGCGAAAAAAGCTTGGATTTGAATGTCAAAAAGAAACATGACAAGTTTTGTGTGTTTCCCTTTGTAAGAGGACGAAACCTTGTGAATTTTCTGATCTGAAGTTACCTACAGGGCTATATTAAAGATTCTATAGATAGATAGGTGATCAAAAAGACAATCTTTTTAGAATAGCATCATCATCGGTCTGTCTAAAGCTAGAGACTATTACCATAAAATAGCATAGAGATGCATTTAGAAACAATAGAAATTCAAATTCGCATTCGAAATCTCCAGACTCGAAATACGAAATTCGAAATTCATAATTTTTGAATATTCATTCCGTGAATAATTCTGCAACAGGTGATATACAATCGTTTTTCATTTTTACTAGTCAAATTTACGCAACTTATAAAGGTTTCGTTTTATAATATGCGATTCATTGCCGATTTTATTTAAATTAATGAGTTATTACAGTATTTAATTTCTTCTGCGTGAATTAAAATCTAATATACATATAGTTCGTTTTTAATGTCAACACCAAATTCGCGTGATTCGAAAATCTTTAAAATCGGGAACAGTAGAAAATAATTTCGCACATGATTTGTATTCGTATTCGAATTCAAGATTCCCTTCTAATGATTGCGTTCAAAATCAATCAAATCAAATTCAAGTCTATCTCAAAGTCATTTAATTTAGAAGTCATCATCGAATATTTAATAACACTTCTATTTTATGTATTTTTAGCTCACTAGTCGCTGTCACTAATAAAACTCTATAATATAGTTAAAGACAGATAGATATCTATACTTTACTTACTTACTTACTAATATTATAAAGCTGAAGAGTTTGTTTGATTGTTTGTTTGTTTGTTTGTTTGGTTGAACGCGCTAATCTCAGGAACTATTGATTCAAATTGATAAATTATTTTTGTGTTGGATAGTCCATTTATTGAGGAAGGTTATATACCATCACGCTACGACTAATAGGAGCTGAGTATCAATGAAAAATGTTGCAAACACGGGAATAATTATTATGGTGAAACGTAGTTCGTGAGCACAGCTAATCAGCTATAAGTTATAAAATATACTGTCTCTACTTCTCCTGCATTGACCAAGTTCGGTAGCCAGATCGCAATCGTATGCTGCATATCCAAGTTTCACAAAAAATCATAACTACATCTTGCGATTACTGTGACGCAAAAAATATACTTAAGTTATGCTATAACAAATCATGTTTGAGGATCAAAAAAATCGTGGCTATCATTTTCCAAATCTTATGTTCAATAAAATTATATGTAAACGAATTCAACATAATTTTATAGTGTTGCAGGCGGCGATGTAAATTATTCCTGTTACCACGAAGTCCGAAGGGAATCGATGCATGGCTCGACACATAATAATGTTATGCATTCCAATATTCCAGCAGTGTCGACTGCGTTTCAAAGGTGACTTGATATATACCGGGTTATTTTTCCAGCAGGAGCCAAATTTTGTGTGCTTGTTCAGACAAGCAAAATGAAGATCTTTTACTATGGGACCAATCTCGAAATCGCGAAAAAAATCAGCTGTTCCATACAAATGTTCAACATCCACTGAACCTAAATGTATGGAACAGCTGATTTTTTTTTGCGATTTCGAGATTGGTCCAATAGTAAAAGTTGTTCATTTTTCTTGTCTAGACAAGCACACAAAATTTGGCTCCTGCTGGAAAAATAACCTGGTATATCTAAGTATTTTCACGCCAATAAGAGAATATGGCAGTAGGGTTAGGTGTATAATTTCTACTTCAATCAAAACATTTCTAATCAAATTATACCTATATTTCAGACTTTGCATTCTCTTTAAAAATGTCAGTCAGTCAATACAAAACATCACGATAGCTGTTGATACGTACTTGCTAACAGTGAATAAGGTCTACTTTGACTTTTTTTCGCTACTCGCTTTCGCGCCCACTCGTTTCAATATCCTATCTCTCTAATTTTTTATACAAATAAATATTAATAATAATAATTTCGTTATTTGCTCTCACAAACTTAGAAATAAAATTAAGATTAAGGTTCTATGATCAAATAAGTATACGAGAGTCTGGTGTCCGTAAAAGGGTTAACCAGTGTGACGGAGCGCCAGGCCCCACACCCAACTACGAGTATCTATCCACATACTTCAGGGCCGACCCCGAGACGTGACCGCGCCGTATCCGTGGTACGACCGGTAATCCGTGTCACGTCAGGGCTACTGACTTCAATCTGTACTCCTTAAGAGGAAACACCAAGGTCGAGAGAATTCAAAAATAGGTATTTGTAAAATGTATTGCTGTCGCGCTGTGTGTCCGAACAACTGAACTGGGCGCGATAGGGACAATTGCAGCTCGGACCGAAAATATCTATGAAAAATAGACAAAATATATACGTTTCGTAGTCCCTTGTTTTCTCCGCGAAAAATTGACCGATTTAATAACTTTTTGCGTTAAAAATTAAAGCTAGGCATTTTCTGTGTCTATAGGCAAATTTAGGTTGATTTTTTAGGGTTTTGAAGGTTTAAAATCTTTTTTAATAATTACATACATTTTACAAATACCTATTCATGAATTCTCTGGACCTTGGTGTTTCCTCATAATTATCGTCCAAAAAATCTGGAGAGGGCCACCCTCATCACCTAGGGGTATAATAATAGCCTACGACCTAATCTCAGACCTACCAAATATACACAGTAAAAAATATATAAATTGGTATATACAGAACCATCGGTGCTCGAATCCAACTCGCATTTGGTCGGTTTTTTTCATATAAATCTATTTTCGCAATCTGACTTTATGTACCAAGGCAGATAGATGTATCAAGACATGTGAACTTATTTCATATAGATTTTATTAAGATAAACCAAATATTCATTATAATTATATTTTAACTGCGTCGATCCATGTAGGTACTTGAAATAACCTACACCATTATAGGTGCGTAAGATTTATTTATTGAGTGGAAAGTAATGTTATGATCCCGTAACCCTTGTGAGTGGTTGACGTTGTCGATATACCTTAAAAATTGCTATTAGTCCCAAGGACTTTCTCGAATTACGTTGTAGATAGGAAACTTTGTATGACATGTAAGTAAGCACCTACCTAACGGTAGAAAGTGATTCAGATTTCGATAAGATCCAGAGTTGAAGCAATTCGATTAACGTTCAGAATGATAGAGATAAAAACTTCGAATGTATCTTCTGAAGCGATACTCAATACTAATGCCTTTATTTATCTTGGCTCCAAACTAACGTAAAGTCGTTAAATTTTTCGACGATTTAGTAAAAAAGAAAAACATTCAGAAATAAACACCCCTAACTTTTAAAGCAAGAATAAAAAAATAACATTAACCTTCCAAAAAACAAGAAACATTACGACTATTGTTTAGAGTTCCCAAGTAACATTTTTTCGGGTCTCGGTTGCAAACTTTACCTCAAGGTTTTAAAAGAGTCATAAAAAGGTTAACGTTTTGCTATCTGGTCGTATTTAGTATTTCAGAAAGATTAATAAGTCCTAAAACTAACTGACTATAATTACAACTTTGGAACCACTGACAAGAGTTTAAATTAACGTTATTTTTACTTAGGTTTTAGGAGCATTTAGTCCTAAGATCTCAAAGTTGTCGTAGACTCCTGATTCAGTTCTAGAAAAGCTAGCATAATACTAAAGTGAGATCTAAAGGTTAATTTTTTTACTTATATACAGCTGCAAAGTTATGAAATTTTAAAATCACCTGTAAGTCATTTCTAAAACCTACATGAAACCTTTAGGCTATATTAAAGTTATCTAGACAAACAAATTAGGATTATGTGGTTAAAACCCAAACCAGTAATGCTATTGTATAAGCTTACGGCATGATTTAAGTCCTACGAGAATATTTTAAAGCTTAAGAAACATCCTCAAAAAATTTCAGTTATCTCCGCGAGTTTTAAGCAACTGCAAAAATAGCCTAGTAATTTTAACTAGCTCCGCCAGATAATCTTCAGATCTTATTTTGGAAAACATAATAAGCTTTTAGCTGTTACAGTTCTGAAAAGGTTAATTTAAATTATTTCGAGTAATTTCCTATCGGCAGCCATATTTTTTATTGAAATTAAAAATCTATCGGAACAAAAAGCAATATTTTGATAAATTAAATAAGGCAAAATTAACTAATGTGTGCTATATATTTAAAATATATGTTTTATATGGATAGAAGTTTCATTTCTAATGCGATTTATCACCAACCATCGTATTTTATATTTTTTATTTTATTGAAATATCTTCAGATTTTTGGAATCGCCATTATAAATAAAGATTTGAAATTCACTTGTTTCTGTGTAAAAAATCTTAAATAGAAACATTTTAAAACCTGGGAGTCTCGGAAAAGCATTAATTCATGCCTAAAAACGGTTTTAAGTTATCATAAAGATACATCCAACAACATTTTAGAACGTTATATTAACCTTAAATAAAGGTATTGTGATTTAACCTATAGGTTTTGCTGTAGCTCTCAGAAAGGTTCTAAAACGTGGACCCTTTTTGCACTCAGGGGGTTATTATAAGGTTAATATGACATTATTGAGTCTATTAAGACTTAAGCAGATATCCATATATAGGTTCTAAAACCTTTTCAAAACCATTCTAGAACCTAAAATGTTACTTGGGTTTTCATAAGAAATAACTTTATCGGAATTATTATACCGTCTGAACTCAAACCAAGCACATGTGTGGCTTAATAGCGCCTTAATTCTGATATTCGTAGCACTATAATCGTATCTCGATAGTGTTTCAATAAAAGTGCTGTTGTTATTATTACACACTTTCCAAAGTCTAAATAATTAAGGCTACATTTACTTAGTAAGTCAATAGTGAAGAATGATAGTTAGTTCTCGCTTAACCAACCAATTTTGTTGCAAAATCAATGTTATTATCGCGTTATTGACACCACGACATTAACGCGTTAACGTGAGCGGAATTGGGCCACAGATCAGCCAGAACAATTACTGCAATTGTATATTACTTTCATCTTTTCACCAGAGGGAGAGAGACTCGGTACTAAGTCGCATAGGCTTCTTGCTACTTATCTAATCTAACGTATCATACCAATTTCTACCTCAAAGCATCAGTGCTTGCATCGCTGTTTCGTTTTGAAAGTACTCGTATGAATTATATTATGTACTGTAATTAGAAATCTGTCACAAGTCACCAATGTACTTGTTTGCTTTGGCCATTTGCGGATTTGGGAATCATACAAAATACTGTCGTATAAAGCAACAGATGGGCAAAATATTTTTAGCTTGATAAGTTGAAAAGTTTTTATGTAGAGTTCTATACTCACTGCGTAAATATTAACGCTAATCGTTGACGACCTTGCGCCCAGCGCATTCACGGTATCAGATCAAATAGAACATTGCCAGGTGCTGATACCATCTCCTAATACGTGCGGCCGTGCTCCTAAAAATATCCAGAAATTGATATTGTTTCATGAAAACTGTTTATTAGCTTACCCGCCGAAAGTCAACGTTATAAGTGGCTAATTTGAATATCTTTAATCTGCTTACACAGTAAATAACCAGCATGAACGAATACTTATCGGTTTTTCTATTCATAATGTAATGATGATATCGCCCGATTACTTTTGTTGAGTATCAAATAATGTCTCATGGAAGACCAGCGAGGGTAGATTTTTTATACCCACAGTGTGTGGTAACAAGCATATGAGCCACTTGACGTGATTAATTCGTAATCACCGGTGACATCACCTAAATCTTCGAAATACACTTTATTTATTTATTTATCACATACATCAAAATATCAATATTAAATTAAATCACAATCCAATTTGCAACCGATAACAATTGTGCACATTATTCACAAAAAATAAGATACATAATTATAATAAATTAACCACTTTTAAAAATTATACATTAATTTTAAATTTATTATAATACAAATCCATTAAATTTATTTCATTTAATTTTTTAATTTATTATCAGATAATTTAAAATAAGCCTTCAAAATTCAACAATCAGATAAGGGACCTTGTCCTCGGCAGTGCATCACTATACTAGACTTAAAGGATCGCAAACTTTGGTGGAATACATCTACATGTGTGCTAATCTTATTATAATTTCTACACATACGAAATAATGGATCGTGGTAAGATACATTGTACGTTGTGACTTGTATACTGAACAATTTTTGAGATCGAAGTCTTCCAAATGTGAGTGATACTGAACTCAGCAGCTCGCCAGCATCCCATACCGAATTTAACAGTTTGTGAAGAACTGTCAAGCTGTTTATCGTACGTCTATTCTGTGTAAGGTGTCCATTTTGAAATACCTCAGTCGATCCTCATAAGAGGGTAGCTTTCGTCTTAAGCCTATTTTAGAACTAAGACATCTTAAGAATCGTTTTTGAATTGACTCAATTCTATTTTTGTGAATATCATAGTACGGTGACCATATAACTGAACAATATTCCAATATACTACGATTGTACAGTAAAATGATGCTATATGGATCTCTAAATGGACGCACAGACCTAAATAAAAAACCTAATATTTTTTTGCATTTTGATATCATGTAGTCGTAATGTTGTCTAAATGAAAGCTGAGAATCTATCCATACACCCAGATCTTTAACTGCAGTTTCACGTTTGAGTTCAAATTTATTGATATTGTAAGAGTAGCAGATTTCAGTCTTATTTCTACTGAAGGTCAAAAGATAACATTTGCTGACATTAAGTGTCATGTTTTTTTTTGTGACACCAATCTGTGAGCAGATTATAGTCTTCCTATAATGCTAAGCAATCCCTATAATTTGTAATTTTACTAAAAAATTTAATATCATCAGCGTATGCAAGACACTGGCACTCAATCCTTGCCAGAAGATCGTTGATATATATAATAAACAGTAATGGATCTAGATTAGAACCTTGTGGAACACCTGAAGTAGGGACAAAGCTGAATGAATTATATCCATATACTGTCACTAGCTGAGTTCTATTCATCAAATAACATTCTAGCCAACGCAACAAATTACCATGAATGCCCAAGTGATACATCTTCTGACACAGTATTTTATTATCTACGCGATCAAACGCCTTTGTGAAATCTGTATATAATGAGTTTGTCACAAGTTGGCAGTATACATTTTCTTTTGGTGTTCTTGTCTTAACACCGGTTGTAAATTTACAAGTCACGCAAGATCTACATGTACCTACTATAGGCTGCTTGGCCTGTGATGATGATACAACTAGGCTAACCAACAAGCAAATTGTCCACCTGATGATAAGGCTTTAGTAATCTGTAGTTAGTTATGGTTCCTCCAAGATATGGGTACAGGCCTACCAGGATCACAGTGCACGTCACCAACTTGTGACATAAGATGTATTAGTACCAGAAATGTTACCCTTAAACTGGAACACGGCAAGGCAGGTACTGCTGCTTGGTGCAGACTGCAGAATAAGGTAAAATAGCAGTTTTAATGTAGTTAGCACGAATGCAATGGAGCTGCCAGCCAATTGCAGCCAGATTGCAATCGGTGTACTGCTACTGCTAGCGTGTAGCTCCAACTGCGCGCTGACGTCAAGCTGCAAGCTGGTGTATGACTAGGGTTGCCACCTTTTTTTGAATCATCTTTAGTATTTTAAAAACTCTTACGTCTAACAATAAGTAAATGGCAAAAAATTTAAAACAAAATATAGTATGAGCAAAATCGAAACATAATTTATAAATTATATTTTTCTGTTCTGCTATTTAATAATTGAAATTTTATTCCTAAGAATAGTTTGATATGCTTCATTACATTGCAATATCCCATATTTAAATTGAAAAATACCATCAATCCTGTTTATATTTAATTTAAATTGACTCGATTATGCTCATCTCACCAATTACTTTTCATAACGGAAAAGAGTCGCTCCGTTAATGCAGAAGTTGCTGGTATTGAAAGAAGAAATAAAATAATAATCTTAAAAACATTATGCGATTCTGCCTCTCTTTTTCGCCTTCAATTTTTTTTGGTATTTCCAAAAATAATTGAAGGCGAAAAAGAGCATTTGACAAACAAATATAGCAAGATGCTAAATTATATAATAGGGTTGGCAACCCTTTTTTTGGAGGGGGGAAAATGCATTGACGCATTCCTCGTGGTCGAGCCAAACCACGAGGATATGTGGGACTCCCCAGACCGTACTTGGCTCAGGCCTACCCACTAAAAACCCCCCCAACAGCTTCTCCGTCTGTCACAAAACAGGGGGAAGGGGAGTACAGCCAGGCCTTGTTCCAGCTGACTCCCTGCCTGTGAACTGTCCGTTTCAGGACTCACCGTCTGGCTCTGCTGCTTAGTGGAGCGGCACGTATGCTGCTCTATACCCCGAAACTGGTTTTTTATTGTGGTTGTCTTCCACGCGGCCCGATGCTCAGTGCGCCAGGCCCCGGCAGATCTCACTGGATCCACCGCCACGCGGGTGAGCCGAAGCTCGGGGAAGCCCCTGGCAGGCGCGAAGCGCCGTAGCTAAAAGTCGCCTATACCCTGCTACGAGCCTTCAAAGGTAGCCGTCCAAATCAGGCTTCCGGCGAAAGCCACACCTCTTCTTAAAATAAGAAAAGGAGACTTCGTCCTTCCGGATCATGAAGCGGGTGGCCACACGAAGTGGCCCGCCGGACCAGGCCATCCCCCCCCCCCCTCTATGGGGGCCCTCTCGTGAGACTATTAGACTATCAGGATGCACCACGAGGAGGTTGTCTGACATCGCACCCCAGGGTTGACAACCCTGCGTGACCAAAACTCAACGCAACACAACGGACAAGTAGGTACAATTATGATATTATGTGCACCTGACAACAGGCCAGATTATACAGTATGAACTTTGAACCGCCCGCATGACGCTTGTGGTAGTAGCCGTTTTCGTAGTTCAAGTGTAAAAGTGTAAAAAATGTTATCTGCTATACGTACCTACACTTTTAAAGAGTGTCGACAGAAAAATACTATGTTGAACGTGTTAAGTGTATTATTAACCGAAAAGCTTAAATACAGTGTAAGAAATCAGCACAACAAAACATCTTTATCTCGCGACAGTGTAACAAATGTGACAATTGCGGCCAGGTCGCGTGTACCCACAACGCGTCTTGTACCACACCACCCCCGTTCCTTCAGCTCCTGGCTCGCCGCCAACTAATTAGTCATGTTAATGGAGGCTACACAGAGAGGGCTGCGCGAATGTCACCGATACGCTACAACCGTAAGATGGGCCGCAGTATTAATAATATTCAGATTAATCGTAGGGCCTAGCATTGGCATAATTCCGTTTACGCTGGTGGAAATTGGGCAATATTAAGCGGATCATTCATGAGGTCAATTGGTCTAAAGCGTCATTAGGGACTAGCTGTGAATGCGAATTGCGTTTCACTTTAAAGCTCAACACTGTAGTTTCCTTTCTTTGGATGGGGATTTCTCAGCTTCCTGTGGGGATTTTTAAAAATCCCCCCTTTTTTGTTTTATGCTTCTAGATCCAATAGTTTGGGTTCTACATTAATTTAATAATATTTTTTTATTACTACAGATTGAAGAATGAAATCGACATTTTGTACTAAAAGATTTTAATATTTTTAATTTATCTTATCAAGATACCTATTATATGGAATATATCAATATCTATGGAAGGACAATGTGGAGACACCGATAAGGTAATAAGGAAAAACACGCCAACATTAATTGAACATACCGGACAAATATTTCTGATTTATGGTTTGTTTGTTAAAAAAGTTTATTATATTAAAATAAATAAATAAAATATTTTATAAAAAATAAAAACCGACTTCAAAAACACTGAAAAGTTAAAAATTATATAAGAATAGGTACAGACAACATCAAACTTCTATATTGAAGTCGGTGCCAAACGATGATCTCCTAGAAAGTCTTAAAATTTGTCACCGACTTCAATATAGAAGTGTGATGTTATAATAATAATAATAATAATAATAATAATACATTTATTTGCCAGAATATGGTTAGTAGGTTGTTACAGTTATATTTCCCGACATATTCTATCGAATGTTCGATGTGCAAATGTTAAAATTATTGGTTAAATTATACATTTAATATATGCAGATATTTTGTTTTTCATGAGCATGGATATCTTATTATTTTGATAGAAGCTTACATATAAATGGATTTTACAGGGTCATAGATTTATATCATTATTTATTAGAGAGAATTGTATTGTAGTAGAAATAAAATAATAGTAATGTCAAGATGATAGTCAATAATTTTAATAGAATTGTCATAATTTGTCATTGAGATATTCATTAATAGTATAATACATTTTACTAACTAAAAGGTTATGCAGTGTTGATTTAAATTTATTATATGTTAATGTTTTTATTTTGTCTAGTATTTTATTATATATTCTAATAGCCATACAGTACGTGTTTCTTGAGTATAGTACCAATTTTTGTTGAGGAACGTATAGATCGTCAACCCTTCTACCTCTGTATGGATAATCCTTATTTTTTGGAAAGAGGTGAAAATTTTTTTTCACGAAAATAGAAATCTCCAATATGTAAAGGCAGGGTAATGGAAGTATATTAAATTTCTTAAACAGTGGTTTACAACTGTCCAAATAATCAGCACCGCAGATTGATCTCATGCTTCTTTTTTGTGCTTTAAAGGCCCTAAGCATATCTACTGAATTACCCCACACTATAAGACCATATCTCAATATTGATGAGACGTATCCGTGATAAGCAACGAGAGCGGCTTCTTGTGATACAAGCTGTCTAATTCTATTAAGAGCGAATATATATCTGTCAATTTTGTTTACTACTAGGTCAATATGAAGTTTCCAATTACATAATTCATCTATTTTAATTCCCAAGAACATTGTGTCCTTTACCATGTCCAGTTTATTATTTTTATAATTTATGTCAATATCAGCGTAGTCAATACTTTTAGCTTTAAATCGAATTAATTTAGTTTTGTCAATATTAACTTTCAGTGAATTATTGTCAAACCATTCTATAAATTTCTGGAAATTTTCGATTACTATTTTTTTTAATTCGTGTTCACTTTTACTTTTAATGATGATGGATGTGTCGTCTGCAAACAATAGACATTTCTGGTCTGTGATACTAGGTAGGTCATTAATATATAACAAAAATAATAATGGTGCCAGAACCCCTCCTTGTGGAACTCCACATCTATTAAACATATAGTCAGAGTAGTATGAGTTTTTTGTATTTCCGGTTATTTTGGTTATTTCTACACATTGTTCTCTGTCGGATAAATAGTTTTGTAACCATAACAATGCACTACCTCTTATACCATATCTCTCCAGTTTCTGTAGTAAGAGTTGGTGAGAGACAAAGTCAAAGGCCTTGCTCATATCCAAGAAAATTGCTAATGTCTTAAATCCATAATTTAAATTTTGTGTCAGTTCCTTTACTAGGTGAAAACTGTAGTGCTTTTTCTTGCTAAATTGTAGAAATATAGGGAAATCTTAAAGTTGAAAGAAAAAAAACAAACTTATTCCTTTAGTCCGATACAAAATGAAAAGCTTTATTCTGGTAGGTACATGGTTGTAATTCACTTATGCATAATGTTACTGAAGTTAACAAAATCCCTCAATGCCAAGCACTTAACTAAATGTTTAATTAATACAAGCCAAGGGCAGGATGGTTCAGGTTTGTTTGATCAATCTCGGCAGGTAAAAATCAGGTACAAATTGGGTACAAAACTACAAAATGAGGGGCAATAAAGTACACGAACAAATAGTTATAGGTTTCATTTTTTTTTAAATTAGTAGCTTTCCCCGGAGCGGTTGTTAGTAGAGCGTACCTTCGATGCTAAGTTTCCGCGATCACGGGTCAGAGATATAAAATTCCAGTTCCTTAGATTATTCTCTCTATATATGTGCAATTCCACAGAATTCCTCCTTGTGTTAGGTTATTAGGTAGGTTAGTTGCAGCGGAGCCCTACGGCCTCCGGGAACTGCCCTGGAGATTCATAGCACAGTGTTATGTTAAAAATATAATTAAATATGCCTATAATCTTAGGGTGAGTGGGTCTAACACTGAGTTCTGAAGGAATCCCAGTCAATACATTTGAATTTCATGTAATAAACATTGCAAGTTAATTCCAAACATAATTTTCAATGAATTGTCAAAGTTTCTTATTGGTTAGTTAATAAAAAGGACATATGGAGGGGAGAGCACCTATTTTGTGTATAATTACTGCTATTAAGAAAAAGAAAACAGCTTAATTTGTGAGTTATTTGCCAAAGTATGATGTGAAACTCAATATAGTGAAAATCTAGAATTTAACATGAAATTCACAAGTGTTACTCAATATATGCATTAATCCCACTAAAATGCCGCTTACTATCAGGTTTTTTTAATGAAATAGGGGATGAAAAAGGCGAATTTTGGAAATGTAATATGTTTGATTTAATAATCAATATACCCACTAATAAAAATAAAATTAACAAAATCTGTTTTAAATCATGAAATATAATAAGTTAATTAGATACCTTGTGGGCGGAGTATTATCTATCGATATAATTTATTTATTCAACTAATTCAATGAATCGCGCGCCGGCGATTATAAATATGATTGAGCTTTTACTCTTCAATCTGAAAACAAAAATAACTGACTTTGGAAATAGCTTTTCAAATTAAATTCACACGGAAAACGAGAGAAATACCTATGGATTTTATTCGCAGAAATGAATTTAAATACTTTATGATCTTCGAATCAATAACAAATTTCTTCGGTCGATGTCTCACAGACTAACCAGTTCGGAGATCATAACATAGACGAAAGACGCGTTCAAAGACTAGGGTGAAAAATGGGCGCGTTCTATTTACGCACATACTAGAATCGAGGTCCGTTCACTGAATGTTAAGCGTCGTATTGGCGACGGAACCTTCCCTAAAACCAAATTCATTTCACAACATGTGTGTCATGATGTGTCAAGTCAACATACGGATCTTTCGAAATTCTACAATATACAATAAGTATTTCCAGCCAAAGTTATAAGTTTGGTTGGAAAACAAAACGTAATGTAAATTAACCATAAACAAACTGTGAATGCTTTCCGAATTCTATTCGACGAAACCATAATTATATGATCTGTAGCTTTAAGTGTACTTTATTATGATATGTCTCAAAAAATGATCAAAATAAACGGTCTAAATGTCAAATTCCGAATTTTGAGAAAATCAACCCACCTAAAGGGGAGCACGGGATTTTGGGCGAAAAAAAACTATCTTTGTAAATAAGGCCAGGATAAACGCGAGATTTATTTTGTTTATGCCAAAATCGAATAATGACCAAAGATAATTGCAAATGTCAATGACGTGACGTGAAACGACGTTGACGTTGACACTTGACATTGACATTGTGAAATTCATTGACAAAGTTATTGTAATTACGATTTTAGTTGTGAAATTTGTGTTAAAACTACAGTGAAAACAAAGTGTTTTTGCAAAATTAGTGTTTTATGAAATTTTAAGAAAAAACGGTGTTACAGTATCCCCCCAACCACGATAGAATTCACGTAGGGAATTCGTCTGACGCCCCGTCAGCCTCAAAACCTCCTAACCAACCAAACAGAATTATCATAAATAGAATCAATTAGGTACTTAAAAACTATTCATTCGTGATAAACTCTGTACCCAATTACGCCTAACGTTATTTTTTTTTTATAAGTTTATTTATTTGTATAAGATAAAAAATAAAGCTTTCAATATAAACGTGTGTAAATAAAGAATAAGTATTTAACATGCATGCACCTTAAATCTACGTAAATCCATTAATATGGTATGTTAAAGATTGAAATAAAAAAAACAACATTCACCAATAAGGTGACAAAATCTAGCGCGAAACTACTGCTGCTAGCACCTATATGGTTTTAAAAAAAAATATTCACCCATAAGGTGGCAAAATCTAGCGAAACCACTTCTGCTAGCACCTATATGGCTGTGATAAATAGGTAAAAGGCATTATATCCTATGCCCATCAAATATAAGTAAGTAATAAAGAAAAAACTGTAGTGTCAGGACTGACGCCGAGATGGCGTTGTTAAATAAGTATATCTTGACACTAACAGAGTATAGCATGTAATGTCAACAACCACCGGTAGATGTCGTTATTACAGACATTTTGACTCTAATCGTCAAATAATAAGTTAAAAAAAAACAATAAAAAGGGAATAATAAAAAAATGAGTTGCATGTGTCGTTGCCCCTGATCGTCGATATTGATTTTCCTACGTTTCCAGCTAGATGTAACTTCCTCCATTATAAGAATATAGCAAAGGCTTATTTCTAGAGTTGCAAACCGCTCCTGTGAGGAATTCAAAATTAATTTTGTTGATTAGAGTAGAATACATATAAAAATAATGAACAAGACACGTTTATATTTGTGATCTTGTGCTCAATGCATCTATCTATCCACATAACAGTTATAATAAGTACATACTTGTTCTTTAATTCTGGTATCAGATACTAAAGAAGTAATATCCATTTTATATAATGGTAGTAATAATATATTTATAATAATGGTATGAACTAAGACACGTATAATATTTGTGTTTTAGATCTTTATGTACTTATGTAATGGTAATATCAATTTTGAAGATGTTAGGTATATGGAAACTTAAGTATCAAGGCAAATCAATAAAAACGACAGGAACAGACACATGCAAAAACGCCGCCAGATGTTATATGGCGCGTTATCCTACACTCGGGTTCTACGAGACGCCAGGAAGAATGGCGGGGTGGGTATTCTGTGACCGCCGCACCCGCGGTGCCTAAGTGTTAAATGCTTATAAAAACAGTTATTCTTCTAAGAGTGAATACATAAAGTAGGTAATGGAACCATGGAAATTAGTCACTCGAGGTGTCTAAATTTTTAAAATCTTTTATGTGCCACTTTCCTATGTATTTCCCGTTCTCGTCTTCGAGCTCATAGACGAGGCGAGAAAGCTTACGTATAATTTTACAACGTTCATATTTAGGGGCAAGTTTAGCAGTAAAATATTTATTAGCAGAACTCTGCTTGTACGTACGCTTCCACACAAAATCACCAGCATTAAAAGAGATATCTCTGCGTTTGTTGTTATAGTATTTTATATTCCTTTCATGGGCCTTACGCAATGACTCTCGGACTTTGATGAAAATATCACCGAGGTGGCCAATATTAGACGCATGAGTATCGCGTGGTACCACAACCAACTCTTGGAGATCTTCGAAATCACGGTAAATACTACCATCTGTGACAGCTTCCCTACCATGTACTAGCATGAAAGGAGTATAAGAAGTAGACTCATTTACTGAGGTGTTCATGGCAAATTGTATTTTATGTATGTTAATATCCCACGTTCTATGATCATTCTCAACAAACGAGGAAACTGCAGTGATTATTGTGCGGTTATAGCGTTCCACCGTATTAACTTGTGGACAATATACTGGACCCAAATGTACTTGCGGAATATTGTATTTTTCATATAATGCCTGAACCTCATGACTTATAAATTGCGAGCCATTATCAGACATCACAGTCTGTGGTATTCCGTGAACCAGAAATACATGGTCTTCTAACCTTTGCGCTATAACTTTGCCCGTTGCACGCCGTAAAGGAAATAATAAACAATATTTTGTAAAACAACACACAACTACTAGTAAAAAGGTGTTTTGCTGTCGAGACATCGGCAGTGGACCAACTAGATCAATGCTGATGCACTGGAATGGTCGACAGCAGACCTTGGGTTCCCCCATAAAGCCAGCTGGCGCTAGTGAGCTATGTTTATATGAGTTGCAAGTGGCACAATTTTTAATAAATTCCTCGGTATCTTTATGCATACCGGGCCAAAAATACCGTAATTTTAATCTTTTATATGTTTTTGCAACGCCTAAGTGCGCAGCAATTGGTTCAGAATGGTTACTTTTAATAATATCCTCCCTAAGCTCCTTTGGTACAACCTCTTTCCACTGGTAGTCACCACAGAGTTTGTTAGTGCTTTTTGTAAATCTAAAAAGCCTACCATCAATAATTTGAAAATTGGGACACGCGCGCGGCCTATCCGTGCAACGTTTTAATATATTGTTATACCAAGCATCGCTGGATGTAAATGCGTCTACGGCTGCCACTGGTACAGAACGTGATAGTGCATCCGGTACGACGTTTTGAGATCCACTACGATGCTCAATAATGAAATTATAAGGCGACAATCTACACCCCCAACGCGCTAGTCGTCCTGTAGGATTCTTGAGGTTTAAAAACCACTTTAGACTAGCATTATCGGTAATAATTTTAAATTGTCGACCACCTTCAAGGTAAGGGCGGAAGTGTTCAACGACATGTACCACGGCCAATGCCTCTCGCTCTGTAGCGGAATAGTTACGTTCAGCGGGTGTTAGTGAACGGCTACAGTACGCAACAGGATGTTCTTGTCCATCTACAACCTGGGTTAAGGTACCTCCTAACCCGAAATCAGAAGCGTCACAGTGGACAGCAAAATCTTTCGAGAAGTCAGGACATACCAGAACCGGAGAAGTAGACAGTGCGAGTTTTAGGTCGTTGAACGCCTCGTCTGCCTCGGTCGTCCATTTGAAAGGGGGCGCGCTCTTACGGGTAGAAGTAAGAGCATTAAGGGGACCAGCTCTATGACTAAAATTTTTTATGAAACGCCTATAATAAGATGCAGTTCCCAAGAAACGTTTGACGTCTTTCCTGCAGGTGGGAATAGGAAAGTCTACTATAGCCTTAATTTTGTCAGGATCCGTGCGCAGACCATATTCGTCAACCACATGACCCAAGAATTTCAGCTGTCTCCTGAAGAACTGGCATTTACCCATGTTGACAGTAAGGTTGGCTAGTTTAAGTCTCTCCTTTACCCTAAGTAGGAGTTGGAGGTGATCCTGGAAGGCCGTTGGGCCTTCAGGGGTAAGTAAAATTAAATCATCAACATATACGAACACCTTATTGTCAAACTCGGGGCCAAAGAGGCGGTCCATCAACCGCTGCTGCGTAGCTGGAGCAGCAGTAAGTTCAAAGCACATGACCTTAAAGTGAAACAAGCCTCTGCAGGGAATAGTAAAAGCAGTTTTCTCTCTGGACTCAATAGAGTCCAAAGGAACTTGGTAATATGAAGACTTTAGGTCAATAGAAGATAAGTACTTAGCATTTTTGAGCTGGTCCAGAATATGGCTAATATAAGGCATAGGGTAAGCGTCATGCTTTGATATGGCGTTAAGTTTTCGGCTGTCCAAACAGAAACGTGATGACCCATCTGATTTAACCGCTAAAGTAACGGGGTTGTTCCATGCACTTCCGCTAGGCTCCACAACATCATCCTTCAGCATTTGGTCTAGGTGTTTATTTAATTCTGCCAGTTTAGCGGGTGAGACTACATAATACCGTTGTTTAATAGGTGGGTGGTCACCGGTATCAATTTTATGACTCACTAAGTGTGTCCTACCTAGGCCTTTCTTTTCTGCGGAAATGTCATCAAATTGCTTTATGACGTCATTGACCAGCCTACGCTCAAGCTTAGATAAAGTTTCAAAATCATGTAAAGCACGGCTGCCTGACATAACTGTGTACACCTGATTATTATTTTTATATAAATGTCCGCTATCTTCTAACAATGATAAAATATCTGGCGCAATATTAAATTCCTTCCAGAAATTTAAGCCAAATAACAACTCTGTAGCAACTCCAGGGACGACGTAAAATTTAATAACACGAGTTTTATTCTCTATTGATACAGGTAAAAATAAATACCCAGTTACTCGTGAAGTAGAACCATTTGCAGTTTTTATAAAGTCTAAGTCCTCAGACTTATGTAAAGTAGCGAAATCTTTAAAATATTTGTATGCTTGCCCTCCCACAATGGAGATCTGTGATCCTGAATCTAGTAATCCTCTGAATTCCAAGCCAAAAATATTAATCTTCAGATAAGCTCTGGTATCATTATAGGTGGCGTTAGTAGTAGCGTGAACCGATGTAACCTTACCTTTATGCGTATGTATGTTACTAGCTTTATTTACATTATTATAGAATTCATTGTATTTCTGCCTTGCTTGTTCAGAATTACAATGTTTATTATAAAAATATACTGTTTTATGCCATCGGTTCACTGCTTGGCGTTTTTTGGAATCTCTGCGGTTGAAGGTTTTGAAGAAGTGCACTTTGGACAACTATTTGCATTGAACCCCTTTTCTCCACAACGATAACAAATAAGTACCCAAGGCGCCTTGCAATACCTCAAGCTGTGGCCATTTTTACGACAGCGGACACAAAAAAGATTATTTTGTGTATTATTCACTGGCTGAATTGAAGAGACTTTTGGTGGGGCCTTGCTACCACTATTACCACTAGTATTTTTGTAACACAAATCGGGAGCCAGAGAAGAAGGGGTGACCCTAGGAGGTTCACTGAAATGCACCGATCGCTCCTTTGCACCTTCTAATAACCTACCTTTTTTCTTCAAATCAGTCCAAGATTCCACTGGGGCCAGGGCAAGCTGAGTAGTATAAAATGGTCTAATGTTAAACATCACTATGTTCAATTTGTCCTCATCAGAGATTGGTTTCGATAATCGAGTAAAATAATTTTGCATTATGCTGAGATAATTCACAATGCTTTCATCGGGGCCCTGAGTACGACTCCTAATTTCCTGCATCAAGCGATGGTCATAATCAGATGGAAGATATTCCTCGAGAAGCAAGGTCTTCAGCTCAGACCAATTGTGAACGTCCGACTTTACTCCTCGATACCAGCACAGCGCTTCATCAGTAAAAAGTTCAGCCGCAGAACAGAAAAGCTTTGAATCTGAAAGGCCACGAGACAAGCATAATTCTTCGAGGCGTTGTAAGAAAGCTTTAATGCATGTCTTGCCATTGAAGCGTATATTCAGTTTATGCACGGAGCAATCATTAGCTGTATTGTGTGTAGTTGCAGTGGAGTGCTCAATAGGTTGTTCAGGTGCCAAGCTACTTTTAAAATTATGACAAATATTATCTATTTTTACAAGAATGCTATCTAATTTATTATTCAGAGAAGTAATTAAAGAAGTAAGATTATCATCATACTCCGATGAAGACAAGCGACCAATTCTGTGGAATAAGTGATGTGCAAGAGTTTGAATTCTATTTAACATCTAAAGTGATGACAGCTTACTTGAAGTACTTGTGATAAGTTTCTCAAGATCATCTAATTTCTTTTGAATTACTTTTAATTCAATATTGACATCAAGATCACAAGTCAATATTTCATCAGAAGGCAGATCTTTATTGAGAGTACGGATCTGTGCTCTCAGAGCCATCACCGTGTCAGCTGGTTTCGAACCCCTGATTTTCACCTCATATTCTAGTTCATCTTTGTTAAGTAAATTAAAACTAATTGGTCTTTGCTCCATTTTTGTAAAAATATACTACGCTCTATTCTATATGAGAAGTTAATTTTACAATATTATTTATGTTATATACTCAAACTATGAACAAAAAATCTTAAAATATATTCACCTTTGCAAATGTAACTAAAATTTGTTTTTTATTTATACCTATCTGAACCAAACCTGCATAGAATTCTTATTTATCTTATAACTAGTGAGACCGGCAGACGTTCTCCTGTCCGATTCCAGCGCCACCTACTGGGTCCAGTTGTACTTTTAAACCTTCCCTGGACCTATTCAAATACACATAACATTTCGTAAGAATCGGTCGAGCCGTTTTTGAGTTTTAGCTTAACTAACACACAACGTTAAAAAAAAAGAAAATTATTAAAGATACATACCGAGATGGATCAACACTATCTGAGCATTTGACCAGAATAATGGGCCATATAATGCCACAAAACCTGCTGTATATTCGGGCGCCAAATTGTAGTGCTTTTTCTTGCTAAATTGTAGAAATATAGGGAAATCTTAAAGTTGAAAGAAAAAAAACAAACTTATTCCTTTAGTCCGATACAAAATGAAAAGCTTTATTCTGGTAGGTACATGGTTGTAATTCACTTATGCATAATGTTACTGAAGTTAACAAAATCCCTCAATGCCAAGCACTTAACTAAATGTTTAATTAATACAAGCCAAGGGCAGGATGGTTCAGGTTTGTTTGATCAATCTCGGCAGGTAAAAATCAGGTACAAATTGGGTACAAAACTACAAAATGAGGGGCAATAAAGTACACGAACAAATAGTTATAGGTTTCATTTTTTTTTAAATTAGTAGCTTTCCCCGGAGCGGTTGTTAGTAGAGCGTACCTTCGATGCTAAGTTTCCGCGATCACGGGTCAGAGATATAAAATTCCAGTTCCTTAGATTATTCTCTCTATATATGTGCAATTCCACAGAATTCCTCCTTGTGTTAGGTTATTAGGTAGGTTAGTTGCAGCGGAGCCCTACGGCCTCCGGGAACTGCCCTGGAGATTCATAGCACAGTGTTATGTTAAAAATATAATTAAATATGCCTATAATCTTAGGGTGAGTGGGTCTAACACTGAGTTCTGAAGGAATCCCAGTCAATACATTTGAATTTCATGTAATAAACATTGCAAGTTAATTCCAAACATAATTTTCAATGAATTGTCAAAGTTTCTTATTGGTTAGTTAATAAAAAGGACATATGGAGGGGAGAGCACCTATTTTGTGTATAATTACTGCTATTAAGAAAAAGAAAACAGCTTAATTTGTGAGTTATTTGCCAAAGTATGATGTGAAACTCAATATAGTGAAAATCTAGAATTTAACATGAAATTCACAAGTGTTACTCAATATATGCATTAATCCCACTAAAATGCCGCTTACTATCAGGTTTTTTTAATGAAATAGGGGATGAAAAAGGCGAATTTTGGAAATGTAATATGTTTGATTTAATAATCAATATACCCACTAATAAAAATAAAATTAACAACAATCTGTTTTAAATCATGAAATATAATAAGTTAATTAGATACCTTATTGTGGGCGGAGTATTATCTATCGATATAATTTATTTATTCAACTAATTCAATGAATCGCGCGCCGGCGATTATAAATATGATTGAGCTTTTACTCTTCAAGCTGAAAACAAAAATAACTGACTTTGGAAATAGCTTTTCAAATTAAATTCACACGGAAAACGAGAGAAATACCTATGGATTTTATTCGCAGAAATGAATTTAAATACTTTATGATCTTCGAATCAATAACAAATTTCTTCGGTCGATGTCTCACAGACTAACCAGTTCGGAGATCATAACATAGACGAAAGACGCGTTCAAAGACTAGGGTGAAAAATGGGCGCGTTCTATTTACGCACATACTAGAATCGAGGTCCGTTCACTGAATGTTAAGCGTCGTATTGGCGACGGAACCTTCCCTAAAACCAAATTCATTTCACAACATGTGTGTCATGATGTGTCAAGTCAACATACGGATCTTTCGAAATTCTACAATATACAATAAGTATTTCCAGCCAAAGTTATAAGTTTGGTTGGAAAACAAAACGTAATGTAAATTAACCATAAACAAACTGTGAATGCTTTCCGAATTCTATTCGACGAAACCATAATTATATGATCTGTAGCTTTAAGTGTACTTTATTATGATATGTCTCAAAAAATGATCAAAATAAACGGTCTAAATGTCAAATTCCGAATTTTGAGAAAATCAACCCACCTAAAGGGGAGCACGGGATTTTGGGCGAAAAAAAACTATCTTTGTAAATAAGGCCAGGATAAACGCGAGATTTATTTTGTTTATGCCAAAATCGAATAATGACCAAAGATAATTGCAAATGTCAATGACGTGACGTGAAACGACGTTGACGTTGACACTTGACATTGACATTGTGAAATTCATTGACAAAGTTATTGTAATTACGATTTTAGTTGTGAAATTTGTGTTAAAACTACAGTGAAAACAAAGTGTTTTTGCAAAATTAGTGTTTTATGAAATTTTAAGAAAAAACGGTGTTACAAAACATGCTAGAGTCGTTGAGCTGTTTTTTCTAAAACCAAACTGGGCACCTGAGAATAACTTTTGTGATGTAATAAACGAATAGATTTTGTCGTACATAACCTTCTCAAAATTTTTTGCTATGATTGGTATTAATGTAATTGGTCTATAGTTGTTCAAGTCTTCTTTCGACCCTTTTTTAAATATAGGTTTTACTATCGATTTTTTTAATTCAGACGGAAAGTGACCCTGAACCAGGGACAGATTTATCACATGAGCTAAAGGTCTGGAAATATGTTTAGCCGATTTTTTAATAATATCTGTTGTAATGCTGTCATATCCTTTAGAATGTGTCTTTTTTAATCCTTTTATTACCTTATTGATATCTATGTCATTTATTGGTGTCAAATATATACTATTACAGTGATATGGAACATTACTCAATGCCTGTCTTGATTCATTGATATGTATTGGGTTACTTTTATTCGTCAGATTAATAAAATGTTTATTGAATTCATTTGATATTCTTAATAGTTCATTGATTTTAATATTATTCACTTTTATTTCCGTAATGCTATCGTTTTTATTACTATTTTGGGTATAGTTCTTTACTATATCCCATGACGTTTTACACTTATTTTTTGAATCTAGAATACGGTGTGCATTTGCGTTTTTTTGTGATTGGAGCATACATTTCTTTAGTATTCTAGAATATTTTTTATATTTTATTTTAGCATACATTTTATTTGTTGTTGTCTGTACCTATTCTTATATTATTTTTTATTTTGGCGAATGAAGTCTTTTTAGTGATAGAAACCGAAGGTGAGCTGGTATTATATTAGGGTGGCCCTCGATTTTCATGGGATCCCATCACCACAGGGCCTATTACCGATCTCATGGTTTTGCAAATGATATCATAGTGCAAAACGAAAAATAACCGATTTCCGGTCAGATTTTTGATCATTTGTTCATTATTTAATGATGAGATCATTGTAATTATGCCATAATAGTGATGATATCATTGGAGATCGGTAATACAAAATGCAGCATTTCATGTCTTCTTTTTCAAAAATTTATACCATGTCATACGATGAAAGATCCATATTGGCCGCAGATCCTGACTTTGGTGACCTTGAGACCATCCCAGGAGTATACTCTATCGAATACAAAAAGAACTTGGCGGAGTAATCGCGTAACATATACACAAAACACGTTGGACACCCGTAAAAATTTAATGGTTTTCGTTGTAATTTAAATGTTTCTCGATTTTATGGGATCCCATTATCAGATCCTAACTTTGGTGACCATGGAACCACCCTTGGAGTATCCTCTATCGAATACAAAAAGAATCATCAAAATAGGTTTATAAACGACGAAGTTATCCGCGAACAAACATAAAGAAAGCTTATATACGGTCGAATTGAGTAACCTCCTTTTTTCGAAGTCGATTAAAAAGGAACAGTAATAACGAAACTAAAAGTTACTATGAATAAACTATTAATGATTTCTTATAGTGCCGAAAGCTATTCTTTAGTTATCAGCTCAATTTTTAATTAAATCTTAACTTAATCTAAATCTTAAAAAGTTACCTGTTGTTATCTTGATTGCAAAATATTTTTTCAAACACATTAAATAATAAAATGGAAACAAAATAAACATCCCTTGCAATAGGTACCAATGATGTCAACGTTAGGCGCCTACAAAAACAATCATAATACACACCAAATATTCTGTTTACAGCGATACGGGGCTTATGTATGACCCTGTATTTATTTATTTTACACACTTTATTGCACAAAATACAATTATATGTCTCATAAAATAAACAGTGGTACAATGGCAAATGGTGGACTTATCTCTAGAAGAGATTTCTTCCAGTCAACCCATGGTAGTTGGAATAATAAAATGGTGAGCGCCGTTCACTTGCGCAAAAATGTATAGATAATTACTAATATATAATACATTACATATATAATTATACATATACACATAATACATATAGGTAAAAGAAACCTAACTACACATTATTATAGAAATAAATATGTAACTATGTATATGATAGCGGAGGAAGTTAGGTATACCTACATCGTTTAGAAAATATTAAAAATAAGAAGTAATGCCGTATTTCTTTTGATCGAGTCGACTAAGTACTCGTATGTTGTTACAAGCCTTTATTTACTTTCACCTGTCCCGGTGTCTGTAATGAAATCTTGCAAGTTAAATTTGACCCACTTCCCGGTTTCCGATTGAGCTGATATTTTGCATCGCGTAACAATGCAATATAAAGCGTCGATGGCGTAGTGCGTCGTAAGGCTGTCGCCTTCCAATCGGGAGGTAGCGGTTCGGACCCCGCCAGGTACCAATGTGTTTTCAAATTTTGAATTCATATGTACGTTTATTCTACGTTTTTACGGTGAAGGAAAACATCGCGAGGAAACCTGCAAACACCTGTGAATAAAGAATTTCTTTACAGGTTGTGTGTGAAGTCGACCAACCCGCACTTGGCCAGCGTGGTTGACTAAGGCCTAAGGTTTAGGGTAGGCTCGAGCCCCTCGGTGGGGACGTATATGTATATGAGCTGTTGATGATGATGACAATGCAATATTGTGATGGCATGGAGCTGTGCTGATCTGATGCTGGAGCTGGTAGGTCATAGGAACTCCGCAATAAAACGACGCAACCCAATCGAGCTTGGGCTCCTTTGAATCGTATTGACGAGTATTTTCCTCTTTTTAGAACATTAAAACAATTTTTTTAAACATGTTTTTTTATTGAATTATTTTACAGATGAAAGAGACCGTAGATCCGCGTATTTAATATAAATTTCAGTTTCCCAAAAAAATGGTCTTGAAAGACAGACAGACAGACATGGGGACAGACGCACAGACGGATAACGAAATGATTGGTGCCCAGCATTGGGGTCTTTAAATGTCGAAGTGATGATAACACCTACACTAATACATGCATATTAGTCTTATCTATTCATAGGGATAGTTCAAGAAAAAATTAATAATTTACTCCTGTGATATGATAAAGCGGTATATCGCGGCGAACTGTCAAAATACGATACGTTTCAATCGTTTTTTTTACAACTCACCACGATAAACCGCTTTATCATAATCGGGCTGTACATACAGGGGCTGTAGTGTTACCGTCTTACTAATAAGAATTTATGAACTTAGGCGATATAATGAAAACGTCACTAATAACCTTAGCTAATAACACACACTTTGACAGTTTCGCGCTAAACAACTGTTTAACGAGTGGGTTATTGCTATGGAAATTTATATTGTTGTTAAACTATCCATAGACCTTGTATAATGGATGAATAACAAAGAACTTCAACAAAAATTTATCGAGTAGTTAAATACACTCAAGAGCAAAGAAACCGGGTCAGATAAATATATACTTCAAAATCTCGAAAACTTAGAATGATAGCATACTCAAATAAACGAACTTAAATATACATATAATAAATCATTCATTGATAGAAGTAAAAAAAAAACAAAACTATAACCAAAGATGTAACATTCATTCATTGTCTTCTGAACACAAGTTATTCCACTAATTTAACATTCACTACTCTCCGAGATTTTCAAGTATTTTAATGTGACCCGAATTCATAACTCTCGAGTGTATTATTTGCAGACGTTTAAAATTAATATCATCTCTAAAATAGAATAATTATTTGCCCATTTGGTTACTAAACATCGCCAAACTCACGAAGACGTCCGACCTTCCGTCGCATTTAAAAATATGACAAAGTTCCCTTTTGATTAAACTTTGTACACGTTCCGATGGTAAGAGTCGAATGACACTTCAATTTGATTAAAAAGTTCCCCCGACTCCGTAATATTCTACTCATTAACGCAATAAATATTTCAAAAGGTATCCCAAATAGAGATCAAGTGCGTAATAATTGCTTCTAATGACGACGCTTGTTCAACACGGGGGCGAAGATTATTTATAGACGTTTAAATCAGGTTCCAGGGTTCCGTACTTCAAAAGGATGAAACGGAACCCTTATAGAATCACTGTGTTATCCACCTGTCTGTCTGTTTGCCTGTCAAAACTTTTCTCGGGAACGCGTAGAGATTTCACATTGAAATTTATATGAAATACTCGGGTTTTTAGTCTCTTTCAGCGGAGAAAATGTCATATTTGTTTGTCAACCCGGTCAAAAGACATGACCGTGTATGTCGCATATTTTCACAAATCTTGTGATTTCACAAAGGAATCAGAACCTTGGGTACTCCCCGTTGAACTAGAATCGTAAAATTTGGCAAGAAGTAAGGTCTTATAGCATACTAGCTTTCCGCTCGCGACTTTGCCGGCGTTATATTTGTTTTCCCGTGGGAATTTTTTTCCCGTAGGAAAATTACCCTATGTCCTTCCCCTGGTCTCGAACTATCTCTATACCAACTTTCATCAAAATCGGTTCAGTAGTTTCGAAGCCTATTCAATACAAACAAACAATCAAATTTTTCTTCTTTATATATTTTTTTTGCTAGGAACCATAACACCCTACCAAAGTTTCATTACAATCTGATGCATGGTTTCGGAACGCATAGAGGACAAACAAACATAGTAATAGGTACATAGATTTTTATTTATATAGACTAGCTTTCCGCTCGCGACTTCGTCCGCGTTATTTTTGTTTTCCCGTGGGAATTTTTTCCCGTAGGAAAATAACCCTATGTCTTTCTCCTGGTCTCGAACTATCCCTATACCAACTTTCATCAAAATCGGTTTAGTAGTGCATTTGTGCCGGTGCGCTTCGCTCGAAGCATTTAAAATGTCGGCTTTTTTCAACATTAAAGGAGTGCAACTTCTTTTATCTATTCTGTGACCAAAGTATCACTTGTGTTCGATGACCTCAATTTGAAAAATTCTTAAATCATACGTCACTGTGCCTGTACTTTATCCGCTTTCTCGTAAAAATATACGGTGTAAATTCGTGAGCATATTTAGCTTATTAATAAATTACTAACTATGCGTCTATCTATACAGTAAGTCTTATAGTAAACTTTCAGTCGACGTATCTACAAAATTGTGTACCTATAAGTTCTTTTATAGATATTAATAAATTAATAATGTTAATATTATTGTGTTAAGCAGTTTTAAAAATACAACTACAGGCGCGTTATTATATTTCATTCAATAGTTACAACGTCCAGAGTACCTTAAAGTTGAACTCGTCTCAAAGGAAATTTGAAAGTTAGAACTAACGACGCCATAAACCATCATGATTTAACTGCGTTGCGTTCGTCATAAACTACATAACGCCATAAACTACCTTGATGTTTGCATTCAATATTAACTACGCAAAAAAATTAAGCTTTACGTCTAGTATGAGTTTTAATAGTTTCTGTACGTCTAGTATGAGTTTTGATAGTTTCTGTACGTCTAGTATGAGTTTTGATAGTTTTGGATTCGAACGATCGAATAGTTTTGTTTCCATACATTTCACACCAGCGCCTCTATCGGAAACTATAATGAACTAGAATTGACAGTATGAGTTACAAAGTAATAAACTACTCGATCAATGAGTACGTATTCGAGTAGTTTTTGAGTCTTTGGCAGTATGAGTTACATGTTTGACATTTGTTTGACAGTTTACTCGAAAACTATTGTAGTTTGGGTTCTCACCTTACATTTTTATGTGAGTTTGGTACATTAATACGTTTTTTGTGTTTATAAACATTAAAATTATGTCTGCACGGTGGTACTTTGCATGGAGGGCCAGGCAAGATGAAATAGCGCATGAAGAGAGACGGAAGAATTCTAAGCTGCGACAATCATTTTCTTTAAGCCGCATCTCCGACACACACTTTACTCAGCGCTACCACCTAACAAAAGCTGCTTTCCTATATGTTTGCAGTACATTAAGGCAGTATAGTGACCTTCGCAGTTCGCAAAGAGTGTCTCAAGAAACTAAGGTTAGTACCTACAATATTATTTACACACATAACATTATAGTTAATTTCTGTTACCTTTGTTTTAGGTGTTGTGTGCCTTATTGTTTTATGCCAATGGAGACTACCAGCGAGTAATTGGCCTTGCTTATTACTTGTCGCAGGAAGCAGTTAGTTGGTACATTGACCAAGTAACAATGGCACTCAACCACCCTATGGTTATAAATAAATATATAAAGTTTCCAAATACTGCTTTTCTTTCATTCAACTCGCTTTAAAAATAATAAAAACGGCTAAGAAAACGTCACAGTGACAAAACCGCGTGTCTCTTTCCATTCACACGTGTGTAAGAGAGATATAAATATATAATGTGAACTATATAATGTGACTAGACCTACTGTACGTCTAGTATGAGTTTTGATCTGATTTGACATAATTTAACCGAGATTTTTAATTATATTTTCATTCCTAAAGTGTTTAACACAATTTATTATCATTAAAATAAATTGCGACTGACTTGTCCGCGACATTATAAAATAATATAATTTACAACAAATAAAAACTTTAATGTTTTTCTTTCATTCAACTCGCTTTAAAAATAATAAAAACGGCTAAGAAAACGCCACAGTGACAGAATCGCGTGTCTCTTTCCATTCACATGTGTGTAAGAGAGATATAAATATATAATGTGAAGTTCGTCTAATCGAGTAAAACTAACTCGCTGTCGTTTTAACGTGAATTCGAAACGAGCAACTCATACTACCGTTTACATCGTAAACTGACAGTTTGGCGAGCTAACGAAAACTATTGTAGTTTACTCGTTTTAAAAACTCGTACTAGACGTACTGATTCGAACGATCGAATAGTTTTGTTTCCATACATTTCACACCAGTGCCTCTATCGGAAACTATAATGAACTAGAATTGACAGTATGAGTTACAAAGTAATAAACTACTCGATCAATAAGTACGTATTCGAATAGTGTGGCAGTATGAGTTACATGTTTGACATTTGTTTGATAGTTTACTCGAAAACTATTGTAGTTTAGGTTCTCACCTTACATTTTTATGTGAGTTTGGTACATAAATACGTTTTTTTGTGTTTCTAAACACTAGAATTATGTCTGCACGGTGGTACTTTGCATGGAGGGCCATGCAAAACGAAATAGCGCATGAAGAGAGCTGTGACAATCATTTTTAAGCCGTATCTCCGATACACACTTTACTCAGCGCTACCGCTTTAAATCACCATCATCATCACCAAAAAAGTGTTAATAAATAAATACACATAATTAAACCGAGATTTTTAATTCTATTTTCATTCCTAAAGTGTTTAACACAATTTATTATCATTAAAATAAATTGCGACTGACTTGTCCGCGACATTATAAAATAATATAATTTACAACAAATAAAAACTTAATGTTTTTCATTCATTCAACTCGATTTAAAAATAATAAAAACGGCTAAGAAAATGTCACAGTGACAGAATCGCGTGTCTCTTTCCATTCACATGTGTGCAAGAGAGATATAAATATATAATGTGAAGTTCGTCTAATCGAGTAAAACTAGCTCGCTATCGTTTAAACGTGAATTCGAAACAAGCAACTCATACTACCGTTTACATCGTAAACTGACAGTTTGGCGAGCTAACGAAAACTATTGTAGTTTACTCGATTTAAAAACTCGTACTAGACGTACTGATTCGAACGATCGAATAGTTTTGTTTCCATACATTTCACACCAGCGCCTCTATCGGAAACTATAATGAACTAGAATTGACAGTATGAGTTACAAAGTAATAAACTACTCGATCAATAAGTACGTATTCGAAATAGTGTGGCAGTATGAGTTACATGTTTGACATTTGTTTGACAGTTTACTCGAAAACTATTGTAATTTAGGTTCTCACCTTACATTTTTATGTGAGTTTGGTACATAAATACGTTTTTTTGTGTTTCTAAACACTAAAATTATGTCTGCACGGTGGTACTTTGCATGGAGGGCCATGCAAGACGAAATAGCGCATGAAGAGAGCTGTGACAATCATTTTTAAGCCGTATCTCCGATACACACTTTACTCAGCGCTACCGCCTTAAATCAACATTCCTTAAAAAAGTGTTAATAAATAATTTAACCGAGATTTTTAATTCTATTTTCATTCCTAAAGTGTTTATCACAATTTATTATCATTAAAATAAATTGCGACTGACTTGTCCGCGACATTATAAAGTAATATAATTTACAACAAATAAGAACTTTAATATTTTTCTTTCATTCAACTCGCTTTAAAAATAATAAAAACGGCTAAGAAAACGTCACAGTGACAGAATCGCGTGTCTCTTTCCATTCACATGTGTTTAAGAGAGATATAAATATATAATGTGAAGTTCGTCTAATCGAGTAAAACTAACTCGCTATCGTTTAAACGTGAATAAATTCGAAACGAGCAACTCATACTACCGTTTACATCGTAAACTGACAGTTTGGCGAGCTAACGAAAACTATTGTAGTTTACTCGATTTAAAAACTCGTACTAGACCTACAACATTTCTAGCTTGTAAATTTTCAACTTATCCCACAATTTATGCGATTAATGACATGTCTATTTCATAATAAATCATAGTTAATGCTTAAACTGATTAAGGATTAACTATTTATAGATACATCATATAATAGCCCAAGACAATTTGTTGAATAAACAGTAATTCACGTAGTGGTGATTAGGAAAATACGAGAATAGATCATTACAATAAGAACGATACATAGACAACATACGGAAGGAATTATCGAAGCGTGGCTAGCCGCCGATTAGGGGTGCCATATTAGATCTCAGAATAAGTAATCAATTTTATTTCCCATATTAAAGCGTAATAATAAAACATACTAAACTTTATTTGTCCCAAAATAAATATTACAAAGTTGTTATCAGTGCCAATCAATTTGTATTGTCCAGCTTCCGCCACAACACCTGGTAAGGTTCAATGACCTGATCGAACGCCTTTGACAGGTCAATGAAACACTCATAAATAGGAGTGCTACGATCTGTATAATACTGAACTGTGTGCTTCAAACTAAAAATAGCAGACTCAATTGACAGTCCAGCTCGGAAACCAAACTGGGCGTCATTTAATTTTACGTGTTTGAGTAAGTTAAGCATATTGTCCATTACCTAAGCGACGACGGTAGCCAATGAAATAGGCCGATAGTTGGCCTTATCCGAAACATCGCCAGTCTTACACTTGACTATTGGCACCACCAGTCTTCATCTCTGTAAAGGTCTGCCGTAAGGTCTGTAAAGGTCTGCCGGTAGAGTATGTGTGACTTATGTATGCACAAATTAAAAAGAAGTGCCAACACTCGTGGGAGGTGCGGACTAGCATGTCTCAAGTGCTCGATGCTGAGTCCATCATGGCCATCATGGCATGACGTTAAGAATCTAAAGTATGAATGAGCATAAGAGCCTTTCACATGACATCTTTCGTGCAACGAACATTCGCTCTCGGCGCTGATTGTCGACAAAATAAAGAGATTGTTGCATTTGTATCAGCAGCACAACGGTGGTAATTCAAAAATGCGAGAAGTGCGTTCGAAGTGCATCCGTTTATTCCTATGCGCCATTGACCAATTCAAAAGCCTCTAATCAATGGGCAAAAGGTTTCTGTATACTACGCGCGTGCAACTAGAGCGTATTTGTATCGGTGTATCAGCAGAAAGACTCTGTACCAGAGTCATCTACATGGTTTCTATCTTACCTATTTCTGCCGCCAAGCCAGCGGTGCTTACATTGCTGCGTTCTGAGGGCCAATTATGAATCTTTCATCGTATGACATGGTATAAATTTGAGAAAAGGAAGTCATGAAATGCTGCATTTCGTATTACCGATCTCCAATGATATCATCACTATGGCATAATTTCAATGATGTCATCATTAAATAATGAACAAATGAGTAAAAATCTGACCGAAAATCGTATTTTTCGTTTTGCACTATGATATCATATGATATCATTTACAAAACCATGAGATCGGTAATAGGCCCTCTGGTTTCAAGGGTTAGACAGGCAGTGAAATTATACTGGTAGGTATTGTGACTCGACATCTTACGAGTATGTCAGAAGTTGGCAACGTACATTGGCGTCGTTGTAGGGGTTGTGTGGTTTGCAAGTCTTAGGGCGCTTGCGCACTTATACGTATTTGGTTCGTGTTCGATACGTGAAATAACCGAACGGGAAATTTACGTCCTAGCGTTTGCGCACTTATCCGTATTCGATTCGTGTTTGAAACGGCTGTGCGATAAACGTCAAGATGACGGGATCACTTTTTTTGAAAATTACTAACCCACTGCAATTCAGTACTCATTTGGTACTATTCGATACCAAACACTATAATTTTGGTACCTGCATAGTTGAGACTAAATCTGGCTTTCATTATCAAGATGGCGGGATCATGCTCTAACATTAAAGTTACTAACTATTTGTGATGTAACAGATTAAACCACAATTAAGTACCTACCTCTAGAAATTAAAAGCAGTTTCTTTTAAAATCGAATATTTAAATTCTGATGGCACAAAAAATGTATGAAAAAAGAATAAAAACTATATGAAATATTTTACCAACAAAAAACAACCAGTATAAATAGGCGGCCTAATTGCTAAAAAGCTAAAAACCTAGGGACGAAAGAATGGGACAGCATATTCGTTAGGGGAAGAATAGGCACAGGGACTAAGGGAACTAGGACTAAGGAAAGTTTGTTATATGGCAAAGGATTTACGAGCAAAAGTTTCAGCTTAATTAATTGATGTTTGAATAATCTGTAGGCGTTTTAACATTCCACTTATAGCATATGTTTTCCAGTATAACTTGCCATTTAATATATTTAAAAAACGATTAAGTAATCATTATAAAGACATATTATATAAACGTTATTAACAACTTCATCAAATAATATGAATAAATGATGGAGACTCACCATCCCGATGCACACCTAAAACCGACTCGAAGTGAGAATTTACGGATTGAATACGAACCAAATACGTATAAGTGCGCAAGTGCCCTTACAGGACCACGTGTACTACAGGCGACAATAGTCACTTACCATCAGGTAGGCGGCCTACTTGTTTGCAATATTGGTTGTATAAAAAAACTTTTATAATGATAGTAACGCGCGTTAACAAAATTCTTGAAGTGTGTAAAGACTGGTACTGAATGCAGTTACATATCGTATAATTGCGTTGACGCATTACGCGTCAATTGTTCTTATTACCAGTATCTTCACACCAGTTTTCTTAGAATTTCAATAATTTATTATTTGATAAGTGACAACCCTAGCGAGGTCTAATAGCACTTACGAGATATTGTTATGAGGGTTTATCTGAACCGTTTACGCTTTCCAGATATTACGCTTAGTTTACGGCTTTTCGGGAGTACATTAATATGTTTCAGTGATAATTTCATACAATGAACTCCTACTGTTCTATAATATAATGTCGTCGGGGATATTGCGTCACCCGAAAGATCTTGGATTAGTTTATGTAAGTACCTATGTGTTTACACTTACTGCGCTTACAGCTCTTATTTGGGTTAATTAAGAAATTGGCTTTATTCTTAATAAATGTGTAATTTTGTAAACTTCAGTAAATTAATAGCCCTGAAACGACCAGACGAAACTAAAATCCGCGATCTATCATTATTCTGAGATATCAGAGGCTTCTACAGTCACCTTGTTTTTATATTCCTCCCTACTTTTTGATTGTATCAAATAAATTATTATTATTTATAAAACCGATAGTGCAACATTTCTTGTGAGCTTTCTACAGATGTGTTACATGAAAAAACGATGAACTGATATTTCTAAAAATAAAAATCGACTTCATAAACACTGAAAAGTTAAAAATAATATAAGAATAGGTACAGACAACACCACACTTCAATATTGAAGTCGGTGCCAAACGATATCTCCTAGAAAGTCTTAAAATTTGTCACCGACTTCAGTATAGAAGTGTGATGTTGTCTGTACCTGTTCTTATATTATTTTTCACTTTTCAGTGTTTTTGAAGTCGGTTTTTACTTTTTGTAAAATATTTATTATTTTTAACTTTTCAGTGAATGAAATCTTTTTAGTGAATAAAAACCCTAATAAAATATTTTATTTGCGGTTCCCTCGATTTTCATGGGATCCCATCATCAGATCCTGACTTTGGGACTATAGGAGTATACTCTATCGAATACAAAAACAATTTTGAAAATCGGTCCACAATTGGCGGAGTAATCGCGTAACATACACACAAAACACGTTCAATATACCTTAAAATTTAAGGGTTTTCCTCGATTTTCATGGGATCCCATCATCAGATCCTGACGTTGGTGACCATGGGACCACCCTTGGAGTATACACTATCAAATACAAAAAGAATTTTGAAAATCGGTAATATTCCACAATTGGCGGCGTAATCGCGTAACATACACACAAAAAAAAAACATACGCATCAGATTGAGAATAACTTTATTTTTGTAATATACAGGAATTTCGTTATACTAAGCCTTATTAACATATAGCGGCCTTATTGCTGAAGTGGCAATCTCTTCCAGGCAGCCTAAGAGTAGAAAAAATAATAATTTGGAACATAAATGACGAAACCATAACATTCTGTAGGTATCTAATCTTAATTATTATTTAAATTACACTTGCGAATCTTACAGAAATATGTATTTGTTATTGGTGAATGCACCACTTACTACCAAATCGGCATCTGTTTGGCCAGAAGGTCAAAGGGCCGGCCAGAAGGTCAAAGGGCCGGCCAGAAGTTTGAAAGGCCAGTGTCGAGTTCACAGCGCCACCGACATACAAATCACATCACAACAGGTTATATACCGGTTTATTTTTCAAGCAGGAGCCAAATTTTATGTGCTTGTTCAGACAAGCGAAATGAAGATCTTTTACTATTGGACCAATCTTGAAATCGCCAAAAAAAATATCAGCTGTTCCATAATGATACATCCACTGAACCTTAATGTATGGAGCAGCAGATTTTTTTTCGCTATTTCAAGTTTGGTCCCATAGTAAAAGTTGTTCATTTTGTGCTTGTCTGAACAAGCACACAAAATTTGGCTTCCGCTTGAAAAATAGCCCGGTATGTCCCCACCGAGGGGTTCGAGCCTATACTAAGTTAGGGTGTTTAGGCCTTAGTTAACCACGCTGGCCCAGGTGCGGATTGGTCTGGGGTGCGATGTCAGACAACCTCCTTGTGGTGCACCCTGGGCAACCCGGCAGATTCTCTGCCGCGGGCTAATAGTCTGACGAGAGGACCCCTATGGAGGGGGGGCGTGGGATGGCTGGGCTTAGCCCGGCGGGTCACTTCGTGTGGCCACCCGCTTCATGCGGGGAAGAGCGAAGTCCCCTCTTCTTATGTTAAGAAGAGGTGTGGCTTTCGCTGGAAGTCGATTTCGGCTGGCGGAGGTGAGGCGATTCTTATCGCCATGGTGCTTTGCACCTTCTGGGGATTTTCCCTGAGCTTCGGCTCACCGCGCGGCGGTGGATCCAGTGGGGTCTGCCGTCGGGCAACCCGTTACCCGCACTGAGCGGGCCGGGGGTTCGGCGCACTGAGCGTCGGACCGCGTGGAAGACAACCACAATAAAAAACCAACTTCGGGGTGTAGAGCGGCGCAATTCTGTGCCGCTCCACAAAGTAGCTGAGCCAGGTGGGGAGTCCGGCAACGGACATGTCACAGGCAGGGGGTCAGCGGGAATAAGGCCTGGCTGTTGTCCCCTTCCCCTTGTCTTTTGACGGACGGAGGAGCTGCTGGGGGGGTTTTTAGTGGGTAGGCCCGGGCCGTGTAAGGTCTGGGGAGTCCCACATATCCTCGTGGTTTGGCTCAACCACGAGGAATGCGTCAATGCATTTTCCTCCCTCCCAAAAAAAAAAAAAAAAAAAAAAGGTACGGATTGGTCTACTTCTTTTTTTTTTAACTTCACATATACCTTTGAATTTCTTCACAGATATATGCAGGTTGCCTCACGATGTTTTCTTCCCCATAGGAGCATCGTCGGTCGGAAATACAAAAAACGCAAGACACATTGGTACATGGCAGGATCGAACACCAGACCCCCTGATTGGAAGGCCAGTGCTGAGTCCACAGCGCTACTGATGTACAAATTATATACATGATAATAATGTGTTTCCATAAACATAACACTCATGTGTTTGGTATTTGTGCAACGATCAAAGTAGTGAATATTGTGGCGATAAGATGTTTGGTGGGATGTAGTACATAAATCGCAAAACATTGCTGCAGTTTTCCAATAACAAAGAAGTTATAGGAGTTCCTGCCACTTGACGCCCAACTCTCATTCCCCAGGTAAAAAGTTATGCAATATACTGCCGACACTACACTTTACTATATCGCGTATCGCTGTCGCCAAAGCGTAGTTTGCTGGATGTGACACAATAAAAGGCGATCAATTTGTAAAAATTAACTTTTATATGTACTTGAGGAAAATAAACTTTTATTATTATTATTATTTATTATTAATTAAAGAGTGGAAATTTGCTGGTCCTCCGTAGTCTAGTGGTTAAGACCACTCGGTATTGATCTTGATCTGGAGTTGGTGGTAGGGTTTCTGAGCCCGCTTGGCGAGCTACCCAAGTATGTCGCCCCAGTAACAACGTTAAAGACATTGTTGTGTTACGACAATTAGGGGTAAGAAGCCAGTTCCTCAGCTGCTGAGGAGTCCAGGTGAAGCTCGCTTCCATCTTCCGCCTTATCGTCACTTACTATCAAGTGAGATGAAAGCTAAGAGCTTCCCTGTTGTATTGAAAAAAATATTAACAATGAGTAAGTATTTGGCCTTCTCATTTGATGTTAGGTGACGATGGTTTAAAAAGGCTCTCTTTGACACAAAACGGATTCTTTGGGAGTCCTATACCCAGCAGAGGACGTATAATGGGCTAATAATGATACTGAATTGGAAGTACCTCCAACTTTCAGAAGACCGCAGCCAATCAATGTTTTGTTATACCCTGCGCATGAGTGACGTCACTAGTAGATTACGCTCAGTGCGCTTGTGTTAACTGCCGAGTCAAAAACTCAATATTGAACTCTCCGATAAAGACTATATCCTCAGATTTCATGTTTCTATATACCTGGCAAAATTAATCAGAATAGGTTTCGCAGCTTTAAACTTAACACACAGACTAACTTTTGGATTCATAATGCAACTTGTGATAAAACTGATAGTTCTTTGGTTGCAAGAGTTCAGACATTATCATAACCAATTAATTATTTTCAGGTGAACAGATTACGACCAGAATTTGAAATATCATCATTTCTATATTCACATCTGTCAATAACACTAATTTTTACTTTGGACCGCAGTGTCATCGAACTGTATTATATTCAAATTATAGAGTAGGCAGAATAATGTTTTAGCTGATAACAAAATAGTTTAGTTGGTAGGTTAGATTTTTTTTCACTTCTCATGCTCTGAAAGTGCTTATTTGTGCAGGATATAGGCTGCACAAAATCGAGTTTTGTGCACAAGTGCATTAACGTATCTACTCATACATAAATGTATCTAATAGGTTGGGGAAAAAGTTTCTTCGCATTTTTTAAGAAAATTCAAAACATTTTTTAATATAGTTTATTTACATTTAACTAAAGTATGTAGGTACCATTTTGTTCGATAACTTTTTGCCATCTTGTAGGTAGGGACATGATCCCATTGCTATAGAAATTTTGGGACTTCTGGTCAAAATACCGCGACAAGTGGTTTTGGCAGTCCTCTCGTGATGTTAACCTGACACTGCCTAAAGAATTCTGAAGAGACCGAAACAGGTGGAAATCTGAAGGTGCAAGGTCAGGACTATACGGCGGATGCATTAACACCTCCCAGCCAAACTCTTAATTTTTGCTGAGTGGCTAAAGATGTGTGAGGTCTAGCGTTATCATGATGAAAAACCACACCCCTTCTGTTGATAAATTCCGGCCGCTTTCTCTCAACTTCTTGCTTTAATCTCATCAGTTGTTCGCAGTAGAGTTCAGAATCGATGGTCCTGCCTGGTGGTAACAGCTCATAATGAATAATGCCCTTCCAATCCCACCACACACACAGCATCACCTTGTTGCGAGTTAAACCGGGTTTCGCCACAGTCTGTGAAGCCTGACCGGCCTTTGACCACGACCTTTTTCGCACGTTCTTGTCGTACGTGATCCACTTTTCATCACCAGTTATCAGCTTCTTCAAAAATGGTTCGGTTTCATTACGTCGTAATAAAGAATCACAAATGAGTACACGGTTCATTAGGTTTCTTTCAGTGAGCTCGTGAGGTACCCAAATGTCGAGCTTTTTTGTGTACCCAGTTTTTTTCAAATGCGCCAAAACTGTTTTGTGGTCAATTCCCAGTTCTTCAGCTACGTCCTAACTACTGACATGCCGATCTTGCTCCACTTTTTCAAAAATGGCATCCATTTTATCTGTAATAGGGCGACCAGAGCGACGTGCATCTTTGACATCAAAATTTCCGGATTGAAAACGCTTAAACCAAATTTGTGCTACTCTCACAGACACTGCAGTAGGTCTATAAACATCGCAAATTTTTTTCGCGGCTTGCGTTGCATTTTTACCTTTTTTGTAGTAAAATTTTAAAATGTATCGGATTTCTTCATTAGATTCACTCATCTTGGCGGTACGAAAAACAAATGAAAATCACACATTTTCCTAATTTGAATTTGGAATTATGTTCTTTAAAATTTAAACTTTCAATGATACCAAAACCAGCCAGATACAAATAGTATAGCCAAAGAGATTTTATTACAAGTTTATACATACTATAATGCGAAAAGACTTTTTCCCCAACCTAATATATTAAGGAAAAAAAATAAGCCATACAGCCAAACACAATAAGAAGTTCATAGATAGAATTTGTTATTTTATTATATTTACTTTAATTTATTGGCCTTATGTTTTTAAGATATAAATACCGTTAATATGCCGGAAATAGTAGAATGTTAACCAAGGGTCGAAAGAATCAATTCCCGAAGTGTTTAGACGGCTATAGTCCGAGTAGGAATTGATTCTTTTACCCGTGTTAAACACTCTACTTTTCATTTGGAATATAAGGAAAATAAAACTTGTTGTTTATCTAAACTATTTATTGATAATATATATTACTTATATCTTTCTTTTGAGATTTCTGGCAAAAGATTTTCGATAACACAATTTGCCTCGTCGTTAATCGAATCTGGTGTCAACATTTCAGAATCGCTTGAACTTTTTTTAATGTTCAAACCTTACCATAATAGTACATTACGATATTAGTGCGTTAAGATGGTTATAACATGCGAGGCGGAATTTCAGCCCGAGCCGAAGGCGAGGGCGTAATTGAGCCGGGCACGAAACAGAAAAAAAAGATATATTCACAATACAAGTACAAAGAAAAGAAAATTTGAGAAATATGGCGCGAGGATTATTTTCTGCCGTGGCTGCGTGAAAATGTTGGCAAAGACGCTAGAGCATGCAGCCAAGTTTTTAAATTACCGAATAAACTGTTTTTTTTTTTATTTTAAATAAACTCAATCTGTGAATGCACACTGTTGCTTTCCCGCCATTTTAACAGCGCGCTAGCGCTGCCTACTGACTGGCGCCGCCGCGCGGCGATTAGTTCGAAATTTAAATAGCAACAGCGCGCTGCTCACTAGCTGGAGTCGTGCGGCGGCGATCAGTAGGGTTACTCTTGAACCATTTCCGATGGATCGTCATTGAGATTGTGATTTTTCATACGCTTGAGTAACAACACTAACGCCAAATTGGATCCATATTTTTAGAAAATTTAATAAAACTGAGTTAGGTTCACCCAAAATCCGCACAATACGGGGTCAAGTTGGAGCCAATGCGCAAAAATAAGCGTTCGAAAAATCACAATCTCAATGCCGATCGATCGAATTCGGTTCAAGAGTAACCCTACAGTTCCATATTTGAAATGGCAAATAATACTGTTATGGAATTTGTATGGACTATAACTTAACTATTTGCTTTGGTAACAAACGCGTTTTTTATGACCCGCTTTACATATTTAAAACCGGTGGAATTACATCAGCTTTACGAGCAAGGGTGTTAAAAAAGATTATTACGTATTTTTTTGAATTTCGTCACAGATACATTACAAATTAGTATCCCGCCAATTTATGTCGTCTTTTTAAATTTTAAATATGGAACTCACCACGTAATTGTTGCGGCATATTCCGTTCAAAGAAGTTTGCGCTAAGTTCACACTGGCTGTTTAGAAACTCACATGGCTGCAGCATTTTTTTAATTAGTTTTTTTTACATAAAACTCTTCACAGCTGAAAGCAGTTCTATTTTTAAAGTTCATTCCGGCCCTTAGGTGGGAAGTAATTTGTATGAGTTTTTCCCACCCTATGGAAGGAAGCAGCATTTTCCACCCAATAATCAGATCAAAAATATGATCCGAATATGAGAAATGAAAAAACAATTTCCTTCAATATTCAAAACTGTACTAATTTTACTTAGAATTTTAATTAAAGAAATGTTATGTTATAATATTGTTTTATTTCCTCGCAATCGAAGTGATAAGCAGAGTTTATAACTCGTCCAGAAAACCATTTTATCCTCGACATTACTATCAGTTAAAAATGGTTCGTTTTGTGCACTTGTTGTAAAATCTACGTTTAATGTTATGACATCCACATAGATTAGGTAAAATGATCGTATAGATAGGTAATACATAAACAACAAGAAATATTTAAAAAAAAAGGTTTTTTTTATATTTTTAATATAACCTCTACGCTTTTTTTAAGAACCCCATGCTGTCGTCCTTATTCCTCAGAAGGGCGCTCGTTCCACAACCAAATTGTATGTGGGAGAGAGTGTTTTGAGAATCTTACGGTCCGTGCCTATTCTGGTTACAAGGTGTGTGGATGAATCCCCCTCCGATGACGAGCGGTGCAATGGTAAAATATTACTGTTAGCATGATGTCAAACAGTTCCTGTGAACACATCTCATTGTACAAATGGTAGAACATGCACAATGAGGCAAAGTATCTCCTAAGACTTTGGGGTTTGATACCATTTGTGAGATTGTGATTGCCTACAATTCGCACAGTCAGTCTCTGAACCGCGACAATGATTCCATGCTGGTATTTTGATGCTCCCTTCCATAAATAACAGCAATATTTCATATGTGGCTAGACCTGAGACTTGTGCAATACGAACCGGCGAGAAATATCGCTATGCCTTGTTGAGCACACCAAGCTTTTTAAAAGCCAATTGGTCGCTGGAAATGTCTACGTCAAGGGTCCGAAAAACTGTGGAGCTACAGCAAATGGGGATTTGTTTGCGGTGAACGCGCAAACGAGATTTTTGATCCACAAAAATAATACGTACTTTGGTTTACGTGTATAGCCTCTATGTATGTTTGTTTTGCACAATTTGAAAAAAATATAGGCATGTCGCATCTAGTTGCTTAACTCTCATGGGATTTAGGTCAAAGCACTCTCAGCAAGTGCAGGTGAGTAGCAAATGTGCGAGTAGAGTGTACTTAAATATGATTATCGTGTGAGTCTGCTAAATTACGAAACGGTAGAATTTTCTTTTCCTATACTCTCAGCATGCGGGCGGAGCTATGTCGAAGAAACCACATTTATAAGGTTCTTCTGACACATATCTGAGATACTGCTCCTATTGTTGATTGTAATTTGCCAAATAAGTAGGCTTCGAATGAATGTTTACCGAAGCTTTAAAATCTAAAAGATTGTTTAAATAGGCTTGACGGACAGTCGGTCGAGTGTCCGTGAAGTCTAATGATATTTTATTATAGTTATTTGTTTAATTATAGTCACATACACTTACAAAATTATAAGTTACTTATAAACATATTAATAAGTTAAATATTATTTTTAAGTGGTCAGTCAGTGTGCTAAAGGAGACAGATTCATTTATTTTATTCAATAATATATATTAAGAGATTTAATTATGTGCCTACATACAAAAATCATATTTCTCATTGATATCTACTTCAATGAAAAATAACAATAAATTACCGATAGTAAATCTACACCAGGATTGAAAACAAACATCATATTAGAAAGCAGCTAATTTGCAGAGTAACAAAAATTACTAGTTAAGTATAGAGCTTGCAGATTTTAGGAACTCATACTTATGTTATACGTATTATATCTTATGTATGTTATCTTAAAATTTTAATCGAGAAAATAAATCTTAATGTAGTTTCGTTTCGAGATACTACGCAGCATATTTTCGGCCGGCCCATCTACCACGGTGCCTTAAGACGAAAGTTTCCAATTCGTACGTGTTGCCAGTGATGACGCACGGAACTGAGACGTGCCGCCAACAATAAGCCTCGTGAGAAGGTCAAAGAAGGCCTAAAGAGTGGCACAAATAATGTCGAAGCTTAAGTGGCAGTGGGCAGGACACATCGCTCTCAGGACCGACGAGTGTAGGGGCGAAAAGCTATTCGAGTGGCGGCCGCATACCGGGAAGCGCAGCGTCGGTAGACCTCCACAGGGTGAACCGTTTGATTTGGTGAAGGTCACGAAAGACTTCGTGGACGCGATAAAGAGCAGAACCGATCGGTTATTCGTTTGAAATCGCATCATCGCATACGACATCGGTCATCGTCGTCTTCTTAGTCGCATGATGTTGTTATTCTGAATTTTTGTATCGTTCACCACCGGTATCAACACAATATACATAAATCGCACTTAATCTGTTCATCGCAGACAAAAATAAAAGCCGGTAACTATCGCAATCAAAGTTAGTTATTTTTGGCTGTATATTTTTCAAATCGACTTATTAAAATCATCCATAAAAATAACTAAATGACAGTGAAAGTGATGCGGGTATTTGACATTTAAGCTATTATAGATCGCTATCACTCGCCTAGCGACAAAAGGCTGAAACCGCTTGATGCAGTCGATCGATTGAAAAATAGGATTCGGAATGTTGCAAATCAGTAGAAATCTAGCATTCGTCGCTAGACGAATTATTCAATAATATGGACTTAGTTCTCTTAGGAAAGAGGTATATAATTGCGTGACAATTATTATAGCGATAGAACTTGGGTTTGAGTAATGTTAGTGTAACAGAAAATTATAGCACGACTGAACTCAAAACTTTCGTAGGTAACTCGTCATTAGTAATTGAAATTATAACCTAATTGACTTGAGGTACTCTATTTATTATAGGTAGGTACGTGATTAATGATTAGTCAATATACTGGTATTACTAGCATCACCTTTAGACTAATTGAATTCTCTAGAAACGTAAGGGGTGAGTGACACGCGGTATGAATCCGATGTCATCGATAGCATGGAAGGTCACAATTTCGGTCGTTCTAAGGACACAAGAATAATAAAATCGATGAAATTGCCGTCTCAATGACGACTCTAACAAACATCTTCAAGAATAAATTGATGCTTTGTTTTCCCGTGATCCGATCTAATCTCGGAGATTCGAACGACAAAAATGGCACAGGATTATGTTACGCGCACATTTAATTTGCGATTTGGTCTGATATAGCGCCTTGCTTTTCTTGGCTCGCCTAAAAGTGATAATTATATTTAAATTAATAGAAGTAAAATAAAATTAAAAGTGATAGGTTTAAATTAATAATTTATAAAAGTTTTAACTAACAAACAATTCAAAGAGTTAGTTGTTTATAGTCTGTCGTTAGGAAAGCTAGCCCCCTTGATTGTACGACAAAAATCTATCGCGATCGCTTTCAATTTTGACAGTCAATAAGCATCCATTACTAATTTTTATCAGACAGTCGACACAGAGTCATAGATAGCTGCAATAGTAATAGATTGTTTCTTAGACAATAACCCCCCAGGTTCCACAGCTATTGAGGAGTTCAGATATTGTTCCTTTCTATCTACTCGTACTAGTACTCTCTCTAAAGTATTGCATTGGTTCACTATAAATAATTTATCTTTAAATTCACGTAAAACTAAATGTATTAAATTCTCATTGCCAAATGTAAGAAAAGTGGATACCATAGTGGAAATGAATAATGAAATTGTTGAATTCATCGACTTTACAAAATTTTTGGCTATAACACTAGATTCTAGATTGCAGTGGGATCCACATATTGAGTCCTTGGCTAACAGACTTAGTTCTGCAGCATATGCAGTTAAAAAATAAGACAACTTACTGATGTTGAAACGGCAAGATTGATTTACTTTAGTTATTTTCATAGTGTCATGTCATATGGAATACTACTGTGGGGATCGGCTGCTAGTATTAAAAGTATTTTTGTACTTCAAAAAAGCGGTTCGCGCTATTTATAATTTACGAGCAAGAGATTCTTTAAGGGACTTATTTAGAGAAATTAATATATTGACCTTAGCAGGACAGTACATTTATGAAAATTTGATTTATGTCTATAAAAATTATAATACATTTGAAACCAATTTCCAAATTCACCATCTAAACACAAGATTCAAAAATAAACTTGCCGTTCCAACATTCAGGCTTCAAAAACTAGAGGCTCGTTTATGGGGAAATGTATAACCTTTTATAATAAGCTTCCACAAAATGTTACCGACTTGCCTTTTCACAAGTTTAAAGCGCATGTAAAAAATACTCTTATGAGTAAAGGATATTATAAAGTCAACGATTATTTGAATGATGCCAATGCCTGGTGTTAATTTTTCAGATAATGAATCGTGTTGTTATGTATAACTATTTGTTTAAACAAATATTATTTTTGGTAATAAGTAGTAAGAAGAGAACTAACACATCTAATCTTGTAATGGAAGTTGAGCTCAAACTTCTGCTGTGAGGTCAGCTTCCAATTGACGACTCTGTAACAATACAGGGAGAAAAAAATAGCCCTTGCTGGTTTTCTTGCTGGTTCTTTCCAGTACAAGGTCTCCCGCCGTAGACTTGTGAACCACTGGCGTAGCTGCTTTGACGTTCAAAAGAGATTGTAACAATCCAATTTGAATAAAAGATATTGAATTTGAATTTGAATTTGAATCTTCATCATTATCGTCATCTGATATGTCAGGTGAGATGAAGTCCAAAAGATTCTCCGTAGTGTGAAAACATATAATAATTTTGCCAATTTCGTAGAATGTTTTATTTTCGTATTTAACTTCGTAGAAAATTCGTAGAATGTTGCCTTCTTCTCAAACCGAATTTCTTCATTGGTTGCAACAATTATTTTCAATAGCTTTTAAGCTAACCCAGGCTGAGATAAAGTGCTTAAGAAAGAAATCGTCTTTTTTAAAATTTCATATGGTCTCCATGTAGATCCTATGTATTTTTCTGTCTCCTTGTAGATACATCTTAGTACTTATGTATTTTTTAATAGACAAACCCAGATGCTTGATGATGTTCAACACACGATACTGATGTACGGCTTGTAAACAGAATATGTGTCGGCGGAAGCATTCAGCCCGCATATCCAATTAATGTATGGGTAAATTCGATAACACATTCGCTCTACTCAACCCCTGACGGGTAGAATTGAAAACTTAATTAATCGACGTGGAAAGAGGAAATGTATTCTTCGAATGTGGGTACGAGTGGCCGAACGCACTGCGGAGATGCTGGAACGATACATCAAATTAACAATTTTATATCAAATTCATTATAGATTTCAAAAGGTAACAAATAACAACCCAAAAGTAATGTTATGTTTTTACTGGACTTACGGGATGAAATACATATTATTATAATACATTCCATTTTTTTCGCAAATACTACACGTTAAATATTAGTTTCGAAATTAACAGATACAAAAATTTTAAAAATTCATCTACCAAACGGTTATGGCTAGGTACTATGTACTCTAATTATATTCCTAAAATATGTATACTTGGTGTGTATTTCATCTCCAGTTTTGCTCACATATCGTTTTCTGCTCGTGATGGCATTTTTTCACAGTAAAAAATCAATATATTTTATACGGCTCTCTATTTCTAGGCATAAAAATTATTGTCATAAAATCATATTCCATAATTTCGATTGAAATAATCGTCAAGACGCATAATAATAAGCAGAATGGTAATAAGCATAATATTGTGTGACAGAAAAATCATTTGTCATAAGTATTAAAACTCATAAACTCCAAACATAGAACAACTTGACGCATAATTTTTCAAAGCATAATTAATGTTTAGCATATTAATCACAACGAACAAAACGATTACGCAGAATTTCTCTAGGCATAAACTTGCGCGCAAGCATGCAGCAATGTAAGCAAACATGCAGTATGCATGCAAGCATGCAACATGCAAGCATGCAACATGCAAGTATGCAACATGCAAGCAAGCATGCAACATGCAAGCAAGTATGCACAGTGCAAGCATGTACCACGCAAGCAAGCATGCACCTTGCAAGCAAGCATGCACATGCATGGTTTCTGTCACGGCTCCGACGCTGCGAGGCTCCGGCGGTCCCACGCGAGCTTATCGTCGCAATGGTTTTCGCTCGCCGCCGCGGCTGAGGATAGCCGGCGAAGCCGGCCAGCACTCCGAAGCTCCTCAGCTCGCGGGCCGCCTCGCCCCTCCGCGCCTACGCGGGTTTGAATTACACTCTAGGGGTAGGACAAACAAGAATACGTGGAGTCGGTTTTGCAGCGATTCGTTTCTGTCACTAGTAGCATGAATGAATTACTTTGTCAAATATAAAATCAACATTTACTATGAAAAAATTATATCAAATGAAAATATAGAATATTCGAGTATCATATTTGAATAAAATAATAAGTATATGAAATGTTATTACAAAAAGTTTAGTAAAACAGAGTAAACATTATATCCTTTAAAATAAAATCATTTCTAATTATAATAAATGCCCCAAAATATTAGGGATATTATTAATTATGACACTTAAAATTATGGCAAAACATTTTGGGACTACCAATATTATGTCAAAAGAAATTAGGCATTTCATTAATTATGCTTCATAAAATTATACCTTTGGATAATTGTGCCTTATACAAATTATGCGAAGAAAAAATTATGTGACGTTAATGTTATGCTTTTCGATTATTATGCTTAGTGATTTATGCCAAGCGTCTTTATGACAAACAACATTATGCCAAATGAAAGGTCCCCGTTTTATACTAAAAGCATGTGAGTGTGTGTGAACCTGCATACATCAGCAAAGAAGTTCAAGGATAGGCTCGAGCACCTCGATGGGGACCTATTTGAGCCGTGATGATGATGAGAGTGAATGAGTATTATTCATGCGGTGACGGACTTTTAGAATGCATGTATTACGTACCTACTACTCCCTATCTTTCCGTAGATATCGTACAGAGCCCGCTAAGAAAGCTTTACGCAATTATATCTCCGCAAAGAGATGGTAATTTTGGAACAAAGCCCTTATTTAAGGCGGGATAATCTGTTAAAATACCCTAGGAGCTGAGATTACAAAAGACACTTGAATATGCCGTAAAACTCTGATCCACTAGCGGCCGTTTCACTGATGTTCCCTTACCCGGCTAAACCTCCTTCCGGAACCTCTTTGTCCCAGATGTAGGTCACATTCGGGATCAGGAAGTGCCCATTTACTGAACGTACCACCCAAAGATAAGCCTAGCAGAATAAACAAGCTGGAAGTTCCCTGAGGGAGAAGTCACCAGGTTTCAAGCTCGGTTGTTACCCTCCAGACAGGCAACCAGTTCGGAATGATATCCCGACCTGGGAAGATGGCTCGACTGGTCTAAACCCTCCCCAGCTGCTTAGGGTAGTTGAAGAGCGCGTACGAATGCACGCCTCATCCCACCCTAATGCAGCAAGATAATTTTCTTTTCGCGCCAGCTCTGCGAAGATGCGATCTCGGTAGGGCGACAACCCCCCATACCACCACCACATTGGTTGCCATCTCTCTGGCGATGTAAGCCAGTGCGAGGACTCTGCTGTGGCCTAGTGCTAGAGCTAAAGTACCGCGCTGGGGTCACCAGGCCGAGCACTCCCAAAAGGATGTGCTTGGCCGTTGAAAAGAACATGTGTGGTCAGCGTGATGAAGTAGGCCATTTTCTCCTTGTCGAAGAAGAGCCCCGTACCTACCCAGCAGTGGGACTTATATGGGTTGAAGTGAAATAATAATATACTCCAAGCAATGGGCTCGCTTTTAATTAAAATTATGTTAAATAATTTTAATTAATATTTTTTTAACTTAAAAACTGAATTGTGAGTATCTATGTTAAAAGTGTTCATAAATTTTAAATTTCTAACTTAAGCAATTTTACCTGGGTATTGACGAAATTATCTTATTATATGATTCTTAATATATGATTATGTTAAAGTTATTGTGCCAAAACTGTGTTGAAGCACGACGTTTCCCCACAATAACCGAACGCATCGATAGAATTTCGTGGATAAATATTGTATCGCGTTTTTATCTAGACAGCGTTCAACCTTTCGACCCGTTTACGCAGGTCACGTAACGACGTTAGGGTACGCCAAGAGGCGATACGGAATCTTGTTATATTCGCACTATTTAACCGTGTCCGCGGCCCTTTGCAAGCCCGCTGACCTGAATGAGATCTCGAGGACCCAAGTTATACCATAATTTATCATATTGTAACTTGACGCATTTTTATAGCGTTTAGCGATTTTATTATTTGTATTTTCAAACGTATAAGTTTATTTATTAATATTAAAATTAGAATTTTTTACTTTTTTACGTGTTTTTTACTTTTATATACTTACTTTTTTTACTTTTATATAACACACAGATCTGTGAAGTCACAGTTCCGGCACTGTATCGATACCGTGATAAATTAATTATTATTTCATACATTCTCTAAGATCGTCACTCAGATTCCTGTGTCACGGTAATTGTATAATTACCGTACCTGTGACGTCACGGACACTGACATACAGATGACGTTCAAAATGAATAAATCAACGTAAATATAAAAAGTAAAATGATTTTGATTTTGTAACGTTGATTTTCTAAAGATTTCAAAATACAAGTTTATAACAGCTCCGCTTATAACCGCACATCCATCCATCAAAATGGAAAAAAAACTATTTTGAGACTCCTATTATTGCACAATACTTACCATCTTTTCTAACATCGAGGGTTCGTAAGGGTGTACTTTCGATAAAAAGGCTGTGAATGAGGTAGAGGTAAATATGAGCGTAAATGATACATGAATTATAGAGTATGTGATAAATATATTTCTTGGATGTGTTTTTTCGGTATATGGAGGTTTTTTTATAATAGAGTTATAGGATGATAAATTTGCGATAGGCGTGGGCGTTTTGAATCAAATTATTAAAATAATGTTGCGCTGCTGTATGACATATAAAAGCAATTTTACACGATAAGTGTAAAATTGCTTTTATGAATAAGATTTTGTGTAAACGGCATTGTTTTTATGCTATCGGCACTTATTGACCAAAGAGCGGATCTTTGCATTCGTATTGATAAAAACGCACGTCAATATAAAATGGATATTACTATTAACTGGTTGTAACTAAATCGCTTTCAAACTTAAATTCAAAAATATTAATTCAAACTTTACAGGCAATTATTGACATAATTTTATTTGTTTTATTTAAAATTTTATGTTACAAATATTTACAATTATTTAGTTCACTTGTATATGCATGCACTCTAAGAATAATAAAAATATATCCAAATACAAGGAAATGAATGAAGTGTTGACTCTACACTTGTTCGGAGCGTTTCCGAGAAGAACAGACAAGAAACGTTAACAAGAAATAGTGAAGCCACGCGAAAAATATGTCATGTGAATAGTAACTTTCCTTCTTGCTTCGTGAAATACATAAATAATAACCCAGCACTAGTGGGATTAAGGAGGAAAATTTTGTATTTTAATTTATTTATGTCTTTCTTTGTGTGTACTATGGTCACATAATAAAGCATAGCAACGGCGACTTTAAATAAATAAATTGCATTTATTACAGGCAAGAAATTCCATCATAAAATTACATTCAATAAATAAAAATACAGTAAAATTAACATCAACATTAGGTATAATAGACTCTTCATCCGGCACTGGGGATACGTCTTTCACAGCAATGCCCGCATGAGCGTAGGTATACAGAATGACATTGCGTGTAAACACATTTTAATAATTAGTTTTAGATAAGGCATTCATTATTTATTGGTTATTATGAAACACCGTGTATAGAGAGAGGGCCAGGTGGGCCGTGCCCACCCCAGTATGATCTAGTACCTACCCGAGGATGTTAGGCTACCGTTTCGAAATTCTATGATAGACGCCAAATAAACTTCAAACAAAAATCATGGGCCAGAGCAGCTCTGAAAAAAAAAAACTCTAGATACGTCAATGGCCCTGGCCCATGATTTTTGTTTGAAGTTTATCTGGCGTCTATCCAGCCTACCAGCAATCATTGCAAGGACGACATTGGAGATGGCTTAAACACTGCGCTCCCCTTTTGCGCATATTGCAAATTTGAATAATAGAAGCAATCAGTGTTCGCCGTAGGAAACATCTCTGATGCGCTACATAAACTAAAAAGCCACAACACCGTGCCAAATGCTTAAAGAACACGCAGGGAACTATCTGCCAGTGCGAGTATTTAGCCCACAGGTTTCACGGAGTTTAAATTGTGTTACAGCCACAGAGCCTTAGGGATCTCTTTACAGGTAGAAAGACCTCGTCAGTGCACCTTGTGTTCATGGTTACTTCAAGAGGCTGAGTAACGCCAAAGACCTTGAGACATGATTTGTACTGGATTACGGGTGCGGTGCGTTATTTAAATTGAGCGAAAAAATCAAAATATTTTTTTAAAGAAACTAGTAACTTATTTGAAGATAGGAAACATCAATGTTATCAAATTAAGTGTATCGGGTAAATCCCTGAAAATCATTAAATAACCTTTGTTAAATAACTCGGATTTGCTTCTGGAATCTGTTTTTGATGGGTGTCTTGTTTTGGGGACATGGATATTCTCGAAAATATTTTCAAGAGTAACATATTATATATTTTTTTACTACGGTATATTAAACAGGTTTTGCTCAAAAAGTTTTATTTGGAGCTCGATCAGCTCATCTCAGAGTTGTCACTTGTGCGTGCTCGTGTCGCATGCGGCGATAGACTAAAAGATCAGTGTCCAATATCTTCAATTGCTAGAACAGATAGTTCAACATATTATTGGAACCGGATCGTCAACTACTATAACCGTGCTACCGTAGCACATATAATAAAATAGAACCCTCAGTTCGCCACGACCTGTTCAAGGATTTATAGTGATTTTGTGAAATAGACGCCGTGAAACAGAATTATCTCCTTCGTACTAAGTAAAGCGGAAGTGATAATTTTTTACTCGCTTGTTTTATTACTTGGAACAAAATATTATTCAAGGAATCGGGCAAAAGCTTCAGAGTTGAGAATCCCACTATAAATTTTAGTTCAGTAACGTGTATTTTATATCACATTAAATTATTCAATAATTACAACATAACTTTTTTTAACACCCTTGCTCGTAAAGCTGATGTAATTCCACCGGTTTTAAATATGTAAAGCGGGTCATAAAAAACGCGTTTGTTAAGCCGGGTCCGCAGCGCCAATTTTTTAACAAAACATGTTAACAAAACATGTTAGCAAAACATGTTAAGAAAAACAGCCAGTCCGCTGCGCCAATTTTCTAACAAAACATGTAAGCCCAACATGGCGCCTGTTTTTAAAATGTTTTTGTCCTTATTTATCAAGAACTAAAAATTTATGATAGGTTCGGTATAATCTATTAATGTAACATCCCACACCACCGGTCTCTCTCTTAATAGTTGTATTAAAAACAAAATATTGTCTTTATTTCACTCAAAAATAAACCAAAGAGAATTGTTATAAACTTCAAGCGATACGTGTTCCTCTAGTGAGCGCTAACAAAAAATGCTTAGCTTCCCCTCCCCGCAGGCGAACGCGGGGGATGTTATCCATTCGTCGCGGAAAACATGTTATCGTATTTTTCTAACAAAATTGTTAAACCACGCCCCTAATCGGTTAACTAAACAATGTTTTCGTGTTTACAAACACGAAAACATGGCGCAGCGGACCCGGCTTTACCAAAGCAAATAGTTCAGTTATAGTCCATACAAATTCCATAACAGTATTATTTGCCATTTCAAATATGGAACTGATCGCCGCCGCACGACTCCAGCTAGTAAGCAGCGCGTTGTTGCTATTCAAATTTCGAACTAATCGCCGCGCGGCGCCAGTCAGTAGGCAGCGCTAGCGCGCTGTTAAAATGGCGGGAAAGCAACAGTGTGCATTCACAGATTGAGTTTATTTAAAATAATGTTTTTTTTTCTGTTTCCTCGCAAATCTGTTAAAAAACGTCGTACGATATACGTGCGTACCAATACGCCCATCTTAACGCACTAATATCGTAATGTACTATTTTGGTGACTGCATTTTCCGTAATAATGCTAAATAAAAAAAAAAATGAATAAAGAAAAAAAAATTTCTCTATCGAGACATTTTCCTTTGTTGATTTATCCATCATTTTTACAACATAACTTCTAAACTTAAGAAGTTATCTTAAAATGCTTTTACATATTACCTATTAGTATTATTTATTGCCATAGAATTCACAAACAAAACTAAGAAACATTTAAAATAGCATACTTTAGAAGCATCGCGATATGTTTTTAAAAAATGACCTTATTTTTCACTAGCTGTGCCTGCAGCTTTACTTGCGTAAAATTAAGCTTTGTCGTAGCGAAATATTATTCATATCTTTTAGTTTTGGCTATCTAACACTAAATTATTTTTTTAATACGAACAGTTTCTTTAATATCAATCGTTAATTGTTGGGATTAGCGCATTCAACAAAACAAAATAAACAAACTCTTTAGTCTTCAGCTATATAAAATTAGAAAATATAGTATAGATAATATAAAGCTACTACCCTAGTATTTTTTGTAATTACGTAAACATTAAAACAAATATTTAAATTATTACCTTAGTTGCTTATAAAGTCAGATTAGTAAAATTCTTTAAAGTCATTAAACAACGAAACAGAAAAATTTGCGGTGGCTGCCAGTTCTCATTACTCAAATGGGAGTTACAAGAAAGTTCTTAACAAAATGAAATGAAAAATTGATCACAATATTATGAGCGAGAAACGCGGCGCATTAATAAAACATCCAAATATGAGGCCACGGAATATTCACAATCACCCAAATGAAATTTTCATGGCAACCTTAACCAGAAATTAATGAGTTAGGCATGTTTGTATGACAAACAAATCACCTTCAATGTTAACAGCTCTGGAAGATGTTTGTTTGTTTGAAGATAATAAATAATCGTTTAGCCGAGTTTTTGTACTTAATTTGAATAAATCCAATATGAATCTCCAACAAGGTAAATTATTTTTAAAAAACTTTGTTAAATACAAGTTTTATTTTGGTACTCGTCAATACGAATCAAACCAGCCCGAACTCGATGGGGTTGTGTCGTTTTATTGCGGAGTTCCAATGGCCACCTTACAGCTCCATGTCATCATAATATTGCGTTGTCACGGGATATACATATAGGTTATACATGTAGGAATGGATGTACAGATGACAGCGTGAATGCAGGGTTGTGTGCGAAGTTTCGGAACGTGTCCGAGTGAATGAAACGATGGATGTATGTGCGAGCGAGAAAGAAAAAGAATGGCGAAAACGGCTATGGAAGGACGACGACGCTCCGCTCATGTATTTTTATTTTCTGGTGATTTTCGGGATTAAAGTAAAATTTTGTTTCATAACTTCGTTTATTTTGAAACCTCGACCCCACAAACTTTTGGTTATCTCGATTATATTCAAAGACTTAATTGCAAAAGGTGTTATTATTGTTTTTGTTGACGATATTATTATTCCAGCTCAAGATGAAATCCAGGCTGTAGAGCGCCTGAAAATGGTTTTAAAGACTGCATCAGATTATGGATTGAATATAAATTGGAAGAAATCTCAATTGCTAGTAAAGAGAGTGGAATATTTGGGCCATGTCGTTGAAGACGGGACTGTCAGGCCATCGCCAGGAAAAACAGAGGCTGTGATTAAATTCCCTGAACTACAGAATATACAGCAGTTGCACAGTTTCTTAGGATTATGTTCCTATTTTCGGAAATTTGTTCAAAATTATGCACATATAGCAATACCGCTAACTGATATGTTGAAGAAAAATCAGAGGTTTCAATTTAATGAAGAGCATAGACAAGTGTTTAATGAGTTAAAGTATAAGTTGGCCTCAGAACCAGTACTAAAGATTTTCAATCAAAAAGCCGATACAGAGCTTCATACCGATGCTTCGATAGGAGCTTATTCAGCCATATTAATGCAAAAGAGTGATGACGGAGAATTCCATCCAGTCTATTATATGAGTCGAAGGACGTCAGATGCAGAACGCAAATACACGAGTTATGAGCTAGAAGCATTAGCTATAGTTGAAGGTGTGAAGAAATTTAGACACTATTTATTTGGCAAGAAATTCAAAATAGTTACTGATTGCAAAGCTTTTGAGATGACACTTAATAAAAAAGATTTAGCAATGTCGACAAGAGTCGCAAGATGGATTTTACTGCTGCAAGACTATAGCTTCACTGTAGAACATAGGTCTGGCATTAAAATGAAACATACAGACGCACTAAGCCGAAACCCATATATTTGTGTGATTACATCCAAATTTCATGATGACTTAAGACGAGCACAGGAGACTGATGAGAATATAAAGGCAATTATGAGAATATTGAGCCAAGGAGAATGCTATAATGATTATTATCTGTATCAAAAGTTATTGTATAAAGGACCTGAACAACAATTGGTCATACCCCAGAAGATGGAACTTGATGTTATTAAAAGAGCACATGATAATGGTCATTTTGGTAAAAAGAAAACTTTAGAATTGATCAGTAAAGACTATTATATTCAGAATATCAGTAAAAAAGTGGATGAGTACATAAAAACCTGTATACCATGTTTGTTAGCAAGTAGAAAAGAAGGAAAACAAGAAGGATTTTTGTATGCAATTGATAAAGGTGACACACCTCTGCATACATTGCATATAGATCACATTGGACCTTTGGCAGAAACTCGTAAGAAGTACAATTACATTTTGACAATTGTAGATTCATTTACAAAGTTTACTTGGTTGTTTCCGACAAAAAGTACTACATCAAAAGAAGTTATAGATAGATTATTGATTCATCAACAAGTATTTGGAAATCCTGAAAGAATTATTAGCGATAAAGGAACTGCATTCACAAGTATTGACTTCAAACAATATTGTGAGCAAGAAGGTATTCAGTATATAACGATTACAACAGGCGTGCCTAGGGCAAATGGGCAAGTCGAGAGGATGCACAGAACTATGAATATCTGTATTAACAAAGCTATGTATTGAAAAACCAGATTTGTGGTATAGACATGTGCGAAGAGTACAAATTGCACTGAATAGTACTTTTCAGAGAAGTGTAAATACTACACCATTTGAATTACTCATAGGAAGGAAAATGAAAAAGAGTTACATTCAGAATAGAGATGATTTGAGGAAGTTGGCCAAGCAACAAATAATGCAAGTTCAAGAAGAGAATAGAAGGAATTATGATAAAAACAGGAAAGAAAGCAAGAAGTACCATGCAAATGAGATCGTAGCAATTAAACGCACTCAATTTGGGCCAGGATTAAAATTGAAGCCGAAGTTTTTGGGACCATATCGTGTCAGTAAAGCAAAAGGGAATGATAGATATGATGTGGAGAAGGTTGACCTCACAGCTGAAGGTCCGAAGAAAACATCCTCCTCTGCAGACTGCATGAAGAGCTGGCCTGAATAGAATTATTTGTAAGTATGTTTTGTTATTAAATGTTGTTTAAACGAGAAGAATGCTGTGTGTAAGACCTACCTATTTGGCTTAGTCTTATTGCACCAAAATTAGAATAGTTGCACGTGTAATAGTAAATAAGTTGTTTTTATGCACCTAAGTAGTTGTCTTATGTTGTGTTATATCAAGTTTAAAGGAAATGTTTAATGTATGATTAAGGTTGCACATTCAAAGTGTTGGTTTATATTGTCATTAAAATAGTTATGGTTTATGTTACTTACATTTGCACAAGTTATAGTTAGTCAAGTTTAACAATTAGTCAAGTTATAATTAGTCATCCTTTGCAAGGTGGTGTCAAGAATAAGGTTGTCAGTTTTAAGTTTAATTTTATGTTGTAAGATGTATTGTTCATTTGGTTTTTAAGACTTATTGTAAAATGGTGTCGTTCATAATGGTGTGTATGATGATGATTGTATGAGTATGTAAGGAGACGATTTGTCATGAATGAGGAAGAATGCATGTCTGAGGGCAGACATTGAGCAGGATGGCCGAATGTAGGAATGGATGTACAGATGACAGCGTGAATGCAGGGTTGTGTGCGAAGTTTCGGAACGTGTCCGAGTGAATGAAACGATGGATGAATGTGCGAGCGAGAAAGAAAAAGAATGGCGAAAACCGCTATGGAAGGACGACGACGCTCCGCTCATGTATTTTTATTTTCTGGTGATTTTCGGGATTAAAGTAAAATTTTGTTTTATAACTTCGTTTATTTTGAAACCTCGACCCCACATACATATATACAAAATTTCAGTTCGATCGGAAACCGGGAATTGGGTCATATTTAAATGGCGCGATTTCATTTACACTGGGACAGGTGAAAGTAAAATGAAAGCTTGTAATAAGATTAGATATTACTTTGTGTTCAAATTGCACTGACAGCTGATTCAACAAACCAACACAGGCAACAACGTAACATCGCCGACATTTAGCGGCGACGAAACAGGAAACGCTAGTTAATTCCCGATCCCAAACCTTTTTCAATGCTATAGGAGCAACGGCACAGACAATAGCAATAAACGTAAACAATCCCGTACTACCCAAACGCCCGTAAAAGCAAATTGTTGTGTTCGGGAGTACACGTTTATGTATTATTCAGGCTGTGGTCTTTGCAGAATCAACCGGCCAGGACACGTATTTTTGAATCATTAGAAATGAATCTCGAATTCGAACACGAATTCAAATCGCATGCGAAACTATTTTCTACTGTTTCCAATTTCAAAGATTTTTGAATCACTCGAATTCAGTATTGTCATTAAAAACAAATTCTACATTAGAAACCGTTTCACGCAGAAAAAATTAAATCCGGTACGCAATAACATGGCAATAACTCATTAATTTGAAAAACCAGCGATGAATCGCATGTAAAACGGAACGTTTATACGTTGCGCATATTCTACTAGTAGAAATGAATGTTCAAAATTCACGGAATTCACGGAATGAATGTTCAAAAATAGCGAATTCGGAAATTCGTATGCGAATCTTACGATTTCGAATGCGAATTTGAATTCTATTGTTTCAAAAATACGTCTGCAGAGCGGAGACTATGTTAATATTTGAAGTCGCAAAGCATTGTCGGGCATGCAACGCTTTTTATGGCCGCGACATTTCTCATGCAATTTGTGCACTCGCTGAGAAGTTTTCATAGAGTTCTAGACGATTCAGACAGCAATCGCATTTTACGATTGCGACGAAACATTATATCTTAATGCACTGGAAAGCTCCGCGAATGTTTTGTAAGGCGTTGATGTATTAACTTTGATGTCTTCGTTTTGTTTGCAATATATTGTGTCTTGTGCTTGGCTTTTTTCAAATGGGTCGTGTCTGTCAAATTGTCAGTTATCTTTCATTTGAACGTATCAAGTAAAATGGGTAAAATTTAACCTTTTATTTATTAATTCATTACGTCTATTTACAAAGTCGGACCTAAGTTTTGGGGTATTATCATTAGCTTTAGAGCAATGCAGAGAAGTTAAAAAAAAAACAAAATGGAATCCATGAGACAAAGCAATATTAACCTTTTATTTGCGAGTAGATTACGGACACTATTCCAAATGTAATGGATTTTCGCTTTCACTGATAATAAAATAGTAAATCGTATGCTACGATAAAATGTCGCCGGCACAGCAGCTGGCTGTGCTGTAAAAATATACGTTTGCTTGCATTTCTGAGTCGGTGGAGCGCGCCGTGTTTTATAGTTCGATGAGCAAGAGGCAGAATAATATTTAACTTATTTTGCGATAGTAAATACGAGTATCTTGGATATGTGTGCCTTGGAGCCTAAAGGCCGGTTCCACGAACAAATCACAATCCTTTTAGGGAATGTTACGTTAATTTCGACCAATCAGAGAGCAAAGATTTTTGTCCTAATTTTCAATGAGGTGATAATGGAGCATTATAATCAAGGCTCGGATACCGGTTAAATTTTCAAACCGGTATCATGTACCTACTTGGAGCAGAACCTTTTCATTACGGTTTCGTTCCAGTAAACCGCTTTTTTAACCGGTTCTTGCAAGAATGTTTACATAAAGGTTTTTATCAATAAACCGGTTTGGAGTAATAAAAACCGGTTAATAGAACGCAAGATTGATACTGTGTAATTTTTTTACAGTACCTACTTCACTTCTTCGCAGTTTAAATAAGTGTTGTTTGCGACGTAATCAAAGTATGTACCTATATATTGTATTCTTTCGCTTTCTACTTACCTTAAATACTTTCAAATGATAGAGGTTTGTAAATCCACTACGCAAATCAGACGTCAACGTACATACGTTAAAACGTACTGCGCGGCCGTACGCGTCTTCAAGTCAATAACAGGATACAATGTCAATGAAACCGGTTTATTTAGGTCATAGTAAAGTTCTTATAACGTTCGCGTTCTCAGGAAAAGTTCGGAGCAAAACCGAAATAAACCGATATTAACTGGTATATTTTAAACCGGTTCCGAGCCTTGATTATAATTGGTTGAGCCTTCAGTCATTAGCGAAATGTCATTACCACGGCGATGGCGTGTATCCGTGTGCGCTCGGGTACGATAATTTATTAACATCGTATCGCAACTATAATAAACAGTGGATCCTGCTAATCTCTTACTGCGTAATCAAAGTGTTAAGTGTCAAAATCACCATTATTAGTTTTGAGTGCTGTCATCGACGTCACCAAACTATATTTGTAGTTATTCGAATGTCTTAAAATCTATTTCACACTAAAATTTTAAAATATTCTAAAATAATTTAAAAGCTATAGATAAATGGTTCGATACTACCTTTTTAACAGTTTTTTTTGCCAATATGGTATACGTAATTATATCACCTATAACCAGTAAGTCACCTCTCCTCTCGGACTCGTATACGACCCAATTTTAGGCACGGGTTTCCCTTTATCTAAGGGGAGATCTGAGAATCAACAGCTTTAGAAGACACTAGAGAAGAAGATTTACTGGAGGAAGACTCTGTACTAGGGTCGTCTGCTTAGGTACCTCCGTCTTACCTATTTCTGCCGCAAAGCAGCAGTGCTTGCATTGCTGTGTTCCGGTTTGAAGGGTAAGATATGGCAGTGAAATTACTGGGTACTGTGACTTTACATCTGGTGTCACAAGTTGGCAACGTACACTGTGGTTCTTGTGGGGGTTGCAGTTTTGCTGCGAATCTCACAGGAGCTACATGTATTATAGGCGACTGTTACCACTTACCATCAGGTGGGCAGTTTGCTTGTTTGCCAACTTTCTGCAATAAAAAAAAAAACACATAGGGAACCCATGCCCAACAGTGGGCTGTATATGGGTCGAAGTAAGTGAGTGATAGAGCATAAACCTGTTTTAAGTAACATATTAAATAACAAGCTCTTCCATGTTTGAATCATTCATCAGCAGGCCTATTCGCTACCTACGGTTGGTAACTAGAACTGCCATTTTTGAAAGACACTTTATTATCCATTACTCGTTTAGTGATCTTATGTGTTACGGCAGCGTTCATGATAGCAGTGATGGATGTTAAGTTCCTTTCAAAAATGACAGTTATAGTTAGCAACCGAAGTTACAGAATAGGCCTGCCGGTGTCGAGCGCTCGTGAAACGTCGTCATAGCTCGACTTTTATTTATTTTCATTTGTTTAACATGAAAATCAAAACGATATTCGTCATAATATGATATTGATTGTCGTCGAAAACGAAACGGAAATCAGTAGAACTCTTGCGCAGTCGACGCTCGACAAACGCTCGACGACAGGCGAATGATCCAAAAAATACAATACCTCTTTAGTGGAAGTAGTTCGGTCGTTAGTCCGGTTGACCGAACTAATGCAACTTTTTAGTGGCAGCAGTTCGGTTAATACGAAGCACCAAACTAACGATACCTTTTAGTGGCAATAGTTCGGTTATTATTTGTACAATTTTATTGTAAATTACTTTTTATCTTAAAATGAACACGTAAAAAGATGAAAAGTTTCCGTAACCTGCACAGTCATGTGGAGTGTAGATTTGAATCATTTCGATTGGAGCTAGAGAAGAGCTATTACAAAATCGCGATGTTCTTAACAAACAACGCGCAGTGTGGCTTTACAATTGTGTGCCTAGAAGAAAAAAGGAAGAAAATTAACTTTAATTTCCTACATGACACAATTTTTAAGATAATAGGGCTTATCTTAGGACAACTTTTTTACTATTCATACTTTTATACAACTGAGATTAGGGCCCTTGACATTTTAATGTACAGTCAGAACGCGTTTGCTTTACGAAAGTCGGTTCGGAATAACGATTATTACGAGCGACATAAGAGCGGTCTCAAGGTGAACATGTTGTGAAAATGAGAACAAGTCTGGCATGTAGGTAGCTGTGTGTACGTAGGCACGACTGACATACTTATAACAACTCCACACGTTGGAGCCAACGTCTGGAGCTGACTCCACACGTTGGCTCCAACGTTGGTCCCAACGCCACTCGTGTGGATCTATAAAATGGCATTGGCTCCAACTTTGGGGCACGGTAATAGTATATACGGTAGAATGACTTCATAGAAAACGGTCGAAACACGCGCTATGCCTACTCGCCTCGACCTGTAAGTATAAAATTTGAAACAGGGGCTGAGTTCACTTACTATTACCGTGGTTGGGGCGAGCCTTGGGCGAGCGTTGGTAATTGGTACCAGCATTGGGGCCAACGTGTGGAGCCGGCCTAAGCTAAATACGGCTAAGCCCAAACATGAAAAATGTCGACGAACCTGAAGCGGCTTTGAATTTATTGTTATAGGTATCCGAAAGCTTTATGTAAATTCTATACACCGCTGTTTTGTTCACATGGCAAAATCATAAAGAAATATCGATTTCATCCACAAAACAAATTATAACAAATTGAGTTTCTATGTAGCGCAAACGTGAACTCTTAACAATGAGCTCGCCTTTTTGTGATTTCCCAAAAATTACGTTAATAAAATTTATTGTATTCGTTGAATTTCGTTCTACTTTTTTAAGCCGAAACACTTTTTAACTCATGTATAGTGCATTTTCTTCCTCCAAATTTTCGAAAATACACTGACAGTAGTCCAGAGCCTTATTCTGCGAGCATTAATGTACCTATTTATGGCGTGTCTGTAATGCTTCAATAGGATTTCCTTTTGAGACAGTCATTGGTGGTTTACCGATAACTAACTTAAACATTTCATTTGGTCACAGTTGACTTGTATAGAAATTGTAGTTCCTACTTATGAATAAATTGCAGCACACTAAGTGACAAAAGCAGTTTTTTTGAAACGGCATCAAGACACGATAATGAACGTTAAGATTAGCAGAATGAGGGCCCATAACAACCTATACATGGTCATTTGCTTGTTTTCTGCTGATTAAAAGGGTGCGATCAGATTAAGAAATATAAAGTATGCGATATGAGGCACGGTGCGACTCAGAGTAATGCAGCTAAGACCAATAGCTTAGTAGTTATCTATTCACCAGGTTACATGTATCAGTTATCAGCAGCACAGACAAATTAACAGCACTTAAGGCGCATAGTGCTCCCAATGACCTTGCGTCGATCATCCCGCACTGATTACATAGGAGTGAGTGAGTGAGAGTGAGGGGAATATTCAAGCAAACCTTTACGCGTAAGATGAATTATTTCAATAAAAAATTAATAAAGGCGAATAAGAAAAATCTAAAAAGACCATCCCCTAGAATATTGTTCACTTTATTTATTGAAATCGAAAGTATGTGATTTAACCTAATATTTACGACGCGATTAGGTTTATAGTTTTAAAATCGAGGCATGTTTGGGTCCCATTTTAACCAAGTTTTAATTAATTTATCAAAAAATGAAAAAGACCATCCTCTAAAGAATGCGTTGAATAATAACATATCTTTTTTAAAGATTTTTTTATTCAATATTTATGAAGAGAACCGGTTTTTTCTGCAGTGATTTTTTTATGATTGACGTTACTATGCGCCTTAATAGACGGGCTCTAATATCTGCAGCTTGCAATATGTCCTTAGAATTAAGGAGGGGTTTCCAGCTAATCTACTCGTACATGGCAATTGTTTTATTGCAGGGCAAATTATATTTTGTAATTACATAGCTTCAACGTCCGTCGCGTACGTGCTGTAATCGAACGAAAACATTAGGTATTAACAAAAATCGATGAAAACTCAAGAAAATTGAGTTTTCATCGATTTTTGTTAAACTGGATTACAAAATTTAAACAAAAGTTTTTTTCACTATTTTCTAGACAATTAAAATACACGTCATTATTATAATTTCTGATTCCTAGCTATTTAAAAATATTGAACGAAGTGTGAAATCTTTGGATTTATTTTCTGTCGAGTTAAATACATGCATTATTTATCACGTTTCTGTCTTTAAGAATGTGTAGATAACATATTCTTAACAACAATATCGTATTATGTGAATTTTAGAACTGTATGTTTTATATTTGTTGCGTTACAGTAAATCGAAATTGTTCGAATTCGGGAAAATAGCGCCTTAATCACTCTTGCTCCGTCCACGCCCTAATGTTTATTTACAACGCTACTTGTTTTAGAGACACGTAATATGTCGTGTGACGAGCAAATCGCACGTAAACTTTGTCTTAGACAAAATATATTGAACCACTAGCTGTGCCCGCGACTTCGTTCGCGTGGATGTCCGAAAATAACAATATCGTGATGTTATATAGCCTAAAGCCTTTCTCGATAAATGGACTATTTAACGTAAAAATAATTTTTCAATTCGAACCAGTAGTTCCTGAGATTAGCGCGTTCAAACAAACAAACAAACTCTTCAGCTTTATAATATTAGTAAGTAATAGGATTATTGCCGTTGCTCGCGATTTCGTCTACGTCTTAGGAAACACAATTAAATTCAAAATAGCACCTATGTCCTTCCTCAGGCCTTAAGAGTAGTGCAGTTGTGTAAAGACACTATACAAAATTTTATTAAAATTGAAAGAGCGGCTTAGGCGTGAGTACGTAACAGACAGAGCTACTTTCGCATTAACGATATTAGTATATAGAAATGTTTCCTTTGGATCCGACTTCAATAACTAATCATCATCGCAGCTCATATACGTCCCCACCGAGGGGCTGGATCCTACCATAAGTTCGGGTGCTTAGGCCTTAGTCGACCGCGCTGGCCCAGTGCGGATTCATCGACTTCACATACACCTTAGAATTTCTTCGCAAATGTATGCAGGTTGCCTCACTAAGTTTTGCTTCACCGTAGGAGTGTCGGATAAATGTACATACATAATATGAAATTCTAAAAACGAAAAATACAATGATACACGGCAGGCAAAAACCCCGGACCTCATCCGATTAGAACGCCAGTGCCGAAATAATGAATATTTGGGACTATTTATCTAATGGTAACTGAAACAAACTATTGTGTCGTGTTGTGTTATGACGCGTCACAAGCGTTTCGGTTTCATACATTTTATATAGCTAGAAACACATTAGCGCCACGATACAACATTATTACGCCTGTAATAATGTGTTTCTGTAAAATTGTAAATACCGTTAGATTATAATCTATCTCGCGAGATTGTAAACTATCGAAAGATTGTGCACTGTAACATACTGCTTACAATTTAACGCATTGTTTTTCGGTAGATTATAATCTATCGAAGTGAAACTGTTAAATTACAATCTGTCGTCTCGTGCGTTTAATTGTCAACTGTCCGAAGGCTGTCCCTGATTGGTCTGTCTTTGCGCGAACGCACACGGCCGTTTTTTTGTAGGCCGACTTTTTCACCGACTTTTTTCACCGACTTTTTTCCCCCGTTTTTGTAACCGACTCAACGCACTAGGCACGGCAGTCATTTTGTCGGTGGCAATCGAGATACGTGCACATCTAGGGTTGATCATGGAGTTACAGAGGAATCAACCAGATGGGCACAGCCAATAACAGACTTTTGCACTATGTAACAGACTTGTCAAAATAATTTCACGTGCGCCATGTTGATTTTCTACATAAGCATTGTTCGAAATTTTTATATGGTATTTTTCACTAAAAATAAAAAGTGAATTTAAACAAATGAAATTATGCCTAAATGTTCTTCCGGAAAATTCTAAGCATTGTGGTGTAAGCCATATCAAATTCTGTCCAGTAGTTTCGGAGATCTTTCCGGACAAACAGACAAACAAACAAACAAATAAACATTTTTTAAGTATTCTATCGTGTTCTACTAATGATTTTAAGGCGACCTGTGTATTTTTTTTTCTTAATATTTCGCAATTACAGATTTTTGTACCCCTACGATTTTATTATATATGTATAGAGATTAAAATTAATAACGGTTTAGATAGATAGATAGATAGATAGATAGATATAAGTTTATTTGCCAAATAACACACACACACATATTACATTACATTCGAACAATGCTAAATTATCTTAATATATACTATACACCTATGATTCCATGTGAGTAAGTATAACATGTGTGTGTTGCAGCAGGACAAAAAGGCCATGACTCAGTGTCTAGCTTCGCCCTTTCGAGCGAACACTGATCTTCCGTCATCGCCCATAAGAAGGAAACCGACGCAGCATGACGATATCAAAAATTGTTTGGGTCAAACATTTAGTAAAAGTTTAATAAATGAAACATCAAAAATAACAAAGAGGAATGGAATTGTGTGACATATCAAGCAAAATTGCGCAGTGAGATACGACGTTATATACGTATGAACATTATAAGAAACATAGTATACGTACAACCATTTGTGACATATCTCTGTAAATACATATACACACATAGACACATATATATATATATATACACCCACAAAACTGTAATGGCAAATAATACTATTAATAAAACTAAAACTAAAACTTTCACACAGCAAAATCCGCCAGTAGCCAGCCATGTGGTATTCCGGAATTTTGTCGCTCTAATAAAAACTTTTTGTATCTCAATTTAAAGGAAAATTTAGATTTCAAGGATCTGAGAGGCGGAGGAATATTATTCCAACATTTGGTTGACAAATAGCGGAAACTACCTTTGAATGCCACAGTGCGATAACGATGTGGGAAAAATCTCTCACCTCGAGTTTCTCGAATGTCGTACCTGTTCCCAAATTTTGAAAAGTTTAGTTTGGCATGAAGATAGTTAGGTTTCTCTTTATTTACGACATCGAAAAGTAAGCAGGCCAGATGTAGCTGTCTGCGAGACTCCATGTTTAATGTGGATGCATTGTTAAGGTACGGTGTAATATGACTCCTTGGTGGGATGTCATAGCAAAAACGACAACAAGCATTTTGTACTCGTTGAACAAGTCGTCGAGTCTTTTTCAAAAGACGTGGGCCATACACTAAGTCCGCATAGTTGAGTCTTGAGAGTATTAGTGATTCACAAAGTACGATACGGACGTGCACACTTAAAAGATTTCGAATACGATATATGACTTTAAGACGATGAAAACATGTTCTTACCAAGTTCAGTACGTGCTTCTCGAATCGCAGTTGCCCATCGAACAGAACACCCAAATTTCTTGCCTCCTCCACTCGCTCAATGCTGTTACCATCAATGCTGACAATAGGTATATTTTCGAGAGTCTTAAATATTTGCAATTTCGAACCAAGTACCATATACTTGGACTTATTAGGATTAAGCACTAAACAGTTACGGTCTGCCCAATTAGAGATGCGTTGAAGATCTTCATTTATTTTCTCGACTGTGTCATTTATGGCAGAGGGGTGACCTGAGATATACAACTGTACATCATCGGCGTATAAGTGGTACTTTGAATATTGGATTTGCTTGACAATATCGGCGCTATATACTATGAATAGCAGGGGACCGAGTATGGACCCCTGTGGAACCCCTCGCAAAACTTGCATGGCCTCGGAAAACACAGCACTCCTGTCGTCCTTCATCAATTTAACCACTTGAGTGCGATTACTTAAATAACTATGGAACCAGGCTAAAGCTCCCCTGTCTGCACCGTAATAAGATAATTTTGAAAGAAGAAGAGAAGTGCTTATACTATCGAACGCACGCGAAAAATCAAGTAATACAAGGCATGTGCTGTTGCCGACATCCTGTTCCGCGAGAATATTATCCATTACATCCATCAATGCAGTTGTTGTACCCATGCCCTTACGAAATCCTGACTGAAATGGTGGCAGGATCCCATGAGCTTCCACGTAATTTGTCAGTTGCACGCTAATCACTTTTTCCAGAACTTTTGACAAAAACGGGAGAATATTTATAGCTCTCAAATCTTTAGGAGTTGAAGGGTTGATTACTTTTGGAAGTGGTGTAATAATGGCTGATTTCCACACATTTGGAACTTCACCCGAAGAGATTGATCTATTTATAATCTCGGTGATTATAGGTAGTGTGTGTGGTAGTGTCAGCAACAACATATCCTTACTGATACCATCAGCACCAATAGCGTTAGTAGTAATAGATAAAAGAAATTTAGCTACTAGGTCTTCATCTACAGTTTTAAGCGTGAAAGTGTCGTTATTAAACCTATTATATTCATAGTATGTCAGCTCAGAGATAGGAACCAGAGTCTTGCCAGGTACGTCAAGAAAATTTTTGTTTATTTTGCAAGGCTCGTTAAAACAATCAGGCAAACAATTATACCTTTTATCATCCACTAAGACTGTATCTTTAAGATTCTTCCATAGTAATTTTGTGTTATATTGATTTGAATTTATTCTAAAATTATAGTACGCTTTCTTCTCTTGAGCTATACTATACTCTACGAGCTGTTTTAATTCTTTGTAATACTTCCTGGTACTCTCAGACTTCTCTCTCCTATGATTGTCATGGGCTTCATTTCTCTTTTCAATCATGATTTTAATTGTGTCAGTGACCCAAGGCAGTGAGCGATTATACTTCATTTTAATTGTCTTTAGAGGAGCATGTCTGTCGAAAAGGGAATTCAAAATTGTATTAAAAATGTTTACCATACCTTCGACCGTTCTTTCATGAAGCACCAAATTCCAATCAATTGACTGAAGGTCATCATTATAATTATTTATAATTATATTTTTTATGGGTCGATATGTTAATATTTTTGGTGGAATTTTGGGTCTTTTAATAGCAAAAGTTACGATTATCATGGCATGACCAAGGCCCCCAGTGATATTTGTGACATTTATGTCACGTACGGGCGCGTTGGTGCAAGCCAGGTCAATCAATGTTTCAGTACCTGAAGAGAAATGAGTAGGCTCAGTGATTACTTGCTCCAATTGCATGTAATTAAGAAAGTTAAGCAACTTGACGGTTTTATCGTCATATGTCTTTAAAAAATTTATGTTAAAGTCACCAAGCAACACAATGTAGTCATAATTAGAAAAATAGGCAATAGAATCCGTCAAAGCATCAAAGAATGTATCGATTTTAACCCATTCTGGTCGATAAGCTGTGCCTATTAGAAAACTACGACTATTAATAGTTGTTGTAAACCACATTTGCTCGATATTTGCAGCGGGATGCTTAAGGAACCGGCCACGGATTCCACGCTTTACATAGAAAGCAATACCTCCTCCGTGTCCTCTACGCATTGTGATAGGACGCGGATTGTTACGGAGCTGATAGCCGGGTGCAATGGGAGCACGATAATCCTGTCCCTCGCGCAACCAGGTCTCATTTATTGCTACGATATCTGGACTGAATTTGTCCAAAGCAATTAGAAAATTGTCGTGGCCCGTTCCCAGAGACCCCGCATTGTATAGAGCCAACCTGAGAAACTCAGTCCTAACCATTGCTAACTATAATATCAAGTGCTAATAGGCCACTATTCAAAATCAATAGATACAAATAATAAGATATATAATTACGAAATAAATAAATAACATATACTATACTATTAATTATAAATAAATAAGAATAATGGGCACACATAAAATAAATTACTTTTAATATCATAAACAGTTTTATAAAATTTAATAATGAAGTCAAGGTTAAACTATTGCCTATCTTGTGGTCAGTATAAATTGTTTGTAGTGTGTCTTTATTACGAAAATCTGAGGCTGGTACCCTTAGTTTCCACACTTTATGTAATAAAACTTTAAGTTGTATATATATTGTATTTAAAAGGACTGCTGCAACACACAATATTATATATTTATTAAAATTACTATAGACATAAGCTTTGAAGAATATCAATAGAAGCATAACCATGTATAAAACAATAATTAACTGTTTTTGATAAATAACCCTTTCTGGTGTTTTATAATAACATTTACAACTGCTGCAGGATAATAAAAATAAAACTTTAAAAGACCCGAATACACAAACGATCAACAGCTGTGTGATTAATACAAAAATACAAAAACAATTATTTAGAAATAATAATTCTAAGTTATAATAGTTAAGTGTTAACAAATTTTTACTATAAATATTAAAGAAAGATTTTCTAGGACAATTTGATTTGTATATATACCTACCTAAAAATGCAAACATAGAAAGCTGTAAAGGAATTTGTTTACACTTATAAGATATGATGGTATTAAATGAAAATATGTTAAAACTGGATTTTTCATTGTTTGTCACTAACCGAGTCTGATTTAAAAACACGCTCAAGGTCACTAATGGTGCGAATATGATACCTAGGAGTCACGTCTCCCGTTCCTTTTTTCACATAAATTCTGCCGTCCTTGGTCCAGGCGTAGCGCCAGTTGTGCAGGTTCTTGAGGTGACGTGTCCTATGAAATATTTGCCTATTGCTCCTTGTTAAACGTTCATTAATGAAAAAGCGGCGAGGTGGTCCCGGTAGATCCATGCCCTCAGTAGTGGCGCCACGACGCACCCGCGTCTCCTTTAGCACCACGATCAAGCGAGGGCGCGGCCAACTGTCCGCTACGCCGCTCGCTTCACCCACGCCGCCTGCGCCGTCTGAGACTACCGATGACTCCACCAAAGGCACCTCGTTTACACGTCCAACTCGTGTGGCACTAACTATGTCCTATTCAGACAATGAGGCACCAAGTTTTTGAGCTACTAATTTCACTAGATGAACTACGTTTTCAGATTTTTGCTCAGGGATGCCCGCAATTTCCAAGTCGTTGAGTAAGAGCTCTTGATCACGGTCATTCAGATCAGCTTTCAACTGCTCTACTACATCTCCAAGTGCTGCGTCGGTATATTGGTCTGATCCCAGCCGACCCTCCACTTGTTCCAATCGCACTGACAAATTGTCGATTCTGGCGTCGCAGCTGTCAACTCGTGATACAACGTGGTCTAATCTGGAGGATAACTCACTTAATTGCTGTCGCATTTCATCACGGAATGATCTAATCTCTGCCACCACTAACTGGAGGTCCTTGGCCTCGATTAATGATACTGTTCCTGCGGAGTTGTTGTTGTCAGAGTACGTCCATATCGAAGGCCGCGTCGGCGTCCGTCTGTGGCATAGTCAGTTTACGACCATAACCACCCGCCCCACGATGGTAGTTAATATTATTGCGTGCATTGTGAACTGGTGTGTTTGTATTGCCCGTCTTAGCCTGGTTGCTGACACAATTCACACACTTCCATGATTGTTTATGTTCACTTGTCATGGTGTTCAGGAACCAGTGTTCGGAAATGTTTACACATTGCAGATCGAAAAATAGTTGACAAGTGCAGCAAGTTAAATAGTTATTGTTCGGGATAATATTACGACAGCCCTCGCAGGTTATGTTTTGAAAGGCCATTGCACTTATATTCGTTAACTGAGATGAGTCAATCTTTGATGAGGTTTCGTACAATTTAATGTAACAAACATCAAACGCTTAAACTTTATCCTTGATAAATAAACAAAACTTTTGCCAAGGAATTTTAAAAGAGCGACATCGATATTGACAACCCTACCAAGCCAGTGCACGCGGCCGACTGTCGGTCAGTGTCGGTCGATCGGGCCGGCCGGGACTCACCGATTTATTTTACGGCCGACTTTTTGTAGTTCGTGTGCGTTGCAACGTACAACTCTATCCCCCAGTTTCTGAAAGGCTGATCAAAATATTGTTCAACTAACATCCATGTCATCTTAACAGCAGTGTCAAATCAATTTGAGTTTCCGAAACGTTGGTTAGACAAAATTTACTTATCTTTAATAATTTGATTTCTCGTGAGAAATATTTTTAGACACGGTCACATTGCTGAAATCCTATATTTTGTTTTATTCATATGTATTTTGAAAACCCAAAATGGGTCTTTCCTTAATAATTTTGAAATAAATTTCACAGCTGTGTCAACTAACACAGTGATAAGTTGATTTAGCTTTCAGCAAGTCAATTCATAGTTAACATTAGATTGACAGCTTGTTAGTTAATTTTATCGCTGAACAGCCTTTCAGAAACTGGGTGTATATGTTTCATTTTCCACCGTCAAAAAGTCGGTCACCGATAATCGGCCGTGTGCGTTCGCGCTTACGGCTTACAGTAGATCGTTCTGAGTCCATAGAGTTAGAAATCAAACACAGTGTCAGCCAAATAAAATAAATGCACTTCAAGAATAGTGACATCAGGTATGTTGTATTTTATTATTTAGTAGTTAATCATTAATAAAATTCTGACACCATAATATGGTAAGAAATATTAACGATACAAAATCTTGACTTACTGTAAGAGTAATAAAAAATAATATGAAAGAAAAATGCACCAATAAAAATGTTCCCTTATTGCGAACTTAGGTTACGGAAACATTTTTGTTGGTGTATTTTTCTTTCATATTATTTTTATTACTCTTACAATAAGTCAAGTTTCGTTATTTTTTTTCTAATAGATAACGTAACACAATTGGTGTTACGTTTCGATTTTCATTTTTATTTTAATTAGTTTGTGTTTAATTTGCTTCGGCGAAATTTTTTAATTATTTTTTCAATCTTAATTTGTGTTTAAATAGAAAATGTTGTTACATTTCTGATTTTCTTAATTGTTTACAATTTTTCTTACCATATTATCATGTCAGTAATATTGATTAACTACTAAATAATAAATACATACTTGCTGTCACTATTCTTGAAGTGCATTTATTTTATTCGACTGACACTTGTGTTTGATTCCTAATTCTATGGACACAGAACGATCTTCTGTAAAACTGACCAATCAGGGACAGGCTTCGGACAGTTGACAATTTAACGCGCGACAGATTGTGATTTAACAGTTTCACTTCGATTGATTATAATCTATCTAAAAATTACGTTAAAAATAATGCGCGAGATAGATTGTAATCTAACGGTATTTGCAATTTTACGGTGACATATGCAACCGATACGCTTCTGACGCGTCACAACACAACACGACACAATAGTTTGTTAAGGCTGACTCAGCAAAACTATCAAAACCAAACAAGGATTCAGCAATTGCTTCCACGTGGAATCAAACCCTGGAACTCTAAGCTGAACGAGGTGATCTCTCCAAAATTTTGACAGCAAAAGTGATTACAGAGCTGAAACTAATAATCTCTTATTAGCTTCAAGTCTCGATCGCATAACAATCTTATTAATTTAAATACACTTCACATACATTGATGACGATTAATTGAAACTAAATACAGACTAATGGAATATATCATTCACAGAAATTACAGTTGGATGTCTGGCACATGATTTCAGTCGAGATTGCTTATTAGCACAAGACCTACTAAGCGTATTAATTATTTATTAGGTAGGTACCTTTACATCATCATCACAGCTTATATACGAGCACGAGCCTACCCTAATTAGTTAGTTAGGGCGATTAGGCCTTGGTCAAACCACGCTGGCCCAGTGCAGATTGGTTGACTTCACATACACCTTTGAATTACTTCGCAGGTGTATGCAGGTTTCCTCAAGATGTTTTCCTTCGCCGTAAGAGCGTCAGATAAAGGAACATATGAAATTCGTGAAACGAAAAACACATTGGTATATGGCAGGATCGATCGCGGACCTCCCGATTCTACTCGGGGCACAGTCCAGTGCCGAGGCCACAGCGCCACCGACGCTCTTTTACATACAAAACCTTGATCTTGACAATGAAAATATATTTTTATTTTATTAATAATGACACATTATTACAGTATAACTAAACACATACTTATAAAAAAGACTGTAAGTATATAAAATATTTTTGAAATGATTACTTCCAGAATAATCGAGTGAGCTTAACTAAGTAATTAAGTTATTTCACGGTCTCTCTCATAAAGACTGTTAAATTAATCTATGATTGATGATGAACCTAATGTCATGTGATCCAAATAAAGTGGTTCGATTCAATACCGGGGACAATAATAAGTACATCATGTATGGTATGGTTTGTGGTAGAGATAAATCATTCTTCATCAATCTGCGTAATTACTACTACTGGTGTTGATACTGGGGGCCTATCCAAAGTGACAATTCAAAAACGATATCGAAGTTCGATAAGAACAAAATGTATGGGATTGACATATGCCATCGCTTAATAACGCGGCGAATCTATCAAAGTCATCGATATGTAAATTGGTAGACAAATTGATTTGATTTCGAAGCGAATTGTTTTCTCGTAACTTACTACACAAAACAACTAATTTTTCACTAAAATGAAATGGTAAAATAAAATCAATTTCAATCATTTATTTTACCATTTCTCAGTTTTGAGTATTTAGATAACCAATGTTGTTTTCTTACAGAAAGAACAAATTCGACAAAGCGATCGCTAATCCTCACGTTGGCTAGGAATTTGTTTTCGTTATCTCAGAGACGATGACGAATTTAGTTATCGCTTCGCTATGAAACGATTGCCACTTGTCTAAGCCCCTGGTACATTGATTTACTACACCAAACGTTTGGTAGTAAATCAATGCCCTGGTATGACAAACTTGTAAGACGACGAGGAAACGGCGTATTTTATCGAATTCAGTCTGTACTGACATGTGCGTTTTGTTGTTTTGACAACCAGAAGCATAAAAGTCAGCTCATTTGAACTCTCAGCCATACATTCTAAACGGGAGGTCCGGTGTTCAATAATGCCACGTACCAATGTATTTTTTGAATTTCATATTCCTACGTTTATCCGACGCTCCTACAGTGAAGGAAATCATCGTGAGGCAACCTGCATACATCTGCGAAGAAATCCAATGGTGTATGTGAAATGGACTAATAATCCGCACTGGCCCAGTGTGGTTTACAAAGACCAAAACACCCTAACTTAGGGTGGACTCAAGCCCCTCGGTGGGGACGTGTATGAGCTGTGATGATGATGATAGATCATGCGTAGATTTCGTAAATCCAGTCCTTGTCTTTAAAATATTGGCGCCAACTCCAGAGCTATCTATAAAAAGACCACGATAAATTCGTAGAACAGCAACTTGTACAGGAATACAAAATAAAAAGCTCAAGCTCTCTCAAATTGTTAAACTAGTTATACATTTATATAAAACGTGTTTTAAGTGGGCATAAATCAGTGCCAGACCAAAGCAAAGCAGCGGGCCTATTACCGATCTCATAATTTTCAAATGATATCATTATGACATCTTAGTGCAAAAGATTTTCGGTCAGATTTTTGATCATTCGTTCATTACATTATAGCCATAGTGATGATATCATTGGAGATCGGTAATACCAAATGAAGCATTTCATGACTTCTTTATCTCAAAATCATACCATATCATACGATGAAAGATCCATAATAGGCCCGCAGGTCTCGTTGGCGAACACGGCTCATGTTACTTCATACATTTTAAATTCTTACCAGGACATAAAAATAAATTGTATGTTTTGTTGGCATATTTCACGAAAGAAATCAAAACATTGATCATAGAAAGGTAAGGAGCGAGGTAAGAGTAACGAAAGCTAATTTTGATTTACAAGAGAGATAAACAGCTCGGTTCTTAATTTAGCTCTTCACAAACACTAACAAACAAAGAGCATTTGGCATGATAAACCACTAAAATAATACTAGTAGTATTGTTAGTCCTCGTAATTTTTTTTCATAATTAGGAGCATTTTTCTTAATATATTATGCAGTCGGCGAAACTGCATAATATATTAAAAATGCTTTGAGAATGCCTGGTGATATAGTCGCATTTATATTCGCATATATAAAATGTATTAAATAATATTAATTAAATAAAAAGTAGTAAAAAGCGGTACGGTCGGCAGGTATTCGGATAGGAATGCTGATGTGGTTGATTGCAGATTGCAGTATCTCTATAACAATTATGAATATTGGTGGAAGACCTCTGAAAGCAAGGTTGATGAAAAAGCTATAGTTTCCCACATTTTACTGGTTCACTGGTTGAGTATGTACATCACTTTTATTGTTGAATGATAACGATTTAATGGGAACCTCTTATTTGTTCGATTTACATTTGGAAAACGTTTGACCGACGTCTTTTTTACTATATTCATTGTTTTCCATATTTTTAAACAATCGAAATATCATTTGACAATTAAGTACTTATCGTTTTATCCAAGTACGTTTTACCGATTTTCAGTCTATTTTTTCTATTGACTGAAGTCTCTTTTGCACTTTTTTCAATTGCCAGATTGTAATCACGAATCAAACAATATGTCTGCTTGCCTGCATGAGCGGGGGTGCGGGTGGCGTAGCCCCCTTGCTCGAGGGAGTCGGGGAAGCCCTCCGCAAGAAAAAAAAAACTTATGGGATATCACTGTAGTTTTAGACTTTGGGGCCACTGCATGCTGCTAGCTTGCTTGCATGCTACAGGCTTACTTGCATGCTTAAAATAACAGCATAGATTAGGGATCGGAAACAGTGTGCTCAAATTTTTCGAGGCGTTTGGTGAAATGAAAATATGGGAAATAACACTGTGGTATAATAAATGTTCGAAAACATAATACTTCGAACAAATGATTCGGCTAAGCATAACTTCGGTAAAAAGGTTTTCGACCAAATGAAGCTTCGGAGTAAAGAAAAAAAAATCGAATCCATGAAAGGTCAACTGATACAGTGGTAAATGTGATTTCGATGAAGTAAGAAAAGTTTTCTGTAAATGAAATTCGGCTAAAAATTTTTCAAACTTTTGATAGATAACCAGATTTAATAAATAAATAATAGATTAACATCATTTAACGGGAAAAATCAGGCAAATGTTTCCAACAACAACCTAAAGGTTTTCTTAACATGCAAGAAAATTAGGAAAAAAGCATGTTGTCGAAGCAGTTTTATAAGGATCTGGCTACATTAATGTTACTACAGCGATTATATTTTGTTAGGGTCATGTATAACGATCTGAGATTCACTGCTGGTTCGCGTGTTTGTGTTTAATAGCGGGAGTACCTACCATCGGAAAAACATTGTAAATTGCCTATTCCAGTAAACCCACGGAAGTTTACCATTGCATTAATTTATACTTTATATCGATTCGAATTAATAAATTGGCCTTATTTAATTTAACATATTAATTAATAATGTAAGAATTTGTTGTCATGTTAAAAAAATTCAAATGAATTAATTTGTATTTGTCTGAAATTAACATCTGTAATTGTACTTAATAAGCGTAAATAACAATAAGAGTAGTAACAGTGCGATTATTCTAATATAGTAACATTGTCATTATATCCTAGAGAAGATGCGAGTAAAACTCACTTTTGCAGTAAGTTTTATTAAAGAATCACGGGTGATGAAAACTTTAAAATGAAGAAGAATTAAGAAATGTTAGTGTAAAACTATTTATTTGAACAACTGATATTGCGGATTGTAACGACATAATGGATAGGTGCGTTTTATTATGACTTATATTTAAATAAAAAATATTTTGATTTGATTTCACAAAGATATCAATAGAGAATGTACAAAACAGTGTAGCTTAATGCTTATATCGACACTAGGCGATGTCTGGCAAACAAATCGCCGACATTTCAAACTGCAAATATAGGAAAATTAAGTTTGCATCGAACTTCGATACGTTCGGGTCAATATTTGCGCTCACGTGGACCGAGTTCAATTTTATCGTCAAGTGTACTTAGGTAACATGTTCTACGTAAAATCCGTTCCAACACAATGCGACCACTTTATTACTAGTTATATCATACTGAAGCTAAGCCAAGATTTGAGATTTCGTTGACTACTTAAAAGGTTATAACGTAAAAAATGCCATTGCTTGGAAAATAATTTGAAAAAGACAATAAGTATTTACTTCACAGTGCAGTGTGCTTCAATGCAGGCTTTAAACGACAAAAACATCCAAGTTCGACATCGTTAAGTAATCTTGATGATCGTAATAAATAATAGAGATTTATGAAAAAAGTTTAATATTTTTTTCTACCCATAACAATTCAAATTATGTGCGGCAGTTCTGAGATTATCTATTTTTTTTTTCATTGGGAGATTCATGAAACTAAATAAAATTGAACATCCACGAAAGATTGTCATTTTTATATTATTTTGTCATGAATTGCCTATAGTAATCATATTTTACTTCCCCATAACTCTTCAAAGCGACTTACAATTATAATCATAACTATTGCCTACCAAACTTATATCCTTTGTAGCTCAATCCAATTTAATTTCACCGATTGATTTTCAATTATCTCAAACAATTGAACATCAAATTGAAATATCAACAACTCGAGCTTCATCTTATTTGATATCCAATAGCGTTAAGAACAATCAAATCAAATTTGGGATGCCATTAATTTCTGAATACACGCCCAACAGTCATGCCAAAATTTCACCCTTTCATCAGTTTGATATGAGACCGGAGAATATTTTTTAAATCCAAATTGCAATATACAAGTATTCTGTGCAACGTACAGTTTTTATATTAGTTTTTATATAACCAATTTTCACGAAATCTACAAATATTTGAGATTCCTTGTTGATACGTAGTTATTCATTATAACAGTGAATAGTCTACCTTGACTTAACAAAGTACAAAAAGAAATCAATACAATTGAAGTTTCGTCAGGGTTACCCCTACCTAACCACGGCAGGGTCATTAGACGCGGGCATCGCTTGTGAGAATGCCCGCCTTCGCCTGCCTGTCTCTCTGCGGCGGATGGGAGCGACTTGAGGATCATCTGCGAGATGACGTCCTCGCAGAAGGAGGCGACAGCCCCCATTTCGCCTCGCCGCGGAGCATGGTCACGCACGACCATGCTCGGCAGCGAGAGGTCTCTGCCTCCCAGCGCAGCGTTGAATTCGCTGCGCTGGCGTCTCCAGGCCGGGTACACCAACAAGGTGTGCTCGAAAGCGTCATCGGGAGCGTTGCACGGTTGGCCCCGTCGCCGTAAAGCCCTCCGTCTGGGGATTGATCTGGTATTCTCAGGCATTCCCCCCTTGGCGATAACCTGACCAGTTGGGTCGGGCTAGCCCGGGCGCGTTGGTAGAGGTAGTCGCAGTGTGGACCCTACCACGCGCGCCCATAACGGCAGGGAGAACAACAGGGGGTTTAGTGGGTAGGCCCGGCACTCTGCCGGGAGACACGGTCGTCGTCTAGCCAAAACGGCGAGTACGGTGTAGTCACGCATTCCCCTCGAAAAAAAGGGCTATATGATAGCCCAAAACAATATTAAGCCGCACTGAGAGCGAGATGGGTGTACGCAGCAAGAGCGGTGTCTCTATTTCAATATTGTTTTAACCTTGTTATAGCACTTCCTCGCAAAAGGAGGAAACCGCTTTCCAACGTATCTCACTGCTTTATCTCAAAGGCGGCCAGCACTGAGAGGTTACCACCGATATTGGTGACGAGGGCAGTCCTCTGCGGTCTAGTCTATTCATGAAAGCGGCAGGTTCGAATTCTGCTCAAAGCAAAAGTTTTCTTGCATCGATTTTGTTTTCAAAAATTACTATAGAATAATTTGTTTCCTTACTTGGCTGTTTACCAGTTCACCCAATTTACCTGAAACAGACAAAACGTTATTTATAACTCGCATCTCTCATAATTTAAAGGTGTCAAATCTTTTATTCAGTTAATGTAGCTTGTACAGGTAATGTAGCATTGGTAATAATAATGTATTGTACAAATAACTAATAAGAATTATTATTTATAACGCTGGTGTCATATATCTGTGGAATGGATTTAAATAGGGCTCTATGACTTCGCACGCAGGTTTTCTACATTTTTGCCATTGGTAAGGTTATGTTCTACTGTGAGAATAATCCCGGAGCCCACGACTGAAATAAAAACTTAACGTCACCGTTGAATATACCTTGTGTATTTGCGACTTAAGCGAAAACAGAGTCGACGTACGCTTGAAGCAAGCGAATGATACTACTACTTCATGTATTTGTTGTTTTGCTGAGTGGGACTAACTTCTGATAGTGAAAGAGTTGGGCACTAAGACGTTTTATTGGCACTATCCCCCCACTTTGGGTCGTTGAACATCCAAACTGAGGCCATATTTTTTTCAACAAGGTTACTATTTTGTTTCAAAATTGTTTGTTAATAATAAAATATGTTTAATAATCAATTTGATGGAATAAATTTGCCATTTTCAGTGACATTAAAACTACTGTTCTAATGTCACGAAAGCGATAGCAAGTGATCGCTTTAAGATAGGCGTTAGGGCCGCAGGTGAAGCTTGTTTTTAGCGTCATCTTAATTTTAGCTATTCGTAACGAACTATTGTCTATTCGTAACGAATAGCTACAAAAAACTTTATAATCTGTCTTTATTTTCGCTTACCAACCAACAGCTACAATAAAAAAAACTTTGCAAACTGCACACCAAGTAACCAACAAAAATTCTGTTTTCCACTTCCATAAATTTTAACTAAGCAGGTGTCATTTAATTTATCCCTTTGATCTCAATAAAAAAAGGCCAGAGAAAAAGGGACGGCAAAAATGTTTAACAGGAAATTAGCTACCGAAAAAAATACAACAAACAAAAGTGGAGGTAGGTACAACCGTTTTATCCAGCTTGTTTGCAGAGGGGTTTAATTAGTGGCGACGCTGTAATAGCATCCATAAAAATTAGCGAGATCTACGTTGCTTCTCTTGCATATTATTAAAGTTATATTTTTAATTAAAATTTGTTTCAATTTGCCATGTCGTATATGTATGTAGACTTATACTGTGGGAAACGGCTGCTAGTATAAAAAGATTTTTTGTACTTCAAAATAAAGCTGTTGGGGCTATTTATAATTTACAAGTATAAGATTGTCTAAGAGATTTAGGTCCTTAGAGAAATCAATATTTATTATCTTTAGCAGGACAGTATATTAATAGAAATTATAATACGTTTGATACCAATTTTTAATTCACAATCTGGACACAAGAAAAAAACTTACCGCTCAAAAAACTAGGCTTTTTATTAGGAAATGTATAATTTTTAACAAGAAAGCGCCACGGTGTTACTAAATTACATTTTCACTTCTCATGGTCTGAAAGTGCTTATTTGTGCAGGATATAGGCTGCACAAAATCGAATTTTGTGCACAAGTGCACAAAGTGTGTATCTACACACACATAAATGTATCTATATTAAGGCAAAGAAATTGAGCCATACAGTCAAACACAATAAGAAGTTCATAGATAGAATTTGTTATTTTATTATATTTACTTTAATTTATTTGCCTTATGTGTTTTTAAGACATAAAATCAATTTCCTTCAGTATTCAAAAGTGTACTAAATTTACTTTGAATTTTAATTAAATGTTATGTTATACTACTGTTTTATTTCCTCGCATTCGAAGTGAAAAGCAGAGTTTATAACTCGTCCACTAAAACCATTTTATCCTCGACATTACTATCAGCTATTTGCTATCAGCATTGCCAAAAGTCTCGGATAGAAATGGTTCGTTTTGTGCACTCGTTGTAAAATCTACATTTTTGATAACTTTAAAATTCATGTAGAAAAGACTCATGAGTAAACAATTATTTAAATGATGCTTGGTGTCAATTTATAGACATCATCAGTTACAATGTAAATAAATGTTACTGTGTATAATATTTCGACGGCCCCCACGTATACTATCAAAATTGAAAAAATGACGTTTTCGTTTTATTGCATTAATAGCAACTAGAGACAAAGATCTATAATTCTATATAAAAATATGTGCCAAATTTAATACCTTCAACTGTTTTTTCAATTTAACAGAATCGAACGTACATAAAATGAACGCAACATTGAAACTAAACTTAGAATCTCGTGTAAAGTAGAGTATCTGCAGTTTCGATAGTTTACGTGGGGGCCATCGGTTTATGTAAACAAACATTGCGGTGTATGGTAACGATATAATTTATAGTAAACGCCGATTCTTCTGTTAAAGTCGATAAGTTTCTTGTGCCCATCCTTCATATCAGCTAAAAACGTTCTGAGTATGAAGTAGGAAAAAAAATTGGACGTTTTAAAAGAGCTTTCTATCAAGTCATATTTGAATAAAGACTGTTTTGAATTCGTATTGTAATATTACGTTATAGTGTGCTATTTATAAAATATGCTATTAGAAATATTGTCAAAGGTGCAAAAAAAAGCATAGAGTTGTTTTCTATATAATACCATACCAAATTTATGGTTCACAAAATACATAATGCATATGGTTGCAGAATTCACTTTACATAATAACGGATCAGAAGTTGACGTATGCTAAAAGATATTGATCATTGCAAAATATCATTGATGTTATTTATTCAACCTAACTGATTGTCACAATTTCTCGAGAAATAATTTCGTGCCAGATAGAGGAACAAGCATCAAGTTCAAATTTCCACCTTACCAGGATGTAGAACAAGCTTTTAACTAACTTGGTTTTATGGTATGGTCTTATGGTGGTTACTACTTGTGCCATATCGGTTTCAATTGATTCTGCAGGGAAGCAGGTGTTTTTCTGTTTGAATTATTCGGTGGTTTTTAGTACATTTGGTTATACGCTCCGCTGTGCAACTCTTTAAGACATAGAATTGTGAGATAATACGTGCCGCCTGCCGGTGAGAGAGTGATGACCTTCTTTATTTCAATAAAAAATTGTAGTCAAATAATTAAAAACTCATTAAAGTTGAGCTTAAATGGCTTAACTATAGAAAAAAGGAGTCGCTGAAAACGGAATGAGATACGAAATGGGTAATTTTCATTTCCTGATGTTGTTTGCCTTTTGTACTGCTAAACTACTATTGTTTTTCCTCCAAGTTACTGCATGTAAGCGTCGTCGTTTGAAATTGAAGTTAGTTTTACTAAAGTTATCTACCTACCATCTTTCTAATTAAGATCTGCAGCTACCAGAGGATTTTCTTCATTTAAGATATCTAGGATACCATTGTATTTTGATTAAATGTGCTGAATAAACAAATATATCAAAAACATCTTTTTAATATCAAAAAAATAACGGTGATCAAGAATTCATCATTCAATGAATAAAATCTTTCGCGGTTGAAATTCTCGCTCGCCTCAAATTCATAAAATATTCCAGTCGCTTCAAATCGATACGCGCTCGCAACAAATCCCCTGCAACATTCATTATTGATAGCCCAAATTCTCTCGTGTCGGGAGACGCCTTCGCCCAGCAGTGGGCGTGTTGGATGATGATGATGACGATGACATGATTAATCCGCAGCTTGTATCACAGGCTAAACTTGCAGTAAGTCTTAGAGCAGTATTTACAGATGCTCTTTGGAATAACCAGATCGCTCGACAAGTCTGTAACTTGCGTCGAAGTACAATTGTGTCCCGGTGAAAACAATAGCGTGACGTCAACGCAGTGGTGGGTTGGTTAACAATACTGTCTACGTGGCTCCATGCTCTCAAACTTTTACAATGCAGTGGAACAGAACGTACCGTTTTTGTTGACACGCAAATTGTCAACTTACACTATTAGCTGGAAGGGAAACAGATACGAGAGACTGTCATTTTTAATCGTTGAGCTGTTTGCAGGCAGCTGAGTTTAAACAACATTAGTTTCACATTTAGTAATGTTACGTGATGAATTCACGTAACATTACTAAATGTGAAACTAAGATAGAACTTTTAAGATAGAACACATGAATATGCACTTCTGCTTTCTGTGCAAACTGTCCGATTATGAAATGCTTTGCTTGTCAATATGGCGCGTACATCTTTTAAAGCACTAGTTAATAAGAACTATATCTCTAATATTGAATACTTATATGTTATTTTTCTTTATTCATTATGTTAAATAGAATTTCCTCATTTTTTTTTCATTAATTTAACATTTAAAAAGACAATTACAATATATACAGTTTAGATAGCTTTTAAAAACCATTAGGGTTTGTACTAAAGCTAACGAGTTTGCATTTACAATTATAATTTTAAATCGATATTGATACAATAGGCGCCACATCAAGCCATACATGTGCACCACGAAAACCGCTGCTATTGCAACTGCATATGAGTTGTCCAGAGGTCAACCTGCATAGCTTGACGTGGAGCTCACCGTACTTTGGTAACATAACATTCACACAATTATTTATTTGATACATGTTTAAATTAATTTTATAATAAGTTAATGAAGTAATCTTTAATCTTACGTTTAATATTTTTTTCCGTAATTTCATACACGAGCTCGTATGGCATGCTATTGATAAGTCGGGGCAGTAGGTACTTCACTGTGCGAGCGCCGTACGCGTTGTTTGCACTCGGCTGACATAACTGGTTTTTGGAAATCGCTCGAGTGTATACAGGATGATCAACTAGTGTTTTAAAAGACTCATTGAAAATGTTATTACGTATATGTTATATGTTTACCCGCATTAAATTTTGTGCACCTGTCTTCTGTTTTTTCTTCCTTTTAATGTCCTTTTTCTATGATTGCCTGGAAGAGATTGCTCTATAGTAATAAGATTATCAGTTGTCATTGTGTTTTGTTAGTCGATAATGTATACTTCATAACACCTAGCTTTGTCCATGGCATCATAATTGCATTATAGTCCATTAAATTCAATCCTAAATACAAACGGCCCTCCACAACACATAGTTCTCCAAAAGACTTCAAAATCAATCAGCCCTGCACTGCATACAATGGCTTCGCCCGACTTTCCGGTCCACCTTGTGAGGGATTTTCACTAGCTAGATGACAGAGTATGAACTCTGATCTAGCACATTTTTGATATTTTAGGCCCGACCCTATAGTGATTCCACCTAGGGCTAGAAATCCTCTAGGCGGTAGAAGGCAGGACTGTCTCGGGGTGATCCAGGGAAATTGGGTTTATCAGTACCTGAATCGCCTCGGCTAAAGATAAGATGGACGTCGAGGTGGTTAAGTGGGTGTACCCCGCACTGTGCGGGGAGAGTCGTACACACGTCTATCGCTTAGCCGTCGGCAGGTACGATGCGCAAAAGCATTCCTCCTCGTTAAGAAAAGGACCAAAATACTTATTTTCATATAACTTTAATGTATGGTTTCAATTAAGCAACTTGTTGAGCTAGATTTTGGAAATAGCTGAGTATGGAAATGTTGGTAAGCCTACATCTAGGGCCCTTAGAGACCGTAAATCCTACATAGGGTGAATCCACTATGATCCCTAACCCAAATTTAGTAAATTTTTTTAAAATAGGTTTCCTCATTCTTATAGACTAAAGTTCCTCAAATCATTTTACTCTACACTGATCCGTAGATATAGATCACGCAGATGTTATATCTTTTGAAACATTTACGTATAACGTATGTTATTTATTTAATCAATAGACGGTACACAGCACAGATTATAGTTAAATCATATAAAACAAATATAAAATGTAAGTATTATGGTCAACTATAATCCAATGATTAGTGCACACAACATGAATTTCTTTGTCTTCCTTATTATTGTACATGCATATACAGGGTGGAAAAAATCCATGGACCCTGAAGGGAAACTATTTTAAATCCCTAAGATAGCTCAGTCCACCAAAAGGAAACACTCTTCCACCCTTAAAAAGAAACAAAACTGCATTCAAAGATTCCCCAAAATTCGCCCGCCTCACCCGGGAATCAAACTCGTAAAAATAAACACTCGTTACACACGTTATATGTTATTCAGTTACACGATATATGTTATTCAGTCACACGATATATGTTATTCAGTCACACGTTATACTCCGAGCTTAGCCCTTAGGGTGACCTTGAACTGTTTATGCAGCCCATTGTAGGGTCACGTCTCGACGGTCACGAAATTAGATTAACGAAGCGCAGAACACAACATGAAAAAAAATAAGTCATCTTAACGCACGTCCATTAGAAGCACATCCGCCCTCCTCTCAAAACCACAGTAGCCAAAGAGCAGGCATAATGTCGCCAGTAACAATGTCAGTGGTTTTTGTTCGCGATGTTATTGTCTCGAGCATCAGATATTCTGTTTCAGCCATCGAGCCTCGCCAAATAAAATGGAACAGTATTTCAGTACAAAATAAGTTACATAAAAAATCCGAAACTTAATCCTTCATATGTTTCAAGAGGCTCTCTATTTCTAGGCATAAAAATTATTGTCATAAAATCATATTCTATAATTTCGATTGAAATAATCGTCAAGACGCATAATAATCAGGAAGCAGAATGGTAATAAGCATAATATTGTGTGGCAGAAAATCATTTGTCATAAGCATTAAAACCCATAAACTCGAAACACAGAATAACTTGACGCATAATTTTTCAAAGCATAATTAATGTTTAGCATATTAATCACAACGAACAATACGATTACGCAGAATTTCTCTAGGCATAAACTTGCGCGCAAGCATGCAGCAATGTAAGCAAACATGCAGTTTGCATGCAAGCATGCAACATGCAAGCAAGCATGCAACATGCAAGCAAGCATGCAACATGCAAGCAAGCAACATGCAAGCAAGCATGCAACATGCAAGCAAGCAAGCAACATGCAAGCAAGCATGCAACATGCAAGCAAGTATGCACAGTGCAAGCAAGCATGTACCACGCAAGCAAGCATGCACCTTGCAAGCATGCATGCATAATTATAAGAAATGCTCCAAAATATTAGGGATATCATTAATTATGACACTTAAAATTATGGCAGAACATTTTAGGACTACCAATATTATGTCAAAAGAAATAAGGGATTTTATTAATTATGCTTCATTAAATTATGCCTTTGGATCATTGTGCCTTATACAAATTATGCCAAGAAAAAATTATGTGACATTAATGTTATGCTTTTCGATTATTATGCTTAGTGATTTATGCCAAGCGTCTTTATGACAAACAACATTATGCCAAATGAAAGGTCCCCGTTTCAAGAACCTTTTTCAATATTATTTTACTTTTGAATTTTACTTGGTTGAATAAATTGTGTATTGTTTTCAAGAAATTAATTTATCACATCTGTTCTTCTCGAATGGTGAGGGAGTGACTACAAACATCCACATTACGCAATTATTTTAATAGGAGGCGAACCTAATGTTTTACCATACTGAACACTTATTCAGCTGAACTGTCACAGCTGAACTGTTACTGAGAATAATGTAATTCGAAAAGAATCGGTTAGCTTTTGTCTGATTTGGAGATTGAATTCGGGACCTATTTCACATATTTCAAATTTAAAGTACGAAAAATTCCTTATCACTTGTTTGTTATTGCAATAACATTGTCTTGATTATTCAACTTTGAACGTGAAGACTGTTTGACATATTGAAAAATAGAATCCGGTTAGTTGTATGAATTGAATACATAGTCAATATACCGTTAGATAATCATTATCGTTTATCTAATAATTTCAGGTTACATTTTGTTTGCTGTGATACAATGAGAAATCCCTAATTATTTTTAATGGCAGACAAAGCATGACATTAGGTACATAAAACAATAGATTAAGCTTAAACCAGCCTAAGCTCTGATGGACTCTGGATTTAACCGCCTAGCTAGGTGTTGATCGGAAGGTCCAGGGGTTTGAATCCCCATGGGGATAGAAGTTTTTCTGCTCGGTTTGGTTGGTGGTAGGGCTTTTGTGCCCGCCTGGCTTGCTACCACCTTCTTTCCTGAGTTTGTCGCCGTAATAAAAATGTTAATAGCATTTGTGTTCCGACAATTAGAGGTAACATAGTCAGTTCCTCAGTTGTCGAGGAGTCCAGGTGAAGCTCGCTTCCGTCTTCGGCCTTATCATCACTTACCATCAGGTGAGATAAAGGTCAAGAGCTTCCCTATCATATGTAAAAAAAATCTATATCAGTTTAATGCCAGTCAGTAAAAGCATAGAAATGATAAAAGTATTAGACTAGTAAAAGTGTATCTACAGGGGTACCAATACATATCCTTTAATTGTTTAATTAACAATTTTTATTTTTTTACAAATGCATTGCGGAAATAACTATCTGCACTAGATATAATCCCTTATTGAAATATCAATAGAACCCTTTGCAACACAATATGTAAGGTGTTTGTAAAGGGTACTATAAAAAACTAGGTATGTTTCTTATATGGTTACGCTGTATTATCGCGAGTTCACACTTCAGCGCATAAACAGTAAATTGGTTCAAAAGTTTCGCTGCACAACTTTGTTGTTCTGCCGGTAGTTACTCGTATTGTGATTATCAATTTATTACTTTACGCGATATAGATATAGTACGTTGGATCAATGTTATACTAAACTTTCTAATATAGAGAAACTCGGTTAAGGCATAAAGAAATCGACCAAATTAGTTGTATAAAGAAATAAAAAAGTAAACATTTATATAAATTTTTTAACAAACTTTTAGAAAGATTTAAAAGCATCTTATTTTGTTATTGTATGCAATAAACAATTTACAATATTTTAATTTTTAATAAAATATTAATAGATGTTTCTATATTTTAAAAACGTCTATTTTCAAAAAATATCGATAATATCTATAACAATGTTCGTAATATTCGTGAAACAATAACTTATAATTATTTCAGATAAAACATCGATTGTAAAATTACTGTGCATCTCTACATGCAATAAATATTACTTCGGAATCATCACGGCCGAGTATTTGTATTGGATTGTAGGATACATACATGAACATTCAAAGTGTAAAATGGATCAACAGAACACTGTGAGTGTTATACCGAAAGCAAATTTCAAACCTGAGAATGCTTTCTGCATTATTAAAAGCTCGATGCTTTAAAAAAGAGAACTAACAAAAGTTTTTATTAGATACAACAGTGAAGTTCTTATACTTCTTTTCACCTTTTCACGATTGTACCTAAGTGACGATAAGTACCGAATGGACGCGATTTTCACCTGGGCTCCTCAACAACAACCTCATCTTACAAAACAATGCTATTTTAACGACAATATTTATCTAATACTAGCTTGTACTATGTAAAGGTATAAAAATCTCGAGTCACAGTGTTTGTAATCGAACTCCTCCGAAACGGCTTGACCAATTTTTTTTATATATTTAGTAGATCTGCGAAAAGGTCGTAGGTTATTTTTTATACCTCTAGGTGCTAAGAGTGGCCCTTTCTAGAACTTTTTTGAACAATTATTATGGGTACAGCTATTCATATAAAGAAATAAAAAAAAATGTTTATTTTGGTAGTTAACGAGTCACTTTAGTGAATGACAGTATTTATCTGATGGCGCAACTTCCAAAAACACACGTCTATCGGCTGACCCATCGTTGATAAGGGAATCACGATTTCGATTCGCTTAATTAAAATGCAATGGTATCATTTTTAATCAAATTTGAACTCAATTATTTTGATGTTTTCAATAAATATTTCATAGATTTTTTTATTTTCCTAAATTATCAATAGATAATAGTCATGAATCAGTATGTTGATATTTATATTACAAAACTTTGTTAAATAAATCATCACAAAAAAGAAATTCACATCGGAAAGGATTCTAACCTGCTGCGTCTTCATCATGTTGTGTTGACGTAATGACCACTACACTATCGAGGACTTATCCAACCTGAGTGATTGCGCTTATACATATTATATTAATATGTTGTTGTTAGAAATAACCTTTTTAACAAGTCTATATTAACTGATGTTTGAATAAGGGTCGAAAAGTTGTAGATTATCTAAGATTATCTAAAATTTTAAATGATATCTGGAAAGCTCTGTTTTACACACCTCTCTACGCTATCGTCTCATTTAGTTGTAGAGTCGATAAAGTCTGAAGATAGAAGGTACCTCACCTGCAATGACCTAAATTCCTCAAAAGCTGAGGAGCTGGCTACCTCTAATTTATTAAAACAATGTTTGGATATTTGTTAACAAAGAAAAAACGGACAGAACTATTACAAAAAAAAAAACATTTCATTTCATTTATTTTGCTTACCACAATGGTATTCTTAGGTATTACAAATAAATTATGTACAATGGTGGCAATTCTGTTGGCACTTATTGGATTAGACTAAACTAAATTTTGTTCAAGTGCTGACAGACATAATTTGACAGCTCTAATACTAAATTTAGTTTAGTTTCATCCAGTAAGTGCTAACAGAATTGCCACCATTATGGACCTTTTCGAGCACAGCAAAAGTAGGAGACATGACACAGATATGTGGAGATTTACCATAACTTCACCAGAGGGATACTCTGTATAAGAGTCGTCTTCTTCACGGGCACCTCTTTTTTAAACATCTACCGTCAAGCAAAGTGCTTGCATTACTGTGTTCCGATTTGAATGGTTAGACATGCAGTGAAATTACTGGGTACCGTGACTTGACAGCTTATGTCACACGTTGGCAACGTATGATTATTGGTGTTCTTGTTAAGGGTTGTAGGTTTGCAAGTCTCACAGGAACCTCGTGTACCTCACAGGACCATCAGGCGGGTAGCCAGCTTGTTTGCCAACTTTGTTGTATACAAAAAAATTCACATATACAAGTTAATTTTTTAGTTACTGAAAAAATGTTGTGTGCTTGTTCAGACAAGCAAACTGAACAACTTTCACTATGGGACCAATTTTAAAATCACAAAAAAAATCAGCTGCTCCATACAAATGAACACAGATACATTCAATGAACCTAGATGTATGGAACAGCTGATTTTTGTTTTGCGATTTCAAGTTGGTCCCATAGTGAAAGTTGTTCAGTTTGCTTGTCTGAACAAGCACAAAATTTTTTTAGTAAATAAAAATTAACCTTGTATATCACTACTGAAGACAGGTCTCTTCTTAGACGAAGAGGTATTGTCTTGCCTCATGTTGACCAGACCGGTTATTGGAGGGTTTAGCTTAAAGTTCGATTCCTTCGCAAATGTGTGATTGCGGTAAATTACCTTAGTCGACTCTAACCACATCTCCGGGAAGAAAAGGAGCGGAAACGCGTGTATTCCAAATCCGTTCATACGGACCAATATTTATGACTGGGTGCTATTGATAAATTTGGAATTGGATTCATAGACATACTCCATCTGTACTGAAGATATAATGAATTTTTGAGATGGGATTTAAAGGACAGGTACATTAACCGTTATAGTTACAAAAAAATATTTTTAGGCAACCATCCATAACTTTTTAAGATATTTTGATCTGCATTCACAGATTTTGATAAAAAGTTACAGTCAACAAAAAAAATGCTGAGATAGCAAAATTTTTTTTTATGCCTATCGATTCTATTTCATATCAAAAGACTCTATGGGACCATTTAAGGTATGAGTACTAGAAACGACAGAAATCGCCAAAAACATTTCCCATACATTCTGTACGGAAAATCCTCAGATCCCATTTCCTAAGGTGATTTTCTATGAATCCTATTTCTTGCTTTTAAGGGAAATTGTAATTTAAATAAATACTAAACTAAATCATTTAAACATGTATTTATAAACAAACGCAAAAATAACTAATCTATGTATGAAATAAATTGCTCAAAATGTCCGCCGTCTTCACGAATACATAAGTTTACTCGTTTTTCTACTGAGGACGTAGCAGCTAATAATTTTCTTGGATGGATGTTATTTAAAGTCCTCGTCAATGCATCTTATAGTTCCTAAACACTGTCGTATTTCTTTTTGTAGATTTCCTTTTTTAGTTAGCCCCATAAAAAATCTAGTGGCGTTAGATCGGGGCTGCAAGGTGGCCACTTTATTGGACTATGTGTCCCTATCCACTGTGTCCTGAATTGTCTGTTCAAATTGGAACGTGTACGGCGGCTGTTATGTGGTGGAGCGCCATCTTGTTGAAAATAAACTTAACAGTTTCCCTTAAAAGTAAAAAATAGGATTCGTAGACAGATCACCGTATGAAATAGGAGCTGAGGATTTTCCGTACAAAATGTATGGGAAAGTTTTTGGCGATTTCTGTCATTTCTAGTACTTATAGCTTAAATGGTCCCATAGAGTCTTTTGATCCCTACATGAAATAGGATCGATAGGCATAATTTTTTTTTTGCTATCTCAGCATTTTTTTTGTTGCCTGTAACTTTTTTCCAAAATAAAAAAATAAAATAAATAAAATTTGTTAATACCAAAAAGAACACAGATCGTACATATTTGACAAGCCCCCACACTAGGTCGAAACCTGTCCTATAGGGGAAACATACCATTAACATTATTATTTGACGGCAACAAACAATAAGCAAAACAAAAAAAAATATATAATGTAAGTATATGTAGTTATTTTACAATATTAAACGGTACGTGTTTGATGTGTGTGCGTGTGTGCGTGTGTGTGTGCGTGTGTGTGTGTGTGGGTGTGTGTATGTGTTCAATATACGGCTATTTTAAGACCTTTATTATCTTTTCAGATTCTTCGTAGGACCATTTAATTACAGTTTGTGTAATAAGTTTCTCAGCTTCACGAACGGAACTATTTTTAAAATTACACATGTTATAACAAGTTTATTGTAGATATATGGATAAAGAAAAAATCCAAATCTATGCGGGTAAAAAGTAGTAACGACAACATTGGGTAACTTAAAAACTCTTTTTTTTAGCATTTCATCGTATATGTAATTTATTTGTTACTTTTAGTGACGCTATTTATATAAATTTATAGTTCGCTTTTCCGGCGAAGGTCAGCATTCCGAGTGAGTGGTAGATTTTTTGACGTTTTCAAGACTATGCTTCATACATTCGAATATTTTTTAATTTACTTTTTTGGTCTATTATTCTCCCAACTTTTCATCCGGACATATAAGTCACGGTCTACCGCAAGGTCCGACCTATATTCTCCCGTTGTACTGAGCGGAGCGGAGTGGAGGGTAGTTCATCGATCCTGGGGCTCATTCTGCTATTCAGTAAAACTGCTTTGGTCACTTTTACTCGCTTTTCTTGGTGCAATTTTTACATACTACAATTTCTTGGTAGGGTGGATAGTGACAAATATTTTAGTTAGTTATCGGTTAACTAAAAATAGCTGCTTCAAAAAGTATTACTATTGAAGCGTAATTGACACGCCATAAATGCGTTAACCACGCTAGTAGAATAAGGCCTGGAGTGGTAGTAGTGGTTAGCGAAGAGAGACTAGGATTGCCAGGTGTCCCAATTTGAGCGGAACATCCCGATTTTCAGAGGTACCTATATGGACAGGTGTCGATTTAGCCATGGACGCAAAATGTCCCGATTTTGGACCAGATCACAAAAATTGTGCAATGTTTCATAATAAAGCAGCAACTATTATTCATCATCATCACAGCCCATATACGTCCCCACCGAGGGGCTCGAGCCTACCTTATATTAGGGTGATTAGGCCTTAGTCAACCACGCTGGCCCAGTGCGGATTGGTCGACTTCACATACATCATTGAATTTCTTCGCAGATGTATGCAGGTTGCCTCACGATGTTTTCCTTCATCGTAGGAGCGTCAGACAAATGTACATATGAAATTCGAAACGAAAAACACATTGGTACATGGCGGGTCTCGAAACCCGACCCCCCGATTGGAAGGCAAGTGCCGAGTCCACTGCGCCACCGACGCTCTGAACTATTATTATTATAACTAAATTATTTTAGAATATTTATACCTAAATATTTGAACTGAATACGTATATAAGACTAGGCTATGAGAGTTGATTCAAAGTTAAAATCTTCTTTTTCTAACTTTCTTAAGCTAAAATCTAGTTTTTTTTCACTGCCCCGACTTTAAAGTGATAGTCCCGATTTTCACAAGCTTCTGTCCCAAAATTTCGCTATTTAGATCCGGAAACCCTACCCAACACTGCCCGAGCGCCTGTTTAGGAGATACTCAGATAATGGGCGAAACAATGCCCGATAACCGTACCGCCTCCCTAGGCAGAAGAAACCTTCCCGAGAAAGCTCAATATCTTCAACATTTCTGGTCACTCGTAACGACAATCGCAATCGTTATTTAGTTTTAACAATGCATTGCCAAGTGAGTTTCAATTTAGAGTTCATCGAACATAAGTTGGTAGGTATTATAGAATACGTATAATCTCACTGCATTGAGCCTTTTATTATCGGATGCAAAGCGTAATGCAATCTAGCATCAGATCTGCGTGTGACACTCGCTTCGAGCTGGCATTTGTTTAATATTGAAAATACCGGTAGTTTTGTTTAGCTGTGCCATTTTCCTGCTTACAGCCTTAAAGTATTTAATTTCTATTGATAAAGTGTTTTCAACAGCGGACGTTCACGGTTTATCGGTAGAAGAATGACAAGTATTGAATTGATATAGGTTAGTCACGCAATTTTGAATAACTTAGGTACATTTTTATTATACGTACATGATCACAATGGCGAAAATTGAAGGAGGCCTTTACCACTATCGTAGAAAAAGGGCTTAAATGGTGATGAAATGATACATGACATATTATATAAGTAACATAGATTTTTGTTCTTTAGCTTGTAAAATTGCCGTTCGTTAGTTTCGCTAAAACTCAAAAACGGCTTGAACGATTTGAATTTTATTTTTTCTTTTGTTCACTTAAGTGTGGTGTATGTACTGGTGTGGTTTAAGAAGAAAACTAATAAGGCCCTTGCCCCGCGCAAGGAAAAAACGTATAGGATAAAACTGTAAAGGCTCCAGTACACGTTGGCCGAGCGCGCTCAGCGAGTGCGCTCGGCAGATTTTCGTGGTACTGTTTACACGTTGGCCGTGTTTCATTCTGCGTTGGTTGCTATAGATGAAGATGGACGTTAGGGTGATCGCGGCCTAACTAAACATGAATTATTTAATGTATTTAGACAAGTTACTTACTCTGGTTTTATTGTTTTGGGTTCCATATAACGTATTCAATATGATAAAAGTCAATTACCTAAAAATCTCCCCATTACTCCATGACGCCATGTTCATGAAACAATCTTTGAGACTACTACTCGTAAGCGCGACACTACAGTCTACTCCGACGCGTAGGTCTGAACTAAACACTCGGCCAACGTGTACTGGGACCATAATAGGTTAGGTTAGACATTGTAATCACAAACAAACACCATATTGCATTCTTTGCTTGCAAGCTGTAGGCTTGTTTACATGCTTGCGTTCTGCATGCTTGCTTGCATGTTGCACTTACAGCTGCAACTTTATTATTATAAACAAAGATTTATGAATTGACTTTTATTGATTGTTATAATAAACGTTTTTGTAAGTATATGAAGTGACTTTCGATTAAATTAATGTTATACATTAATTTATTATACCAATTGTTATGTTGTTATATGTTTTAGATATCATCATCATCATCATCACAGCTCATACGTCCCCACCGAGGGGCACGAGCCTACCCTAACTAGTTATGTTAGGGCGATAAGGCCTTAGTCAAACTACGCTGGCCCAGTAGTGCGGATTGGTTGACTTCACATACTCGTAAGCGCGACACTACAGTCTATTCCGACTTTGAATTACTTCGCAGGTGTATGCAAGTTTTCTCACGATGTTTCCCTACACCGTAGTAGCGTCAGATAAAAATGTACATATGAAATTCGTAAAACGAAAAACACATAAGCACATGGCAAGATCGATCGCGGGCCTCCCTATTCTACTCGGGGCACAGTCCAGTGCCGAGGCCACAGCGCCACCGACGCTCATCCTTTAGATGAGAGTAAACTAATTAATGATACCTATTATCAGCAAATTACTAAGTTACTGTTTTTAATTCTCTTAATATATACATAGTTACAGTTGTACGTCAACAAGATCTTATTATTTTTTTATACCGCAAAGGTGGTGGTGAAAACAAGCACGTCGTCACCTGATGGTAAATGATTACCACTGCCTGTGAACTCTTGCAACACCAATAACATTACCCCTCACGTAACCAACCTTAAATACCTCGTCACGCCTTTCTTGAATAACCCCATGCTGTAGCCCCTATTGAAAATCTTGGATGGGAGTTCATTACCTTAGCGTAGGTATGCGAAAAAAAATTTCTCTAGAACCGGACCGTATGTGACCACACACGCAGATTGAGGCAGTCTCTCCTCAGAGTTAAGGGTTCGATAACGTCTGTAACACTGGGATCGCCGATTGTGATGACAGTAGTACTCTTTATGTGGCCCTACTTGGCACTTTTACATTACTAGCTTTCCGCTCGCGGCTTCGCCCGCGTTATTATTGTTTTCCCGTGGCAATTATATATTTTCCCGTAGGAATAATACATTTGTAGCCTACTATATAGAAGACTGTTATTTATATTTAGGAGCTTCGGATAAGAAATTTCATAGAAATTGGAGCAGATTTTAAATATTTTCCACAGAAACTTTTAAACCCTATTTTGCCCCCTAAGGGGGTGAATTCAAATAAACCATGAAACACGTATCTTTTCAATGAAATGTTTTTTTAAAAGCACGAATCTCAAGTTTTATCAAAATCGTTGCTAATTTAAAGATTTTTCCACACAAACTTGCAACCCCTATTTCATCCCTTCAGGGCTAAAATTTTTAAAATCCCTTCTTAATGTGCGTCCACATTTTGAATTAAAATAACTGTCCAAATTTCACGTTTCTACCATTAGCATAGTTACGGCTGTGCGTGCGTCTAATATGTCAGTGGGAACGTTTCCTTATAAAGCTTTGGGCCGGTTAGGCAACCCGGTGTGAAGTACTGCTGTTCTGTTGAGGTCACCAAGCTTTTTGGAAGCCAGTTAGACCTTAGTTTCCAGATGACCGCGGAACTTGATGCCACCGAATATGTTAACACCAAAGATTCCAATACTGTTCGATATTTTAAGGGGTGTGCTAAGGAACTGTGGAGCCAGAGTGAATGTGATTTTTTTGTGGTGAATGAGCAGACTTGTGTCTTGGTCGCTTTGAATTCGGATAAATTTACTCCTCTTCTTTTTTTATTAAGTAAAATATTAAGGTTCTAGCCTTCAAAAACTTTAAAAAAAAATCGTCAGAGTTTCTGCTGTATTCAATATTTCAAACATCCAGTAAGCAAAGAAGACTGAAACAATCCCATACCAATCTGGGCCCAGTGCCTATGTAAAGAGATAAAAAACTTATAAATAGCTCACTGAAAATTCTGCAAGTTTCAACAATCTGAAAGTCGAGATAGGTATTGGAGGTTTAGTAAAGTGAGATTATGTTGCGAGGTCGTCGGCTTAGTGTATTATTGCAGTGCAGTGAATAGTTTCTATCCCCTTAGTTAAAACAGCGTTCCAGTTTCAACAATATTCAATCCACAAGCCGACGATAAAATCCAAAATAACAATTCCAAGTCAAACGTACAGGCAATCTTTAGTGTCCAAAGTAAAAGCAAGGATCCGTACAAGGTTGGCAGGTTCGGAATCCGTTAAAAACAAAGAGATGGTCATTGAAATCAGGAAATAAACGGAAAAGCACTCATACCTACATATCATCAGAATAGTAAACACGGTAAGCATGATTTAGGTACACTATATTATCTGTTAATGAAAATGAAACAAGTGAACAGAGCAAGCAAATGTCATGTTAGTGCCATAGATTAAATATGGGACTGATTATATTCGATAGCTATGAAATCGATAATTTATAGTTGTTCAGTAATTGACAGACGTTTTTAATTTTATTAATATGCATTTCTAAACTTTTTATTGAATTGTAGTTAAGTATGGTGTATTTTGATTACTTTAACTATCTAAAAACTTCACGCATTTTTATTTTGTAATTCAAAAATCGATTTAACAAATATTTAAATATACTATTATCTCACAAAAATAATCATTTTCATATTTCTTTGCTTGTAGATTGCGAATTTATGCAGATTTTTGGTATTTTGTATAAAAATATGTAACTTATTATTAGACCAAATCCCAACTCATTACATTTTGGACCCAACATTTTCATTCTCCTTTGACGAGATTATATTACGAAAAAGTGAAACATAGAAACACAGCTAACTCCTTTCTTTAATGTGTAATACAAAAAGTAGTTAATTCAGTCTAGTTTTAGCGGAGAAAACAGGGGACTACGAAACGTATATTTTGTGTATTTTTCATAGGTACGATTATTTTCGGTCCAAGCTGCAGACGTGTCTATCGCACTCAGTTCGGTTGGTCGAACAGCGCGATAGCTATACATTTTACAAATACCTTTTTTTGAATGTACACGACCTTAGTGTTTCTTCTTAAAAAATGTGTAAAATATTCCTATTGGAATATCGCGGAAAATCAACTTATTACGCTTGAAGATTTCCCGTTCGACGCAAACGGTGAAATAAATTTCATTATTCTAAACTCTGCAATTCGAGAACACCAATTTTTTTGCGGAAATTCTGCGCGAATAAGTTTTGGTGAATTTTTCATTGTAAAAATATTTCGCCGACACAGAGTAAACCGTCTTGAATCGGCAGGGCTGATTAGAATCGATCAATATTCGTACACTGTGGTCGACCTTAAAGCGTTATTTATATCTTTTTTAATATATAAAATTCTCGTGTCACAATGTTTGTTACCGAACTCCTCCGAAACTGCCTGACCGATGTTTATGAAATATTTTGTATATGTTCGGTAGGTCTGAGAATAGGTCGTAAACTATTTTTTATTATGGTGAAACGTAGTTCGCCGGCACAGCCAGTCTTCTTCTAATATATAAAATTCTCGTGTCACACACAGTACTTGTTACCGAACTCCTCCGAAACGGCTTGACCGATCTGTATGAAATTTTTTGTGTATATTCAGTAGGTCTGAGAATAAGTCGTAAACTATTTTTTATTACGGCGAAACGTAGTTTGCGGATACAGCTAGTAATTTATAAAGAGTAATTTGTACACTACTTACTAGGAATCGGTATCCATATTAAAAGTAATATTTCATTTCCTGCTGACTTTATGACTCGTTTATATTCGTTGAATTTATTATCTATCATTAGGATACTATCAAGATATCTATCCTTTTGTTATTTAGATTCCATTAGTGAAAATAAAATTGCATCAAGATTTAAAAATAGCTGTTTACACAAGCGCCCAATTATCCGCTCAATTCATGACAAAACATGACTATCTTTAGACAGCCGCAAGTCGGTTCGCTCGTCTTCATGTTCTACAAACATTCAAACTATACAAGCAAGCACTAAAATAAATAAAATGCACTTGGAAATTCATCCAGCAACTTCCCTTATCACAGCTTCGCTCTTCCCGTCCTAACAAACGCCATTGAATTACAGTTGTCGATTGAACGTAGCCGTCGAACGATTGGCATTCCGCGACGTCCATTGTCTGTGTGCCGCGGCCCCCTTTTTGCTGCGGCTTGAATAACCGGCGATGTATTGTGCGCCGCGGGAGAGGAACGAGCGAGTCCTGCCATTGTTTCGCCGCCGTCAACACTTCTCAGTAAATGAATACGGATGCGAAACTGGGACGTTTACTGTACTTGTAGTTAGATTGTCGACGGTCCGTAAAATGCATAACTAAAAAGTGGGAAATGTTGCTGGCGAAGCTTTTAAATGCTACGACAATTTAACCCTGCACAATCGCGTTGAGCTGTTGAATGAGTGAATTGTTAGTAATGAACCCAGTTTTAATCGTCTGGCTTGTTTTGTTTTTCGTTACTACATAGCTGTCAAAATGTTTCTTTCAAGGATCCTGTTTTGATCGACGTGTTTGACGTCAGAAAGCCAGGGATAGTTTTTTTTAAAGATAAATGGAAATGTTTATTTCTTTATTTTCTAAAGGAACTTACAAGCTCTTATCTTATTACTTACGTGGAAATTTTTACAAGTTTTTCACTTTAATAATATCATCACTCCATCTGTTCCAGAATTCGTCAGTTATTTGAAAATAATTGGCCGAAATCGGTCTAGCGGTTCTCAAATTTGTGCTTAGCAACATATTTAGTGATACTTTTTTTTATTTTTGTTTATACACGGTGTTTCATAATAACCAATAAATAATCAATGCGCTAGCTAAAACTAATTATTAAATTGTGTTTACCCGTAATGTCATTCAACCCAAAATCATAGACATACTGATGATACTATGATATACATGAAATTTTTGGGTTGAATGACATTACGTGTAAACACATTTTAATAATTAGTTTTAGATAACGCATTGATTATTTATTGGTTATTATGAAACACCGTGTATAGATTCGGAGCACATAGATAGAAGTAATTACGCGATTTGAAAATTAACTGAGGAAACGCGGAATATATATAAAAGGAGCACATAGAATAAATTTCTAGAATTGTAATATTATAGCCCAGCCAGATTTGAATTGTAATATTATAGCCCAGCCAGATTTGAATTGTAATATTATAGACCATCCGGATTTAACAAGAGAGATGGGATGCAAAGACGAATGAAAGGGAGTTATATCGATCGATTATTTGCGAATGTGTCGGTGAGACTCAACTCACACTGGATCGTGGCGCGATATGAAACATTATAGTTGCTCATAGGCCGTAGATGTTTCAATTAAAGGCTGTGTGAGATGAAATTGGTTAAAAGGAGTAGGTATGTGTGATTGTGGGAATTATGGGGAGAATGCTTTCCACGTCTTGTGGGAGTGTCCACTGTATGTGGACCTAAGTGCAAAAATGATGGATAATGTCAAATGAATTACAAATTGTATGACTGAAAAAATGGAGACAGACTGCTCTTTTTAGTAATGTCTATTCATCTATACATATATATATGTATATATAAAAAAAGGAGAAGTTCTGTGAATTCTATGAAAGTGAAATTTGGACAGTTATTATAATACAAAATGCGGACGCACATGCACTAAGAAGGGATTTAAAAAAAAATTATCCCTAAAGGGATAAAATAGCGGTTGCAAGTATGTATGAAAAAATCTTTAAATTAGCAGCGATTTTGATAAAACTTGAGATTCATGCTCTTCAAAACGTTTCATTGAATACGTATTTAATGGTTTATAGAAATTCATCCCCTTACGGTGCAAATTAGGTGATGAAAGTTTTTATAGAAAATATTTTTAATCTGCTTCTATTTCTATGAAATTTATTATACGAGCTGCTAAATATAAATAACAATCTTCTATTATATTATAATAGGGTACAAAATTATTTTTCCTACAGGAAAATACAAAATTCCCACGGGAAGATAATAATAACGCGGGCGAAGCCGCGAGCGGAAAGCTAGTATTAAATAAAGGGCTATCCATTATTGCCGAACAAGTTTAGATTCATCTCTCTTTTTCGACTAGTATGTAAATTATGGTTGTAATTTACTTATAAGTAATTAAAAATAAATGTTAATTTAAAATAAAAGTGCTAATTGGATATTTTAAAAATTTCTTTGTTTTTTAATAATAATAATTGTTGTCATCACTGGCTTCAATTTTTTGACAAGATTTAGTCTATGGGTACCTATTTAAAACTAAGCTTTGGACCTTTAACGAATGGACATCTAATGTTTAGAAATGTCCAATTTCAAGCCTTACTTGGGATCAAACTTTCATTCCTTGTTTTACCCTTTTCAAGTTTTATTTTCACGTCAAAGGTGGCATAAGTCCTTCTTAGAATTCCGTCTCGCTATCTACCAAAATCGTTTTGCTGACTAAAGGCGTAAAAAAGGTAATGTAAAACAGAATTACTTTCACGTTAAAGATATGTTCTCGTATATACCTACCAACGAAACGAAAGATTTTGAAGCTAATGCTTAATTTGAAATCTGTGTCCTAGATAAAATAAAAACATAATGATTGTTAATCTAATTTCGACGGCTCAATTTCTAAGCAAGACTATTAACTATAATCAAAATTTTCACATAATTATTACTTTCTATTTTAAAAAGGAGAAAAAATTGTATTTACACTTGTTTAGAAGTTGGGAGAAAACCCATAGAAATATTTAATGTTGACACTATTTAATATTTTTTGTGAAAGTGATATATGTTTTGATATGATAATAGATTGAAAGGCGGCATTAAATAAATGGTCATTGCATTCAATTTGCAATTTTTTGAAAATTTTGAAAAACGTATCTTTCAATAAATATCTTAAAAAAGGAATATTTAAACATTTTCTGGTGTAAACATAGCTTCATTCTCTTTTTTCTATTTTACAGACAAGCCCCGCAAAACATAGCAACTAAAGCTGCAGAGGATTTCCCTGATCCAAAGTAACCATGGCCCGTGAGAGCACCTGTTTTCTATTAGCGTAGCAGCGAGCATCGAAACAAACTTTTATTGTTTTCACATTTCGTTTCGTTAGCGAGATTCGCCGCAGCTGGTCAAATTCAATACATGGTAGACAAAGAGTTCCACCGAACTCTCAGATCTACTTCGGAAATTTTGCATGTTAGCTACTTTATTTATTTATTATTTTAATCTTTATTGCACAAGAATTAAGCACAAAGGGCGGGCTTAATGCAACAAGGCATTCTCTACCAGTCAACCGAATGGTATGTTATAACGAGGATTGTGTTTGGCGCAAGCAAAGATAAAACAAAATTAAGAAACTATGTAATTACCTTATTCATACGTACACATATAATAAATATATAGATCAATACATGTACAGATAAATACAATTTCAGCTCGATTTATCATTCGAAATTAAAGTAGCGATTAAAACTCATGTAAGTGATTTCAAATAGTGCCCACGAACCAGCCTCTTGAATATAAGTTTACTTGGAGACGCACGGATGTGGTATGGGGAGATCATTCCATAGACGAATCGCAATGACACTTTAACGAGGAGGAGGAGAAATTGGTGGGGTGAATAGGGATATTCAGAGTGAGTGAGGTTGCCAGATGAGCGAGGCTCATGATCATGTGTGGACCTTAAAAATTCAATACGGGATTAGAGGTATGAAGGAGCCCTAGGGTTAAATAAAATGTCAAATAAACAGCAGACCACCCTAAGGCCCGCATGTGGCTTCCCATATCAATTGCCGACGATAAGATGAGATGTGGTCAAATTTACGGGCACCAAAAATAAGTCTTATCCCGTTATTTACGAGACGATCCAGTCTATTGAGTAGGTCTTGGTTAGCATCTGTAAGGCAAACATCAGCATAATCTAGAGCTAAAAATAGAAGCCTAATAGGATTGCTAATATTGCATATATAGATAACATAACTTTAAGTTCAAGTCAGTTATAGGGATAACATTACGATGGAATAATAAACAAGTGATAAAATTGATATTAAAATCATGCACAGCCAGAGCACCATCGAACGCAAAAGAAGAAGATTTTATATTTGACAGTTTCTTAAAGTACTCTATGATATAAGCTCAAAGTCTAGTCGATGATGTCAGCCCCAGAGACAAGCACGTCAGAAAACTGATGGGTGATGAGTCACTGTAGCTAAAAAGCTTTAGAAACCTTGAACATCGTTGTCTAATAGTAGCAAGTCTTTCGGTATTCTACAGGTTGTATTTCGACGACTGTTTGTTGAAATTACGCAATATTTCTACCAGCACTATTCCACCATCGGACTATGCGGTGGTGAGGGTTTCCATTCGTACGTGGTTGTGGTTGGTATCAAACGTTTCGCTTCCATATTCAACATCCAAACTACCAGAGTAAGGAATAACCTTTCTGCATCCGTGCTTTTAAATAGAGGATTTTCAGAACAAAAGTGAGCAGGCACTGTTTGAGTTTACAGCCTCCACCTTAGGCCACATCTTCGCTTTCCAGGCGGGACTATTGTCAAAAGTATTCAAATATATCTTTAAAAATCCAACTAGTGCGCGTCCGACTCGTACATCAAGGGTTCCATACAAACTTATTCAACTATACATATAAGTTTCTATTTACGGTTTTCAGATATTTTCCTTGTCACGGCACTGCTTGCGAAATTTCATGATTCTGGGTCGACGTTCGTTCCCTATAGCTTTTGATTCCCTTGTGAAATCGCAAAATATGCCACATAAGCGGTCATAATTATGCGTTGACTTACAAACAAGTTTATTTTTTTCACAGCTGAGACCGTAGGACCTAATATTTTTTTGAGATAATTAATCAACAAGATTTGACAAAACGCCTGCCAATCTGCATAACAATTATTGTTGGCAGTATGTTCACTTCCATTTACATTTACCCTGACTTACTCGTACAAGGTTCACCTGTTTTACAATATACCTACACTTAGTCAATCTAGACTTATAATGGAAAATTTTGTTGTTAGTATATTTATCTAATAGATGATTTTTTTCTGACAAAGTCTTTTTTTACAGACAGAGGTAAACAGTTAAATATTTTGGGTAGGTATCTACAAACACATCTTTTTCCATGATAATTATTGACATATGGCACACTAAACATTTCATTTTGTCTTTTTCTATGTAATAGTTTACTGGTAGCTTAAAAACTTCACTATCAAAATTTTCTAGAGTAATTTACATCTTTATTCTCTCATGGACTGGACTTGATTGAATGACATGGATTTGACTTGATAGTTTGCTATCTCTACGCGTTTCTTAAAAAAGTGGTCTTGACAGACACACGGACAACGAAGTTATCCTTTTTTTCCTTTTGATGGTTTCTTTTAGTCTTTTGTTATACGGAACGTATATCAAAAGAATAAAAGGAACCATCAATATCATAGTGCAAGACAAAAATACGATTTCCGGTCAGATTTTTCCTCATTTGTTCATTATTATTTAATGATGACATCATTGAAATTATGGCATAGTGATGATATCATTGGAGATCGGTAATACGAAATGCGGCATTTCATGACTTCTTTTTCTCAAATTTATACCATATCAATACGATGAAAGATCCATAATTGGCCTGCAGATTGCCTATTACCGATCTCATGGTTTTGCAAATGATATCATAGTGCAAAACGAAAAATACGATTTCCGGTTACATTTTTGATCACTTGTTCATTATTTAATGATGAGATCATTGAAATGGTGCCATAGTGATGATATCATTGGAGATCGGTAATACGAAATGCAGCATTTCATGACTTCTTTTTCTCAAATTTATACCATGTCATACAATGAAAGATCCATAATTGGCCTGCAGGTGGAATTGGTTTCCGCAGGCGGCGGTTGGGCAGAAGAAGGCGAACTTACGCCCTCCACCAACTACGCTGAGGGAGTGTCTAAAGGCGTTCCATAGACACTCCCAACCCTGAAGAGGGACCCGGTGTGGCCGGGCAGCATCGCACTCGACACACAAAGCGATTGCGAAAAGTACCCTTTGTGTGCCGAGAATGCGATTAGACGGAACCCCCCAGTATTTTTTAGTGAGTATGTCTCGATTGGCGGGGCGAGTCTCACATAACCGCAGGCGGACCCCACTCCGTTTGCGGTAGATTTAAAATCTTTTTTACTGGGTAAAAAAAAAAAAAAGGTGGAATTGGTTTATGACATGCTGGTCCAAAGGGTCGGTACAGTTATTCTTTTCAAGTCTTCTATCTTCTAGGTATTCAAGTATTCAATCTCTTCACAAGAAACTCTTACAACATCCACGGTAAGGGGAACTACGTTCGATTTCTGCTGATTTTCGATGAAAGTCAAAATAATATTGATTTTCGACATAATTACTCAATTGATTTTCATCGCATACGAAACGAAATTCAAAAGAAATCGACACTCGACGAGCGTTCGATGCTAACGAATGATCCAAAAATATAGGGCCCTAGAACGCCAATAAGATTCTGCCTATCTAATGAGCCACCGCTGAACCGAAGCTAAGTCGTTGCGTTCGACAAATCAGAACGCCACATCATCACGTCCTCAAATAGTGGATATTCAATAAAGGCGCTCTGATTGGTCGATCTTAACGGTTTAGTTTCGATTCGGCTGTAAGTTATTGGTAGAATAGAACCAAATGAGCGGCCGCGCACTTAGTCGAAGCGATCAACGGCCACAAACGTCGTGGGCCGTCACGACTGGTCGTGGTTATGGCCGTCTAGTGCGCGAGATCCCTAAGCCCTCATTCATAGGAGCGTTAAAAAAGCGTTGCGTTAATCCCGGCGTTAGCGCTTTTATAACGTTCGCTCTTAGAGCGTTCGCTATACGATGCAAAACTCTATGCTCAACGCCGAGCGTTGAAAAAAACGCTGCGTGGTTAAAAGCGTCGCATTAGAAAAGCGCTGCCGTATTATATGTACAGCCGGCTTCAAAAGTAGATAACCATTTTTAAGCATTTTATTACCATGTCACACCAACTATTGCTTTTATTTAGTATGGTTACACTTATATTGCATTGTTAATAAATGGTGTGATACCGTAGTAAAATATTTATCTACTTTTGAAGCCGGCTGTTACATAGGAATGCATTTGTTCTATTTGAACGCTTTAGAACGAACGTTAGAAAAGCGCTAGTGTGAACGTTATAAAGCAAGTGAACACCGGAATTTAACACAACGCTTTTGTAACAAATTTCAAATTAATGAATGCATCTTAAGCTGAGATTGATCTTAAGATACAGTTTTGGCGTTAAATGTATGGAACATCTGTCAAAAACACTATTTTAAGATCGGTCTTATTCTTGATATGCAATTATTAATATAAGCTAGCGCGCGGGCAAAGTTTACTCAGCTCTAGATATCTTTTCAGTTTTTCACATAGGAGAGATCTTCCCTTAATACGTCTCACTATCGAACATTAATATCAAACCTCACAAAAGTCGGTGAAATGGACCGCGAAAGGGGAAAAAATGTAATCCGTGCAGATATTTCCGAGAGGACGCGGCGTACACTCGCGATTTGAAATTCAACTGAGGAAACGCATAATAAATCGGATCCGAAGTGGTGGGAGAAATAACAGGCGAAATACTGTTCAGGGGTGTTACCACGATCGTTTAAAGCAGGGTTAAGACGACATTGAAACAGAGACACAGCTATAGCAGCGTATAGCGCCATCTCGCTTGAACGGTTCAAATACCGTTCTAAGTGATCATGGTATGTGATATGTGGGCTGGTAGCCGTAGTAAATGTGGTTTCCGTTGCTGTGAATAGAAAAAAGACACCAATAGTGTCTGTACACGTGCTTCAAATATTTTGGTTAGGTGATGTTGTTCATTTTCAATTTAGATCCGTTTTGATTTTACCTGGTGTTATATACAGCTTGATAAATTTTTTATTTAATTCATCGGGGCCCCTGTCTGAGTAGTGGTATGACATTTTTAAAATTTTTATTTTATTTATTTTGATAGCCCAACAGAGTTACACTTACAATAAACATATTTCTTGAAAACTAACACGAAATAAGGCCAAAACAGGACATGACATGAGATCAATTTAATAAGAATGAATAGTTTCTACGTCAAAAAATTCATTTACTTATCCTTTTAGAAATTTCACAAAGCGGTTCAAATTTAGGTTTTGGTTTGATATAAAAGTGTTGGATGTCATTTTGATAATTAGGTTTACTCTCGATACGGTGAAATTTCTTTGATATCGCAATTTGTTTTTTCAACGCGCAAATTGCGTACAAAACAATTACCTATTTACCCCAACACAGTGCTGATCTATCATAACTACTAGATCAGCAATATAACAAGGTACCAACCAATATATCCTAATATGTTTGATATCATTATATAAGTTTTCCAGCTTAATTTTTTTTAAACCAAATCGGTAAGTTTTCGTTACCTTGTTTTGTTGATTTAATATTAAGTGGAAACAGTATGTATGTTTTACACCTAACAGGTATTGAAAATCGTTTTTATAGCTCGTTATATCATCCTTACATTCACTGTTGTCATAAACCAATGGTTCATGTAAAAATAGAACGCTTGATTTTCGCCGCTAGAAATGTCCCTGCTCAAAATGTCAAGTAAAAAAAGTAAAAGGCAGTAGGGTATCTGGTATCTGTAATATCAACCACCAATAATAAAAAAAAATACAAACTACTTCGTTTATTGGAAGAAAATTGACATGTTTCCAGTGCATTCCATGAATATAAACTCATAATAATGAAATGGTACCTATAATTCTACGTTTGCCTTATGGACCAACCACATTATGTTCAATATTAGCTTCCTCACACCGACCTGATACAAGAGCCCTCGGAGCTAGACACCACTAGATCATGCAATTAAGGCAACTATCGTGAGCTCGCAAACTTGCTGCCTTAACTCGCTCTCGACTACACTTATTAATTGCGAATTTGCAGAAACTACACAGATCCTGTTACCGTGAAATTGAGATGACATCGTTACTAGATTGGATCTAAAGCTATTCATGTTTCAAATTTGGAGTACCTCATTTGGTGGTACATACAATGCAAGCATCTTCAACACAATTTCATTTAGTTTTGTTTGAATTAGTTTAGTACTAATATTTTACGCTTTCCTACCACTCAACGCAAATTATTATTGTGTGTGGAGCTGAATATATTATTAACTACATAATATTTTTAGCCCATCCGACGCTAGATATTTTTCTTGTAATATGTTACTGTAAAAGTCGGTATATTGGTAAATCTTAGGTTTTGCCGGTAAATCTTAGGATTTACCAACATGAGTTGGTAAATGTAAGGATTTTATAGAGAATAGACGATATTTCGGGCTTTTACCATTAGAGTTTGGGATATGCTAGGATTTACCAATGACCGTTGGTAAATGTTGGTTTTGAAAATTCTTTCGAAGAAACTATAGGTAACAATATTCTTTCATTTCATATATACTGTACACTGTATTTTGTACTTGTCAAGCAGTTTTAATAAAAATGATTGGATGTGATATGAAAGATAACACGAAAAACAAAATCCTCGAATGGCAAGGGAGCGTTTGCGTGTAGCAATTCTAGAGTATCATCATCATCACAGCTCATACTCTCTACTCTAGAGTATGTAAAACCACAAATTCAATGTCGATCGATTTCAATTCATTTTAAGATATACCTAGTGAGTGAGTGGAGTCAGATCAGGTACAGGACCCAAAAAAATTAAAAGCTAGACTTAATTTTTTTTTGCGCAACTATCAAAACTACGAAGAACGGTCATCAGCTTTTATAATATTAACAAGCTTATAATTATCAGTTTACTGAAGTCACATTATTAAAGAAAACATTTTTTGCAAACAGTGAAATAGTACATTCCACTTAGCAACAAAAAGGTAAGCGTGACACAGTTGGATAAATAACAATGAATATCACAAAAGGCCAGATTCAGATACAGCGTTGTGCATTCTGAACAGTGTTGTTAAATATTAATCACGCAACTTAGTATATGGCATATACATGATAAGAAATTTGGCAGGCTTATCTTACTGCATGGAAAACAATATTATTACAATATAGTTGTTTATTTTATTTTATTTGTACATCGAATATGTCCATATGTTGTCTGTTTTTAAAGCACTATATTACACGAATGAGTGAGTTTATGATTAACTTGCTTTAACATTTTTAATTAAAAAAAGAATTTAAAAATAATAAGCAAAGGCGACCTTACTGCCGAAGCTGCAGTCTCTACCAAGCAACCCATGAAACCAGAAACGGATTTTTACAACGAAATTAAAATTGCAAGTATGCGTTTTGTTCTAATAGCTCTTATCACAAGTGTTAATAGCAAAGTCTTGTTCTATTACAGTATCAGTACTAACAGTCACTCATCACGATGGAATCAACTACATGCAAACGTCAGTCATCACATGATAGACTGTTATTCCATAGCAGTGACAAAATGTGTGGCGAAATATCTTATGGACGTGCTCACGTGCTTCAGTTATGAACATGTTTAGCGTCACTGTGATTCGTCTATGGAATTACCCCACCACGTCTGTGCGTCTCTAAGTAAACTCATATTCAAGAAGCTGGTTCGTGCACATTAATTGAAGTCATTTCAGTGATTATGCCTTCCATAGTAGTATTCGTAGCAGGATGACTTTGGATGAAATCATTTAAGTGATATCTGTACGCATTATTCTATACTAACAAAAAGTCACTTGCATCTTTCTTTCTTTCAAAGCTCAATGAATATTATAAAAAACTTTAATCAAATAAAAACCAGACTAGTACGCGAAGTACATTCGTTACGAACTTTAATTTCATTTTTGATAGTATACAGGGTGTGAAAAGACCGGTACCGAAGCCGAAACCCACTATTGCTCCCATCATCACTATAGTTTTTGTCTTCTGGATCATGGTTGTGAAACTAAAATAGTTGCCGAGATATTCAAGGTTAAAGTTACAATTTTTTTCGAGATTTTTAAACAGAACTGTTCGAAATGTATTTTGATAATTTCCGTCCAAAGATACTTCTACGAAAAAATCTGTATTTCTTAACAAAATTTATGATTGATAAAAACTTTTTAACAAAAAATTTAACCGCCGAAAAAACTAAAAAGCAAAAACACTTAAAAGTAAAAATAATATAAGAATAGGTACAGACAACATCACACTTCTATTTTGAAGTCGGTGCCAAACGATGATCTCCTAGAAAGTGACAGTTTTAGTTTTTTCGGCGGTTCAATTTTTTGTTTAAAAGTTTTTATTTTATATTTTTTTGTGACTTTTATCTATTAATTTTACAATCAGTGAGTGAATCATCAATCATCCCCCGTTATTGTACCTTTAGGGTTGGAATTGTTTTTTCAAATTTATATGGGACCACCCTCGGGGTATACCCTTTCCAATAAAAAAAGAATAATCAAAATCGGATCACTCTGTACGAAGTAATGCGTGGTAATTGATCACAATTAGTGAGTAAATGAACAATAATTTCCAGTTTTCCTACCCTTAGGGTAGCAATTTTTTTTTTCAAATTTAAATGGGAGCACCCTCGGGGTATACCCTTTCCAATAAAAAAAGAATCATCAAAATCGGAGTTCTCTGTGAAAAGTTATGCGTGATCATACATAAAAAAAAATATATATATATATATACGCGTCAAATTGAGTACCTCCTCCGTTTTTTCGTTGGTAAAAAGGAATCTCTTGCGCGGGAAACTCGTCTTGCACTCACACACTGTATGACCCCCGACGCGATATCCGAACGCGCAACCCAGGCGCGGGCACGCGTTACATTGCGTAGAATTTATTTTTTAAGCCTAAAAATTAATTTCGTTTCACATCATTGATTTTTCGTTATATTGCTTTATTTAATGGTCTGAATGCGTAGACGCGGGCTTCTGTATACGTCTTTTTACAACCTGTATATTAAAATCCTTCCTAATATTATAAATGCGAATGTTTGTGAGGATGTTTGTTACTTTTCACGCAAAAAACTACTGAATGGATTTGGATGAAATTTTGACGCTGGTAGCACACCTCCGCCGCGGAACTGTAGTAGCGAAACCGCTAAACGATTCCGCCACGTTGTCGTTTGTAAGGCGCGCGAGCTCTGGCGAGCTTGCCTGCTCTTGGCGCTGTCTCTGTCGCGGTTCCGCCCGATCTGCTCAGACGCCATCTACACCTCCGCGTTCGCTTCGCCGTTTTTTTTGTTCCTGATTATGCGACGCGGTTTCGCCTTGTTAGTTTCGCGGCGGAGGTGTGCTACGGGCATGAAGGTAGACGGATTACGACAGGGATTAACAGATAGGCTACTTATTATCCCGGAAAGTAAGTAGTTCTCGCGGGAAAGTAGATTTGCAATTTTTTCTTTGAACTTTTGAGGCAAAACATTGGTAGTTCATGAGCACAGGTGGTCAACAATAAAACAAAAAATCAACATCCCTGTTTTCTGAGTGTTATGTCTATTATTCAATGTTCGCGTTGCCGGTGTTATTTTTTTTTGCTCGTGTACTCGCTTACGACTCGTGCATATCTACTTAGCTAGCTACCTAACCGGAATAAATGAATTATTGACTGCGACACCGGGACATGTCCCGATGTACCGGGACATATGGCAGCCCTATTTTACATACAACACATAATTTTAGACATATTCATACCTATACATGACCTATACCTAATATTATTACGTTTAAACGCCAAGCAATAGGCAGTACTTCCTGAGCTCCCGGCTAGTTGTCATTGCCTACCTGATACTTTGAAACAATAATAAACGACAGTGATTGTGTTAAGCAATATAAGAATAACACGTAACAGTACCATTGTTATTATACGAAATAAAGTTATTCTTAAAATTCTGTCTGTCTGTCTGTTACGCTTTCAAGACTAAACCACTAAGTAAATTTTATTGAAATTTGGTATAGAGATGCCTTAAACCCTGACGAAGGACATAGGCTACATTTTATCCGATATATAAGGAGTTCGTAAGGGTTCGCATGGTTTAACCGAACTCGCGATATAACATGATTCCACGTAGACGAGGTCACGGGTAACAGCTATATTTCATATTTTGATTTCATCTCTGCGTCAACACAATTCACATTTTAACTTGCTGTTCGGTTAACTAGTAGATAATGCCTTATCGCATTAGATCCGCTTGTTATAATTAATATTCGTGTAATTAATATTAAAATAAACCTATAATATGAAAATGACCTAAAACCGTTTTTAATAAACATTTTGACAAACAGAAATCAAAACCTTTATGGGGAACCATACCAGCGAATAGGCGATTAAAGACATCAGCGGGCGGTAAATTGGTTCCCCCGTTCATTTGTTTAAGTGAAAACATTTTTCTTGCTCACAATATTACTTTTCGGATTGGATTGGAGGTTGTGGAGGTCGTAAAGGTAACAAGTTGCCAGCAAATTGGGACACTCTACCCCTTGTTTAAAATCATTGTGAGGCGATATCGTTCAGCGTGTTCGTATTTGTTGGAATAGCTGCTTACTATAATGAAAACTTTCCTCCTGTTTCTACACTATACATCTAGTCTGAGTTCCAGGCCGCAATGGTTTCAATGGTAACGAAAAGGCTGACTATCTGGTAAGAAAGGGATCGGAAACACAGTTGGTCGGTCCGGAATCATTTGTCGGAATCACCTTAAAAACAGTTAGTACAGGCCTTAGTAAAATTAATGAATCATCTATGAATTAATACGTTTAATGAACGGTTTCAAATTATACCTACGCCTAAACTTAGTTTCGTCATATTAAACTTGATTGAGGTAAGAATTTAGCGGTCCCCCGACGCGATCACAATTAGTGAGTAAATCAACAATAATCTTTGTATCCGTTTCATTTTCGGTTTGAAGAAATTCGACCATATCTCCGAGTTTCGAAACGATCTCAAGTGGCTACCCATCCGTTTCCGTAGGAATACTCGAATACTTTGTTTCCTCTTTAATGTCCTTTTCAATCCCATGTATCCATCATACCTTCGAGAGCGCTTTTCCTTCGCTAACTCGTCTAAAGCTCTCTGTAGATCCCACCTTAAATCTCTTCTTAGTGTTCCTTCCTGTAATTCCACTTTCTTTTCCTATTCATTTACGGCCCATGCAGTTAGACTTTGGAATTCGCTTCCACCTAACATACGGGATTGCCAAACTATTTGCTCGTTCAAGCGGCGCTTAAGGGAGTTCTATCTATCCAGGTCCTAACATTAATCGCTAGAATTATAGATATTTGTGTTGCTGGTTTATATATATTTTTTACGTTTATTTATTATCTTTCTGACTATTATTAATATACTATGTTTATTATTATATATATTTTTGTTCTTCTGTTATACACGCATACCATTTTTATAATACAATTTCTCCTCTCGCGGTTCTGCTGGAAGAAATTTCATTTTTGAAATAAGCAGTACCTTTGTACATCTTTTCTTCTGTGTTGTTTATATATATGTTAATTTCTGCGTGCATAAATTGTTAAATAAATAAATAATTTCCTGTTTTCCTACTTGGGTAGGATTTTTTTTCAAATTTAAATGGGACCACCCTTTGGGGTATACCCTTTCCAATAAAAAAAGAATCATCAAAATCGGAGTTCTCTGTAAAAAGTTATGCGTGATCATACATTAAAAAAAATATACGCATCGATTTGAGTACCTTCTCCATCGTTTTTTCGTCGGTAAAAAAAAGCTACCTCGTCTTGGCAAAGTGCTTGTAGCTCATGAACTGCTAATCCGATTTTCATAAAACATACCTATCGCGATGATATTGCTCGCACCTTTGGGACGGCTCCGCTCAGTACCTGCTCGATGCTCTGGACAGATTGCAGCGTCGCGCTATTCGCATTATTGGCGATGTAGAGGTAACTAACACCCTCGAGCTTCTACAACTTCGTCGTGACATCGCCTCTCTTAGAGCCTTTTATCGAATGTTCCATTGGGAATGCTCTAAGGAGCTCTTTAACCTTATCCCTCCCTCTCCATTCCTTAACAGAAACACGCGTAAGGGCCTTCGGAGTCATCCGTACACTGTGTCCTCCTTTTCACACCGTACCAAGAAATTCCAAGATTCCTTCTTCTGTCGTTCATCCCACACTTGGAATTCTCTACCTGCGTACGTGTTTCCTCCATCCTACAACATGGGTTCCTTCCTCCAAAAGAGGCGTGAAAAAGCATCTTTTGGGCCGGCAAGGGGCGGGCAGGTAGGATAGTGGATGTCGTCCCTACTCTACCTGTCAACTCATTTGGGCCTCTTTCACCGCTTAACATCAGGCGGCAGGAGGTCATTTGCCGGGTCATACATAAAAAAAAATGGCTTTCGAATAAAAATTACCGCACTCAAATCGGTTCATTAATTCAAGAGCTACGGTGCCACAGACAGACACACGAACAGAGAGACACACAGAGAGACAGGTCAAACTTATAACACCCCTCTTTTTGCGTCGGGGTTAAAAAGGGGTTAAAAGAAATTAAGCACGCCAAGCTCTTTATGGCATGGACAACTGGCTCAAATTTACATTGAGCTCTAGCAGATCCCAGACTCGCCTAAATGCTTGATGCTCTCAGCGGACATTTCGGCACTAAGGATCATACTAACCATGATGGGACTTGCCAGTTCCAAAATCTGTAGGGCCTGCAAGGATAAAGAGGAAGCATGGGGCATTTGCTGTGCCATTGCGATGCTCTAGACTGCAGGAGGCTAACGCTGAAGGGGATTGGTTATCCAAAACCGGAACTACAGGGCTATGCCACCAACATTCAGGCTTCAAAAAACTAGAGGCTCGTTTATGGGGAAATGTATAACCTTTTATAATAAGCTTCCACAAAATGTTACCGACTTGCCTTTCATAAGTTTAAAGCGCATGTAAAAAAGACTCTTATGAGTAAAGGATATTATAAAGTCAACGATTATTTGAATGACGCCAATGCCTGGTGTTAATTTTTCAGATAATGAATCGTGTTGTTATGTATAACTATTTGTTTAAACAAAAATTATTTTTGGTAATAAGTAGTAAGAAGAGAACTGACACATCTAATCTTGTAATGGAAGTTGAGCTCAGACTTCTGCTGTGAGGTCAGCTTCCAATTGACGACTCTGTAACAATACAGGGAGAAAAAAATAGCCCTTGCTGGTTTTCTTGCTGGTTCTTTCCAGTACAAGGTCTCCCGCCGTAGACTTGTGAACCAATGGCGTAGCTGCTTTGACGTTCAAAAGAGATTGTAACAATCCAATTTGAATAAAAGATATTGAATTTGAATTTGAAAAAGGACATCATCAAGGTCATGGGCACGTTGATCTGGACCGTAGGTGGTGATGGCTTTAGGGACTAACACCTGGGGAAACACAATAGATCCAGAGTGGGTCGAAGTGCGAAGGCTCACTTGGGCCACTCCCCCTCTAAGATAAGATAAGATAAGATAGTATTACTAACTGTAACGCCAAGAAATAGCATTGCATAAAAAATAGCCTGAGGCCTTTTCTCAGACCTACCGAATATACGCAAAAAAATCCATAAAATTCGGTCAAGCCGTTTCGGAGGAGTTCAATAACAAACACTGTGACACGAGACTTTATATATATTAGTTCAGATCTTTTAATAAATGCTTAAACCAAAAAAACCGGCCAAGCGCGAGTCGGACTCGCCCATAAAGGGTTCCGTAGGATTTATGACGTACTTATTAAAAAACTACTTACTAGATCTCGTTCAAACCAATTATCGGTGGAAGTTTGCATGGTAATGTACATCATATATTTTTATTAGTTTTATCATTCTCTTATTTTAGAAGTTACAGGGGGGGGGGGGGACACACATGGACGTGTCTCTCGCGCAAACTATTCAGTTTGGAAAAAAAATGATATTAGAAACCTCAATATGATTTTTGAAGACCTATCCATAGATACCCCACACGTATGGATTTGATAAAAAAAAATTTGAGTTTCATTTCTATGTATGGGGAACCCCCAAAATTTATTGCTTTTTTCTATTTTTGTGTGAAAATCTTAACGCGGTTCACAGAATACATCTACTTACCAAGTTTCAACAGTGTAGTTCTTATAGTTTCGGAAAAAAGTGGCTGTGACATACGAACGGACAGACAGACAGACAAACATGACGAATCTATAAGGGTTCCGTTTTTTGCCATTTGGCTACGGAACCCTAAAAAGGGTTCATTTATTTTATTGACCCCTCCATACTAAACGGTTAATTGCGCAAAGAAAGTGGTGAAGTTTCCCAACAGCTCCACAAGATATATGGCGCAAAATATTGCATACTCACTCAGCTATTATGGAAATTCGAATGGCTTTCGCTCGAAGCATTGTAGAAATAATGTCTGACCCGTTATTACTGTAATTGAGATGTTTATAAACGGCGCTTTGTGGCCATACCCACCAATTAGAGTCGAATTAGCCCGCGGGAAATATTGTGTTCAATGAATAAAGGTGACACGAAATGTTCATACCTTTTAATGTTGATTAAACTATTACCTACCCATGGGTGAAAAAACTGTAGGTCAACGAGAAGTACTCTATATTTATAGGTTTTGATTCCCTTGTAAAATCGCAGAATTTGTGAAAAGAAAACGACAAACGTTTACTTATATCTTTTGGTCGCATTCACTTACATTACAAGTATGACTTTTTCACAGCTGAAAGAGATCGTAAGACCGAGTATTTTATACAAAAGCTTTATATCTCTAGGTGTTCTCGAGAAAAAGAGTCTTGACAGACAGACGGATGGACATACGGACGGACAGACATACAGAAGTAAGTGATCTTATAAGGGTTCCGTTATTTCTTTTGACGTATGAAACGCTAAAAATGAATGCAAAAAAATGAAAAATGAAGTTGGTTGATTAATAAAATTAAAAGTAAAAAACATTTTCAAAATTAAGCTTTCATGCTCTTAAAAGAGGAGAATAATCTCATGACACAATTGTTTATGATTGTATTAAAGTTTGTCGCGAGATTTACCTATGTAGATAATCAATAAAACAATTACGCTATTAAACTTGATCTTGATATTAGTAATTTAAAAAAATGATTTTATCATCATACAGCTGTGTGATTTTCCACTTTTTAGAGCATTAAAAAACGTTTTTTACTTTAAATTTTTTTTTTTCATTTTGTGGCGGCGGTCATCTTGGATTTGATTTTTTACATAATGTTTTGTATTCTACAAGTCAAGCTCTTTCATTTGATGTTCACATTTCACAATAAATGGGTAGGTACCAAATGAAAATTACATAAAAAAGTTTTAAATGAAACTCTCCCCAGGGTTGTACACACAATACATTAAATATACATTAAATATATATATGAGGTATATGGAACATCCCAAAGAGAACGTTAGAGTAATTGGTCACACCTATGATTGTTTACATAATAATATAAACAATTGTAAATGCGATAACATTGAATTTGTTACTCAGTATAAGTATTTAGGATTAACAATAGAATGTAACTTTAATTGGCAAATACATGTTAACGATGTATGTAATAAACTAAGATCCATATTATATAAATTAATAAATCTTAAAAATATAGTGAACAAAAAAATTTTGCACATGCTGTATCACGCTCTTGCGGATTCAGTACTGAGCTATGGGTTATGTGCTTATGGACGCACTTTCCGTACGTACCTAGATAGCATTTTGAACTTACAAATAAGACTACTAAAAACACTTGCAGAGAAAAATACAAAAAGAAAGTGTAATAAAAATTATATATTACTATTTAAAATCTTCAATATCTTGCCCGTTCACGAAAAGGTTTCATATTAATTGATTTTGGAACAATTTAATAACTTTGATTTTTTAGTAACAACACCACTTAACTGTAGATTAAGAAATAAGAATAAAACAAAATATGTATTACCTAATGTTAAAAATTATTATGGTAAGAGAACAAGAAAGTATTTAATACCAAAAATTCTTAATAGTGTTGCAAATGATATAAATATAGTAAAAATTGGAAGTAAATTTTCTTTAAAAAATAAGATTAAATGTTTGATATTGGATACTAACAATAATAGTATTAGTTAGAATATTGTCCGTTTCATTTCTAGGTAATCTATATAATATAAGGCTTGATTGTTATAAAACGTAAAAGAGTGCATCATCGCCAACAAACTACGTAGCAGTTTGGCGATACATTAAATAAACTGGCATTGGATTTAAATTTTATGAATAAAAAAAATGTAAAAATAACGTCACTGTACTTATAACGTCATTTCACATTTGACACAATTTATATGACATAAAAGCTTGTCGCGAGATTTACTTGTGTGTAGTAACTTAAAAGTACTTAAAAGAGTACTTTTTAAGTACCTACTCATATTTACTTAGTTTGAAAATTGTAATGTATAAAATTATTCAAATCAAATTATTTATTTTACTTGTTTATCTACAAAAGTATATCTCGCGACAAGCTTTTATGTCATATAAATTGTGTCAAATGTGAAATGACGTTATAAGTAAAAGTTTTAGTGTAAAAGTTTATTTTTTCTTTTTAGCGCATTTAAATAAAAGCTTGTTTTTAAAAAGTTTTTTTTACGTTTAATTTATTTTTTACTTTTTAATTATCACTGGACACGTTTCTCAGTCTGTTCATCTCATTCTACGCATCATTGTTGCAAGGTCGTTTGCCGGAACGTCTATACAGAATTTCAGTTCAATCGGTTAAAGATATCTACTTCAAAATTAATTTTATAGCTTTAGAAGTACGCCATATTGGATTAATAGTGACATCACTTTATTTTTCAAGTTATTCTTAGCAAGACCTTTTATTTGACCTTTGATACCATCTTGGGTATGCCGCCATCTTGGATTAAGAAGGACGTCACATAGTTAACCGTGCATTTTCATCCAAAGTGTGTGTGTACACAAAATTTAAGCTCAATCGGTTAGATATCTACTTCAAATTTGATTTTCAAGCTTTAGAAGTCTGCCATATTGGATTAATAGTGACGTCACATTATTTTTCGAGTTACTCGTAGCAAGACCTTTTATTTGATACCCATATTGTTGGGGTGCATTAAAAATAATTGATCCGCCATCTTGGGTATGCCGCTATCTTGGATTTAGAAAGACGTCACATAGTCAACCATGCATTGTCATCGAAACTGAATGTGTATACAAAATATTAGCTCAATCGGTTAAAGATATCTGCTTCAAAATTGAGTTGCAAGATTTCACCCGAACATACATATTTACATACATTGCAAGTTAAATAAAAGCTTGTAAAAACATTCAATCCGCCAATTTGTGATGGCGGTCATCTTGGATTTGATTTTTTACATAATGTTCTGTATTCTACAAGTCAAGCTCCTTTATTTGATGTTTATATTTTACAATAAATGGGTAGGTCCCAAATGAAAATTACATGAAAGAGTTTTAAATAAGACTCTCCCCAGGGTCATACATATAAAAACATTCAATCTGCCAATTTGTGATGGCGGCCATCTTGGATTTTTTTCATAGTGATTTGTATTTTTTAATAAAAGATGAAGATGTATTCTGCAAGTCAAGCCCTTTTATTTAATATCCATATTGCGGGGGTTGTACAAATAATTTTTGAATTGGTCATTTTAGATTTTATCATTTTAGCCAAGAGACGCCCACTGTTGGACATAGGCCTCCCCCAAGGATCTCCATACCGATCGGTCCTGTGCCTCCCGCATCCAACGGCTTCCCGCGACCTTCACCAGATCGTCGGTCCACCTTGTGGGGGGCCTACCAACACTGCGTCTCCCGGTACGTGGCCGCCACTCTAGGACCTTTCCGCCCCAACGGCCGTCAGTCTTGCGAGCGATGTGTCCTGCCCATTGCCACTTAAGGTTTGCAATTCTGTGGGCTATATCGGTTACTCTAGTTCTTCTACGGATCTCATCATTTCTGATGTGATCACGTAGAGAAACCCCCATTGCCCTTTGAGTGACTTTGAGCCTTCTTATGAGGTCCATTGTAAGCGGCCACATCTCAGTTCCGTATTATGTCATCACTGGCAACACGCACGAACTGAAGACTTTCGTCTTGAGACACTGCGGCAGATGGGCCGAGAATATGCTGCGTAGCTTCCCGAACGCTGCCCAGCCGAATTGGATTTAACTCTTTCTGGAAGTTGGACTTACCGAGCTGGACTATTTGCCCCAGGTAAACATATTCGTCAACAACTTCCAACGTAGAGCCTCCAACATTCACGGGAGTGGGTATTACACGGGAATTCGACATTATTTTAGTCTTGTCCATATTCATTTTAAGATCCACTTGTTGGGAAACTCTAAAGAGGTCTTTGAGCATTTTGCCTAAATCCTCCACGGTCTCAGCCATGACTACGATATCATCAGCAAAACGAAGGTGAGTCATGTACTCCCCGTTTATGCTGATGCCGAGTCCCCTCCAGTCCAAAAGCTTAAATACATCCTCCAACGCAGCTGTGAACAGTTTCGGCGATATAACGTCACCCTGTCTCACACCGCGCTGAAGTCGTACTAGTTTCGAGTTCTGGTCCTGAAGGCGGACTGACATGGTGGCGTTTTCGTACAATGACTGCAACACTTGGATGTACCGATAGTCTATTTGGCACCTCTGGAGTGATCTAAGTACGGCCCAGGTCTCAACAGAATCAAAGGCTTTCTCATAGTCCACAAACGCCAAGCATAGTGACAGATTATACTCCTCGGTCTTCTGTATAACCTGCCGCAGCGTATGGATGTGGTCTATGGTACTATAGCCTTTTCGGAATCTCACTTGTTCTGGAGGTTGGAAGTCGTCGAACCTGCGTGCGAGACGATTCGTGATGACCCTCCAGAACAGCTTATAAACATGACTCAGGAGCGTGATGGGTCTATAGTTCTTCAACTGGGCCCTGTCGCCCTTTTTGAAGAAAAGTGCCACCACGCCCCTGTGTCGTCCCTTAGGCGTTTTGCCCTCGAGTATGACGGAGTTGAAAAACCGCTGCAGCGCTTTCCGGACTGGTAGTCCACCCGCTTTTAGGAGTTCGGCTGTAACTCCATCATCACCCGGCGCCTTGTTGTTTTTAAGCTGTTCGAGAGCCACACTAATCTCGTACAAGCTAACGTCCCGGATGTCTTCGGTGTAGTGTCGGGTCAATTTGGCTCTAGGATCTGTAGCCTGAATAACAGGCGCCTGTGATGCTGCGTAAAGCTTTCCATAGAACCGTTCGATCTCGGCCATAAGCTCAGGTCGGGATGTAATGACTCTGCTGTCCTCTGTCTTCAGCTTCGTCAGCAGACTTTGACCGAGTGACAGATCTCTTGCGAACACTTTGGAGCCCTTGTTCTGCTCGATGGCCTCTTCAATACGTTCCGTATTAAATCGGCGTATGTCGCGAGTCAGACACATAGAGATCTGTTTGTTGAGTCGACGACGAGCATCTTCAGAAGACTGCCGACCCATTCCTCTATCAGCTTAGCTGTTGGCTCCGAATTCTTACTTCTTTGCTTAGTACGGCTGGGTTTGCAAAACTTTGCACCCACCGTAAGGACAGCTTCCACAACCCTGTCATTTTAAATGTCCACATCCGTGCAATCCTCCAGGCAATCAAAGAGATTTTGCAATTCGAGTTGAAAGCGCTCGAGGTTTTGGACTTTGGGACGGAGCGCAGACTTCACCAGTCGATACCTTTATGCTTTTATGTTAAGATTCAATGCGCCTCTTAACATTCGGTGATCGCTCCCCGTGTTAAACGAATTGATCACTGAGACGTCATTGAATATACGGGTCTTAGTCGACATGATGAAGTCAATCTCATTTTTTGTCACGCCATCCGGACTTTACCAGGTCCACTTTCGATGCAGCCGTTTTTTGAAGAAAGAGTTCATCATATACAGTCCCTCCCTCTCCATGTAGTCGGCTAGCTTTTGACCTCGGTAACTCCGGATTCCAGCTCCAAATTGCCCCACTTTCAACACATTATCGCCCCGCTTGCCTAACCTTGCGTTGAAGTCTCTAATGACAACGGTGTAGTGAGTCTTGGAAGCATGTATTGCCCGAGAAATGTCCTCATATATAGCTTCCACTTCCTCGTCAGGGTGGGTCGAGATCAGGGCTTAGACCTGTATGACCTTCAGCGAATACCGTTTGGTGATTCTGAGTATAAGGTATGCCACCCTATTCGACACACTTCCGATCTGTACCACGTTGTTCACGAAAGACTTGTGGACAATGAACCCGACACCACCTTGACACAGGTCTTCGCCCTCCCGGAAATAGAGCAGATTGCCGGATTTAAGGACCATCGTGTCTTCACCCTCTCATCGGACTTCGGATGGTCCCACAATAGTCCAACGAATCCTGCTCAATTCCCTCTCTAGTTCCAGCAGCTTCTCCTCGGTCCGCAGTGTACGCGCGTTGTAGGTTGCCAGGGCCAAGGTCGTTTGACGGGGGGTTTTTGCCGCCCGGGGATTCTTCGCACCCCATTTTAGATTTACAACAATAATAATTATGCATAATTGCATTGTCATTGAAACTCAATTTATAATAAATTATAGCTCATACGGACACTGTTGATGTGACTCAAACATGGGCAAGTTAAAAAAAAAGCTTGTAAGTACAAATGCCGAAGTGACTGTTTTGACGAAAACTGCACCCGACAACAATATTTTCGTGACTGTTCCTGACGATGCTAGGAGTCCAGTGTACAGGCGCTGGGTCTGTATACATGGAGAAGAAGAAAAATGACTCTGCCCATTATATGCACCGATAATTTTACTTTTGACTTGACTAGTTATATTGACACCCCGGGCCTATACCGTGTTCAATTTTTAATATTGTACGTGTAAATATGGGTCATATTTACATGTAAAAAATGCGTGTTATAACCTGGTGGTTAGTGGCTACAGTAACATGTGGATCACGTGAGGTTCGTAAATATGCACCCCTATAAGACCCACAATGTATAGTCAGGAACATGTCAAGCTTTACATTCCATCATTATTTCAACCAAGAGACGCCCACTGTTGGTCATAGGCCTTTCCTAGAGATATCCAAGCCGATCAGTCCTGCGCCTCCCGCATCCAGCGGCTTCCCGCGACCTTCACCAGATCATCGGTCCACCTTATTGAGGGCCTACCAACACTGCGTCTCCTGCCGCCACTCGAGGACCTATCCTCCCCAACGGCCGTCAGTCCTGCGAGCTATGTGTTCTGCCCACTGCCACTTGAGGTTGACTGAGGTTTGCCCACTGCCACTGCCGAGCATAGCCCTCTCCATTGCCCTTTGAGTGACATTGAGTCTTCTGATGAGACCCATTGTAAACGGCCATACATCTCAATTCCGTACGTCATCAAAAAAATGTTTAATGTTTTTTTGAGTATCATCTGATTCTCTTTGTATTGTACCTACTATTTTTTTAATTGTGTCTAGCTACGCTACATAATTATATTTAAAAATTTTAAGGTTGTCTCGTGCGGCGCGGTCTTGGAGGCAATATGTACTATGTTCATTATGCATATTGCTTCTAGAGTTGCGGCGAAGGGCCTGAAAATCAGCGTTTTTGTGTCGGAGATGCAAAAACATTAGCTGAGGTAGGGACCTTTTTGGTTTACCTGCAATATTTTTGTTAATCATTCTTTTCTTTTCTCTTTGTGTGGCCAAATAAATATTTCTTTCTTTCTTATCTCTTTCTTTTATCACTGGCAACACGTACGAATTGAAGACTGCGGTAGATTGGCCGAGAATATGCCACGTAACTTCCCGAACGCTGCCCAAGCTTTACATTTGCATTACGAAAATCGACGCTATTATGAGCGACATTACAGCGGTCTCGAGGTCAATATGTAAAGTCTGGCGTGTCAAGGTCAACGTGTAAAGTCTGGTATGGGCACAGTAACTGGTGTTGTGACAACACTTAGATACCAAAATATAGAGTTTATTACCCGCGTAGACTACTCAGGTATAGAGCTGGTAAGAAGTCAGTTTTACCCGTATTGGTCAGGGTGTCATTGAATTACTTTTGTTATTAAATAGATCTATTATCAAAATGAATCCAATACTATGAGAATTCATCAATTACAAACAAACAATTGAATCTTTCCACAATGTTTGTTTCCGTGCCATTCATTAAGGCTATTCCTGAACTCGACAAAAGTTTTTATTCCACAAATAAACCGTGATTTGAAAATGATCGTTATTTAAATCCTTCACGACCAGACTGCCACAATATAAACACCCGTAAAGCCGATGAGTCAAAACGCTTAATCCTCAGAAGTACAGTTAAGGCCAAAAATAATTAATTGGCCACCGTTTTAATAAAATAAGGCCGGTTGGCTAGGTTAATTACACCTTACCCAGGATATCTTTCCGGTCCCTGGTTCCTTGTGTATAATTAATGGAATTTTTCACAACTTCACCCATTGTAAGTAGTATTGTTTTTTTTTGGTAGTTAAACTTCGCGAATATTTTGCGGCTAACTTATTGTATTCCAAGTGCCCAGGTCAAGTTGGTGTTAACCAATATTTAATTTTATGTGATATTAACCGGCGAATATTCCAACTGGGGCTGCCAGCATCCTAGAGGATTTCGATTGTAAAAATGAATTTGAATTGTTTATTGCAGACTTACTGTAGATACAAATTACACTTTTCAGGTACAGTAATGTTGTCGAGGGCTGCTTTTTTATAGCAATTATTTTTCAAAAAGTTTAAAATTTTTCTCACGACATCCCACATATGAATACATTCTATGATAGTACGAGGAAGTACGAGTATTAGTCTATGTAGATTTAAATGACTTAATGAAATGCGGCGCGAACGCCGGCTTCACGAGGGTATGTCACGACACCCTATATATTTTATTTCCAATTCTTGCTACTAAAAATTTAAAAAAATTTAAAAATATTTTTAATTGTTAAATTTGTTTTTATGTTTCTGATATTAGTAGGACACTTAACGTCAACCAATGAAATATCATTATTTAAATTCCTTGAGAAATATTCTTAATATTTTGATTAAATTGCCATTTTTTATAATGCTCTGTAAAACACGATAAAATGTTGATAGCAATCAAAAATTTCAATATATATTTTTAAAAACAACAAAAATATTTGTATGACAAGATGTCTGCAGATCGAGTAAAAACGCTCACAACACTGCGCTAGTGCTCGCTGCTTAAAAACAGCGAGTGATAGAGGGTTACTTTACACGTAGCCAACCTAAAGGTGCTATTCCGATCTCGGCTACAGGCTCCAGCTGCAGGCAGCACTTACAGCGAGCATATACAGCCGCCTCGCGTGCTGCCTGCAGCTGCTGTCGGTATTGATTCCGAGGCAGGCTGCAAGTGCTGCGGCGGCAGCAAGTGGCGGCCAGTCGCTTCGTATATTTGAAGAATGTCGGACGTGTGGAAAGTACCTGTTTTGACCCGGTTTGAGTGAGCTTCATAATTTAATAAACTGTGATTATTGCTGTAAATCCCAATCTAGTTCTTAATTTTGTTAACACATTAAAAACGTAGGTACTTACTGATTTTATTTAACTGCTGTCCTATTTCGTTCCAGGTCGTGTCTTTAGCCACATTATTCTTATATTATTGTGGCTTGTGTCATAAAGAGCGGGATATTTAATAATAAGATTTATTAAATGTTCTTCTTCAGTCTCCGAAATTTCTTCTTCCATTTTCTTCTTCAGTCTCCATTTTCTTGATACAAATTGATGATCAAAAATCTAGACAACTTTAGCGACTTCCTAGGACTTGTCTAGGTCAGAGTGACGTAAATGCGTGCGTATCGACGTGCGGCCGTCTGCAGCCGGCGACGATAGCAGGTTGCAGATTCATTTGCAGTCGACGCCCGGCTGCACGTGCAGCTGCAGCCGCGTTCGGAAGCTATTTCATACAAATGCATATAAACCAGTCGTGCACTTGCAGCCGCTGCAAGTGCTGCCTGCAGCTGCAGCCAGCAGCCGGGTTCGGAATAGCACCTTAAAACTGTCCACACCGACAAGAACGGACAATAGAGATGCACACGCATTAACCTAGCAACAAGTGGACGTTTGCGCTTTTAGATGTAAGGAAAAGAGAGACGAAATTCAAAACGAGGAATACCTAATCGGTGATAAATCGTTACTAGCAAAATTAACCATTACTAATGCGATTCAAGAAATTTTTCATATTTTTAGACATACTTGTATGAGATGTGAAAGTTATCTCTTTTCTTAGATCACACGCTATTCACGGCCCCATACATTTTGTCGAAGAAAAGTAAGTACCTACTAAAAGAAGTTTTTATCCCACACTGTCACATTTCCCTGACTGACCTCACATTTGTCTAATCTAAAGTTAGATAACAGAACGCTATAAAACAAAGCGAGTAAACACGAAAGCCTTTTATTTTTATTTTGAAAAGTCGACGGTATCGAATTCGCCGAGTGATTGGGGGGCGAAACGATTTGACACGGCTTATTGCGTGATTGGTACCATTTGTCTCGGGGGATATAGCTCGTCAGAGTCGGAACGTATGCTAATCAGGCGGTTCTGTAAACACTGTTAGGATTTGGCAGTCGTGAATGGGGCTTCAAATAATTAAGGCTGGAGAGCTCACTCATTAGAGTTGCTCACAAAATCGTGTTAATGATGCTCTTAAATTGTATATTGGTTGCAAGGTACGTAATTGCAACGTAAGCGTGTGATATTTGAATTGACATTTCTTCAACTCTTTTACCCGCGGTGACTCTTTCAAATTGCTGGTCTATTTCAACTTAAGGTTGACAAAAGATTTTTCTACTTTACTTTACCTTTCGTGCTGCTCAATTGAGAGGTGAAGTATTCAAACTCAAACTGCTAAACTGGAAACGCTTACTGTGAGCTAGAGTCAAAATTCCTGACATAAACAAATTGAACTTGACAGAACTTGAAGTTCAAATCCAACGTTGCTTAGATACACATTTCCGATAATATAGGTAAGCAAAAACAAATACGTTAGAAAATCCTATATGAAGAGTTCAGCGTTTTGAAAGATCGTTGAACTTAATAGCATTAAGAATGTGAGTTATAAAGTATAATATTTTTATTGTACATACAACATTCAAATGAAATACATATAGATAGGGCATGTACATAGGTGAACTTATCTAACCCTAACAGAGATCTGTTCCAGCCAACCTTAGCGAGTGTATGAAGATAAATCGATTATCGCGGGAAAGAAAAATTGCAGCAGATTCTAAATTGGTAATAATAAGTAAGGTAAATAATTAAAATTAAATGTAATAAAACCTTTTTAAAAACAAGCTTTTATTTAAATGCGCTAAAAATAATTAATAAACTTTTACACTAAAAATTTTACTTATAACGTCATTTCACATTTGACACAATTATATGACAATTTATTTGTCGCGAGATTTACTTGTGTGTAGTAACTTAAAAGTACTTAAAAGAGTACTTTTAAGTACCTACTCGTATTTACTTTGAAAATTGTAATGTATAAAATTATTCACATCAAATTATTTAATTTACTTGTTTATCTACAAAAGTAAATCTCGCGACAAGCTTTTATGTCATATAAATTGTGTCAAATGTGTAATGACGTTATAAGTAAAAGTTTTAGTGTAAAAGATTATTAATTCTTTTTAGCACATTTAAATAAAAGCTTGTTTTTAAAAAGGTTTTTTTACATTTAATTTATTTTTTACTTTTTAGTTATCACTGGACACGTTTCTCAGTCTGTTCATCTCATTCAACGCATCATTGTTGCAAGGTTTTTTTTGGCGTTTGCTGGAACGTCTATACAGAATTTCAGCTCAATGGGTTTAAGATATCTACTTCAAAATTGATTTTTAGCTTTAGAAGTACGACATATTGGATTAATAGTGACATCACTTAATTTTTCAAGTTATTCTTAGCAAGACCTTTTATTTGATACTCATATTGTAGGAGTGCATTAAAAATAATTGCTCCGCCATATTGGGAATGCAGCCATCTTGGATTTAGAATGACGTCACACAGTTAACCGTGCATTTTCATCCAAACTGTGTGTATACAAAATTTCAGCTCAATGTTAAAGATATCTACTTCAAAATTGATTTTCAAACTTTAGAAGTCCGCCATATTGGATAAATAGTGACGGTACATTATTTTTCGAGTTACTCTTAGCAAGACCTTTTATTTGATACCCATATTGTAGGGATGCATTAAAAATAATTGATCCGCCATCTTGCGTATGCCGCCATCTTGGATTTAAAATGTCGTCACACAGTCAACCATGCATTGTCATCCAAACTGAACGTGTATACAAAACTTCAGCTCAATCGGTTAAAGATATCTGCTTCAAAATTGAGTTGCAAGATTCCACCCGAACATACATACTTACATACATTGCAAGTTAAATAAAAGCTTGTAAAAAGGATAAAATCAAACCGATTTTTGTTTAAAATAAAAATATATAATTCAAAAACTTTATGAAGCTATTTTATTTTACACGTAAGATGTCTCTTGGCCTTCACCTCACCTTGATGGTAAGTGACGATAAACCTGGAAGAAGTTGACTCTCGAGGGATCGAACCCTGACCTCTACATTAGACCTGGTTATTCTCAACCACTAAGTCAAGGAGGTGGCTGTAGTTGTAGAAAAACTAGAAGCTAAGCTTTCAGGAGGGTTAGTAACAAACAAATTTGATGTTTTGAACCGACTTCAAAAAAGGAGGAGGTTCCCAATTCGATGCGTATTTTTTTTTTTTTTTTTATGGATGGCCCGGCAGATGACCTCCTCCCGCCTGATGTTAAGCGGTGAAAGAGGCACAAATGAGTTGACAGATAAGAGTAGGGACGACATCCACTCTCCTACCTGCCCGCCCCTTGCCGGCCCAAAAGATGCTTTTTCACGCCTCTTTTGAAGGAACCCATGTTGTAGGATGGAGGAAACACGTGCGCAGGTAGAGAATTCCAAGTGTGGGATGAACGACAGAAGAAGGAATCTTGGAATTTCTTGGTACGGTGTGAAAAGGAGGACACAGTGTACGGATGACTCCGAAGGCCCTTACGCGTGTTTCTGTTAAGGAATGGAGAGGGAGGGATAAGGTTAAAGAGCTCCTCAGAGCATTCCCCATGGAACATTCGGTAAAAGGCGCTAAGAGAGGCGATGTCACGACGAAGTTGTAGAGGCTCGAGGGTGTTAGTTGCCTCTACATCGCCAATTATGCGAATAGCGCGACGCTGCAATCTGTCCAGAGCATCGAGGAGGTACTGAGCGGAGCCGTCCCAAAGGTGCGAGCAATATTCCACGCAAGACCTAACCTGAGTTTTATACAACAAGCATAGTTGGTCCGACGCAAAATACCTACGCACCTTGTTCAGGACACCGAGTTTCCGTGAGGCAGTAGTTATGACGGATTCGATGTAGTCTCTGGGGTTCAGATCGCAGCGAATGATCATTCCGAGCAAGGTGATGTTGCTCTGTGTGTGAAGGGTTGTGCCCTGGAGAGAAGGAAGGGGGAGGAAAGGTGACCTTTTCGCCGAGAACGCGCACACCTGTGTTTTCTTAGCATTGAACTCAACAAGATTGTTGGAGCCCCATTCGGAGACGAGGTCCAGCGTCCTGTTGAGCTCAATGATAAGATTCTGCCTTTCCCTACCAATATCACCGCGAGCAGCCCCTGAGCTTCCGTGATATCCCCCATGCACTGTACTGTCATTTGCATAGCAATGTATAGCTCCCAAGGAAAGCATATCATTGATATGCAGAAGAAACAATGTGGGGGATAGAACGGAGCCTTGCGGAACTCCAGCGTTCACTGCCACGAACCGCGAAGCGCAGCCGTCAACGACAACGCGAATTCTACGCTCGTGGAGGAAGCTGGCAATCCACGTACAGAACTGCGCGGGTAATCCGTATGCCGGAAGCTTTTTTTTTTTTTTTTTTTTATTACTAATTTAACACTCCACAGACTCGTGGTCCGTGCTCTTTTCATGGAATCTTCTCATTGTGATCTATTTTATTATAATTATTATATTAAGACTTACGACTACTTTTTACTCCTAATCTAAGGTGAGTTGCGCAACTCAATCAATTTAAAAATTGAAATATATATCTTAATAATATCTATTTATACTTATATATACTTAATTATACTCAAATATATATCTTAATAATATTATACTATATGTTAATAATTTATGTATGGACTATTTCACAATTTTTGGATCATTATAATTATTATGCCAGTATTCCTGGGTAACTTATGCTAACAAGATTTGGTCAGTTAATATACTCGTATTTGGCATAATATATGTTGCGTGTTTTTTTTTTTATTTTTATTTTAGTTACACCAAGGTCGCTCCGCCTGATAGGGCCCTGAGTACCATTTTTTTATTGTATTCCATGACCACTTCATCTGTTGCTATGCTGGGAAGGGCAATGAGACGTCTAATTGCGTCGTCCTCCTTCAACTCCCGGTAGAAGTAGGTGCAGGATACCGTGTGTCTGGTAATGGCAACCACCGCGTGAGGAACACTATCGTGGACAGGGTTCCGCCTTTCTGCTCCTCTGAGCACAACCACGTGATCGTACGTTAGTCCCTGTGCTTCGTGGATCGTCAGCAGTCTAGATTGTTCTCCGGTGCCGAACCCTTCCCTCCCATACGCTTCTTTCTCGTCTTGAGTAAAGGTAAGGAAGAGAGTATTTGGGTTACCCCTTCGTAACATCGCCTCCGATGCCATTCTGCATGTCATGGACCTCAGCACTTGCCGTGATGTGTAAATACCCTTGTAGATATTTTGGAGGGCATACACCACATCCATCGGACTTCGGTGTGTGCAGAGGAGCTTTTCTGTTACCGACGTGATGGCGGCGGGGCTTCCGTAACGCATCTCGAACAGGTTGTCTCTGTCTATGAAGGGGATCTGATTTGTATCGGTCATTAGTACCAATTCTCTTGCCCCGGTCAGCCTTGTTGCCATGATGATAGCTCCAAAATGGACTAGGAGAGCTTCGTCCACCAAAAGGCGTTTTGATGCTTCCACACCATTGATGAGAACTGAGGCAATGGTTCTTATTTTCCCCTTCACGACCGCCCCGAATCGAGTCGTCACTTTGTCCAACAGTTCTTTTGCCGTCTCGAGTGTGCTAGTGATGATCATATCTTCCTTCATTTGGAAGTTATTGAGGAGCCACGTGGTCTTCCCGCAACCCGGCACACCGTCAACCCATCTGATTGCCAGTTTACCCCATGGTTCGGAGATCCAAGTTCCACTCACGGATTCCGCCGTTTTTAGAATTCGGTCCTCCAGCATGAAGCGGGTGCACTTGGCAATTACCACTATTGGGTCCTCGATCGGTGTGCAGAATGTGATTGCTCCCCTTTCGTCAGTTGCTTCATGATCCACCAGCACCATGCCTGACGTGCCACTGTACGCCGCCATCTGCTTTTTATCTATAGGGCGAGTTCCCGCCACCACAGTCCCGGTGTCGTTGTTATAGACCACCGCCCTCGCCCCGTCCAGGAGTTCCTGTAGTAACATGCGGGCGTTTATCTGAAATGCCTCAAGTATCTTGCTGCAGGTGGTGTGTTTTACCTGCAGCGTCGCCCGCAGTGTCCCCAGGTACTCTAGATAGGCGTTGACTAGGTCATCTCCGTCCCGGTCAGTGACTATTCTGGATGGCGGTCTCACCCTTCCCATGTCTGCCAGTGTGGTTTTGGGTGAGGAGACCGTTCTATGTTTGGGGACCGAGTCCAGTACTGTCTCACTGCTTGTTCTACGAGGACGAGCGTGGCCCAGGGCAACAGATATGCCCCTGACGAGGTCGTCTGTCGGGGATTGTCTTTGTGATTGGAGGCGTCTTCTTTCGTTTGCTTCTTGCATCGCCTCCTCGTGTTGCCTTTGTGCCCGGGCTGAGCCACTTTCTGTTAGTTCATTGCGTGGAGTCTGCTCGTGGTCTTTGAGCAGAAAGTCGAGGTTTTGGCCTCTTCCCTCGTACACGATAATTTTGTGTTTTCGGGAGGCCTCCAATAAGGGAGTGTAATCGGACACTTTCCCTTTCTCGAGATCTACCTTCATGACATCCACGCTGATGACTCTTGGGTCTCCGTCCATGTTTAACAGCAGTTCCCCCGCTATAGTAAAGGACGACTTGTCAATGTGCCAGTCCAGGAGCAGGATCGACTTATTCCTGAAACGTACAATCCGGCATTTTTGCCCTGCGAGCATCACCTCAGGCATTGCATCAAACACTTTTCTTTTAATGGTCGCCCTGGTAGTGCTGCCTTTTAGCAGGACTGCTAGGCCAGGTGATATGGCAACGTGCTTCCTTGTTCTGGACATACAGAAACTAATGCCAATCCTTTCTCCTGCACTATCCATGAACAACGCCACAGCCCTCGTGAGGAGACCTACTGTTCCTTTTTCTCCGTCGCTCAACCACTGCATTTGCGTTATCGTTGGGGCCACGTAGGGTTCCCGCGTTCGTGGTGCCATATTTACCGACCCATCATCACCCCCCTGCGCTGGTGGAGTACAGTTCTTGTTTCGCTGTGTTGCCAGATCGGCTGCTATTTGTATAAACTGCACTAAGGGTGGTTTTGCCTTTTTATCCATCAGTAGCGCATGGATATTCTCTTTCCTTATCACTATCTTGCCTAGTCTATGTTCTAAGTCATGGCGGGCACTGGCAAATCTGGGACAGTCCAGGATCACGTGCCATACCGATTCAATCTCCCCGGGGTCACATTCACAATATGGATTGTCCTTGAGTTTGAATCGGTACAGATATTCTGCGAACCCCCCGTGCCCCGTGAAGACTTGTATCAGACGAGGTGATGGTTTTTCTTTCCTGACCCAGCTATAGGCTTTCGCCTGATCTGGAAAGAACCATTTGGTCACTCCTCCTGTAGAGGAGGTAACGTACCTATCCTGCCATTTTCGGATCGTCTCTTCCCTTATCTTATTCTTCACGAACGACACGGGGATCTCACAGTAGTCCCGCGTTCCGTTTACCACCCGCGCTGCTTTTTTGGCTAATTCATCTGCTCTTTCGTTTCCCGCTGTGCCTACGTGTGCTCTCAGCCAGAACAGTTTGACCTCTCCACCGTTCCTTCTGATACTTCTGATGTCTTCATGTATCCTCTGCACTAGATGATGGCCTGCTTTGGGGTTCGTGATGATCTCCAATGAGGATCTGGAGTCACTCAGTATTGTTGCTGAGGTGACACCCTCTCTCCGGACCATCTCTATCGCCCTATGCAGAGCATACAGTTCAGACTGGAAGACCGTACAGGCGGGATCGAGACTAAATGTGTAACTGGCGGTTTCTTTTCCCTCTACCCACCACGAGACGGCGGCTCCAACCCCCTCATCAATTTTACTGCCATCTGTGTATATTTGTGGGTCTTGGATTTTGTGCTTCCGTATGGTCTCTACGGATGTATCCTCTACACATTCATATTCTATCAGAACCCGCTCGGATGGATGAGGTCTCCCAGAAAATGATGTTTCCTTTTCCAGTATACTGCCTGGTGGTAGGTGGTCTCGGCAGTCCCTTTTTTTTGTTCTATAGAGGGATGCTGTTTCATGTACTCGCAGGTCAATCGGGAGCAGTCCAGATAATGTAAGAGCGGACGTCAAGGACACTGTTCTATAAGCTTTGCAGACTTTTATTGCAAAGTTCCGTTGTACCGACTCTAGCTGCTTTTTGACGAGTTCCAAATCCGTGGCCTGGCTCCATGCTCCACTGGCGTATAGGATAATAGGTTCAATGACCGCTAGATATATCGTCCTGATGATTTCACTATTTAGACCCCATGTTACTTTCGCCGTGCGTGCTAGTTGTTTATATATATTAGTTACCTTTCTACACTGCTCTGACACATGCTCGGCGAAGTTCAGGTTTCTGTCGATCGTGAGTCCAAGCACTTTAATTGCTGTCACCAGTTCGATATTCACTCCGGACATCGTCACGATGGGGGGGTCGTACTTCAATTTCTTCGTTATCACCATGGCCTTGGTTTTGTGCGGCGCGAAGTTAAGTTTATTACGTCCTCCCCATTTCACCACTCTGTCCAGGATCTCATTTGCGGTCTCCTCCACTTGTTCGCCTGTTTCACCAGTGAAAACCAGAACCACATCATCTGCGAAGGCCTGGCAGTGTACATCCCTCCCCTGTAACTGTTTGAGCAGGGAATCCAGGATTATGTTCCAAAATGTGGGTCCTCCTATTGATCCCTGGACACATCCCTTGGTGGTCTCTTTCCCTGCTTTTTCCCTCATGTAGTTAACCTCCACTTTTCGATCTCGTAGGTATGATTCGATCATGAAGTAGAGGTTTCGGGGACATTGTTTAATTATCAGCTGTTTTTTGAGCGCTGGCCACCAAGCATTATCAAAGGCGCCCTCTATGTCAAGTGACACCATTAGGATTAACCTTTTTTCTTTGAGCTTCATCCTTATGTGCTCGACCAAGTCACAGAGGGCGTCTTCAGTTCCGCGTTGCGGCATGAAACCGTATTGGTTCGCGCTCAGTGTAGGGAGAATATGCCACTGCAGTCTGGCGATTACTAGTTTTTCCAGTATTTTTCCAAGCACCGACAGCAAGCCAATTGGTCGGTATGACTTAGGATGCGTATAATCGTCCTTTCCCGGTTTTCTTAGGATGATAACGTGTGCCACCTTCCATTGGGCGGGAAAGTGTCTCAGGGACAAGCATTTATTCGCTATGCCCAGGAACACTCCCCCGTCGTTTCGGATTGCTGCTGTGCACACATCGGCTGTTAGTCCGTCCGGCCCTGGTGCCTTCTTAGGGTTTAAATTCCTTAATACTGACTCCAGTTCGGCAGTAGTAAACGGTGGTTCGTCCGGTCCTAGCCGATCATCCCTCCAGCTTTGGCTCTCTGTCACTGCCCGGATTTTTGTGTGGTACGCTGTGTCGGTCTCAGGTGTGTCGTCTGCATAGAAAGTTGTTGTAAGGAGTTCAGCGGACGTCAGCGGGGTTAGTGCGCTACCGTTATGGTCTTTTAGGAGTACATCCTCTTGCCTTCCCGATGTTTTCCTTAAGATTCTGTACACTTTGTCCCACATCGTCTCTTTTTCTTGCGTTGTGCAGAACTCCCTCCAATTTGTAGTCTGTTCGCAACTGACCATTTCTGCGTATTCGGTCTTTGATCTATGGTAGTCTTGCCAGACCTGGTTTTTTCGGTGAGGGGCTGCGTTCCTTATTTTGCGCTTCATCCGAAGTACCTCCCTCTTTTTTGATTCCAATTCTTTTGTCCACCAAGGAGGGGTTGGTTTCCCGTTTTTTATTGCTATTTTTGGGATAACCTGATCGCAGGTGTCCTTTATCAGCTTGATGTAATCAGTTACTATAGCATTCAGATCTTCTTCAGAGTCAGCTAGTGAGGCGTCCATATTCACTGCTTCTATATTAAATTTAAAAGTCTTTATAAAATCCGACCACTTTGCTTTAGCAGTGTTGTAAATCCGGGTGGTAATGGGTTTTAAACTGCCTATAGGGTTTGTTAGGCCTACGGTAAAGGTAATTGCATTGTGATCAGATGTTGTTAGATGTCTGTCCACTTTCCAGTTGGTGATTTTCCCTAGCAGGGATTGGCTGCACGCTGTGACGTCTACGTGGCTTTCGTAGAGTTTACCTGCTCTGTATGTTTCGAAGGTGGGTGTGTCCCCTGTGTTCAGTATTTCTAGGTCCATTTCATTAAGGAACGCTGCGTACTTTGGATGCCGGAAGCTTGGAAAGAAGAGCCTTGTGCCAGACTCTATCAAAAGCTTTGGCGATGTCGAGACTAATAGCCACCGATTCGCCGCGCTTATCGATAGATTCACCCCATTTGTGCAAAAGGAACGCTAGAAGGTCACCTGTTGACCGTTTAGGACGAAACCCATACTGTCGGTCATTAAGTAACGAGTGACCTTCCAGGTAACGGATCAGCTGGGTATTAAGGATCCTCTCCATGATTTTACACAAAATGGAAGTGACGGCTATAGGACGATAGTTGGCCGGATCAGAACGATCTCCCTTTTTGGGAACCGGCTGGACATTGGCCTCTTTCCAAGATTTCGGCACACAACCAGCAGAGAAAGACAGACGGTATAGACGCGTAAGGACCGGAGTCAACTCCGCTGCACACTTCTTAAGAACAATCGCAGGAATGCCGTCTGGGCCACTTGCTTTTCGAGTATCGATCGACTGGAGCTCCGTCCGCACATCACGCTGTCTGATACGGATATCGGGCATGGTGCTGCCACAATGGGACAGTTTCGGAGGTTGTGTACCACAGTTATAGTTATAGTTTATAGTTACTCAGTATGTTTTTTTTGTGTGTATGTTACGCGATTACACGGCCAATTGTGGACCGATTTTCAAAAATCTTTTTATATTAGATAGAGTATACTCTAAGGGTGGTCACATGGTCACCAAAGTTAAGATCTGATGATATGATCCCATGAAAATCGAGGAAAACCCTTAAATTTTAAGGTGTGTCCAACGTGTTTTGTGTGTATTATTATGTTACGCGATCACTCCGTCAATTATGGACCAATTTTCAAAATTATTTTTGTATTCGATAGAGTATACTCCTAGGGTGGTCCCAAGGTCACCAAAGTCAGTATCTGATAATGGGATCCCATGAAATTCGAGGGAAATGCTAATTTAATACCATTAAATTAGGGTTCTTAATTAAATTAGGGTTTCTTTCACTAAAAAGATTTCATTCGCTAAAAAGTTAAAAATATTATACCAAATATCAAAACCGACTTCAAAAACACTGAAAAGTTAAAAATAATATAAGAATAGGTACAGACAACATCACATTTCTATATTGAAGTTGGTGACAAATTTTAAGACTTTCTAGGAGATCATCGTTTATCACCGACTTCAATATAGTCGTCAATATTTTATTTTTTTAGCTACTTAATGTCTTGGTTTTCATGGAAATCTATAAATATGGTCATTCTGCTACATTTCTCATAATAGAAACCTTCTTTAGTGTAGAGACTCCTGCAGATATATTTATGGATCCTAAATCTACAAATTATTGCCGAGTCATTTAGCAGCTTCGGTAAGATATTGAGTATATACGCTGGATACTAGATAAGTATAACACTGACTATAAATTTATGTCTCCGATTCCTTACCACAAGTTTGCTTATTGCTGAAAGTATTTCTATAGGATAATCGCTTCAGTTATTAAGATTATTAAAGATGTTACAAAATACAAAATATTGATATTAGGGTCATATACTCAATCAATCCATCCAATCAAGACCATGTCAATGCTTGGTTTTAATTGAAGAGTTACTTTGTAGATTTTAATGTATAATGTGAACTGACACATCTAATCTTGTAATGGGAGTTGAGCTCAAACTCTTGCTTATAAATTTGAAAATTTGAACTACTGGGACTTCAAATTATAAGCAAGTGGACTCGATAGATCGCGGACAAACACTACATACTAGGCCAATTTATTGCATATTTATTGTTTCCGTTGATTCATTTTATATTTTTTTTTAACCGCACATCACAGCTCATATATACGTCCCCACCGAGGGGCACGAGCCTACCCTAACTAGTTAGAGCGATTAGGTCTTACTCAAACCACGCTGGCTCAGTGCGGATTGGCTGAAGGTATATACCTTTGAATTATTTCGCAGGTGTATGCAGGCCTTACGATGTTTTCCTTTACCGTAGGAGCGTCAGATAAATGTACATGAAATTCGTGAAACGAAAAACACATTGGTACATGGCAGGATCGATCGCGGGCCTCCCGATTCTACTCGGAGCGCAGTCCAGTGCCGAGGCCACAGCGCCACCGACGTTCCCTTTTTAACTGACTTCAAAAAAGGAGGAAAAATTTTAGGTGTGTCCAACGTGTTTTGTTTGTATGTTACGCGATTACTCCGCCAATTGTGAAACGATTTTCAATTTTTTTTTTGTATTCGATAGAGTATACTCCTAGGGTGGTACCAAGGTCGCCAAAGTCAGGATCTGATGATGGGATCCCATGAAAATCGAGGGAAACTCTAATTTCTTTTACTTAAAAGATTTCATTCACTAAAAAGGTAAAAATAAAAAAATCGTTTTACAAAAAATAAAAACCGACTTCCAAAACGCTGAAAAGTTAAAAATAATATAAGAATAGGTACAGACAACATTACACTTTCATATTGAAGTCGGTGACAAATTTTAAGACTTTCTAGGAGATCATCGTTTGGCACCGACTTCAATATAGAAGTGTGATATTGTCTGTACCTATTCTTATATTATTTTTAACTTTTCAGTGTTTTGAAGTCGGTTTTTATTTTCTGTAAAATATTTTTTATTTAACCTATTGTGTCTTGTGTATTTGTTTTTTTAATTGGTTTATGTGTAATAAAGAGTTTATAATATATAATTATACAGTCTACTTACTTTTAATTTAAAACCGCAATAGTATAGGACCCTAATAAATGCATGCCCCGTGCCTTCACGCATAGATGCACATCTATGTATTCCGAACAATAAATGAAAAAGAAGTATCCATGAAAAACATTTAAAATGTATGTGCAGCCATCTAAATGAAAGTACTATTAATACACATGACAATTAATATTTAAAAAGTGTCATGTTCATAGCGTATTTTATAAATTATTCAATTCAATAAAGTCAACGTAAAGTAACCATTGCGATCCCCTCACTCGAATAGTAATCGTCACGAAAAGAACTATCAACTTAGGTAAGCCATCCAAGTTGAGGGCACGACATAAAAAGTTGGAAATTATCCGCCGTCTGGGCCATCCCGCAAATTGCCGCGTTGCATTTTTCATGAGCTAAGAGTATCGGATGCTATGAATCGTTGATTTAATTATTGGGATAGCTCCGTCCTATCATGTTTGAATAATCGCCGTCCATCTTTCGCGACTTGTGCGCATAATAGCCTCGGCAATGAATAATCCTTAAACAGCATTTTTCAAATTGGGTTCAACGTACAATTATTTGTTTAGGCTCAGCACCCAAAGGATGGTAGCGGAACCTTTTAAATGATTCCTACCCAACTGCTTAGCACAGGGATATATTTTTTGAAGCATTAGCGCTTACGACTAGTATCTAGTAGTAAACGGCCGGTTACAATATTATATCTATATGTGAATTTGTTTACTAGCGATATGTATTTGACATTCATCATCACAGCTCATATACGTCCCCAATGAGGGGCTCGAGCCTACCCTATGTTAGGGTGATTAGGCCTTAGTCAACCACGCTGGCCCAGGGCGGATTGGTCGACTTCACATACACCTTTGAATTTTTTCGCAGATGTATGCAGATTGCCTCACGATGTTTTCCTTTGCCGTAGGAGCATTTACATATGAAATTCGAAAAACGAAAAACATTCCTACATTTTTTTTCTTTTTTCTTTGTAAAAAACGTCGCCCCACACTAGGATTTTCTCCTGTGTCGTGGGTGCAGTTACAAACATAGAATATCACATGCACATACGCCCAGACCGGAACAAATTTCTGTAGGCCATACAAAACATCTGTCCCGTGCGGGAATCGAACCCGCGACCTGTTGCGCAGTAGGTGAGCACTCGACCTCTGCTCTAAACGTTTTTTTATTTTATTGCAGAAAGTTGGCAAACAAGCAAACTGCCCACCTGATGGTAAGTGGTAACAGTCGCCTATAATCGCAGCAAAACTGCAACCCCCACAAGAACCACAGTGTACGTTGCCAACTTGTGACACCAGATGTAAAGTCACAGTACCCAGTAATTTCACTGCCATATCTTACCCTTCAAACCGGAACACAGCAATGCAAGCACTGCTGCTTTGCGGCAGAAATAGGTAAGACGGAGGTACCTAAGCAGACGACCCTAGTACAGAGTCTTCCTCCAGTAGTCCGTGTCGTCGAACATCGAACATCGAACCGAACATTGCAGCATCGAACCCGGGACCTCCCGATTAGAAGGCCAGTGCCGAGTCCACAGCGCCACCGACGCTCATTTGACATTAGCTCCATTAAACAAATATCAAAATTCCATCTTCAATAAAACAAATCCAGAGATAGAATATTAAAACTACTCGTAACGTAACACGACAAATACTGAAACTATCAAAAAACCTAATCCCAAAGTGAGTCCCTGTACCAGAATCATTATTCGAAAAAAAGCTTTATACGCATTTTCTTTTTTAGCCGTAAAATAAAATCTTGTTGTATGGGCCCTTTGGTACTCGTTAATGAACTCTCCACGCACTTGTCTGCATTTTCAAATGTGATTTTAAACCATACGCTTTCAGAGGCAAAGTTTTTATTCCACTCATTTATCCAATTATCTATGCCATTAAAATTCTTACCCTCAAATGCGAGACGCGAAAAATTGACGTTATGCGTCGTAATAATATTTAATCGAAAAGGACATTTTCGTCATCACGAGGAAACAAACACACTGTTGTAAAGCTGTAACTGGAAATATCTCTATCTAGAATTTATGTTTGAAAATGCATAAGTGTTATATTAATCCATAACAAATAAACTTTGATTGTTTCATTTACTTTGGCTACTAATTTCTAAACAAAGGTCTTCACAACTTTACGTTTTGACAATAGCCAAAGCCAACAACATAAATATTTTGTTAGGTGCCTGAGAAACTTCGAAACAACTACGAAATTATATTTTCTGAATAAAACAATAACAGGGTTTTGTTCAGCTATCGATATAAAATTATTCACTTCATTATATCCAGATTAAAATATGGCTAACTATAATGAAGTGATTGATTGAATATAATTTAAAAATTAAAACGCGATTAATTGCGTGTCAAGTGACGCAAAACGCAAATCACGCCGGCGGTAGCCGCTCCGTCACGCCAGCAATACAAAAATCTATTTTTAAGGTATAGTGCGGATTTTACCAATGATATTAACCAACCAAGTTTTTTTTATTGTTCACATGTCACTAAATTTTTAAAATGTTAACATGAATGCCTATTCTTATATTATTTTAGGCATCCTATAAAATGCCGTTTGAGTGAAACGATACCTCGTGGGAGAATACATTTTTATCTGCACTTATTATACCGTATACTATTTATATTACCGTGCCTATTCGTCATCTTCGGTTGCCAACTCGAAACCGTCATTTTAAACCCGCTTAATCCATCCATTTAGTGGGTAATTTGTTATGGTGGTGTTCATTAAATGAACATGACAATTCTACAGATAACAACAAAAGTACTGAATTACTGTACACAACAAAACTGAAGAGTCGCATTCGACCAATCAGAATGCCCTATTTTATTGGATTATCGACCATTCGATTGGCCAGAGACGCGCGAGCCGACGCTGAATGGACGCCGCGAGTGTATGTTCGTTCATAGCGTGTCAATGGAAAGAGTCGCAATAATGGTAACTTTTAACGTTCTAAGCGACCTTTTAACATCACATTCCGTAAATAAAAAACCGGCCAAGTGCGTGTCGGGCCACGCTCAGTGTAGGGTTCGGTAGTTGCAAATGCTAACTTTGAGTTCACACTCACACCTCACAACACGTTGCTATTAAATTAGGCATTATTATTATTATTAAAGCTGCAATGATTTTATATTCCCTTAAATTCACGTGGTTCGTAAATTTATATTCAGTACTAATTTTCAATGAAATTTTACTTTTCCGAGTACATTTTATAAATTGGTCGTCTATAACTTTTTAGTTTGTACTTAGTAATCAACCCTGAGGACACTAACCTCTAACAAAAACCCTAAATCGAGAAATGGTGTTCTGAACCTTACATTATTTTGAAAGACCTATTCAACAATACCCCACACGATGGGTTAGTCGAGAAAAAAAATACTCCCACTTTACTTGTATGGGAGATACCCCAAAATTTTTTTTTTAAATTTTTTTTTCTACTCCTTTTTTGACATTATTAATATACGTACCCAAACCAAATTACTTTCTAGTAAACCTTTCTAGTACTAATAGTCTCTGAGTAAAACAGCGCACAGACAGACAAACAGACATGGCGAAACTATAAGGGTTCCTTGTTTACCACGGAACCCTATGAAACCCTGTCTACTTGGTTTTATACAGATAGATGGAGGGATTAATGTTTTCTTGTTAGATTTTTATCTGTTTGATAAACACAATCTACGTATTTTGATTGGCACTGTAAGCACAAAATAAATTGACAAAGAATAGTCACTCTGGCTAATCTTGAAACCGATGAGCAAGTTGACCAGCGCTTAATAGGCTAGGGTTGAGCAAGCCAATTGGGGACTGAGGGACGGGGCGACGTGAATATTGGTACTTACATACTCGTAATTATCATATTTGTTTATTGCTTTCATGTAACAGCTGTTTACAGTACAGATTAAAATTAACGCAATTCTGTATTACACATTTTTTGTAAAGTGTTTTTGTATCTATTTATGTTGTGCCGCACGCGCACCAGCCATGCAATATTTGCACCGGGATGAACTGTGTTCCTTTAGTGTCGCACCATCTCTGTGTAATTGCGCATAATGTGATCTAGGTGTTCTACTCCAAAAATACAATAAATATTTTTATTAACAAGCAAATTCATTCCTGTATTTCGAAAATGGCATAAAACTCAAATATTATATTATCTCGCTCCTACTGCTGGACTCAGAAAAGTAATAATTAATCTACTATACTCGTACACCGCGCTATCTACACGAATTGAACTATACTAGGAATCTTTGTTTTGAGTTCTTCTTCGCAAAGGTATATTACGGCAAGATCCCTTAGTTGGCTCTTAGGACAACATCATTTCAACGCTTATAGGTCATACTTCTTGGCACGATCATACGGAGAAAGGGTCGATGAAAGGGTTTTTTCGAACTCTTGCAACATCCACGTGAAGAAAGAGAGCGGCGACACATGTATTCTTATTTGCCACCGCACGGAATAGAACATCCACTGGAAGAAAGGAGCGATGCCATGTTTCTTTTAAATTCGTCACGGCATAGAATATGCAAAATGAAAATGATAATATGCAAATAAATAATATACAAATGCAAGCAAACGTACCTACCTAGTATTACCTAGTTATTTAAGCAAATATTAGACAAAACAATAGTTTTGAGATGCAAATTCAACATATTGTTTCACGAAATCACTTAGCACTGAATTACAATCAGTAAACATATACAGGGTAGGTGAGGATTTACTCTGACCCAATAAATAAGGTAATCTGTATTCAGTGCCCCCTCCCCCGGGACCGCTAGTTACATAATACTTGTACTCGAAGGAAGTTTCCAGATTAAATTAGCCGCAGGTATTTATTGTTCGTCAAAATTCTCGCTACAATTTCTTTTGTTATTTATTTATTTATTTAATGCTTTATGTACCTACATAGAGTGTACAAAGGCGGACTTAATGCCATTAGGCATTTTCTGCCAGTCGACCTTAGGGTAGTTAAGAGACTATCAAGGTAGATGTACAACATATCGGATCCATTTCATTGAAATAACAAATACCTACGCATATATAATCTATGTGAACTATATTATAATTATATAATTATAATTATAGAACTATTTACCTAACACTTCTGATACAATTTTACTGGCGTAGGTATTATCTATTTCTTCGCTTTGTTGATGTAGTGTTATTTTTCAGTCTCAATTTAAATATTACACCTCAAAAATTTTAAAGGTAGTATTTAGAAGAAAATCAAAAGGTCTCTTTTTGTAAAAAAAAAAACAATCTTAATCAAAAATACTGCTTGCACAGCAAGAATATTTACAAAATATTATTAAATATTATATGTATAAAGGTCATGACGCGACGCGACGTGACGGTTCTTTTGTAATGAACACATATTTAGTAACAACTAGTTCATTGTCAAATTTGAGATTTCCCAAAATGAGGGGATATACATTTATATTTACATAAAATAACTCTATTTCCTAGGTGAAATAGGCAGAATTCAGTTCTGGCAATCGCCGACCGTTTCGCTCGCTTGGCTCGTACGATGTGGTTGCAGTTCTAACCTTTTTTTTTGAGGCGGGGGAATCTCTTTACGATGCAACAAGAGGCTGAAAGCTGACAAGGCTGCCCCAGGGATATGCCATTGGACTCGGGTATAAACCCCGTACCTGGCTAAACCACCCTCCAGAGAACTAACCTAACCTAACCATTTTGGTTCAATTCACCTAAGTTTTACTTCTTTGTTAATACACTTTCATACTTCAAACAAAAATTATACTCGTACCTACTTTTTAGCCACTTTTGTCAACAGTTTTTTTAATACTAAATAAAAATAATAAATTTTACGACACGGTTAGCGCAGAGGTCGAGTGATCGCCTACTGCGCAACGGGTCGCGGGTTCGATTCCCGTACGGGACAAATATTTTGTATGGCCTACAGAAATTTGCTCCGGTCTGGGCATGTGATATTCTATGTTTGTAATTGCAACCTTAAGTGGCAGTGGGCAGGACACAGCTCGCAGGACTGACGGCCGTTGGGGCGGAAAGCTCCTTGAGTGGCGGCCGCGTACCGGGAGACGCAGCGTTGGTAGATCGTCGGTCCACAAGGTGGACCGACGATCTGGTCAAGGTCGCGGGAAGCCGCTGGATGCGGGAGGCGCAGGACCGATCGGTTTGGAGATCTCTGGGGGAGGCCTATGTCCAGCAGTGGGCGTCTCTTGGCTGAAATGATGCTGATGATGATGATGAACTGCACCCATGACACAGGAGAAAATCCTAGTGTGGGGCGGCTTTTTTTTAAATAGTAAGACCGCGACACACCAGAGGTATTGATTGATATTAGTAGTAGATAAATAATTTGTATTGTTTGATTTCTGGTGTGTGTTGTGTGTGTCCATAATAATAATACTTTTGTAGCTATTGTTAATGTTATTGATTCTGCATTTGATTTTCCGTTTTTTTTATAGTAGGTGTTTGTTTGCCTGAAACACAGGTTAATCCTAGTTCAGGCTCACGATTATACGTTTCCTATATTTAATCTTGTCTTGACTGTAATGTTGTAAAAAATGTTACCTATATGTTACTAAAATAAAAATTTATTATAATTTATTATTATTGACAGTCGCCGACTGCGAGCTCGCTCACTCGTCAGGCCAAGTGTAAACATGAATTCAGACTGCATTTACAATCAAACGCTATAGGTGTGAACAAGGTGTGAACAATGAAATCCGTAGTAGTAGATTAATCTGAACTGTGATGTAAGTAACAGGTAAATAGGACCCGATGCTCACCTACAATCAGCAACTGATATTATGTTTGGTGTGAACTCGTCTTACTTTAGATTAATTTGTCGTGGTTTTACACCTTAGTCCTAAATAGGAACTAGTAAAGTTAAAAGATATCTAGCAGGCAGACTAGACAACATATTTGAAATTCTTGATAACAAATATTTTCATATGAAATGTCTGATTTACAAGTGTAAGCACAAAATTGGATTGTAACTAAAACCTAAAACTTCACTAGAAGCGGTGTGCTCAAGTACCCACTTGATCACGCCACTTCCAGTGAAGTTTTATTTCGGTACCAGCGCTCAATGAGGGTACTAAATAATGCAAGCGCACAGACCGCACGTGGAACCGAATAAAACGAAATCATTAATAGAAACACGCAAATCCAATGGGACCTTCTCCGATTGAATACAAAACCGTATTGTGTTCGTCTTGACTTGAGCTATGTCAAAACTCTTGCTAGAGCTATGGCAAAAAATAGGTTATTATTTCTGTTCAAACCGCATTGCGTCAGATTGTTTAATTCTTAATTATTTGGCCCCTGCTAAGCATTTATTAATTATCTACTTACGAGTAGCTACCACCATCTTGTTTAAGTTTGCCGCTATAATATCAGTGTTAATAATATTGTTGTGTTCCGATACTTAGAAGTAAGATAGCAAGAGGCCCTAGACAAGACGCATTTCGAAACTCGCAATCTGTTCGGTTTTGATTTGAAACATTTTTGATAATATTTTTTTTGTTTATTTCAAACTAGCTTTTGCAGAAGACTGGCTAAAATCCAAATTTCTCCCGCTCCCTAAGAAAGCAAATGCTAAGACATGCGGTGATCACAGGCTCATCAGCCTAATGAGTCACGCCCTAAAAGTATTTCCTAAAGTTATTCACATGAGAATTTATAACAAAATCGATAAAATTATATCAGAGAACCAATTCGGATTCAGAAATAGTTTAGGAACACGAGAAGCCCTAGTTGCAGTTCAAGTGCTCGTACAGAATAGTTTGGAATTTAACAATGACGTATATGCATGTTTCATTGATTTTGATAAAGCATTCGACAACGTAAAACATTACAAACTAATGCATATACTCAACAAGACCGAAGTAGACAGCAAAGATCAAAGAATCATTAGAAACCTGTACTGGAACCAGACAGCAACATTAAAGTCCCAACATCTGGCACTAATGATATCAAGATTCTTAAAGGAGTGAGATAAGGATGCATCCTATCACCATTATTGTTTAATCTTTACTCTGAGGCTATATTTCAAGAAGCTTTTGATGGCGTTGAGATTGGTATCAGGGTGAATGGTACAGTAATAAATAACCTCCGATATTCCGATGACACCGTCATCTTAGCGCACTCCTTACAAGACCTACAACAACTCTTAAGCCGCTTAAATATTGTCGTGGAAGACTACGGGCTAAATATGAACGTATATGATAATGAGCAGGAACGCGGTGGGATCGACCACGCTGTCTATCAATGGTAACTCACTTGAAAGAGTCAAACATTACAAATATTTAGGAAGCTCTCTTAATGAAAAATGGAATCCACAGAAAGAGATACGTACAAGAATGGAGATAGTAAGAAGCACATTCATGAAAATGAACAAACTATTCACAAACAAAGACATAAACCTAAAACTCAGATAGCGAATGGTTAAATGTTACGTGTGGTCTGCATTCATGTATGGACTGTATGGTGTCGAAGGCTGGACCATAAACCGAACCATAGAGGCAAAAGTAAACGCTTTTGAAATGTTGTTCTACAGAAGAATGCTAAAGTATCGTGGAGAGACCGAATATATAGAAGTATTGCAAAGAATTAAGAAAAATTTAGAACTTTAGAAAATAGTAAAGAAAAAAAAATCATATTTTGGACACATATACCGTTACAATAACTATCAAATTTTAAGAAACATACTAGAAGGGAAAATAGAGGGCCAAAGGAGTAGGGGGGAAAGGAAGATGGCCTGGATGGACAATATTAAAGTTGGACAAACATTAATGACACTGCCAACCTGAGCAGGATGGCACAGGATAGGAATAAGTTCCAAAAGATGGTCACCGACGTCCGATGAGGACATGGCACATGAAGGAGAAGCTTTTGCCCGTGGCTTAGTCCGAGTAGTATGAGTAATTTGGGTAGCTTATTTCGTATCCAATCTTCTTATATCTGTCAACACAAATCAAACTATCTCTATACCAAATTTCATCTAAATCGGTTCAGCAGTTATTAATTTCCCACACAAACTTCCACCCCCCTTTTCACCATCTTATAGGATGATTTCTGCGATAAAAACTATTCTTTGTCCTTTTTCTGGATTAAAACTATCTCTAAGCCAAATTTCTTCATAATCGTGTCAGCGGTTTAAGCATGAAGAGGTAACAGACAGACAGACAAACCCTCTTTCTCATAAATAATAATAATACGAATGGCATCATTATTTACAAGCTCTCAGATACGGTCTTACGGAAAATGTTTAATAGAATAATAATGCATAGTAATAAAACGATGTTCTACGTCAAAATTATTTGCATCCATCAGTCCCTTCACGTAAAACGGTCCTTCGCGACGCATGATAGATAAATGACGACGCATGGAAATAAAAGGTTGGGCACCTCTGAATATATTACCTCGTTTAGCATGTGGAAATGTGTTCCTAAACATGGCCGACATTGTACCGTTACACAAGAAATGGTTCACGGTATTTCATCGCGGCATCATAATAAATATGTCTTGCGTCTGAATCCTATGCGCATCTCGATATTTTTGTAAATAGAACTAAGCTTGTGAAAAGTAGTATCATTCTATTCGGTCTAAAATAGCTTTTAGTTATAAAATTCTTTTTAAACAACAATCTTGCTTCTGCGCGTTCGCTTAAGTTTCAATTATCTGAAATTTGTCGATGTAGAGAGCATGATTATGCTTACCTTTTCAAGATATTTCTGTATGTGATCTCAGTCCGATGTATGAAGGATTTCGGAAAACACTTTAAAGGAGTCAAGCAATTAACGTGGGTCGGTATACCCTGCTTATCAAAGAAGGGGAAGGGCAGAATTTTACCGGAGGGAGACTCTGTACCAGGGTTGCATGGGTACCTCCGTCTTACCTATTTCTGCCGCAAAGCGGCTGTGCTTACATTGCTGTATTCCGGTTTGAAGGGTAAAATATGGCACTGAAATTACTGGGTACCGTGACTTTAAATCTTGATTCACAAGTTGGGAACGTACACTGAGGCGCTTGTGGGGGTTGCAGTTTTACTGCGAATGTCACAGGAGCCACGTGTATTTATAGGTGACTGTTACCACTTACCATCAGGTGGGCAGTTTGCTTGTTTGCCAACTTAGTAGCAATAAAAAAAATATGTGGGGAAACAAATATGCGCAGCAATGGTCGTAGGTATTACGGGTAAAAAAAATATGGAATTGATATTCCACGTTCTTCTTGTGTCTATCGCTCCATGGCTCGTTGTCAACTAATCCTCTGTCTACAATATAAACAACAAGCAATTTAACCCCATTTCCAAAAAAAATACATAGGTATACAATTTACGAGTACATCATGACACAGTTTGTATTTTTTGTAAAGAGTGGCCTATATAAAAAAAAAAGAAATAGTTTTTTTTTATTTTCTTTACTTAGAATGGATTTACTCTTGATCTCAATCCGGCCTTGAGGCAAGGAAGAGATCTACGGCGGGACGAGTTTGCCCAGAAAATGCCTATTCACCTTTGCTCTGAAGATTTCCGGGTTGTATGAGGTCGGGAATTCCACACCCTGGCCACGGTAATACTATAAAAGAAGACGTGTAGCGTTTTATGCGACCAGCGGGAATGTCAAGGCGGGAAGGTGAGGGTGGTAACTAACCGTGCATCTAGATGCCCGATAGAAAAAAGGAGAAGGCGGGATCAGCTCATGCAGCCCCTGAGCATACTCCCCGAAGTACATTCTGTAGAACACAGATAGACAGGCAACACTGCGCCGCCGGTGAGCCAGACTGTGAAGCTTGGTTTTCATCGGCTTCTTGTCCCCAATAAGTCTCCTAGCTCGGCGTTCCACTGAGTCTAGTGTGGCGAGTTGGTATTTGGCTGAGCCATCCCAGAGGTGACAGGAGTACTCCATACACGATCGGAGTCGTGCTTTGTAAAGTGTAAGAAGCTGTCCTGGTGAGAAGTACCCCTTAACCTTACACGCCTGCGTTTTAGTTCAACTACTTATCGTTTTAGCAGAATTTTATTTCTATTTTCCTTTACTGACATTACACATAGGATGAATATACTTTTTTGTTATAATTTTTCAACCATTAAAAAGCTTTCATCGTCACATCTATTAAACAGCCGATCTCCAGATCTCAACACATTGATGTCAACTACAAGACCGCAGAAGTGGTTATACAAATCATTATTTATAATTATACTACGTTAGTATGTATATTATTGTTGTATTTTCATAAAATGTATCTTAGTTACACATTCATTTCAGCGAGATACATCATGTTAATTGATCGCTAGATAATTATGCGTAAAAATCAGTAAATAGACAAAACCCCCTTAAATCGAATCGTTCTCAAAACAAAACTCTTGTAATGACAAAGCGACCGAAGAACAGATACTTTATTTTTCCAAAACGTCCCCAATTTGATTGCGAATATGTTCGCTCTCACAATACAAACAAACAAAACAGGGTATGCACTAAATGGTACGGTGAGAAACGGCACAAAATAATTTCTTTGACTGTTTCAAGCGCGAAAACACATGCACAAATGTTCTCGGGAAACCCAAAATACAGTCTCCTTTAATAATGCTAAGAAACGATATTCGCTTTGAAGCTGTGCTCAAAAGCGTTAGCTCCTCAAATAAAACAAACAGTTCTGTCGACAACGTCTCATTGTTGCCTACGTTAAGGAATGCTTACATATTTTGATAAAAGGTCTTCATTATAGGTCAATGGCCAAGGACTAAGGTGGAACAAAACGCTTTTCGTATTTTAGTTTCAAGGAGAGATTCATGTTCTGGTATCAAATTCGGAATTATTCATTATGTTAGTTGAAAATTATTAAGTTTCGATAGACGTAATTAAGGTATCAAATTGTATCCCTATTCGAGTTTTCTAGGTTAAGCCCGATTCTTATCACTTACCTTCAGGTGAGATCATTTGATATCATTGACGTAGGTAAGAGGGGCGAAGGGAGTTGGAATCCGGACACCGCCCCTTGAAAAATCAACATACATCAGATACATACAATGAAGTTTTCCCCCAAGTAAAAGTTTTGGGTCAGTATACACTAGGCAAATTGAAGTCTTAATTTGGACCCCCCAGGGAAAAGTTATACTAACGCCTACGCGTGAGATGAACACCAAAAGCTTACTTACTACCTGTATATGAAAAAAAATGAATATTCCTTAGTTTACAAAATTGCCGAATGGGGTCTGGCTGGCTTTCCATTACATTAGCTCACGTGGACGTAGAAAGGAAAAATGTATGGAGGTAACATCAGATATTGTTTACCAAGAAGCTTGTTTAACAATCTTCTTGGTGGTCACAGTGAACTTGTGTAGTCTCCCATACAATTATTTTCTTTGCACACAGATGAGCATTACGTACCGCTTTTACGTTGTATACAATACTTTTACGTCTCAATCTAATGCTTACCGTTAGTTACCGCGAATATCCATTATGATCCTGCTATTACCTGGAAATAAAATAATAGAGATATAAGTAAAAGTGTTGATAAACTTACGTTCAAGCGAATTTGATGTTTAATTTATGTCGCAATACGTAGTAATTAAAATGTAATTGTTCAATAACAAAAGCGTACTTGTCCTGCTTCAAGCGTAGCCTGTAACGGTTTTAATATTAAAATATTAATGTTTTCATATTATGATGTAAAATTAACGTAACACTAAGGTTTATTTTTTAATCGGTAAAATCGAGAACACTATGAACGAAATATACAAAAGTTGATCGTTGTATATTTTTTTATTCACAACAGGGAGGTTCTTGGTCTTCAACTCACCTGCAGGCCTATTATGTATCTTTCATCGTATCACATGGTATAAATTTTGAGATAAGGAAGTCATGAAATGCTTCATTTGGTATGACCGATCTCCAATGATATCATTACAATGGCATAATTTCGATGTCATCATGATATAATGAACAAATGATCGGTAATAGGCTCGCAGATCTCAATCACAAGTGACAGTAAAGCCGAAATCAGACGGTTCATTTTTGCTTTCATTTTCGATGCTTCATCAATGAATGACTGAAAATGAAATGTCTAAATTGAAGTTCATCGGAATGTGCCTTCGCGATGAAAGCTTCCGGCTCCCGATTGTTTTCACTAGCATCTTTCATCATTCATCGGGAATGAACTACAAGTGAAACGTATAAACAGCGACAGCTCATTCACAGCTTATTTCTCATACTACCGCATCGCCACGCCATGGCACGGGCGTTGTGTTCTCGCGGGAATTCTACGAGGAATGAAATAATAGCTTTCATCAAAACTGAACCGTCCATACAAACGACGCAATTCACTGTTCATCGTTCACTATATTCATCGCAGAAATGAATCACTTTTGATGAACCGTCTAATTTCGACTTAAGCCCAATACTTAGGTAACCACTGACCTACTTCCAGATTATGAGAAAAAAAAATATAAGCCAAGTTTCGATAGGGATAAATTCTAATTTTTTTATGTCCGTCATTTACGAGTAAGTCGTTAAAAATAGTGAACACGTACTTTTTCATTCTTGTCACAATCATACACTTTGGAGGACATATTGATTTGAGTCATCGCATTACGTCATACGTAAGTAAATTAACCACTTACTTGTGAGCCATCCTCTCCTAAACATTAATTAATTGGAATAAACTCGGAGATATTTATTTAAAATCTTTATTGCACGTTACAAAAAAAAGTACGCACAAATGGTGGACTTAGTGTCATGTGGCATTATCTACCAGTCAACCATTGGGTTCAACAGAGAATTAGTGGCGGCAGATATTCAAGTGATGTCACTCAGTATTCGACGATGCGAGACAGTGTAAAGGTAAAAAACATGCCTTTATGTTTTTAATTGTTTAGCTTTCAATTAATAATCATTTCAGCCGAGGGGTACACACACTAGCGCATAGTCACCGGAGGGAGACTCTGTACGAGAGTCGCCTGCTTGGGTACCTCCGTCTTACCTATTTCTTCTGCAAAGCAGCAGTGCTTGCATTGCTGTGTTCCGGTTTGAAGGGTAAGATATGGCAGTGAAGTTACTGGGTACAGTGACTTTACATCTTATGTCACAAATCGGCAACGTACACTGTGGTTCATGTTGGGGTGGTAGATTTGCTGCAAATCTCACAAGAGCCACATGTACGTATGTATGACTGTTACCACTTCCTATCAGGTGGGCAGTAGGAATGCTTGCTTGCCAACTTAATTGTATAAAAAAAATATTTTACAAAAAATAAAAACCGACTTCATAAACACTGAAAAGTAAAAAAAAATATAAAAATAGGTACAGACGACATCACACTTCTATATTGAAGTCGGTGCCAAACGATGTTCTCCTAGAAAGTCTTGAAATTTGGCACTGTCTTCAATATAGAAGTGTGATGTTGTCTGTACCTATTCTTATATTATTTTTAACTTTTCAGTGTTTTTGAAGTCGGTTTTTATTTTTTGTAAAAAAAAATATTTTTTACTTTTTAGTGAATGCAATCTTTCTAGTGAAACAAACCTCGATTTTCATGGGGTCTCATCATCAGACCCTAACTTTGGTGACCATGTGACTACCCTTGGAGTTTACTCTATCGAATACAAAAAAAAATTGAAAATCGGTCTACAATTGGCGGCGAATTCGCGTAACATACACACAAAAAAAACATACGCATCGAATTGAGAACCTCCTCCTTTTTTGAAGTCGGTTAAAAAGGTCTCCTCCACGAATTCCCAAGCCGATCAACCCTGCATTGCCTACAGCCAGTCGATTGCTACGACATCTACTTGATTTACCTTATGCTATGCCTATATCAACACTGCATGTCGTACACGTCCGACACGCAAATCAGTTTGGCTATAAAGAAGTAGAGGATCGTATAAATAGGTCTGTCTACGAGGAACGATAAAAAGTATTCCGCGTGGTCCCATTGGCCAGCGGGACCACGTGGAACCACTTTTCCTCGTGGTCCTACCAGTGGAGCAAAGTAGAGTAACGACCCGAACTATTTGCCCCAACAGCCGTCAGTCCTGTAATAATCAAGACATCAAAAATTAATATTTAATGCAACAGGAAATTCTCCCCTTCGCTCGCTTGCCTGGAGGACTGCACGGATGTGGACACTTATAATTACAGGGTTCCACAACCTTGTTATTTAAGTGTCCACAGCTTTCCTTACGGTGGGTGCAAAGTTTTGCAAAACCAGTCGACTGTTGATTCTTCCTGCAGTATTTGAAAATTACTTTGTAAATTCAATATTATACTGTGCGTTCGTGCGCAGTCATCTAGAATATGCTTCACGAGTGTGGAACCCGCATTACGGCGTCTATAATATATCAAGTATAGAAGCTATCCAAAAAACATTATTACGTCACTTGCAATACAAATGCCGTAAATATATTGAGGGTTACACACAACGATGCAAGCACTTCCACTTTTTGCCCCTATATAAAACACGAGAATTATCTGACGTTGTTTTTTTGCTAAAAAAATTTCAGGGAAATATACTCGTAGATTCTTCGGAGTTACTGGAGAAAATTTATATCAATACACCCAAGAAAACAACGCGGCATACGAATCTAATGCATGTACCACTGGCATAAGAATAACTAATAATACGAGTTATTAGTTTATCTTATGCCACTGACTAAAACCAACTATCGGATGAACCCATTTTTTATTAGAGTACCTAAATTGTACAACATGGTGAGTGATAGTATGGATCTTGTTTTTTAATACTTCTATAAGCTAGTAGTTTAAACTATATTCACTAACAACCTTTTGGGATAAAATGCCGACTGTTTGTGCCTACATAATTGATATATAATACCTACATAACAATTGCATACTATAAAGTATACATAACAATTGCATACATTTATAACTAGGACTAGTATATACATTTTTAAAATTTTGTTTATATGTGAAAACTTTTAAATGCCTTATTTTTTTCAAAACATTTTAATTTATTAATAATAAAAATTAGCTGTAAGTTTTCCAAATAATTGTAAAATAAAAATAATATTAAATAAAATATCATAACTCGTATTTGATTATTTTATAAGAGTAATAACATACATATTATAAGCAAATTAATCAAGACAGCAATACAATTTAAGTGTTTATTATTATATCATAGTTGTTATTTTTCTATATCCGCTCAATCACTTCAAATTGTCGAATTTATAATTTGCTCACCGGCAAGTTCAACTCAAGTCATACCTTTTTGTCCTCACCTCGACCACATTTTATCTCGAAAGGCCAACCTTTATATATTAAGTATAATAAAAACTTGGAGAAATTTCGGTGACACGCTACGTCGAAAATCGCAAAAGCTCCCGTAAATTAAAAAGCACGCGGAAAGATGCTTTCGTATCAAACAAGGAACTATAGCTGCCTAGAAAAGCTAGCCTTTCATTCTTTAACGCATTTAAAAAGCTATATAGAAAGTTTAGTTACAATAATTGTTAATGGCTCATTAACAATAACTAATGGACTTCCGAAAAATAAATCCTGATATCCATTTAACACCACACAAATAAAATTAGCAGAAAAATTTAAACTGCATTATCAGTATCTGATTCAATATTTGTAGGTTTAAGTAAAAACAAAACTTAAAAAAGGTCAATCCCAATATTTGACCAAGGTTTCCCAAAGGTTGACTGGCAGAAAATGCCGCAGGCATTTAGTCCGCCTTTGTACATAAATAATTGTGCATAAAGTGTTAATAAATAAATATTAAATTTATCCCAATATTTTATACGATTTGCCACAGTTTAACAATGTATGTACTGTTAGGCGAGTGACGTAGCCCTGCTATAGGCGGCTGTAGACACTGACCATGATGTGAGCAGCCTACTCTTGTTTGCCTTAATTGAAAATAGTGTTGCCAAAAATCGGTCTTGGTCTTGCTACAATTAAACCAGTCCTAAGGCCCAAATCTACTGATAAGTTGCAGCCGAATCGAAACTGAACCGTTGCGATCGACCAATCAGAACGCCACATTATCACGTCATCGAACAGTTCAATGGCAATATAAGTGCTCCGATTGGTCGACCGTAACGGTTCAGTTTCAATTCGGCTGTAACTTATTAGTAGAATTGGGCCTCTGGTCTCGGTCTTGCAGCAAGAGTCTCGCAAAACTGCACTACCAAACCAATTTTAGGCAACACTAATTGAAAATAATTACCCGTTTTATCTTCTTTCCCCTTTAGGTAACGCTGTTACAGAAATACATTCTTTATACATATCTTTACAATAATCAGGAGTCTTAAATTACCAAATTTAATATTTAAAATTTCAAAATCGTCGATTTTCATATTTCCACTATTAGACTACCAATTACCTGTCTGTCTGTCTTTTCTAGATATTAAAGATCTAGAAAAAAAAACGTTTGCAGTATAACAAAGATAGCAAACAATTTGTGTATAATCTACGTGTTCGCACGCGATTCGGAGATTCGTTATTTTTAGAATTTCAGCGGAATGTCTTTTAGTTTAGCGAGTTCTGTGCTTACGATGGAAATATGATCGTCGTTTCAAGATTATTTTGCTAACCTTTGTAAACATTTAATTTGATTATTTTAAGCTTCTAGAAATAAGTGTGGTTTTCTCAATTTAAACAAACTACAGTTTATTTAAAAATTTCAGGTAGTTAAGATTTTACTATTTTATTAAAAATTTTGAATGTCGCACATTGTCTAAAGCCGCAGAGGCCTCCGAATTACCTTAAACTAACTACGTGAATACACATTTCTAGCAAGCTGGACTTTGACTTCGTGTCTAAGCAAGCTGTCATCTCAGGCTAGGATATTTAAATAGGATGGGGTTTATTATTTGACCTAGGTCCCCCAAGCCACTGATTTTACTATATACTGCCTTATGTAGCCGAATAAGCTCGTACCAATGTTTTACCTACTTCTGGGACGTATTCTTAAAGCTAAACTTGTGAGTTGCTGCCGTGAAGTTCCGTTAGTGCTAATTATGAATTTGATTTAAAGAAAATGATTGCTTTATCTACTTTAACACAATTAGGTTTAATAATTATTCATATAATTAATGAAATACAACATATTCGTTTTATGGGAGGTGTTAGTTTATACCAACCATTAACTACATTATGTTTTAATATTTCTCTAAAGCTTTATGTGGGATTCCTTATTAAGCAGGTACAGCAGTGTTCAGAAGTACTATGAAATTACGGTAAACAACTTACAAACAGTGCTTACATTTACAAATTTATCGGAAGTTAATCACGTAAGCTACTTACCTACGTGAGTAAAACATACAAAATTTGCGGCCTAATAACATTAGCCACATTCTTCCGACACAGGACAGCAAGTCATGTCAGTATAAAGCAGAATGTACTATACAAGCTTGAACAACTAACTGGGCACACCCATATCACCCTATATGGTAGAATAATTTTGAGAGAGTTAAAAGAAAACGGGAGACAGTAAAAAAAAACAGGTACATACTGTTATCTCTTATCAGTCTCATTGTGTTCGATTATATTTTAGTTCTTTTTATCTCACCTGACACAAAACGAGAGCGAGACAGTAACTAATTTTCTCGTTCTTTGATGAATCCGAGGTTGTAAAATTTGAAGTGTCAATTCGCTCAGCAGCCAATGAATACAATTTCGTTGCTTTATAAGCGTTTTACAAAAGAGCAATGAAAGCACTAGCGCATAATATTAACGTGTAAAATCCTAACACTATAACTAAATTATCCATCAACTAAACCAATCGGAAAACCGCCGTTTTATGGAGATTTTTAAGATCATGTTTGTCATTAATACATTGTCTACAACCAATAAAATTATAGTCAAACGATCAATCTTAAAGCCGGCTTTTGACTATGGGATGTAATGTAATATATATTACATTTTGAGATATAATATTTTATCGCTTGCCATACTTTTTTACGAGACCGTTCTCACTGTGCTATAATATTTTTTCGCCCGACCGAGATATATTTGAAGGCTATCTATGCGGTATATATTTTACCTCACGTTCCCGCACACCGCACCTCTGCCCCTGCCTCGCCTTCATTTCGAATCGTGACGGTCATGCGCACGTACCTAGCTGTCCGCGTGTTATGATTTTTGGGTATTTTGGTTCGCAATATTTTCTTTGCGTATTTACCACTTTTTTACCTATTTACGTAATTATTCCTATAATGGAACATTTTATAGAAAGTTTTAGGAAATATCCTTGTTTATGGGCGACTAATCGTGAAGAGTATAAAATGAATGAAATTAAGGATGCTGCGTGGAGAAACGTAATAAGAAATTCACTATAATCTTTTCTTAGTCTGATATGATTCGATATCCAGAATCGACGTTAATTGTATTTTTTTCTAAATAATGAGACATGTAAATCGAATGTACTGCATCATCTTCGTCTGCTGAACTATCGAAAGTATCTAGGAAAACAATATCCATATTATCCAATTAATAACGAGAGGTCAACCGTTTCCTTAAAAGACGTTATGATGTAAGGATCATAGAAGCTGAACTATTTTAAAAAATATATCTGATAGTGAGAACAGCATACCCGGGATGTGATACATAGCTGAACACGTAATATACAGGGAGTAACTGAACAACCCAATAACATTTAAGGGTATGTATCCATCAGAAGTAGAGATTCTGTAGGAAAAATATTAGTGCTAACAAACCCACTTTTTTTCCCATACAAACTAAATAAAGAATTTTTTGGTATTAAGTGCCGACAGCCCTACGTAAGCGTACGAGGAATACTACGCTCACGTCATACAAACTAAATAAATTATTTTTTGGTATTAATTGCCGAAAGCCCTACGTAAGCTTACGAGGAATACTACGCTTACGTCTGTCACGTGTCATTTTGTGTTTAAATTTCTTTTGTGTTAAGATCTGATTATGGTTGTCACTTGAAAATTATTGCTTTCAGTTTGAAATCAAATAACTCTGAAAGTATTAGGGTTCTAGGTCTCAGACAAGCACCGAAGGTCCATTTAGTATCTAACTTATATGCCCCTTAAATGTTATTGGGGTGTTCAGTTACACCCGGTATATTACATCCTATAGTCAAAAGCCAGCTTAATAGTCATTGATAAACATTTTTTATTGTAATAATTGTTATGTTACATCAATGTTGTAAACACGTCCTTAATCACATATAATGTATAAGGCACACTTTTTGATGTTTTTTAATGTAGGATCAATGTATTTAATATTGTCGATGGCGTCATAAATAAAAATGTAATCAACGTCTATCTGAAATATTTACAATCTAATGTGGAACTTAAAAATCCCTGCGGTAGGTACATGTTACAGAGACCGGCCGGCTCAACTTCGGAAACGTTTTGGACCGCGAGCTTTTATCTCCAAACACCAAGAATGCAGATAAAAAGGTATTTTGTCCATTGTTACTGTACCGAACCGCAAAATTTCATTCCTTTGTTTTAAAATCAAATATATTTTCGAGCTTAACGCCCTACAACGGAACAATTCAGTGTCGAATAAATAGGCATTTGCGTTACTGCAATTTTGTTAATTGCGATTTATGTAAATTTAACTCTTATTCGTAATTATGCTTTATGTTATTCTATAATTCTTTATACATTTACATTACACACACGTCCATATAATGCATATACATAAAATTTATTTACACTTACCTATGTACTGTCTGCGAGTTGGAGAGGCTTATGTAGTAATAGTAACTGTATCTACTGTTGTTTTACAAGTTTTGTGATTTAATTTAGATTTTGCCTCGTTTGGGAATTAATCGCTCTACGGAGTGCTCGTGGTGTGGTAGCACAGTTCCGTTTCTCTTTTGTACCTGCTGCTACTGGTTACTCAACTCTCGACATACAGGTTAGATCCTAGTTCGCGGGTGCGTGGCCAGTGGTGGGACAAGTAATACTTAATTATTAATTAAAAACAAGTAGTACTTGGCTTTAGGAAACGAGCCCATAAAGTTATTATTATTATATATTCAATTTGCTTGTAGCTGTTAAAATTATGTCATGCAAATAAATGCTTAAAATGGCTGTATGGCTTCGATCATTTAACATATGTATGCTCTAAGCTGTATGGTTATAAAACTGTATAAAAATACACTTTTTCACTAATAAATATATACAGAACGACTTCGGATACAACTCTATAGATCTTACAAGTTAAATAACAATTTTCTAGTTAGAATTTCACGTTTGTTTTCGACGTCAATAAGTGCGAGTAAATGCCTAAAGATTTTGAACTAGAATATAATACGTGTTAATTAATTAGTCAAAACATTAATTCATCCCAACCTATTTGCATTATAAAAAATAATATTAATTATTTAATTTAAAATAAACAAAATTCTTGCGGATTATTTACGAATATATGTCCATTTATCTGTTTTGTTGCATTTCTTGCCAATATGATACTCTATGGTCGCGCGCCTATCTATGCGAATTCATACGATGTTGCCGCTTAGCAGTAGCCACCTACCGAGTAGATTGGCGAGACAGTAAAATGCCACTCGGCCGATACAGTGGTGTGACCGAGTGAGTGTTTACAGATTTTTTGAAGTTGTGGCGAGACAGTCAGTTTTATAAAATAAAATTATTCGTGAGCGAAATTTTCGACATCGGTAGCGTGTGCACACCGGCTGGCGAGTGCGTGAGACAGTGCGGGGAAGAGGGGAGATGGTTACTCGGCCTAGTGAATAGAAAGGGGTCCGAGTGACTGTCTCGGCCTGTTTTGTTTACAATAATACCGAGCGCTCGGCCGAGGACACTGTCTCGTCACTCTACTTGGTAGGTGTAATCAGGCTTAAAAAGATAAAGACGATAGAGTTACGTAAATTTCAAAAGCGGCGTAGTTGAGTAATTGATTTTGAATAGAAACTGACCCATACTTTTTAAAAGTGGAAACGATCCTACTCTCAATTCTGAATACACTATATTCTGGTTTTGCGTAATCTACGAGTAATAAACACGTTGTAGAGTCACTTGTAATTTATACCAAAAGACACGTCAGATGATGACGTCACTTGCACGGAAAAACAAAACGTAAATAGCTATTTTATATACAGCAAGGTTGGCTTATTTGCCATCCATGTTGTATTCGGCTTACGTAGTGTTAAGTGGTTACTATAGCATATATAGACGCTTGCGACCTGCGACTCCGAGGGCCAATTTCCCTAACAAACCACAGCCCGACCTAAGCTGAAACGTAACATTTCAGACGTTCGATATCGTAATAATGTGGGGGATCTAACGCTTTACGTGGCGAGGGTCTGACTGGTCTAACGCAACGGCTCAGTAACTGTTTAGGGCGTGGCGTGGTCCAAAACCCCATACCGGTTTTTTGCGCTCGCGCACTGTAACACAAAATGACATTTTAGCTGTCGACTTTTATGATATGGACGGTACCGGCAGGTAAGGCTCGTATTAATAAATTGCATCTCGAGTATGAGATCGATCTGAAGACACTGTTTATGACAGATGTTCCATACATTAAACATCAAAACTGCAGCTTAAGTTCGCTCTCAACTTTGAGACGAGCCTTATGTCAAGCTACTCCTTAGCATCGTCCTAAATACCGAACGACTATACAAAGATGCGATGTTTTTGCGTGATAAAAACAGTGCGTGGTTCCAGGTGCAATACGTGTCGCATTAGATTTCGCGATGATTCGTGTGCTACTTTCGTCGTACGACTAACCCCATCGTATGCTTAAATCGCACGATCGTTGATAAGTACTGCCTTTTTTTAACTTTGTAACACTTTTTTTTAAATACTAGCTAGTAAGCACAAATTCTTGATTTCACTTTAATAATTTTCTATATTTCTGAAATAAAAACATTTAATTACTCAAATAGCATTCATCATTGTTATGACAGATCTAACATCTGATGTAGCTTTTTCTAGAAACTTTTTTATTCTATGCGTGAGCAAAGGGAACTCCATACAGCCTTCCCCTTGTTTCGTCTTAATATGAACATTTTAAGTAAACCAAGATAATTGCAACTGGATTATATCCGATTTTATGTTAATATTTTCTTAATTACTTAGTTAATAATAATTCTATTCTCAAGTGGACAAAACATTCAATTTGATCTCTTTGAGTGAACTTCTGCTTTGGCTAATGTTGAGTCTGGATAGGATATTATTGTGTTTTGATCATCCGTGGAGCTAGTGCGGCGGTATTAGTATTTTGATCTGTGTATCGATAGTATTTGCGGTGCATGAATTGCGGCCCGATTCCTTGATTGACCCCTGTTGTTTCGCTTTGCCGTTGTCACTTGTCAATGTCAGGATGAGGTCGATTAAATCCGGCCCTTTCCCGTTTGGAAGCGTGGAAGAGCAGTCGCTCGATATGAGCTGACCTTAACTAATTTATTTTCTTAATTGAAACCCATGATGGACTGGGTTAATACTAACTCTTGACTTTTTATATAAAACCCATGGAGAACATGGTAAGTTGTAATTTTTATTGCAATTCTGCTTGTGGCGTAGGTCCGCCATTACATGACCACGTTCTAATAATTGTTATTTTGTTTTAGGGTTCTCTGCCTTAGTTCTCTGCCTTAGTTTTCTACCTTAGTTTTTCTATTTCCCTACACTTTCCACAATTACAATAATTAAGGAGGGACTGCCGCTGTTGGCGAGTCTTCGGGCAACTATTTGTAACATCTAACCTCCGATTCATTCTCATACTTGTGATTATGTGGGCCTGAGGTAATACCTCTTATATTTTTTTAACTCCGAAATTCATTTCAAAATTATTGTTTTACACAAGCGGTAAAGTACCCCTAATGAACCTGTGGAAGGGAGCAGTCACCAGCTTTTTGCCTTTGTGGATGAAGAAGATGATTCCCCCACTAGTGTAACTTACCAAGTTATTCCCTACCTACACTTAAATGTACGATCCTTAGATTAAGCTAAGTAACTTTTGTTATTTAATAAACCGCATGTTGTATCAAAATTGAGTATTTTATTAGATCCTTCCCACATCTGAAGTCTGCTTGCATCTGTATGGAGGCGCCCTCTAAAAATATATCCATGCACCTCTCCAGGTAGGCTCTTGAAATTTCATAAAAAATTTACCCACGACCTGATGGTACTTACAATTCTCTCTCATGCTCACCGAAAAAGGTTACAACTTTTAGATTAAGTATTTCAAAGCAGTATTGCTATGCATTAACTTGATTGAAAATTCATTCATTTATAGTACCTAGCAAATTACTTCGACTGTAGTCTATACCTATTTTCTGTTTAAAAATTACCTCATCCGCTTATTCCCAGAAGGTACTGTTCCTGAAGAGCTTCTGTATTATAAATACATCTTCAAATAAAACTTTTCTCGCGAAAAATGGCACCGCGCCGAATTAACGGGGCTTATGAAACTCGACAAAAAAGTCGACGAGAGCAGTTCCTTGCTCGTTTTCGCTACCGAAGACCCATTCAATATGAGATGATATGTTTTTGAAATATTATATTTTATTGGTTTCGTCCATAAAGATAAACTGAATGCAGATTTTGGACTGCTAACTTTCTATTCAGGCTTACCTTTTTATCATCCCAGAAAATTTAAAGTACGCTTCAGGATACATCCATTATTATATAAAAAAATCTTTAAAAATACTGCACTAAATGAGTGCAGTGTTTTTTGGATATTTAAGAAATTTTATTTTAAATAAAATGGGTGAGTTATTTTTTTACAAATATTTAAATCTTTATACTACCGTATCCTGTAGCGTCCCTTAAATTTTCCAGAGTGATAAAAAAAAATTACTCTGTATACAGGGTTATTTTTATTCACTAGCCAAATTTTGTATGATTGTTCAGACAAGCAAACTGAACAACTTTTTGTATGGGACCAACCTTGAAATCGCGAAAAAATCAGCTGTTTCATACACCTAGGTTCAGTGGATGTTCAACATTTGTATGGCACAGCTGATTTTTTTACGATTTCAAGATTGATCCCATAGTAAATTTTGTTTCTTCTGAACAAGCACTAACAGAAAATGATAAAGCCGAAACTTTTAATTGGTTTTGTACCTTTTACATAAATCATATATCAAGCTAGCTGCTCGTGCAGAAAACGTTGGTATATACGGAGTCTTCCTCTGGTAATTCCGTCAATAACGCGAAAGCATAAAACATGAGATACTCTACGTCACTATTTGAGTCCGGTGGGGTGAATCCCAGAAAATCGCTCAGGTAGAAACTGTTCTTTGAAATGTGTTAATACGAAAAATTCATATTAGGTATAATTATTATTCGATGTTCAGTTTGTGGTGTGGTGATTTTTATTATCTAAATAAAATATTTCAAATTCATCAAAAACTGACCCAAACATACCTATAGGTTTTAATATCGAAACCAATCGCTCTTGGAATTCTGAATTAAATCTTACACTTCCTTTTTAGTAAATAAGTGAAAAATATGTGCCCGTTGCTTAAGAATATCATGTTGATTTTTAAAATTGCTTTGAATTATTTCTTTATTCTTTTCAAATATATTTTTTAATATGTCAGCTTATACTCGAGTATTTTTCTTATAAATTCCCCTTATGCGCTCTTAATCCGCGAGCACTCGCGCTGTGAGCATTTTGCTCACACAACTTTTAAAACACTTACCATTTTATCAAAAACGCCTACAGAGATTTCGTTCGGTCAGTAGCTGAGTTCTAAACGTAAACTGTCTTCGTCGGATCAGTGCGCGGAGGCAGCTCGTAGGGGGCAGTTTGATGTGCCAGGCGTCATCGTGCGGCATTTTGCTCATCATGCGAGCGTCGACGTAAGTATTTAATTTGTTTTCCTAACTTTTTTAAATCTAATTTTGTAAGTATTGGTTTTAGTTTTTTAAGTTTTTGATTTTATTTAACAATGGCTAACATTGTATCAGTTGCGTAAGATTGTATTTAGTGTATCAGTGCATCAGTGGCGCTGTGGATTCGGTACTTGCCTTCCAATCGGGAGGTCTGGGTTCGATACCGCCATGTACCAATGTGTTTTTCGTTTCGAATTTCATATGTACATTTACCTGACGCTCCTACGGCGAAGGAAAACATTGAGGCAACTTGCATACATCTGCGAAGAAATTCAATGGTGTATGTGAAGTCGACCAATCTGCACTGGGCCAGCGTGGTTGACTAAGGCCTAATTGCGTGGTGGATAGCCCGAAAGAAGAATACTCTGTGGCGCGAGTAGCATGTAGGTCGCCATTGAGATTGTTTTTTTTTCGATTTTAAACATTGCGGGTATAAATAGCCAAATAACTATATAAAGAAAACACCAATAACACAATTATTCGCAGACAATATTTGATGACCCTATGCCCCCACGATCACAAATTGTACACAAGAGTGCTATAAAAACTTTATCTTATTCATGACAGCAAGTAATTAACCGATTTATCTGTGAAAATGAAGACGCCAAAACTCAGAACACCAGTGGTATTTGTCAAGTTTGCCCGAGACGCAAAAATCGAAAGACAAAAAGATACGTTTTCAATGGCAAACATTTTTATGTACTGAACATACTGTGACATTATGTGATTTTTGCAAGGGTCAGATATATGACGAGTACTAAAACGCATAATTTTATTATAAGAAGTACTTGTTTCGTTATTGATCTTTAAATATTTCGTAAGTCCCCAATGGCTATTTTCGTTTGGCTTTGATTGATACCACTTTTTTAAAAATATGTTTTTTTTTTCGTAAATTCGATTTCTATTATTTCATTGTAGTCTTTATAAATCTGTGGCCCCTGATTTTTTGTTAGTTGACATAATACCGCAGCTTATACTAAAACAGTTATTATCTAATGGACAAATGGATGTTTTTCACTCTTAATTTACACGAAACCTACGCATTACACTTATTTATCGACTAGCTGTGCCCGCGACTTTGTCCGCGTGGAATAGTAACTCTTGGCAAAAAGTAGCCTTTGTTATACCTTATATTATTAGCTATCTATTACTGAAAGTCACGGTCAAAATCGGTGCAGCCGTTCAGGAGATTAGCGGGAATAAACAGACAGACAGACAGACAGATAAAAATTTTTAAATTGTGTTTTTTTATTGGTACCCGATATACATTCATACCCATTTTTGTAAAAACTTGTTATTTTGACATTACAAACAGACACTTCAATTTTATTTATTTGTATAGATGTATAGATATATTTCAAAAAAGAAAATCCATTTCCATTGTATTAGCCGTGTGATTTCAATAAAATAAGCGGAAAGGTCTTAAAGGTCTTATCGTGTAAAGGCTTTTGGGCGGGCTTTGCGGGCCGGAAGCGTTTATCAGCCGCCTGCATGACCATACGCTTTGTCCCTAAGCCAGTCTTGTGGCCGAGCACATTGATTTTTTGTCTCGGCGCCGGGAATTCATCGGCTATTTTCATTGTACCCTATTTGTTGTCATTGGTGTTTGTATTCTCTTAGTGATATGTATTGGCAGATTGGGTGGCAGTTAAGTAACGCAATATTGTCTTCGATATCGTAAAACAAGTCAAGTCAGTCGGTAATGCGACTATTGTTCAAAAGGATAGTTCTTTTTTAGTCTTTTCGCAAAAATATTGTCTTAAATAGTAATATAGTAAATTGATAACTATCAATAGTAACATAGTAAATTGATACTAACTAGGAAGTATGATTACAATAAAATTAAAACTAATTAAGCTTATGTATTTGTAAGCCTCGTTGCAAGACTAAACTAGACGCATTTACCAACTAGACATAGTACGCGAATGGCAGTGTCTAAAGACAGACGCATATATTGGAATCGTATTGATTAATTGATTCAACACTTTACAAAAAACATACATAAACAGGACACATATAGAAATACAGTACAATAGGCGGCCTTCTTGCAATTCTTAAAGTAGTAGCAATTTCTATCAGGCAATCTTGGGGTTAAGGCAAGTTAGAAATAGGTAAGACGGGAATAGTGCTATAGAGTTTTCAGTGGTGCAAGCATTGTAAATCCATACTAATATTATAAATGGGAAAGTGTGTGTGTGTGTTTGTTTGTCCGTCTTTCACGGCAAAACGGAGCGACGGATTGAAGTGATTTTTTAAGTGAAGATAGTTGAACGGATGGAGAGTGACATAGGCTACTTTTTGTCTCTTTTTAACCCCCCACTTCCCTAAAATGGGGGGTAGAAATTTGTATGGAGCATTCCGCAATTTTCAAGGTAGAAAGCTAAAAATTGGTATGCGAACTATTTGTCACTAACAAAAAAATCGTACATCATTTTTTTTTTTAAATCTGCCCCCGACCCTTTAAAAGAGTGGAAAATTGCACGTATAATCCCACTTCCTAAAATCTCTAAGCCTACTTTACCCACACATTACCGTCCTATTTCTATCCTTCGCTTTTTGTCCAAAGTTCTTGAGCACATTGTTCATAAGCAATTTTCGTCCTTTTTGTACTCTAATAATCTTATCAGCTCCTTTCAGTCCGGTTTCAGGCCAGGGCATAGCACTGTCACTGCGCTTGTAAATGTTACTGATGACATACGCAGGGCTATGGATAACAAGCTTCTTACTGTCCTTGTCTTGCTTGATTTTAGCAGCGCTTTTAATTCAGTGGACTTTGATATTCTTCTAGCTATTCTCAAATCTTTAAATGTTTCTCTCCCTTCTATTAACTGGTTTACTTCTTATCTTCGAGGCCGCTCACAGTGTGTTCGCCTTGAAGAGTCCGACTCTGACTGGTGCGAGCTTGCTGCGGGCGTGCCTCAGGGTGGCGTCCTGTCTCCGTTGCTCTTCCCGGTATTTATTAATACAGTTACTCCTATTATTTCCGCCCATTTCCATCTCTATGCAGACGATTTGCAGTTATACAGACATTTTACGGCGGCAGATGCAAATGCTGCAATTGATGCTATCAATGAGGATCTAACTCGTATTAATGAGTGGGCTACACAATTTGGCTTGCTCATTAATCCTAATAAATCACAAGCCTTGCTAGTCGGAAGTCGCCCTATACTTAACTCGCTGGACTTTGCCTTACCTCACTCAATTTCTCTCGACGGTGCACTTATTCCTTTCGTTGACACTGCCAAAAACTTAGGTGTAATACTCAATTCTAATCTGACCTGGCTCCCACATGTCAATGAGGTGAGTAAGAAGGTACACTTTACTTTTCATTCTCTGAAGTGTCTTCAAGGTTTTCTTCCCTTACACACGAAAATTTCTTTAGCCCAATCCCTTATTCAGTCTATTTTTGACTATGCTGATGCCTGTTTCCTTGATGCCACTGAGGAAGTTTTGAACAAACTGGAACGCATGCAGAACACCTGTATAAGGTTCATATTTAACCTAAGGAAATACGATCATGTTTCTTAATACCGGAAAAAACTGATTTGGCTTCCTATCAGACTCCGTCGGAATGCTCGTATTCTTAGTCTCCTACACAATATTCTTCACAATCCGTCCTATCCTGTTTATCTACGCGAACGATTCTCCTCTGCACGTCCTCCTAATGCTGATTGTCGATCCCATATTCGCTCCCTGCTTTCTTTCCCGTCCCATAATAGCGGCTTTTTCTCCCACTCCCTCACTGTGCATGCAGTTAGACTGTGCAATTCCCTACCAGCCAACATTCGCGACTGTCAAACTTTACATCTATTTAAGAAACGAGTAAAAGCTTATTATCTTTTAACAATGTAATTTATTAGTTTTTTTTATATCCGTATTTTTTAGTATATTGTATTTTATTTAATTAATTAAAGTAGGTCTTTTATTATTAATATTATTTTTACCTTTGTTTGTGTTTACACACACAACTACCATATTAAATACTTTTATATTAGTGACGGGGCTGCTGGAAGACATTTCGCTAAGAAATAAGCAGTGCCTTTGTACAGTGTTTCCATGTGTTTATGTTCTTGATGCTGTTTTTTGTGTGTACATAAATTGTAAAATAAAAATAATAAATAAATAAACAAAAACAGTTTAGCTTAAAATTCCATAATAAACTTTAAAGTTATGTCAACATCAGAATCAAGTGGGTCATGATAAGAAATAAATGCTGCAGTGACCTCAAGGTGGTGACATAGCTACGTAGCACTTAACACAATCGTAGCACTTTCCGTAGTAATGTAGCTGCTACGTTTGTTACATGTATGGACTAATCTCGTCAAATTTCGGATCGTCAAATTTCGAATTCACACGCACACGCTTAGAATGTTGTAAATACGTTTGCAGATAACTACTAGTATGTTTGACAACTCGTTATTTAAGTTCAATAAGTGCAGACATAGTAGCGAGCACCATCTTGACCACAGAGGCACTCCTATTTTCTTTTTACCCCTGTTAACTGTCTGTAGACAGTTTTGACATTATAACAAAGTACGGCTATGACAGGCATAAGTATTTAGGCAATTCGCACATAATCACACAGCGGCGTGCAGAAAAACGAAGCCACGCGCTTGGCTGTAGCGACGCAGATATACATTACCATGCAGTTTGCTCCGCATTTGCGCGCGTGGCTGCAGTTTTCCAGAACCACCAGAAAATACCAGAAAAAAAACAAAGGAAGAATGAAAAAGTAAATTAATTTATTGGAACCAAAAAGGTACTTACATTTCGTTAAAATCACGCACCGTGCTGCGGAGCGCGGTGTTCCATACGCTCGCGCCCACGCGCGGGAACGAGTTTATACGGGAGACTGCGCGTTGATGCGTTTTCAGTGTTTTCAATACAAATTGAGATACTACAAGCAACGTTACGTCACGCACTCCCGCGCTGTGTTGCGTAGTGGGGGGCAATGTGAGAGTAGCCTTAGGGTGACTTTTAGTCTTTTATTTCTAGCGTGTATTTAGAGAAGCAAATATCAGGTCCTTAGTCCAAACATCTAAACCAACAAGCGGCATAAGAAGAATATACATAGAAAATAAATTAATCACTTTTAAAAATATTCGATTAAAGCCCAAGCTCCAAAACAAATCGTTTCAAACTGTAAACACAATTTCCTTGCAGGAAATCCAAATACCACCATATTGCGGAAACCCGCGTCTCTTAAATAAGTAAGTACGTTGCTTAACAATCCTCGATTCACTTACGAAATGTGAAAAAGTCCCCCTATAGCTGTTTACGATCTCTCCATTCGTCAGTCTAAGGTGTAACGACGCTCGCTCCCGTACCATAGTAAAAGAAAACAAGTACACTAACTCGGATCCTGTACGAACGATGATGTCGCTGTTCGTTGTGTGAAAAGCGGATGCGGGGCGAAGCGTAGGTGCAGCCTATATTTTATAACCGCCACCGTTATCTAGTGGCTTAACACCTGGGGGGCTACCGCCTAACTCATAGCGATCACTCGCTATCGTTTTCGTGACATTAGAACAATAGTTCAAATGTCACCTGTGATATTAAAACTATTGTTCTAATGTCACTATAACGATAGCGAGTAATCGCTTTGAGTTAGGCGGTACGGCCGCTGGTTCTGATTTGTAAGCCAGAGTTCGGTTCCACATAGGGGCAGAAGTTTATCTGATCGTAAGGCTTCTAAATCCATCCTGGCTAGCTACTACTTTCCTATATATTTGAGTTTGTTGCCATAATAACCAAGTCGATTCAGATGAAGCTTACTTCTGTCTTTGGCCTTATTGTAACTTACCATAACGTGAGATGAAGACCGTGAACTTGCTTGTAGTAAATAAAAAAACTTATGAAGCGATACGGCACCGATCTTACCTGAGACGCCTTCAAAAATTATAAAGGAATTTATCATTATATACAGCAACCATACTTGTTTTCTTTCACTATGAGCGAATCGTCTGCCTTCGTTAAGCGGCAACCATTTCTGGTGATTTAATAAAATAAGCCGGAGAATTGTCTCCAAATGTCCCTCTCACTCGGATTTCATCACGTTTTATGAAATGTTAAAAAGAAAACGAAACTAAATGGGCGCGGATTTGCATGCAGATTTCTGGAACAAAACCCTTGATCCCTCCACTGGCATTTTTACATCGAAGCTTCTGGAAAACAAAGGATGCGATTTGTTAGATATGAGCTTTATTTGCTAGAGTTCGGGAGGATCTTCGAGTTACTTTGTAGGAATTGAAAAGACGAATGATCTGAACACGAATTGAATTGAAAAGGAAAATGTATGCGATTTGACATAAGCCCTCGCTTAGCTTTCGAGCGCAATTATCAAACCTCATACATTGTCCATTAGCGATTGCGTTAGCGATTATCGAAAGACATCTTGTCTAGGGGGACTGGTCAATTTATAGATTATTTTAAATACCTATTGGGTTAGTCGAAATGGGTGTATCAAGGAGTGGGGGTCGCAACGTATGAGTATTGAATAATATTATGCACATCACGTTTACGTTACCTACGGAAAAGGATTATAATATTTATTTTCATATAAACATGAAATTATGTTATATACCTACAAGTTTTTTAGTCAATACCCTATCAAGCCGAAACCTACCCATGTTAACAAAGTCATATTGAAGATAATGGCGACATTGAAAATTCGAAATTGTAAAATTAATTTTCTAATTCTCCATAGGTATAGGACATATTTTCACAAACCCAACTAGGTACTTGTATGGGGGATTTTTATGACTATGTTAACATGGGTAAGCTTAGGCTTGATAAAATATTGACCAAACACGGTGTATTATTAAAAACATGCACAACACTCCAAGTGGGCGTGCTTAGGGTGTCACTTGTGTATCAAACAAAAAATTAAACCGATTTCAAAAACACCAAAAAGTCATGAATAATCTAAGATACAACCAACATCAGACTTTTTATATTAAAGTTGGTGCCAAGGTTTTCATTCATTTTGTTCTTATATTTTTTAAGTCTTGCCAGGTAATCATTGCTTGGCACCGACTTCAATATTTTTTTTTTAATTTATTGGTCAAATTATTTCAACATACATATTTTTTACACATAATACCCTCTTAGATCATTTAACCTATAGATGTGGTACGCAACAAATCGCAGTGTAAATTTTTCTGACACTTTTCGCGGGAGGCGAGGTAAACACGCACGCACACTACGAAAATGTAGAATACACTTCCAGAGACGTTGTTCTTATGTTTACGAACACACACTATAAAAATATTACCCTACAATGAAGAAACATACACACATCGACAAATTAACGTGTATCTACGCAATCGCAACCACAAAGAATGAATGTCCCTAGTGATGTGACACAAAGAATGAGTAACTATTGGGTCGTCGTGAGTGAATGATTGAAATGTAACCGTGCGTTTGCACTGAGAAACATAAAACATGCAATGTTATACAACTTGTTGTATGATACAAATCTCAAAATTTGTTGTGTATGCTTTTGCGTTCGCACTGCCGAGAATCGTGTTGGATTCGGAACAAATAATAAATTTCCGGGAATGTATTAGATGTTTTACGTGAGTATTGTTACTATAGGTTTAATTATTTCACGGCTAATATTGTATGACCTTTCTTTCCTTTTTTTTTTTTTGTACCTATATATGTTGAGTATTATCTGATTATTAATATAATTGTTAAGCTATTATTATCTGTATCGAGTAACACTGCTTTGAGTAACTTGTGGATAACGGTGTGGGTATCACAATGAACTAACATACATTAAGCATTGTACCATTTGTTATATCTTATTGTGAATACTGTTTGTTGTCCCTAATAAAATAAAAAATAAAAAAAATATACCAAGAACTGATTTCTGATTTTATTACATATCTACATAGTTATAAACATGTTTAATAGGTAGGTACTTTTTCGTTTAGCTTTGCTCATATGGCAGCAATTTGCTATATCGTGCAAGTAAAAAGCACGAGATAGCAACTTACTGCCATACAAACAAAATTAGTATTTTAGAAAACCTTTCATTTGCGATAGGGCCCAACGTGTTATAACGCTTGGGACGATATCGGGCATTTTCCTTTATGTTGCACCAAAAAATGTGAGTTAAAGTTAATTCGTATATAACGTTAATTCTACCATTTTAGCTTAGAAGATATTTACTACTATGAAAGTTTTTATTTACATGCAGTAAGACATGTTATTCATTTGTCATACATAACGTGACGTTGAAAGTGTTTTTGTTTACATTGGCCGTACAAACTTCAAAGCCACTAAAATAAGAAGAAAAAGCTTTATTGTGTGATTTTAATAATGATGTGGCATTATTAAAATTTTCTCTGTATATTGCACGACAATCACTTGCTTTGTGCTCTTTACTAATGTAAAATAATAACTAAAAGTACAAAAAATAGCTCATTTTTTGTACTTATGACCTTAACTACAACATTAAATTTAGAGGACATTACATGACATTTTTCTAACTGGAGTATTAACTTACATTGCATTTTGTAAAATACCAATATAGATTATTTAATAGGCTTAAAATCGAGTGAGATGCAGTCAAAAAATTGGTTAGAGTAAGTAATTGTATAGGAAAAGTTTTTTAAAACTAGAACGCAAAGTTGAAGCAAAATAATAAGTAATATTTTCTTGATATTTTTTTGTTCAATTAAATTCCACTTGAATTTCTATTTTAATCTTATACTACCTAATCCGTGCACCCATATTAACATTATCTGGTTAAACAATAAACAAACTTCGGAGTGAATGATAAATAAAAGTATGAATAAGCATAATTCACTCACGTTGTCCCAGCACTAAGCAAATGCCCGTGTCACAGATAATATAACGCCCGTGTATTGTGTTGAGCTACCATCGTACCATTGTATTTTTCTATCGTAACGGTATAAAAATTACTTCCAAATTGTAAACAAATAAAACATGTTGATGTATATTTTATACTTACATGTGATAGGAAACGCCATGATCTCGAAGATTTGAGTAACTGGATCGCCTTTTGCAAGAGGAAACTGCACAATTAACCATTTTTTGGAGCTCTTAGTGCGACACGAAAACGACACCAAATGGCAGCGGCCGCGTGTCAACTAGTTTTATATAACGTGTATGGTCATATGGTCAGCGTAAATTGGCAGAGGGGTTCGCCTAGCCTTGCCGTCTCCCGTATGAATGCTCTAAAGGTGCCTCCAGACTCACGCCGAGAACCCCCGAGAACACCCGAGAAGCGTGAATGTGATGGGTTTCTCGGCTTCTCGTTCTCGGGCTCGCCTGTTCTCCGATCGGTGTCGGTTTTTTTGCCCGCTTCAAAGGGTTTCTCGGGCGAGAAAAGAGAACACTATCACACTCTCGTTTGTTCTCAGTGCGACTGCGACCGTGGCGTAGATCGCACGTTATCTCGTGCCAATTATTCTATAAAAAAAAATACTTTGTGGTGTCTGATGCATATCAGTATCATTTAGATAACTTCACAGTTATTGTATACTCTTTCATTTAACATAGTCTCTCATCTGTGCTATCAGTGCTTAACAAAATAATGTGTGATAAATATTAAGAAAATAATTTAAATTCATGAAGATTTTAATTGTTTTGAGATATTTCGTTAGTCTTTATAGTTCAGTAATTTTAGACATACGAGTAAAAAATTTGGAAAAATGAAACAGAGTTAAAGTTTAAATAATATTTTCACACAGAGCCTATTTTGTGGGAAGCAAAACGTTTTCAAATAAAAAAGTACTTTGTCAATAACCACCATCGTTTGAGCCATTTTTTCTTAATATTATTTTTAATTTTCGTGAGCTAGCACTGTCGTCCATTCCGGATCACGACCGAGAATGTAAATGAGAAGATCGCTGAGTGTGGATAGCTTCTCGGTTCTCGCGCAAGTTCTCGGCGAGACTTCTCGCCGAGACTTCTCGCGTGAGTCTGGAGCCGGTATAAGAATACCCTCGCTTAAACCACTGGGGTTTTTATGCGGGTGGGAGTTCGCATACTTAATAAATATCTTAGTTATTATACATAATAATTTTCATATTTCAATATGATCTAATAGGTATTTTTGCAACATTCTACTGTATTGTTGTTTGCTAAAATATTTATTCACAATATCTTCTGGAAGGCTGTTTAAAACATTGGGTAGTATATATCGACATAATCTAGTTCCAAATAAATTCTTATACATTGGTAATTCATATTTTTTTTAATTTGACAGTTGTCTTAGTTTAACATTGCGTCTCTGCTTACGAAGTACATGAATGTTTACAAATTCCTCCTTCATGATTGCCATTTTAAGCTTGGATTGAATCGGCAGTACCTTACAATATTTAAATAGTTCATTGTAATTATCTCTATACATACATTTTATGTTGTGAGGAACAATAGTTTTTAATATTCGAATTTGTAGTTTATGTATTTTATCTATATATGATTTGTATATACGGCCGTAGCTACATAGCCCATAACCTATAACAGAGTCTGCTAGTGCTAAATACAATAGCCTTAAAGTTTTATATAGCATTTTATACTTTAATATGTATAGTTTGCTAAGTATAGCTCTTAATTTTTTACAGACATGTTCTATATGGGCGGACCAATTAAATCGCACATCTATTATGAGTCCAATATACATAATATGCTCTTTAACTATGTCTAGGTTGGAACACGTGCTGTTATGCTATACGTACATACGTACTGTTATATAAAACTGTTGTATGTATTTTTATATTATTTTTGACTTTTTGGTGTTTTCGAAGTCGGTTTTTATTTTTTGCATAAAAATGTTATTCAATTTAATACATGCAAAGCAAACACCAGAATAACTTGAAATAAAACGTCTCGCTCAGAACAGTATTAAAATAATTACTCCCGAACTCCTAATCTACCGGAGACATTCCATTATCAGCTCAGTAACATGATATGATGGCTATCAGATGCAAATACCTGAATATCTTAAGAAAAATCATGAAACACGTTGGACGTGCTTATGAAATTTTGGGGTTTCCCTCGATTTGATTGGGATTCCATCATCAGATCAGGACGTGGAGCAATGGGATCACCTCGGGAGTGCACTCTTTCAATTACGAAAAGAATTCTGAAAATCGGCCCAAAAACGGCTGAGTAATCGGTGAACATACATAAAAAATAGACAGTTGAATAATTATAGAACCTCCTCCTTTTTCGAAGTCTCAGAACGGTATACCGAAACATCCTTCGCCGAAGAGACGTTTCGCCGAAATCACTGTTAGTAGATGGTTGGTTCCACGAATCAATCTTTGGCCGATTAAACGCGGTGTCTAACCTTTTGTCATGCCGTGTAGATTTGAACGAGATAAATTAGGTCATTTTGTTGACCATGGACTGACCGTAATGTAAACAAACAACATCTGACGACTAGGGCCGCCACAGCGTAGTTTGTCTGGAAATCTTAAAAAATCCTTTACTCCAATACTATAGATTTTTATTAAGTGCCAGTACAAAAGTTGTTCAGAATTGTGTGTACTATCTCAACATTTCGGCTTGGTACACCTTTTTAGACTAATCCTGTATGTCCTGTCAATATTTCTGGAATAATAGCTCTTTGGGGAGTTAAAAAGTTTGCGTATTAAGGAGCTACTATCTCGTTTTCGAACAATTTCGATTGACTGCACCGCCACAAATATTACACATACAGTTCTTAAAATCATATATGAAATTTTTAATATTTCATCTAAACATTCTTAAAGACATAAAAATTATAATAATATTTTACTCTATAAAAAAAATCCAAACATCGCTCTGTTCAATATTTTAAAACTGCTGTGAACCAGAAAATACAATAATAAATGACATAAAAGTTTTACCAATAGACGTGCATTTTAACTATCAAGAAAATTTTAAAAGTACATTTTCTTTCTTTTGTACCCCAGTTTCCTAAAAATCGATTATTAGCTTGTAAAAAGTAACGTTTTAGTTCGATCACCGCACGTAAGCGACATTAGAAGCTATGCAATTATCAACTGTATTACTTTGCAATACAGCAGTCGTCGTGCACGAGTAGATTTCCTGGGAAACCTCGCCTTAAAATCATCATTTTAGGCAAGAAGTGCTCAGGCTTCTGATAACACGGTAAAATAGGAATGGGTAAAACCTGAAAAATATTAGCATTACATGTGGGCGAAGATGCGGATTCTAGTTATTGTAATGTAGGTATAGTTCAGCCCCTTTGTATCTATTTCCCTCAGTTTCCCTAACACAGCAATTATATCTGTGACGCTTCGGACTACAGCGTCCCAGTTTCTATATATTGCACTAATCCCTCGCTGAATGCTGCGTGGAGATAACTGCAAATAGTAACGCAAGGCAAACAGTTTCTCTGTTGCAAAAGGCGAAGTGTAACTATTGAACTCGCAGAAAGCTAGTTTGAAACAAACTACGGAGTCAAACTATAGCGTGTTAATCTCAACATCGATTATTAATATCGAATGTTTCACTTTGCAATATCTTTTTCCTACTACTCCTGTATTGAAAACTATCTGCGTGAAATTCAGTTATATCTTGATTTCAGTTATTATATCACGCGTAAACTAAGGGATAACATGAAAAAAAAAAACAACAAATTTCAGAAATCTTTATACAACGTACACACATCACAAAAAGTTTGAGATCACTTTGATAATACGACCTCGTTGTTGTTACGTTAGAATAAAATGTTTTTTCTTTTTTTTCTAAGATTCTTCATTTTAAAATCAAATCTTTTAATGACAAAAGAATTTAAAACATCAATTGGACAGCGTTATGTAAGAATAGATTAAGCGACACTAGAGAGAATTTGAGAAAATGAGCTTCAAAGATTTTAAAGTTATATTTGTCGCCGTGAGCTCATTATTTATGTTACGTGTATGATTTTTTTACTGTAAATTAAGATGTGTATAAAGTTTAGATTAATTCAGAATATATTGCAGTGCAGAATAAACTTTAAAAGATATAGCCATTTTTCCGCTTAATTCCTTAATGTATTATAGCTATATTCAGATTAATTAAATTTGTCAATAACGTACTATGTGACATTTTTGTCGTTTGATTCTTTATTACGATTTATTTTGGGTGAAATAAAGTGCAGTATAAGATTAAATCCAAATATTTTAATGCAAATTTCTCAAATTAAACAAAAATTATACCATTTTTCTAAGATGATCTTGTATGCCATTACTGATTACGAGATACACATTATTTGATAATTTTTTTTATAGTGAAATATCTCAAAATAACAACATATTTGCTTGTCTCGCTATCCTTTATGAAACTAGAACTCTTTCAATCGGTTTTCAATCACTATTTAAAATTAAACTTATATTTTGTATCTCGTAATCATTCAACTGCTTAATACCGTTCAAAATAAACATCTTGTAATAAACTAAAAATACACTTTTTCAACAGAAAAAAAAATCTAAAAACTTAACGCTCAATGATAAAAAATAAATGTCTTCAATTTTTATTTATTTTTCTAATCTTCATCTTCTATATCAAAATCGATAGATCCGTTAAAACCTTCAACATCTTCTTCTAAATCTTGGGATCCTGTTAAATTTTCATAATATTGTCTGGCATCAGATGGAATAAGGTGAAGTAGAGATTTTATATCATCCAACTTGGCCTGTGAAATTAACTTTCCTTCTGGCCAAAGTTGCTCATAAAGATCTGAAAAATGTAACAGGGCATTTTGTGTACCTCTTTTTGGTCTTTTGTTAAGATCTATTTCATGAGGTGAACCACCATGAGTGGTTGAAAGAAATATCCGACCAGGTTTATCCTTATAAATGTTTATTTCTTTAGTTTTTAACCAGCTCACACCGTCTCCTTTTATATCTTTTTTTCTGTTTACTATTGCCTTCATCATTTTGGAAACTCCGACAAAGTCTTTTTTTTCCATTTTAATGGCTGTCAACTTATTTCTCTTGCGACAACTAGTCATAACATCCATGTAGTCTTGTGGAGCATAAAGTCGTGTGTGGGTTTTTAAGGCTGATTCTATATCACTAAAATCACTGTCATTTTCTAAGAAGCTATGACCAGGAACCATAAATCGTAAAGTAATTTTTTCTAAATTTTCATTTTCTTCGAGTATTGCAAATAGTAATAAAGTCAACTTGATGTTGCGGTTTTGGCCTCCACATGAATCTGACCAAAGGACTAGCTCTTTGACTTTTAAGTCTAGATTTAAAGATAAATGTTTGCGCAGAGCGGACCCGACTTCCTGAGCTCCTCTGCCTGCTGTACCTTCCACCCACACATAACAAAACCCTTTACCAGTTTTGCCTGAATGAACACCGCAATTGTACAGCCATAGTTGGCGTTTGTAAAAAACGATATTCGTTGGAATTCTCGGTAACGGTAAGGTTTTTTCCATATCGAAAGTAAGGGCTTCAAGATGGTCACAAGTCTTAGCTAAAGTCATGTCCTGTTTTTTCAGTGCTCGTGCGTCTTCTGCTTCTTTATGGTGCTGCTCTCTTTCCTTTTCTAAATTAAATTTAATTTCTTGAGAAGTGGTGTCTCTTATTCTTACTGCCAATAGGTCACACTTATTACATGTGTCTTTCTGTGGTTTCTTCCTTTGTAGGTTAAATTTGGCATAAAATATTTTTTTGTATGTTGCAAATGAAACTCTTTTTCTAAATTCATTACAGCTTGCTTCCGATAAATATAAGTCATACATTTTTGATAAAGTCATATCTGGTGGCAAATACATCCTGTCTGTCTGCGCTCTACAATAATGAGATTTGTACTTAGGAAACTTATCAATGTGTTCAATAATAGTTGTTTCTACATCTTCAGGTATCTTACGGATGTTTCCTGACGTTTTCCCTCTTTTGTCTTCAATTTTATCAGGACCTGAACTTTTTTTTAAGTATCTGTCAATCCTTGCAGATGATATTTTTAAGGTATTAATAAACATTTTGGCACAGACTACTTGGTTTTTTAAAGAATAAATACGTGTGTTGTTTCTTTTATTTGAGCCCTTGCTTCTTTTCCTTTTTATTGCTATTACTTTAACGTTAGAAAATATATACAAGCACTTGCCTTCAAAACTTAACTCCCAAAATTTAGAAAATTGTTCTTTACGCTCTGCCACCGATATTTTTTCATGACAACTATCTTTACATCTAACATCGATAAATTCTCGACGATTAACTACTTTTCCTTTTTGATTTATATATGTTTTGTTAGTTTCACATAACCTTTTACGAATTTCACGTGTCTGATCAGGATATTTTCTTTTTCTACCCTTTCTTGGTCTTCCAGATCTATTTTCTTTCATTATTGGTTCAGAAATCGTCGGGATCTGTAGGTCACCTTCATCATGGTTACATATTTCTGAAATAGTTTGAGATGAACTTTCAACGATAGAAACACTAACTTGAGATACTATATTAGTGCTTAGTAAACTAGGGCTACTATTAAGGTTAGATACGTTGACTGTGGATTCAGAAAAATCGTTGTTTGTAACATTCATATTTTTTTGCACAAAACATTCAACATTGTTGGAATTTTCATCTTGAGGTTCTTGTTCCTGATTTTTATTTAAAGTAGTATTATATTCCTGAATTTCATTGATTGTGTCATTAAACTCTATAGAATCGAAATACCTGGAGCCTAACTCATTATTCTCTATTTGAATTAAATTTCGGTAAGCGTCATCTACTTCGGTACACATGCTTATATTTTCTTCAATTTCTGTTGTCATATTTCTTAAATTTATTGAGTTTGATATATCTAGTAATACGGTTTGTCCATTATCTTCTTTTGGTTCAGCTTCAGGTAAAACACTATAGTAGGTAGTTTCAGATTCTTTGGTTATCTAAAAATATAAAACAAGAAATGGTCATTGCAATATAAACACTTATTGAGTGAAGTAAATTACGGGTTTTAAATTGTTTTTTATTGTTACCTCATTATGTAGCTGATGATATTTATTTTGTGTACGGTTTACTGCGTCAATCGAAGTGAAGTCAAGTGAAGTTTCCTGGAATAAATAAATATATGTATTAAAATTGCAATTGTTTATACTTAAAATTTAATGGAAACGTCAATATACTGTTCAGGTATAAAATCAAACTCGAACACCGATTGAATTTCGAGTTTGATTTTATACCTAAACAGAATCGTAATAAAGTTACTAAAGTTAGTTAATAAAGTTAATTAGTTGGTAAGTAAAATCTAACTAAATGCAACTCAGTAAAAGTGACAGTTGTTTTTTTTAACTAGGTGGAGATAATCGGTACGATACTAAAAAGCGCGCGAAAATGTATTCGTTAGGTATGAACTGAATAGGTATAAATTTAATTGTAACTACGTACGCATAAAAAATATAATGTACTACTATGCCTATTATTAATTTTATAGCGCAATTAGTATATAGAAAATATTGAAAAGTAGGTAAATCTTATAACATCCGATGGAAGTAATTAGACACTTAACCAAAGTACCTACGTAATAACAAAGAAGTTCAGTTGTACATACCTGCCAAGAATCGTTTTGCATAGCATCATTCTTATTTACTGAAGCAATCAAACGGTAACTACGCGTATTCTTCTTAAATCCATCCATATTAAAGACTTTTTTTCAATTCACATTATAAACAACAAGTGACAACAAAAACATCCTGCCAGCATTACGTAAGACAAGCTACTGGGACTCCTGCCGCCCCGCTCCCAAAAAACCCGTGCAATGTAAATTGTAATAACGAATCAAAAGCCAAAAATTGGCGCTTAATTCTTAATAAAGCGAAAGATCGCGTAGGTAGTGATATGCATTTACGAATTAGCTGCCATTTTAGGCGGTTAGTCCGATATTGCGTTTTCAATAAATTAATTGAAACGGATTATCTACAATTTTTGTGGATATAATTCGTTTATGCATTTTAAAATCCTGTTTGTGTATTTTGTAACAGTACCTTAGGCGCATAATTCTTTATTACGTAACTAATGTGTGCAAAACTTCTAACAAACTTTGACATGTCGCTTAATTCACCCCTTATTATAAGGCACTAGGATTGACTTTTGAACACAAAATTAGCTGAACATATAGTTAATAATGCCTGGAATCGATCTACATTCAAAACTCATTTTTTTCAATTTTGTCGCTTAATTCGTTCTTACATAACGCAGTCCAATTGTTTTTCTGTTTAAAAAGAGATCAAATCCTTGTTTACACTCATTCAGAAATCCGACCAACTTGATTCAAGCGTTTTTTCTGACTTTTCAAAGAACGAGTTCATTCCTAAAGATGCCGAGGGGATTATCAGAAGTTTTACGAGCAAGAATTGTTACTTTGGGGGAAGAGGGACATTCTACGAGAGAAATAGCACGTAGAGTGGCTGTATCCCAATCCTGTGTCGTGAACACGTTACGGAGGTATCGCGGCATGGGTAACTTTACTGATCGACCTCGCAGTGGTCGCCCAACTGTGCTTACTGCTGCTCAGAAGCGTTACATCAGATTGCTGACTGCTCGAGACCCAACAATCAATGCCACTAAAATAAAATCGGAATTGCGGGCTGCTACTGGACTAGAAATAAGTACTCAGACCGTCAGGAATTGCTTACACCAGGTTGGATTACGAGCGAGGAGATCCTGGCGAGCACCCCTGAACACACAGCAACGACAGCGACGCAGATTGCAGTGGGCTAGACTCCGCCAAAATGAAGAAAACGACGAGGAAAACATTTGGAGAAATTGTCTCTTCGTTGACGAGTCCAGGATCAGCACTCATCCAGACAACCGACGTATTCGTGTCTGGAGAAGACCTGGGGACGCTGAAAGACAAAGAACTGCCACCGGCACTGTTCAACAAGGCGGGAAATCGGTATCCTTTTGGGGCGGTATAATGATTGGTGCTAGAACGCCGTTGATCCCGTATCGTGGCTCGATGACTGCAGCTTTGTACCAAACCATTGCTATTGATGGAATTGTCAGATCATTTAGAATAAACCATGGCCCTCGATTCGTAATGGTTGACGATAATGCACCCGCACATCGAGCCCAACGAATCAACGCTGCTCTGCGTGAACACGACAATACCAGGTTAGACTGGCCTGCCGGCTCACCTGACTTAAACCCGATTGAGCACGCGTGGGATGCTGTCAAGCGAGCTGTTTGGAACCGTCAGCCACCTCCCCAGACAGTGTCAGAGATCAGGGAAGCCGTTATTCAAGAATGGGACAGGTTACCGCAAGAAATGCTGGATAACTTAATTCTTAGCATGCCAAGAAGGATTGCCGCATGTGTTCGAGCCAGGGGAGGAGTTATCTTGTATTAAATAAAAACAATTTCATAATAAATGTTGACCATATTTAGTTAAATCCTCCATTTCTTTCAATTTCAATTTTTGTTAATAAAAAATAAAACCTTCAACCTTTAAATTCAATTTTTGTTAATAAAAAATAAAAAAATCATTTATTTTTTTATTTCAAATAGTGTATCTTTCTTATAAAAAAGATGTTACGTAAAGAACATTCCTTTGAAAAGCAAAATTTTAACAATATTCCATCTTTTGCTAGTGATCTCAAACTTTTTTTGATGTGTGTAGGTGTTGACAGCCACTTATTGACGTCAAAAAAACAATTCTAATTACATATAAGATAATATATAATTTATGCATACGGCGTATGATGTCGGCAAAGTAGGAGAGAGAGACAAAAAAAATGTTAACTCTGCACCTGTTCTGAAATCGGACCATTTCGAAAAGAGCAGACCAAAATTGCATGAGGTTGTCAGAGGCTAATCTCATTCCCATACATTTTCTCTGCGGAACGACTGCGAAAAAATTAGTTCAGCAGTTAAGCCGTGAAAGCGTAACAGATAGATAGATGGACAGACAGAGTTACTTTGACATTTAATATATTGGTACTAGGGATGTCCAAAAATAATTTGTTTTACAATTTTTTTTATTAAATATTGATAGTTATTTAATTTATGTCCGTGCGGTGACGGATTAGAATAGATGTGTCGCCGCTCCATTTATTCCCGTGGATGTCGTTAGAGTCGCCTGAGAGAGTGATCGTGATTACATCTCTTCGAAGAGACACTCGACACAAAACTCTACACCGAGCCATCTGTCTATCGCGACGTAGTTGACCGTTTCCAAATGTCTAATGAGAGACACGATCCTAGCGCTGGGACTTAATATTAGTGTTAATTCAAATTATGATATGTTCGCTGCCAGTGCTTGCTACTGCAAAAACGCTTTTTGCTGCGAGTAACAAACTCGTTGCAAAAAGCGATTCTGGGAGTCAGACAAAGAAACAATTCAAAAACGATAACGAAGTTAGAAAGAACTAAATGTATGGGAACGATTCCACATCACGAATCATTCTTATACATTTCCGTTCGATACAGAACGTATACAGGATATAACTGAACACCCCAATAACATTTAAGGGTATGTATCCATTAAAAGTAGATTCTGTAGGAAAAATATCAGGGCTAACAAACCTACTTTTTTCCCATACATACTAAATACATGTTTTTTTGGTATTAAGTGCCAACAGCCCTACGTAAGTGTGCGAGGAATACTACGCTCACGTCATAAACATACAAAATAAATAAATTATTTTTTGGTAATAAGTGCCAACAGCCCTACGTAAGTGTGCGAGGAATACTACGCTCACGTCATACAAACTAAATAAATTATTTTTTGGTATTAAGTGCCGACAGCCCTGCGTAAGTGTACGAGGAATACAACGCTCGCGTCTGTCACGTGTCATTTTGTGTTTAAATTTCTGTTGTGTTAAGAGCTGATTATGGTTGTCACTTGAAAGTTTTTGCTTTCAGTTTAAAATCAAATAATTTTGAAAGTATTTTATTTTATTATTTTATTTTATTGTATTATCAAGCAGCAAGCCGAACATAAAATGCTTAAAAATAATGTTTAACGCAAACAAAGTTCAATATGACAAATTTACACTCACCTGCAATGAAATCGACCCACATTTACGCTTTTGTTCAGAGTTTGACAAATCAAAATATAACATCGATAAATAATATATTTTAACCATGTTTGTTAAACAAGAGCCTAAGTTTCCATTAGACCAGTTTTTACAGTGACAGATTTAGGTTTATTGATTTTACAAACTGAAAACTAAAATTTTTTAGAATACCTTATTTTTTTGGGCAAAATCGGTTAAATTTAAAGGGTGATTTAATCTGTAGGAATAATCAATTTTTGAATAAACATTTATTCAATTAACTTTTAACACTCTGCACAGTCATAGAGATTGCGTAGGTATTTGGAGAAACAGAGTTTTCCGAAGAAATAAGTCTATTGTCAGCAATACTTCTTGTGTTCATGTTTAGAGTATGTTTAAATAAAGCTTATGAAGTATACTTTCAAATTGTATTTACAGTTTTTGTTTGTCTAATGTTATTTTTTATATACCGATATTTCCAAATTGACGCCTATGAGGTTGGTCGATTTTATTGCAGGTAAGTGTAGCAATAAAACATTAATAATCCCTCGTTCATTGAATAACTTTCCTTTAATGCCTTTGACACTCGTGATATCAAAATACGCCAGAGAGAACAACAGTCATCCTCGGGAGGAACTTTCGATCAATTTCACCCGACAATACAGCGTTCATGAATTCGTTTTATTGGAACATGCCCATAAAATAGCGTCTCAAATGGCCCGAAGATTTCAAAGGGTCGGCCGTGGACATTTTTTTTGTCTCCGTGTAAAAAATCAGACCGTACTTATCCGATATAACGTTTTGAGTCGATTCCGCGTCTTTCAAAGGTGTATTATGCTTGGCATCCCTTTATGATCGCGTGCTGTACTACGGTATTCGTTCACACAGACAACGGGAGGCGAAGCTGTGAATTTTTGAGCTTAGAATATTTTGATCTAAAGGCCCTTTCACGATGCCATGATCAAATTTCGCGTACCGGCGCTTTAAAGTGAGAAGGCAATGTGTTTTGCGACGTATATTGCAAAGTTTACGACACATAAATACCCGATATGATATTTATGTTTTAAGATAAATAATAATAAATATATATTATAACTGTGATGAGTATATTTACGTAGTGTTACTATGGATATCTGACAAATATGATAAAAATTCACACAAAAGAAGTCGTAAAATGGTTGGATCGCATCATGGGTAAGAGTGACAATCACGAGCCCAGAAAGTCATATTCTTTTTTTAAACTAAATCAGCAAGCGAACAGGCTACCACCTGTGGAACCGTCGACGTTCCGTTGGTTGGATCGATCCAAACTTCCTCGAACTTCGGCGAGCCGTCATTCCATTGTTTGAATTACTCCCATTGGTGACCGACTTCACGTGTACACTGTGTCGGCTTTTGCGGTGGGTGCGAAGTTTTATCGCAGTGGTGTATTACGGCTGTGAATCTTCGGCTTGTTGGCACGGCCGGTCCCCAGTGGGGTCTGCAGTTGAGCAAACCCCATTTCCCCGCATTAAGCCAGGGCCGGGGGTTTGGCGCACTGAACGTCGGGCCGCGCGAAGAAAACCACGTAAAAAATTACTCCTACCTGAGTGCCCTGGGGGAGCCCTCTCCATTTTTCGTGCGAGCCTGCCACTGGTGTACCGACCGAGGTTATGGTAGTGTCTGTAAGGGTTCACATGATCTCGTCCAGCAACGTCACGTCCCTTGGACGTGCTCGTGCCGGCATCACTGAGGGCATCGAGGGGTTTAGAAGATAGTCGCGGCACTCTGCTACGAAGTCCCACACATCCGTGCCCCTTTTAGAAGCTTGGACGGTGTGTAAATTAATTCCCCTTCGTAAAAACAAAGGGGTTGTATTAATGTTGCCCAAAATTGGTCTTGATCTTGCGGTCTTGCGGGACTCTTGCTGCAAGACCAAGGCTGATTCATGCAAGATTTGATCAGGAACTTACTCAAATATTGCATGGGTCCGTCTTGGTGTTGGTCTAGGACTCGGTCTTGCAGCGAGAGTCTCGCAAGACTGCAAGACCAAGACCGATTTTGGGAAACACTAGGTTGTATATTTGTAAATCTTACAGGAGCCATGGGCACCTGCTGCCGTAAGCTGCCCACCTGGTGATTACAACAACCACTGGGTGGGCAGCTTACTTGTTTGACAACTTTGTTGTTTATAAGAAGAAACATGAAATACGTTGGATGTGCCTATGAAATTCAGGGATTCCCTCGATTTCCATGGGATCCCATTATCAAATCATGACATGGTGACAATGGGACCACCTCGGGAGTATACTCTTTCGATTATAAAAAGAATTTTCAAAATCGGTCAACAAATGGCGGAGTATAATCGGTGCACATACTCGTACATAAAAAATTGATACAGCCGAACATAGAACCTCCTCCTTTTTCGAAGTCGGTTAATAAAACAAGCGCCACATATACTTATAGCCACATACTATCAGGTATCAGGTGGCGGTTTGCTTGTTTGTCAAATCTGCAGCGTAAAAAAGTGAATAAATTTGTGTAACCATGTTACCTACTCATAATAAAGTGATTCGCATGAAACGCTGTAAAAACTCCGCCCTCTCTACAACAATTCAATTAGGGTGAAACAATCTCCTTCCATGGGTGCAAGTCGTAAAACGAGTCACTCGCCGAGCTACACTTTTAATTTTCTCCGAAAACTGGGTGAGAAAGCGCGATTTAATATCGCAAAGGGAATTTCATTTTTTTGTTTTAAATAGTATGTTGTTAAACTTTCTATGTAAAAATGAAGTCCCCGTCATTAAAGTATTCCATTTTATGAGTTTTTATTTCTTAAATACACGTTTTAATTGCTTCTAGCAGCAATTATACGAGTACTTCGGGCTTCGTCCTCCTAGATTAGTAACTGGAATATAATAAAGGTATACACATGTATCACCGTCTAGGATCCACCACTCGCACTGAATTATAATTATGATAGAACTTCACTTAAGGTAAGTTCGTTTAATCATTAAGTAAAACTTGTAGCATAAGTACCGTAATTGGGAGGTCCGGGGTACGATTCGAATCCGATGCTCTTACGGTGAATGAAAATATCGCGAGAGAACCTGCATGGCTGCATACATCTGCAAAGAAATTCAAAGGTGTATGTGAAATCGACCAATCCGCACTGGGTCAACGTGGTAACTTAGGGTAGGCTCGATCCCCTCGGTGGGGACGATAAGAGCTGGGATGTTGACTGATGTATCTTTTTCGGTGATGTTTTCGTTTTGCAAATATTTTTGATCTTATTGACATCGGTATTTTGAAATATGGTTGCTGCTGATGTCATACTAAACTACTTGTAGGATCAACAAGTCAATAAGACTCGTTGACTCTGGCTAAAAAGATCAGTATAACTTTTCGGTGAGATAAGTTTCACACAACAGGGAAGCGCTTTGCCTTCGACACGCCTGATGGTTAGCATAACAATATTGTTAATATTGTTATTAAGGAAACTTTAGGCAAGGCGATGGTAGCTAGCGAGGTGATCTCAGAAGCCAGCCATCAACCAAATCAAATACAAAAGCTTCCGCCCTACCCCCAGACCTTTATATCCATTCCAGAGGATCTCAACCACTGTACTATAGAAGCTGTTAAAATAATAATTCAGATTTCAGTAAATTAAATAGTAATTCGGATTTCTCAGATTATCCTTTTTCTATCACAATATCCTTAACTTTTCCTATTACTGTCTAGTACAGACTGTTTTTCTTAATAATTATTATTACAAACACGCGTATCCTAAGGGCCCCTAAATCGGTGCGCTAAATAATCAAAGCTACATCCTCATTCATCGGCTTCCCCAATTTATCTACTATTCCTTAATTCCCCTCCCAAAGCTCTACAATATAACAATAAGGCGGGCCGCGGCCAATTAGTAAATGGGAGAAAAACAATTTGTCTTCGACTGTGAGGGTACCTGCTTATAAATATTGTTATCCTTACAACACAGACGGCGTGTGTACGCAGGACCCTTATCTATCCGGTATCGTGGATAAAATATATGGTTGGAATAAAATAAAATTAAACAAAGGATGAGCCCTTTGAAATCCTATGTTAACACGATAATGTGTTTCCGGCTTCACATTATACTCGAGGTGTTCGGTGGTTGCTGTTTGGTCAACAATTAGGTTGGTACCGGTGGGATCGAGAAAAGGCATTTTGTAAATATAAAGACTATCGCCTCTCGGAGCTTGCTCATTATTCCAGTCACGCTTTCAATAGTAATTAAATAAAACATTTACTATGAGAATCTATGAGTTCTATCGTGGCAAAGAATTAAAAAATAAAAGGTTGATTAGACATTAGGTAAGGATGTCGCGGTAAAACTGGATTGAAGGACATACATTTGTATAGAAGGCAATTTTATTCATTTTGGTTTAAACGTTTATTTCTTATCTAATACTTACGGGAGTTTGAATACAATTCACCAAGTCATCCAGAGGAAAGAAAGTCATCCATCTACTAGAGGGAGATTCAATATTAAAGTTGTTTGCGTCTACACTCTATCTTACTTATTTCTACCGCCAGCAAGCAAGGGTGCTTGCATGGCTATGTTCCGAATGAATGCGAAAGATAGTGATAGACAGTAAAATTGCTGGGTATGGTGAGTTGACGTCATATGTCACAATGGACATTCTTAGAGCATTTACGCTAAATGCTCTAAGCGTACATTGTGTCCACGTAGAGATTGTATTTGCAAATCTAACAGGAATTAAATGTACTATAAGCAACTTTTGTTATAATACATATTAACAAGGTAGCCTGCTTGTTGCTAACTTTGTTGTAAAAAAAAGGTCATTTGTTGTTGCTGGAAATCATAAATATTTTTCACTTAATACCTACTTATTACTGCAAGGTAATGAACGTCAGTCGCCTGGGGAGGGGTAAAATGTCAGGGAGTGAAAGTCGAGAAAATTAATTTTACGTTAAGTTTATTACGTTAAGTTTTATTTAATATAATATATAAAATATATCGAGACAAACTTCGTTATCAGGTACCTACTTCAGCCCATTATCCACTAAAATTTGGTCGTCAGCCACATTGAATATGATGATAGTTTCTGGCATATAGTAGTTGATTCGGTATAGAATTACCATCAATTAGAATTGACGTTCATTTAAGCGATTGTTGAGTTTTAAACTAACAACTTAAAATAAAATGAATGATATTTACAGCAAATCAACAATGTCTTTCTTTTAGGATATGAAGATATCCTAATTTTAAAAATATTGACTGCACCAACAAAATAGTTCCTCAAAATAATATTATTTCAGCAACAATTTAATTTCGTGACGCATCGCTATTTATTCGAGTGGATCTTTTTAATGGACGCATATCTAATAATAACAAGCGCACAATAAACCAATTACATGTTTTAAACAATGCTTCTATTTTTGTTACTTATCTAAGTGAAACACAAGTTTGTCAATTTTGGGATTTCACAAAATAAGGGAAGATAATTTGTTGGTTTATTAATAGTAGATTATTTTATAAGGCCTTATTTAAATACAGTCAAAATATTCCAGTAAATGGATGGTTTCACCCGAATCAAGCAATCAAACACTCTACTTTTCATTTCGAATACAAGATAAATAGAACAAGGCTAATATTCCAAAAATATATTTGTCTTCGATGACATAGGCTTCCCTACATATATTTAAACGCTTTGATGTCATGGCATATAATTATTATTAAAATTTTGAATATATAATTGTGACTGTTAACGTTAAGTCAGTTACTAATGAAATACTGTCATAAATTTATAGTTAAATATTTGGTTGGTATAAAGTTTTCGCCAAGTTTATTTATTTCTAAGTGTGTGGCTGTCTGGGCTTAATTGTCATTGCCCAAAATAATGAGATTTTCTTTTAATACACTGGATGTGGCTGTGTGAAAATTTTAAGTTTAAGTCAGGTGAAATAGTGAAAATAAACTCGTATATTTAAACGCTTTGATGTCATGGCATATAATTATTATTAAAATTTTGAATATATAATTGTGACTGTTAACGTTAAGTCAGTTACTAATGAAATACTGTCATAAATTTATAGTTAAATATTTGGTTGGTATAAAGTTTTCGCCAAGTTTATTTATTTCTAAGTGTGTGGCTGTCTGGGCTTAATTGTCATTGCCCAAAATAATGAGATTTTCTTTTAATACACTGGATGTGGCTGTGTGAAAATTTTAAGTTTAAGTCAGGTGAAATAGTGAAAATAAAAAATAATTTTTTTTTATTGAAAAATGAAAAAAAAAGCAATAGTGTAAAAATTTGGTCTCGAGTGGGTTCGAATCTGCATCTTCAACATCCAATTTAGAAATCATCAAATTAAACTTCTATATTGGATGTTGTTCTGTATTGGTTTATTTAATTTTCATTTTTAAAGAAAATGCAAAGTTCTATATAAATTTCGTTTGGTTTATTCCTAACTAATTTTCAAGAAATCTATATAAAGATTTGTAAGTTGAATGTTGATACGTAGCTACTAATGGTGAATAAAGAATACATCTGCTTAACGAATATCAAAGATGATCAATACAATTAAAAACTTCGTCGGGGCTGGTAAGAGTCCGGTGACCGAGAGGTTTCAACACGGTAGGTTGAAAACGCGAGTTTGATCCTCACCCAAGATGAAATATTTTATTTATTGATTTATTAATTTTGTAAGTAAAATTAATTCGGAATAAAATGACAAAATGACTGAGGTATAAACCGGACTGTGTAAATGTGGAGACCGCAAGCGTCCAAATAACAAAATAACTGGACTTCATTAAGAATGATTTATTACTTATTCGAAACACTAATTACATAATGTCTCACCTAACTTACCTTACAATACAAAGTATTTTGTTCAAGTTTAATTGTTCTATATATTTTAACTATTGTTCTTTGCCGAATTCAAATATCCTCAAGTAGTTCCCTGAGAACCATAAGGACTAAAAAAGATCCAACAAAAGCTAATCGTTCGCCACTTGTCAACTCGAAGCCAGCAAGTCATACTGAAGAGCTCTATAAAAACTCGTGAACGAGTTTTTAGAGCTCAGTCAGTCGCTTATACCCGTGAAAAAGTTAAGAAAAGTCTCCAACTTCTGAACCAATCTGCAGTAAACCCTTCCGTACTAGTTTCTTTTATACGGGTCATTTGAGACCATGCTCTTTTATTGAACCCGAATTACAAAGCGACACAAAGCATATAAATTGAGATTAAATCTTTCCATTTTACGTGCGCTCTTGAAAGGTAGCCTTCTTGTTCGGACCCCGGATCTCTATTAGTGTACCTTTGTGAATCAGCCTCTCGTGGAATAACGGGAAAGTATTTCTTTTTCCTTTATTTCCCTGTTAATTTAACGCTGTGTCACAACATGCCGCATTTGCAATCTCGCGTATATTATGTTCGGCGATGGCTCGGGAAAAATTGCTTGTCTTTAGAAAAAGGGAACCAATATTTCATGGCATAGTTGTGACGAACGCCATAATAATATACGTTTATTCCTCTCTCCGTCCGTACACCACACTACCAGGCATTATTAGCTCGATAAATTTTCGCGACTTAGCCTTGGGTAGTAAATGCTATTTTATCACTCATAACCTTTAATGTACGCATTAGATTGTCATCGTGTTGGTTTTATCGTGGTGGTTTTACATAAATATTATTTAAAGGTCGTGAACATGTGTTTGATGGGCGATAAACAGTGGATATTGAAAAAATAAATATCATCCGAACCGACCATTTTCAATTTGCAGGCTAATCGTAGAACTTTGAGGTTAGGAAAGGGGAACGACATCGACTTGGGCTTTATATAAAAAGACGGGCGGCATCAGGGGCATTGTGTGCTAATAGATAAACTGTGTTGCGAAAACCAAGCGACAATACTTTCGGAATTCAAGGATTTAGTTTCATGTTTCGTAGCTAAGCTTCGTAGACAAGCTTCCAAAATTTCACTTCGTTTACGTTAAACATAACCACATTTTTATCTTTACACAAACTTTTTTAGATTCATATATAGTTTTAGTACATATTTTTTCAGAACAAATTACGAATTTACGACACCGCTGATCTGATAAGCAAAAAATAATGAGATTGAGATAGCTCGAACAAATGCAAAATCTGCAATAAAGGTGCAAACAAACTGGGCTTATGTGATGCCACGTATGTGATGTTACGTCCACCAGAAGACATCGGTCTTAATAGAAAATGTATGAAAAATCATTATTTAGAACTACACTTAGCTCACGTGACGTCGTTAACGCGACCAATCACATAACGTGGCGTGGCATCACATAAGACCAGTTTGTTTGCACCTTAACTCAAACAAAAACAAAATCTACGCAACATTGTTTCTTATTCTCAACGTGCGTAATGTCAAAACTTTTATCATAACACGCGTCGTTGAAAAAAATTTGCTACGTCTGCGGAGTTTGGTATAAACACATAAAAAACAGTGATGTTTCCTGAAATTACGAAAGATAAATCCTCATTCAGAAATAATAATGCCAGCGACCACTGTCAGCAAATCTCAATCTAATGTAATAATAATCTCGTATCAATAAAATATTAATTAGATTCATATAACAGTATTATGACCTTAATACAACTAAAGGAGCGAGCCTCTACAAACACGTTTTCAAACTTACAATTAAGGGGCGCGAACTTTTATTTAGAAAAAGAAAGAAAGAGTAAACCGAAAACATTGGCCATGCACATAAATTACAATAAAGACAGGACGAGAGTATAAGCAAATAAAAACAACGAAAGAGGAAAAACTTCTTAAAATAAAAAAAATAATTGCAAGAAGTTGTGTAAGACCAAAAAAGAACCCTGCCAAGACTGAACTTGAGTCACAAATTTCTTGGCGTGCCTGTGTTCCGACTGCTGTGGTTGTAGCAAGAGCTTCAATACTTTGGAAGATGTAGCAGCAGTCGGAGAGCAAGAAATTTGTGATAAAACTCGGTCACACGCGTCCCTTGCCAAGCGTCAAGAAATTTTAATCCAGTCAGTCACACTAAACACGCGCCGCTGTGCTACTCTTTAAGATGAGATTATGTCACTGAAATTGTGAGATAATGCGTGACTCAAGTCCAGTCTTGGCAGTCTGTGCTACGCCTGCAGGTGTGCGAAGTAACAAAGAGCTACATATTATTTTGACAGGGTCAACAGGGATGTTTGCTGCGAAGTCGGCCAGCCTTTATTGATTATAAAGGGTTTTTTGATTTCGATTTGACTCACGAATCATCATCATCGAGCCTACCCTAACTAGTTAGGGCGATTAGGCCTTAGTCAAACCACCTTTGAATTACTTCGCAGGTGAATGCAGGTTTCCTCACGATGTTTTCCTTCGCCGTAGGAGCGTCAGATAAATGTACATATGAAATTCGTGAAACGAAAAACACATTGGTATATGGCAGGATCGATCACGGGCCTCCCCCGATTCTACTCGGAGCACAGTCCAGTGCCGAGGCCACAGCGCTACCGACGCTCCTCACAAATGCCACAAATTAACGCACTACCTAACTGTTGGTCACAAAAATGTGTGATGTCAGAATTATTGCATTTATTAACGTACGCTAACGTTAATAAATGCAATAGTTCTGATGGAGAAGAGGCAGAGAGAACCTGAACATTAAGGCACTGCTTTCCAGTTTACAAACATTTTCGAATTATTGTACCGCCACAAATATAAAATATGCAGTTTTTATATTCATATATGATATTGTTGAACACGAACACAAAGAGCGTTGGTGGCGCTGTAGACTCGGCACCGGCCTTCTAATCGGGACGTCCGGGGATCGATCGTGCCATGTACATACCAATGTGTTCTTCGTTTTTCGAATTTCATATACATGTACATCTGTCCGAAGCTCTTACGGTGAGTGAGGCAACCTGCATACATCTGCGAGGAAATTCAATGGTGTATGTGAAGTCGACCAATCCGCACTGGGCCAGCGTGGTTGACAAAGACCTAAACACCCTAACTAAAACAGTTGTGAATTATAAAATACTTATAATAATAAATGGCATAAAAGTTATTACCAATAGACCAATAGACGACACGTTTTTATTTTGTAATCCAGTTTAAAAAAAACGTTTCGTTCGATCACAACACGTAAACGAGATTAGAAGAATTGAAAGTTATAAAGCAACCGCCGCTGGCGTACACGAGTGGATTTCCTGGGAAATCTCCGCCTTCATAGTATCACATCTCCTAAAATTGCGAGCAACTAACGCATCGCTGGGCGTCTTAAGAAAAATACACGAGCAATAATCTGTGACCGGACTAGTAAGACGTAATATAATCGACACGAACATACCGGACGAAGTGTGAGCATTTGTCAGGGACTGCTGCTGTGGGCAGGCGTTCATTAATTTAGGACCTCCATTTATCTTCCACGTTTCGAAGTAAACAATGGAGGCGCGATAAAAAGGTTGTTAATATAAACAGAATAGTCGGCGTTGAATTGTGCTGAGCGCTTTTACGTCTTTCAAATGTTTTTTTTTCTATTTTTCGACAAACGACCGTTTTCACAATTTTATTGTGATTGAACTAAATTCGCTATAAATTGTGGCGCTATGTTGCGAGTATTTCGGGTCGAATGGTTGTGGAGTTTTTATTTATTCGAGTAAATGTCAATATTGCTGGTTCTTTTTTTTGCTTTTGAAATTGTTCTACGAGTATATTGGTCATTATTGGTTGTGTTGTGTAAATGTTAATAGGGAACATCTATCTATCTATAATATATAAAGCTTGAAGTAGCGATAAAGTGACTCTTCGCGACACTGTAGTGAGTTTGTTATGCTATCAACACATAATAAAGAACTACCTATACATTTTCATAAAAAAATATAATTTATTTTATTATTAATTAAAAACAAAGAAATTGACATCTACACGAACAACAAAAACAAATAGCATTTGGAATAAAACTGCATACCCAAAAACGAAAGCATATTTAAAAAATGAAGTCATAAAATCATTCACAATTTAAAAATAAAACTCGTCCAATTCATGAATGCATTAATAGCAAGACAAAAAATATTAAATTACACGTACTAAACATTTTGGAATATGTTTTTAGTTACTTAGGAAAACTAGCATGAAATTCGAATGAACAGAAAAAGTAGAACAATATCATTTTTCACAACAGCTTAAGACAATATTGTGTAAAGTGATATGACTTATTATGAATCATTATGCACCAGTATCTTTTTGATGTGTTTTGGTATATCTGACAGGTTTTCTTCTATATTTCCCACATAATGTAATGAAACTAAACAAAAACATGATATATTGTAGAAAATACTTCACTTATACGGTATGTGTAAAAGATTTTATCAAATAATTAATCCCGACTCGTTTTATAATTTCTAAACACAAAATCGCTCTCCTGAAAAGTTGACATTTCAGAGATGTGTCAGTTTTCACAGGAGGCACGGGTACTTCGTGGATCTTGATTTTTAAAACATATACATACAGTGTTACTACAAAAAGTTTTTACACCTGTTTAAAGTTAAACACTATTTAAATATGATGCTGTTTCATTTGTTTTAAAGGGATAGACAGAAACACCAATATGCTTAAACAGGACCTAACGTACGTTAGTCGTACGTTTGCAATCAATATCTTAATAAAACTACACAATTTGAAAACCTCCATTTTCTAAGTGCTGCCGTAGTTAGAGATTCTGTTACATGGTCATAACGATCCCTCTGATCGTTAGGCGCCCTGTGCCAATTGCAAACTTACAAGGCGAGTAGTTGCTTCGTCACTATCCTTTGTAGGCGTATCTGACCTATATATCTGCGTACGGGTCCGCTGAATGATGGCTGACTGGCGTGACGTCATTAATCCAGCTCTGCGGATCTTAGCGGGACGCGACTGACCTCTGACAGGGTTCGTGCGAGAAATGAAAAATACAAGGAATACGCGGAAACGTCGCTTCGCGTCGCCGTCGTGCGCCCAAAATATGTGTAAACACGTGAAAAATATTCGGCATTAATCTTGCGTGAAACAGGTTCGTTTTATGTTGCAGAAGGTAGGGTGAAGTGGTCACAGGCTTTTTTGTCCGTGACAGGCAGCTCGTGGATTTCGTGAGACCTGACGAAAAGTGACATAGGCAAAGCTTAAGGTGTTCAATTGTTGATTGTATAATGTAACAAGTTATAGCATTCAAGTCAAAACAAGAGCATTTTTAACAAGGAAATAAAATTTTAAATATCATCATCAACAGAGCTCACGTGCGTCCCCATCGAGGGACTCGAGCCTACCCTAAGTAAGGATGTTTTGAACTTTAGGCTTTAGTCAACGACGCTGGCCCGTGCGGATTGATCGACTTCACGTTCACCTTTCAATTTCTTCGCAGGTATGTGCAGGTTACCTTAGTGTTTTCCTTCACAGTAAGAGCGTCGGACAAAGCATTTAAAAGATACAACAATAGAAACTTAAACTCAACTCATTAATAATAAAAAAATAAGACCGCAAAACAATGAAGCCGAAATACAATTATTGTATTCCAGAGCTGCAATCGTATTTTTATAGCAAGCCTTAATGCCGATTTATGGCATGGAGTGGATACTTACGAAATAACCAGACTCCAAATAGAATTTATTCCCATTAAATGTGACTTAGTGTAGTTTGCAGGAAAAGTAATTTCTCGTGAATGGATTCGGACGAGCCAGGTTAATGGGTCGGACTCGATTTGGATCCGATCGGTAGACGTTTGACGAAACGCCACGATTCTTTACTTCCCTGCTCTTGTGACGATAAAAGCGAGGGAAACTCTCATAAAAATAATTACAACATGGATATATAAGCCTTTTTACGGCAATCACTCGGCAGATAAAAACTGAAATCTCCCATTTTCTTCTATATATGTATATAAAAATCTCGTGTCGCAATGTTTGTCCGGGATAAATTCCGAAACTACTGAATTTTGATGAAATTTAGCTTACTGTTTATGTTATTTGATCCAACATAAAGATAGGATAGTTTTTTCTCGATTTTTAATCTCAATGTTTATTATAGCACCTCCTTATTATTATTTAACCGCCTCTGTGGTCTAGTTGGTTAAGACCACCGGGTGCTGATTGGGAGATCCGGGGTCCGATTTCCCATGGGGGCAGAAATTTTTCTGTTCGGTTTAGTTGGTGGTAGGGCTTCTAAACCCTGACTAGCTACCACCGTCTTACCTAAGTTTATCGCAATAATAACAATGTTAAAGCATTGTTGTGTTCCGACAATTCGAGGTAAGATATTTAGAAGAATTCTTCAGTTGAGGTGTCCAGGTGAAGCTCGCTTCCACCTTCGGCCTTATCATCACTTACCAATAGGTGAGATGTAGGTCCCTGTCGTATGTAAAAAAAGCGTTAAACATTATGATGTCGGAACGTGTTTTGCGGGCACAGCTAGTATAATGCAGAGTTCATTCAAACGACAAAGAAGTATGGCTTATGTTTTAAGTGTTATGAAGTATGGCGTTGTAAATCTCATATAACACATAAGTAAGATGATTGATGAAAGTCCTAATAGAGGGTGGACGATTCAGTATCTTTGTGAGATGAATTTAACAAGGGAGAGACTGAGTACCAGAATCGTCTGCAGGGTACCTCTATTACAAGCTTTTATTTACTATTATCTGTCCGGTGTCTGTAATGAAATCTTGCATGTTAAATTTGACCCATTTCCCGGTTTCCGATTGAGTTGAAATTTGCATGCATATGTATATCACGTAACAATGCAATATTATGATAATGCTGATCTGATGCTGGAGCTGGAAGGTGGCCATAGGAACTCCGCAATAAAGCGAATTTAGTCTTGACATACAGACAGACTGACGGATAACAAAGTTCCGCACCACAAAAGGAAAAGCACGAATTCTATAAGGATTCCGTGTTTTTCGTTTAGTGGTGCGGAACCCTAAAATAATTGATGGTTTTATAGAAAACTAGCTTTCCGCTCGCGACTTCGCCCGCGTTATTTTTGTTTTCCCGTGGGAATTTTTTTACCATAGGAAAATTACCCTATGCTCTTCCCCTGGTCTCGAACTATCCCTATACCAACTTTCATCAAAATCGATTTAGTAGTTTCGAAGCCTATTCAATACAAACAAACAAACACAAATACAAACAATCAAAACTTTCCTCTTTATAATATTAGTATATGCAATAGCAGTTATTATGAAGGAGTAAGTCTAATATACGGATAGTAACCATTTGACCATGTTTCTTACTATCGCTCTCAACTTAAATGGCCTCCAATTCACCAGCGCAGATAATTACATGTGTTATCCCTACTTTGCAATGTTTTGTTTCTTCCAACTTCTCCGTCATATCGTCCTCCACACAGTTCTCCCTGCGGTCCTCTTCTTCAAGAGGATCGAGATCTTATGATCGAACTTTAATTTAACTCTTGATATTCCACCCCACAACACTGATTTTCTTTCATACTCTTTTCCTGCAGATGCCGTTCGGCTATGGAACTATTTCCCTAAGAGTATTAAGAGAGCTCGTATACGCTGGAGTCCTTTAAGAATTAAGTCAGAAATCACTTCCTATCCATAAATCCTTAGCTAAATCAGTCCTTCATTGTCCATAATTATCAACTACTGCACCCATCCCCAATTCGAATTTCCTTTGTGTATTTCTCTGGTCTCCAAGGTTGCCTGGAAGAGATTGCTTATTAGCAATAAGGCCGTCTGTGTTGTACATCTGTGTTGTTTTTGAAAATTTTCTGTCTGTTTCTCTGTGTGCAATAAAGCGTTTTATTTCCTAGCTGTTGCCCGCGACTGCGTCCGCGTGGAATTCGGTTATTATCAGCAAGTTGCTAATTTAGCATCTGATTTCGATGAAACAAAAAATGTATGTCCTTTCAGACTAAGCTTAATCTACCCGTAAAATAAGCATTAAAATCTGTTCATATTTCCATACAAACTTTCACCACCTATTCCCTATAGTTATTTTAACCCCTCGAGGGTATTTTTTACAAACTTTGAATGTCATATTTATTAAAACTAATCAACAGCCTTCAAAAATAAATTTCAAGTTTCTAGCTTTAAAAATGACAATACTTCCATATAACCTTTCATCCCCCCTTTCGACCCCTTACAACGCTTTTTTCGCATTAAAAGTAGCCTATGTCCTTTCTCAGGCTCGACTATCTGTGTACCAAATTTCAATTAAAACGGTTTAGTAGTTTTGGCGTGAAAGCGCGACAGACAGACAGACATACTTTCGCATTTATAATATTAGTATGAATTATCATACATAACACACATTTTTTTAATTTTCCACAAATCTAAATAATAGCACCGCTAGTAAACAAACAAACAACTTCTGCGACGCTCAACGCAAACTCTGAGACTTTGCGACTGCCATTTCAACCAGGAGCAATCCTAACTGAATTGTAAAGAATTGGATAAAGAGTGAGATTAGATCTTTTCATTTGGGAAAGGTCCGAATATTGGCCCTCGGAGGGCGCTCGGCGAAAACGGCGGATTGAGTTCTAGGTGAGTCAACGCTCAGGGCATTTAGAATGAGGGGCATTACACAAAGTGGCGTGGCGCTCAATAGAAATAAACTACGTTGCCGCTTAAGTAATGCGACGTTTTCCCGTTGGACCCATGAAATGAAGCAATGAAGAATGCAGATAAGCAATAATACAATAACTATTTGACTTGGTCTTGATATTGGTAATTCTAACAAAAAATATAGTTTTTTTTCAATAGGTAAACCTCGCGACAAGCTTATTTAATTTCATAAAATAGTGTGTCATGTAATTAAAGTTTATTTTCCGCTTGTTAGAGCATTATAGTAAAAAAAAACTTGTTTATAAAAATGTTTTTGTCACTTCTCGTGCTCGCAAAGTTCGTCTTTATGGCCTTTATAGGCTGCATAAAATGGCTTTTAATGTTCTAGAGCATAAAGTAAAATTTTCTTTTAGACAAAGATTCTTAGGCCCAACAGCCAACAACGCTCAATAAAACTTCACAGAATAACTTGCGATAATTTATTTATTTGCTTTAATTTATTTGTCTTGTGTTTTCTACCTCAAAGTCATGAAACCAGATAAAAATAGTAACCGGTTATGATTAAAACGCATCAAATTATTTTTATTACTTGGCAGAATGAAATATGTACCTAAGCCATCGCCATGTATAAATTTTAAAAAAGTTTACTGGCGGGAAATGGCTATTATTTAAGTTCTTTAATATTGTGTTACATGTTTGAGTTTTTATAAAATTTTAATTAAATTATCGTTTATATTTTGAAGTAATTGTTTTATTTTTTCGCAATTGAAGTGAAAAGCAGAGTGTAAAACACTGGCATAAACAAGTCATTGTACCCCTCAATTTACTATCCACCTTCGCCTACGGCTTGGGTGGATAAAATCGTCTCCGGCTACAATGAGTCACTCTATTAGACTCAACTTTTTTCATGGTGTACCTACTGTATTATACAACCCCTAAAATATGGGTATCAAATGAGAGGGTCATTTGACACCCATATTGTGGGGGTTGTACAAAAAATGTATTTCGCTATTTTGAGACGATGGACATCTTGGATTGAATATTTTTTTATGGAGTACTGTATTCTGCAAGTGAGGCCATTTCATTTGATATCCATATTGCGAGGGTTCTACAAGAATATGTATTCCACCCTATTTAGTTTGAACGAGCATTTTGTATGTACCTACAACGATACTAATTATGCATTTAATTGCGTTGTCATCAGAACAAAAGGTGTTTTTTAAATTTCATTGTAAGTTAAAAAAAAATTGAAAAACCTTATCGTTATGCCTACTCGTATGTTTATTTCCAGAAGCATTTATTGTATATAGCTTGTCCTGCAGGGAATCGCACTATGAACATCTGAATTTGAACCAGTGATGGTTATAGTTAGTAAACTTATTATCTCTCAATATTATGAGTCATTTTATCTTGTAGTAAACTATGTATATCGTTAATAACTAATTAAACGAAAACATTACTTAATTACACGTTACTCTTCAACATCTTATATCCAGAACTTTTTAAGTAAGTACCTAAATATTCGAATTCCTTCAAGGTTAGCGCGAATTATTATTGTTGATGGATATGCCATAAATAATACTTATTGCTGTTACCTATGCTATTTGTATTGTTTCAATAATACATCATGGGAACGTCTACAAATAATATGACCAAGATGACGGCATAAGATATAGGAAATAGCGTTATTTGATTTATTTTATATACACTCAGGGACAAATTTCGAGGAACACTACACTTTTTACATAGATTCAAGCTACTTTTACAACATCATATCGATGTGTGATTGACCTTTAATGCGTTTGTTTGATTGTTATCCAGGATTCATGACCAAGGCCATAACGGATAATGACAAAATTTCCCTATTTGTAACCTGGAGAAGAACGGTAACTTTTAATGGAGGTCTTTTTTATCACAATCGTATAACTGGTTTGGTGAATGTTTTTTTGTAGCGAATCCGATGGCTAGAAAGCTGGTAAATCTAAATATGGTTTCGTAAGTATGCTGAAATACACAGCGTTATCAAAACTAGAAGTGAATTTTTATCGTTCCTCTAAATTTGTCCCTGAGTGTATATATTTGTCTGGCATAGCGGAATAATTGTAGTTGTAAGTTAACTGAATAAATTAATGTCACGTTTTTTTTTATTTTTATAAAATTCATTATAATTTATCTATTATTGACCAAAATCAAATATAGTACAATAATTGTCAATTTAAAATAATTATTGGCATTCGACTCATTGATATCTCTTCCCGTCATTATATGAACATTATTAAATAGCAATTCAATAGCGATTAATTACCTCCTTCTATTCATGAATACCAATAGTTTCAGATTTCAAGGGTATTTGTTTAAGGCGCATAGTGCTCCCAATGACCTTGCGTCGATCGTCCCGCACTGATTACATAGGAGTGAGTGAGTGAGAGTGAGGAGAATATTCAAGCAAACCTTTACGCGTAAGATGAATTATTTCAATAAAAAATTAATAAAGGCGAATAAGAAAAATCTAAAAAGACCATCCCCTAGAATATTGTTCACTTTATTTATTGAAATCGAAAGTATGTGATGTAATCTTAAAAAGGAAATAAATACCAAGAACATTAAATATAAGTTGAAAAAATATTTTATATCCAAATTGATTGAACCAAATTAAAATATAATATAAAATATGGTAATTAAGTAAATCAATCGAATTCCTAATATATTTCCTAATGTTGTGTTTCTAACTATAGAGCATGAGCATGTAATAAAAATAGTTTCCGCAGCATTTTTGCTAACACGCTGTACATGATTGCATGACTATTAGTGGCGGTGGCAGCTAATAAGAGATAGATAACACACACTTCCCCACACATAACATCGCTCCGTTCCGTTTGTCATTGTAATCGTGGCTCTCGCTATTCATTGCACATTTTTATTAGATACCCACATGAATGTTTGTTAAATTATTTTGTATGAATGCCTACTTATATTTTTTGATAAAACTGGTGTCCACCGATAATCTACAGTATATAGAAAAACTTTGTGTAGTTTATAATATACTGTATTATTTAAGAACATTGTATAATATTAGACAAATAAAGAAAAAAAAAAAAAAAAAAACCTAATATTTACGAAGCGATTAGGTTTATAGTTTTAAAATCGAGGCATGTTTGGGTCACATTTTAACCAAGTTTTAATTAATTTATCAAAAAATTAAAAAGACCATCCTCTAACGAATGCGTTGAATAATAACATATCTTTTTTAAAGATTTTTTTATTCAATGTTAATGAAGAGAACCGGTTTTTTCTGCAGTGATTTTTTATGATTGACGTTACTATTCGCCTTAAGGCATGCGCTGCAAGTTCAACCAACACAATCGCGTATAGCAATTAAATTATTTTGCTGTGATATTTTATTAGTACCAAGGATGATATAAAGAGTTCCTTGTGTTGATTTGATTGTGTCCTGTGATTTCTGCGAATGCCTTGCTTATTTTCACTTTCAAAATGTTTGCGTACCTATATATGTATGCTTACCTTACTATTATTTAGCTAAAAGCATTTTTACGCTTCTATAATACAGCTAGACTATAAAATAAATTGTTACAGGTACAGTCGGCCAAAGGTCCTTTGATTCTGCCTCTTCCGGTAACTTGTTTAATAACTATAAATATATTATACAGAAAAAGGACATATCTAAATCTTCGACGCTTCCATCTTATCCTTACACCCCACATTTCAAGTTTCATCTACAGGCTGTTTGATAAATGGGCCACACGCTCGCTCATTTTCACAGCACTCTTGATTGATTAGTTCCAATATTGAAATTTCTAACATCCTGTATCGTGGCCAAGAAATATCCAAATAGTACGGCCACGACTGACATTAATTTATGTGTCTTTTTTAATCTACAAAAATGAGTCCATTATGATTTTTTTCAAATAGGAAAATTTTGTTTATCGAGAGTTCCATGCTCGCACCCCAGCTACAATATACCCACTGTCAAGCATCGAAGAATTTGAGCCATCTAAGTAAACTTGAAATCAAAAGTGATTTTTTGTTGAAACTACAAATGTCTACTAGCTTACGAAAACAAAACTCCTTTTTGAATGCGATAGTTTCTCTTCTAAAGCATTTTCCACCCCGTACAGGCCCAAATGTGAAAGTAAGGCTGCGAATTAGATTAAAGTTTCAGGGATTTGAATTGCCGAAGGCTCACAACTTTTTATCAATAACAAGTTTTACCTTTCCACGAAACATATGGAAATCATTTTAAAACATCCAAAGACTGCTTTCAAAATGTATGCGGCTATGTTGCTTTTTTTCCTTATTAGCATTTCTCAGATTGATGGCCATTCTAATCGTGGCGGGTCTGTAAGCTTTACAAAATAACATTACAATATAGGAGTCGTTAAAAAACACATTTGTCCCGCAGATTTACGATTGACGCACAAACCGCATTGATTGATTTACAAGGCAGCTACATTAGCCACATTAATCATGTAAGCAATCGTCAGAATCGTACACGGTAATCGTTCTCATAAAGACAATCCATTTGGCAGCCGTATCAGCCGGCATGTGTCCTTGTAACTTAATCAACGTTTGAGGCTTCAATTATTAACGTTGAGCTATCTAATTTTAAGATTTATTTAAAAATGTAAAGGCACTCTTGTGTACGATCTACAGAAAATAATTTCAAGCGGAAGCTCAGCTAAGTGAAACACCCACATAATTACCTATCTAGTTTTTCGTTGTGAAGCAGTTGTACGCAAGTTAATAAATATAATTTATAAACATTTATAACCATAATCAACGATGATCAAGTCTAAATCATAATAAGACTTTTTAAAGTATCTTAGTAACAAAGAATTTTAACATAGGCATGTTGAAATTTTTATTGACGCAAATAAAACAAACCATACTTAGACATTTTCATAAAATTATTAGGCGTTGACTTCTTTTATACCACTGTTATTAAGGATCGGCACAACAAGTTTCCTTCTTCCATTCGTCCCAGCACTAACATACTTCGTATGTATATGCTTCTTCACGCAATCCATTCATATTTGCTTAGGTTTTCCTCTCACCTTACACCGTTCACTTATATATATGTCCATAAATTTTCAAGTAATATGAATCTTATTCAATCCCAATCTTTTCTTTTCTGGTCACACCACACTTCTACCTTACTAAACATTCTCATCTTTGACACGTGGACTCTTCCTTCATGTATCTCCTTTGTTGCAAATCCAGCCATAATGACAGGTTGAAATAATAATAGATCTTTGCCTTTAACTTAAGAGGCATTTTCGATCACAAATAATGACGTCAATTAGCTAAACATTGAAAATAGATACTTGAACACAATTAGCATTACGAAATAGACGAGGCTCCATTAAATTTCCTATTAATAAGCCAATTATTGTTAAGTAGTTTCGCATTACACCAAATTCACCGCAGTCTCGATACGCCAAACAATTTGGGATAAGGGCTCCCTTCCAGCCTCGATTGAGAAACTTGGAAAACATTTTTCAACTTAATTGTTCGGGTGAGAGCCTACGAAATTCGCTAGAAAAGTTTGCCAGGGCAAGTTGCTTGGGCTGTCGTGTACGGATCCCAATTTGCTCAGTCCCATGTCCAAGGAGATGGAGTAATTAACCAGAACCATTAATGAATCGATATTCTTTAATGGTTATTTTTTTATTATATTTCTTAATACTATCCAGATCCGTTATATTAAATCAGATCTACACGTGCAAGGGAACTAGTACAAGAAAATACGAGTAGGTTATAATATTTGATTTTCTAGCAAACTTTAAGTGTAATCGAAATTTTGCATTATGATCTAAAAGCTCACAAAATAAACTTTACAAAGGTTGCTTTCTAATCGAACAGTAGATTTATCGTGATTTTCCGCTAGTTGTAAGACTCTATCAACTGATCGATTGAAATATATAAAAAAATAAAATGTCTTTTAATTGTATTAGTACTACACATTAAAAGCCTTACTAATAACCATTGTATAAGCCTTGTATAGTTAAGTAGTGTTTTGTCTCTTTTGTTCGAATTTGAAATGTCATTCGAGTGAACGTAACAAAATACTGTTTAACTAAATCAGGTGTATACAATGGTTATTAGTAAGGCCTTTAATAGTTATTTGTTATACATGAGTGCAAAGTTGCTTTTTAACCGCGTGCTCAACTTTGATAACCGAGCAAGCGAAGGAATCAAAAGAGCACAAGGTGAAAAATCTTTGCACTCGAGTGCAACACGTAATTTTTCATCCCCCCTCAGCGAGGAAATAAACAAAAGTAGGTACACCAAAGAGGTTCAGTCTGAGTTTTTAACAAATTTAAAAATTTGTATGATAAATTCGGCAGCATGGAGATGGAAGTAAGTAGGTTTAATGATGTTTTGAAATCACATACCTATTGCAGGCGATGTTCTAAATTCAAATTTACTTTAACCTCAAGCGGATAAAAACGGCTTTGGCGGTCAGATATCGAATAGCAAAAATACTCTTTCCGAGATGGGGGGATGAAAATGATTTTTTTTATCACTTACACATTTGATTTTAAACATTTTAATTATTTTGAGGAGCGCCGGTGGCGCTGTGATCTGCCTTCGGGAGGTCCGGGGTTTTGCCGATGTACTAATTAATGTGTTTTTATGAATTTCATTTAAGCGTCGATGGCGTAGTGCGTAAGGCTGTCGCCTTCCAATCGGGAGGTAGCGGTTCGAACCCCGCCACGTACCAATGTGTTTTCAAATTTTGAATTCATATGTACGTTTATTCGACGCTTTTACGGTGAAGGAAAACATCGTGAGGAAACCTGCACACATACGTGAAGAAAGAATTTCATTACAGGTTGTGTGTGAAGTCGACCAACTCGCACTTGGCCAGCGTGGTTGACTAAGGCTTAATCGCCCTAGTTTAGGGTAGGCTCGAGCCCCTCAATGAGGACGTATATGAGCTGTTGATGATGATGATTGATGATGAATTTCATAATAATAAGTACATTTCTCCGACGCTCCTAAAGGGAAGAAGAAAACACCATGAGGCAACCTGCATCTGCATGCACCTGCGAAGAAATTCAAAGGTGTATGTGAAGTCTACAAAGCCGCACTGGGCCAGTGTAGTTGACTAAGGCCTAACCACCCTAACTTAGGGTAGGCTCGAGCCTCTCGGTGGGGACATATTATATGAGCTGCTGTGGTGATTATTAATATTCCGGCGACGCGCGACGTTTCCGTCGCTTTTCTGCATTCGTGGTCACGTGATGACTAAAGCTGAAGGGTATCATATTAGATATTAGCATCAGATTTATTATTTTACTAAGGCGTTTTTAAGTTTAATACGTGGCTAACGATATCGCAATTAGTAAAATGATTTGTTAACATAAGATTTTATTGTTTACTTGCTGTGTCCGCGAACTACGTTTCGCCACAATAATCACCTAGGGGTGTAAAAAATAGTTTACGACCTATTCTCAGACCTACTGAATATACACAAAAAATTTCTTCAAAATGGGTCAAGCCGTTTCGGAAGAGTTCGGTTACAAACGCTGTGACACGAGAATTTTATATATTAGAAGACCTAGCTGGTGTCCGCGAACTACGTTTCGCCATAATAATCACCTAGGGGTATAAGAAATAGTTTACGACCTATTCTTAGACTTACCGAACATACACAAAAAAATTCATCAAAACAAGGCTTTGTTTCATCGGAATAAGCTACAGAAAAATAAAAAACCGGCCAAGCGCGAGTCGGACTCGCCCATGAAGGGTTCCGTAGGATTTATGACGTATTAAAAAACTACTTACTAGATCTCGTTCAAACCAATTTTCGGTGGAAGTATTGGCGGAACAATCGCATAACATACACACAAAACACGTTGGACATACCCAAAAATTTGAAGGTTTCCCTCGATTTTCTTGGGATCCCATAATCAGATCCTGACTTTGGTGACCTTGGGACCACTCCAGGAGTATACTCTATCGAATACAAAATAATTTTGAAAATCGGTGTGTATGTTACGCGATTACGCCGCCAATTGTCGGCGTAATCGCGTAACATACACAAAAAAGCAACATACAGGTCGAATTGAGAACCTCCTCCTTTTTTCAAGTCGGTTAAAAATATACAGACGCTTGCTATTAAAGACCAAACTCTATGTTCTGTGGTAACTATACCAGAATCGTCTGATGATTATTTTTCCAGATGTTTATTTTTCCAACGTTAAAAATATACATTGACGACTTCATTTATTCTTACTACTTCATGCCTCTTTTCACCCCTTTGAGGTTGGAATATTTAAAATCCCTGATACACGTCAAATTTATTTTTCAATCATCAGCTTAAACACAAAATTTGAGGATCTTAACTCCAAAACTGACGGACTTTCATACAAACTTTCATCCCCTATTTTACCCCCTTAGGGGTAGAATTTCCAAAAATCCTTTCTTAGTGGAAAAAATTCTAGTCTGTAGGTCCAGCGGTTTGGGCTGTGCGTTGATATATCACCCAGTCAGTCACTCAGTCAGTTTAGAATTTTATATATACAGAATCTTTTAAGTTTTCGCAGGTGATGTGCGGATATGCAGGATATATTCCATCCACGCCTATTCTCATGCCAATGAGACAAGCAATTACTATAAAATATGATTTATAGATAGCTAAATATCAAATCCTAAAATTCCCGCGGGATTAAGGCTTACGCGAGTACAACCGCTACATATTTCATCATAATTTCTCAAAGCATTTAAATAGTTCTAACGGGTTTTTGACTTATAAACGTATTCATAATATGAAAGTCATTAGAGCCACCCGAATTTAAATTGTGGCCATTGTACGCAACTCTAATCACAATTCTAAATAGCCAGCGAGCCTCCAAAACGAGAAACCAAAGAGCCCTCTAGTTCCCCACAGACGAAAGTCAATCGTCAAAGTGCCTGAAAAGAGGTCAGCAGCTCAGCACCTTGGCCGCGCGGAAATAGCTCGCGAGCTCTCAACCCGATGACGATAACGGAGACATTTCCACCCGAAATTATACTTGTTGATAAACCGCTTAAGCCAGGCTCTTGATAAATATCTAAAGGAACTTAAGGAAATGTACAAAAGATCGATTAGCACACGGATACTAATAAGCTAATAAGGACGATTCATGTTTATTCAGAGGCCCGCCAATTAAAATAGTTCTTATTTCTTAATTTCCTTTTACAAGAAATGTTGTCGAACGTTCCAAAACACACGCAGCAATAAAATATAACATAATAGCCATTTGGAAATCCGATACGCAATTAGAGTACTTTCTGAAACTTTACGGTCTCCCATGCGGCTAATTAATGTGGATTCAGTGGTAAAAATAATTACCTTTCATCATCATAAAAGTAATATTACACTATATTAACTTTGGTACTTTGAGAATGCTGTTGACCCTTCTACTGTTTCAAATTAGTTGATATAAATAGCTTATAATTAGGATATATTATATAGCCGTTGAAATAAACTCACTAAGACGACATTATGGGTTATTTGTAGCGGCCGTACTTATAATGAACGACGCACAGTGTAATATTTGACCTCGAAAACGGACGTCCTACATTTTATCCGATTTTCTTGTAGGTCTTACTGAAATAAATATTGTAGTAAAACTCTCGCATTTTTATCTTCATTAATCACAGATATAAATAACTCAAAAAATTGGGTAATTTTTTGACTCCCTTACCGAAAATAAAAGATTAAAAAATATATATAATTAATTAAATTTACAAAGTCTATTGTAATAAAACTACACAAAAAGCTGCTTGTTTTCATTAATTTGGTTTAATTTTATAACGTCGAAAAATAGAGTTATCGACTTTTTTTGTTTTTTGTTTTATATTTTTTTTCTCAAATACCACAGCATATTAGCAGCTTATATTTTTCCTCATTATAGAATAGTATCTAATCTTTATGTATAAAAAAAACCAACGCGCAATTTCGTGGGGTATAGATTTTATGGGGATGTTAATATTTTAGTCAGGGCTGTCACTCAAAAAGGGTAAAAGTAGTAAATATTAATATCGCCTAATTAAAGTAGGCAAAACATAGCAATTTCTATTATTTTTAAATTTCGCCTTCTGCATTAAGATAAACTGTATCATTCTCATTTAAACCGACACACTCTGATAGAATTTGATTTACGGCATCAATTGATTCTTCACCAGTTTCATTTAATGTGGAAGATTCAGATGAAACAGGTATTACTGCTACGGGCTTTAACAATACCAGTACCTCATGTGGAAGAGGAAGTTTACGAAGTTTGTTTTGCCTCTCGCGAAGTCTTATAGTCGTAATCAAAGGGTCTGACGTCACCAAAGCCCGATAAAATAAATCAGACGTTGTGACTTGTCGATTTATTTTTCGGCAGTGGTGTTCTCTATCATATCTCCACATTTTATTACGTGATTCAGCGGCTTGCTCAGATAACATGCCTAGGGGTAAGTGGGAAGATTTTATAATCTGAGCTCCATGCACTAGAATTTTATGCATGGTTACGGTTAATGGATGCCACCCATATTGCGAAACATATTTATATGCTAGAGTTTTGCAAAACTCTCCAAATTTTTCATGGTTAATAGGCAAACCGCTGGAAATGACTACCAAAATGATGTGTAGCCCATCCAAGAGCCATTTTTCAAGGCCTAAAATATCTGCAAACCTCTCCCGGTTTCTATCAGAGAAAGCAATACGAGCTGAGTTACCATCATTGGTCGTGCCTGAATTAGGTTTGACAACGTCAACAAGCAGACCAATCTCATCCCTTACTTTAGCCTGAATTGCCTTTTTTCTGTCTTCTACTAACTTACCCTCTTCAGATTTCGCTGTTATTCTCCACTTCTTTACAACAACTTTATACCCAAGCCGCAAAACAAATTCTAGCGCCCTAATCCATGCGTGTAATGGACTTATTCCATGTTTTAGGGCATCTTGCTTTATTGGCTTAATAAAAGCTTCATCTAGTTTATTAAATTGGGTGGCGGTCATGCTACAGTATGGACATCTTAATTGTGAAGGAGTATCGAGAATAACGTTTAAAACTTTTCCATCGATTGCAGTCATGTACAAATTACATTTAGCTTTTACTGTTTTGCCGTTGATTGTTTTTGCAAAAACTGGCTGAAGGCGTTCAATTTGCTCTTCGACATACCGTTTTTCAGAAACAATCAATTCTTTGTTTTCCTTTTTATAATTTATATGGATAGGACGACAAGATCGATAAGACTGTGGAGCGCTATTTATCCAAATAACATCATTACTACATTGTTCTGCAATCTGTAAAGGTACCATTGTCGTTGCAAAAAGATCGCTTTCGTCGCCTCCTAAAACATCAGTAAACTTCTGTTTGTAAAGAGCTTGACCAGAAGATCCATCAAACCCCCAGGAGCAGAGGAGGCTGTACAGCTCTTTGCTCACAATAATGTGATATAGCCTCGTCACATGATTGCACAACGCGCTCAAATGTATGCTGTAACAAAGATTGCAAAGACACTGATGCTTCTCTTTCTGAACTTTGGATGTCATTAGGATAGCAGGCTTTCTTAACTTTTTGCAATTTGTAATATGGTGGGTAAAGTGAATGACCTCTTTCTAATGCTCCTAAACGTAATAAATTATAGTATTCTACGGTAAGTCCCATGTCTATCATTAAAGCTAGGGCTTCTTCTGGGGTATAAGACTTTGGAGTATTGCGTATTTTTTGGCATATCAGGCTTGGCGCAACTGACGATTCAAGGCACGATTCAACAACAATTTCCATGTCCCTAGCTGCTTTTGGTGTCAATATATTACCTTCTGCAAGATCAACACTAGAGTTTACGAACGCTTGAATTTTTTTTGATGTAGGTTCCTCTCTTAGTGCTGATTCCAGTTTACGTTTCGAACGAAGTTGTTGACGTTTGCTCAAACTTTTGAATTTTGTGTCAGCATCTAATGTTCTACTAGATTTTAATAGTCCTGTAACTAAAGATTGACTAAGCCAATTACCATGCTTTTTTATAAAAAACTGCTTATTCCTTTTGCAGTTTTGTAAATACGCCTCGCATTTACTCATAAATCTCGGCAAAGTTGCAAAAAGCTCCTTTCGAGATAAAGAGCATATAAATTCATGGCCAAAATAATTTTGAATTGCATCCACTCTTTCGGCAAGTGATGCGCTTTTGGGCATCTTACGTAGCAGATTAAAGACACAAAGGCGATATAACACTTTTTCCTGAGATGGAGCCATAACACCAGGATTATTATCAAGATCTCCTTGAGCATTTGCGCGTACTCCCGAAGAAAGAAGAGTACCGGTTATGGCGCTATCCACAACTTCATCATTTGCCGCTCGCTGACTAGAATGAGGGTTGGCGCTCTCATCCCCCCCTTGGACTAAGTTCGCCGGTCGGGGCCCAAACGAACATCCCCCAGCAGGTTGAGTCACCTCCTGCTGAGGCAAAGTGGCATCATGGTTGGTCTGTGACGGCTCCATGGTGCCTCACCCCCGTTCCTCAAGATCACATGTGTAGGCATGGGGTTTTAGCATTAGCCGGTGATGGCCTGACGAGGGTGGACTGATTCCCACGCTACATGTGACCCATCATCGAAATAAATTTAATTAAAATCTCTACGACTGAAAACGGATTTATATAAAACAGATTTCAGGGAAATACTTTGTGTTCATTATTGATAGTTTTACAAACTAATTACACACACGCCGTTTCCTGGTGTTAGAACATAGAGAAGAATTAGACAAAACAAACTGCAAGCAATCTCTATTATTTAAAAAAGTCTTACTTAATAGACAATAATTCTCTGAATTTCTAGGAAAAGATGAAGTTTTCTGCGTACGTACATAAGACTGTCAAAAACGTGCTAAGATGCTGCAACTTATATATTTAATTCTATAAATTACAGAAATTATAAATTTATGCTATCAAATATATATTGCTTGCATAAATAGACAACCCTAACAGGGTAATTTAGGGTAAATTATGGGTATATGTTCAAATCTTTTTTTGTCACTTTACCCCACGGAATTGCGCGTTGGTTTTTTTTATACATAAAGATTAGAAACTATTCTATGATGAGGAAAAATATAAGCTGCTAATATGCTGTGGTATTTGAGAAAAAAAATAAAAAACAAAAAAAGTCGATAACTCTATTTTTCGACGTTATAAAATTAAATCAAATTAATGAAAACAAGCAGCTTTTTGTGTAGATTTATTACAATAGACTTTGTAAATTTAATTGTTAATATATATTTTTTAATCTTTTATTTTTGGTAAGGGAGTCAAAGAATTACCCAATTTTTGGAGTTATTTTTATCTGTGATTAATGAAGATAAAAATGCGGGAGTTTTACTACAATATTTATTTCAGTAAGACCTACAAGAAAATCGGATAAAATGTAGGACGTCCGTTTTCGAGGTCAAATATTACACTGTGCGACGTTAACGGTGCAAATGTCCTCATCACTTCAACCCATACACCTCCCACTTTTGGACGCGTATATTCTGAAACCGTTACCTCACGGTATAATTGAGAATTTTCTAATTACCGACACTTAAACTAAATGATTATACGTCGAAGTGTAATTACTAAAACGTCATGTGTCATTTACGAGTATATCTTTGTATGCAGCAATAATGTATTTATCGATTAATCAATGTGAGTTTTGTTTAAGGCTTGAAGTCCTCCATTACACCGGCTCAATGTGATAGGATGGTTGGGTCAAAGCCTTCTCTGCCGTTGATAGGCAGGATGCGCCACGAGCAGCTGAGGTTGATTTGGCTAACGTAAAATGTTACGAAACACTGGAATAACATCAAACTCTTCACTTAATCAGCACGTCATTTCAGCCTATATCCATACCTATGTCCCACTGATCTGGGTCTCCTCACAAACGATGAGGAACTGGCTTACTAATTCTCGCTAGTGGCGTCAGTGTAAGGTTTTATTTCGAGCTTTCCAGCTCTTCACTACAATGTAACTAGGGTAAACTCCCTAATACGCTGCCCTTACGACATGCACGGGAAGAAATAGAGCAAAAGGGACAATACGACACACATTATATCCTTGCCATCGCACGGTGGCAGGGATATAATATGTGTCATATTGTCGCACGATCTAATAAGCATATCATGGTGAGTAAATTTACTTACACTCACACTTCGCACGCACTCACACTACACTCTTATAAATGTTAGGCATATTTTTTATTCAGATAATTCCGTCATTTTTACGACTAAATATCACCATAATCAAATCCTTGGTGTCGCCTTAAGGATAAAACTTATCATAATTATTTATATATATAGTCCAGCTCTCTTAATTGTCAATTCCCATAATACCCACCTTAATCTTTTCATTTCGATGCCTTTGTCCATTCGGCGAAGGACAGCTGAAAGATAACGTGACCAGCTCGGATTAGTTTGGGACAGATTAAGGTTCACACTAGAGCTACCCGATGTTTGGACAGGATTGCTGCTCCTGTATTGATTTGAAATGTGTCCTCTCTTGATTTCGGGATGGCCATGTAGTTAGTGTTTTGTTTTATTATGATCCGTGCGGATGGCCTAAAGTAGGTATATCCTATATGACATCAATTGTCATAGAATTATTTGTGGAATTTGTAAAATAAGCAGAAATTAAAAATGTTAAATTTGACTTTATTACTTGCATAATTCCAGTTATATTCCAGTTCCATATTATGTTTTGAATATTTAGACGCTTGGTATGTCAAATTGAACTCAAATCTCTATACACGGTGAACTACGATTATTTGAGATCGAATGTTACGACCTTATTTTCACATTGACTAATGTTCAAAAAATATTTATATTCCAAATATTTAAAAATATATTCACATCATAATCAATAATCCTGTAATAGATTTTAGGTAATTTCGAAGCAATCAAATGTGTTATGTACTTTCCTATCGCAAATAATCAGTCTACATAAGTGTCGTCTTTGAGAAAATGAGGATATATCGTAATTCCAAGGAGACACTTTAGGTCTATGTACATTAGGGATATGTCCGGTTGACTTAGCACCCTTGATAATAAATTTGATTTGACGAAACGTGGACATTCCCCCGCCCAGTAACGACATACCTATTAAATCTATTGGATTATTAGAGATTATCGCTTAATCGGCTCTGTTAGCAATCGTATTAATGTTGCTACAGATTTTTTTATATTACTGACACTAAGTATGGTTTGTAGTTTTGTTTTGTGTGTATTAGAAGTTGTCTATTCAACGCTCGGATTACTTAATTTATTGTGCCTTTATCCTATGAGAGACTAAAACCTTGTGGAAAGCCTATTCTCATTAAGGTGCTGGTTACTGGAGACTTGTTTGTTTGATGGTTACTGGAGACTGTTTGATGGTTACTGGATTATTGTTTGATGGTTACTGGAGACCTTTGTATTGTGAAGCACTTACGAGTATATGTTTCAGTGTCTTTAGGCCTTAAAACGTCTTTATATATCTACACTACACTTTGGCCTAATTTATTTAGGTAACTAGCTTTCCACCCGCGGCTTCGCCGGCGTTATTGTTTTTTTTCCCGTGGTAATTCTATATTTTCTCGAAGTAAAGGGTTGAATTTTCTAAAATCTGTTCTCAGCTGATATATCCTATCCATAAACTACACTGACCTTCAAAAGTAAGTACTACACTTTTAAAATTAAAATTTTCCCTAAACTACAAAAGATAAAGGATTCAAACAAAAACATTTTCAGCTCATTTCGTCAGGTTTCTCGGAAGTTATAGTTTTTTATACATTAGTCTTTTTAATACTTTTTATTTTGAAATGATATTTTGCCTACTTTAAAAGTTATTGCAATTTTAAAAGTGTGGTACTTACTTTTGAAGGTCAGTGTATATTCCTGACAAATTTCATCCTTTTTTGTCGAAAATTATCACCTATTACAACTTTAACTTCTCAATTACAATGAAATTAAAAATTCCGTAGTGTCGATTTTTAAGATGTATAACAAAAATTAGTCTACGAAGTTTCAAAATCAGAATCGCCGAAACATTTTTTATGTAAACTTTTAACTTAAATTACAACTTCTTTTCTTCCTATGCTACAAAAACCAAAGTGTTATTAACTAAGTCTACCACTATGTATATTAATCAAACAAATATAACCTATAACTGGGAATGATAGAGGAGAAATCTTACCTTCGCATCACAAAGACTGTAATTCTAAAAGTAATAAGATATACGACTACCTTTTCGGGATCCATCCTTATAAAGCCATTGGTATCGCCTTAAACCTTTTCCAGTTAAGAATTCCACGTAAATAAAATGATTCCATTCCTTAGCGACGACAGCTAGTTCTATTGGATAGGGTTTTGCCCCACGTATAAAAAATGTTATAGAAACATCTTTTTACTATCAAAATTATTGGTGAGACTGAACTGATTGTCCACTTGATGTTATCTTTCATAAATCACTGATTTATTATCTAATATATAAAAATCACGTATCACAGTGTTTATTATCGAATTCCTCAGAAATGGCTTGATTGATTTTTATATTTTTTACTAGCTGTGCCCGCGAACTACGTTTCGCCATCAAAATGCTTAACACAGTGTTTAGTTTTTTCCTACATTTTATTTCATAATGATTTTTTTTATGTTATAGGGGGCAAACGAGCAGACGTATCACCTGATGGTAAGTGATTACCGTCGCCCATGGACACCCACAACCCCAGAGGAGTTACAAGTGCGTTGCCGGTAGAAGATGCATAGCGAGGCGACATCTCTACGCAGCGCCAAAGTATCAAGCCGATTTGATATTTCCAGGCAGTCGACGATTCAACGATTCAACTTTATTGTGTCTTTCTTGAGCAGCGGCCATTTCGAAATTAGGACAATTTTCGTAGGTTCGTAATACTCTATGTACTCTTCAGGGCCTTTCATTTGATACCCATATTGCTGGGTTTGGAAATGAACTTTTATCCGTTATTTTTGAGCGGCGGCCGTATTGAATTTTGTGCGATTTTCCGTTATTTTTGAGCGGCGGCCGTATTGAATTTTGTGCGATTTTCCTAGGTTCATAGTGCTGTACTCTTTAAGGCCTTTCATGTAATGTCCGCATTGGTAGGTTTAGAATCGAACTGTAATCTACTTTTTTTGAGTGGTGGCGATGTCGAATTTACGTCAATATCGCTATGTTCATAGTACTCTACTCATCAAGGCCTTTAATTTGATACCAATATTGCTACGTTTAGAAACGAACTCTTATCCATATTTTTTTGAACGGCGGCCATGTTGAATTTATGTCAATGTCGCTAGGTTCATAGTGCTCTACTCATCAAGGCCTTTTATTTGATACCCATGTTGCTGGGTTTGAAAACGAACTTTTATCCATTTTTTTGGGCGGCGGCCATGTTTAATTTACGGCAATTTTCCTAAGTTCATAATGCTCTACTCTTTGAGGCCTTTCATTTGATACCCATATTGCTGGGTTTGAAAACGAACTTTTATCCTTTTTTGAGCGGCGGCCATGTTGAATTTGGGTCGATTTTCCTAGGTACCTAATGCTCTACTCTTCAAGGCCTTTCATTTGATACCTATATTGCTAGGTTTGGAAACGAACTTTTATCCACCTTTTTTGGGCTGCGGCCATGTTGAATTTAGGTCGATTTTCCTAGGTACCTAATACTCTACTCTTCAAGGCCTTTAATTTGATACCCATATTGCTAGGTTTGGAAACGAACTTTTATCCACCTTTTTTGAGCGGCGGCCATGTTGAATTTATGTCAATGTTGCTAGGTTCATAGTGCTCTACTCATTAAGGCCTTTCATTTGATACCCACATTGCTGGGTTTGGAAACGAACTTAAATCGTATTTTTTGAGCGGCGGCCATGTTGAATTAAGGGCGATTTTCCTAGATTCATAATGCTGTACTCTTCAAGGCCTTTCATTTGATACTTATATTGCTAGGTTGGGAAACAAACCTTTATCCGCCTTTTTGAGCGGCAGCTATGTTGAATATACGTCAATGTTGCCAGGTTCATAGTGCTCTACTTATCAAGGCCTTTCATCTGATATTTATAGGCAGCGAACTTTTATAGGCAGTCATGTCGAATTAGGAAAACGTGGCTACGTTCAATGTGTTCTACTCTTTAGGTCCTTGGTTCGATATCCATGTTCCTTAGGTGTATCTGTCACCGTAAAATTGTAAATACCTTTAGATTATAATCTATCTCGCGAGATTGTAAACTATCGATAGATTGTGAACCGTAACACACTGCTTACAATTTAACGCATTATTTTTCGGTAGATTATAATCTATCGAAGTGAAACTGTTAAATCGCAATCTGTCGCGCGTTAAATTGTCAATTGTCCGAAGGCTGTCCCTGATTGGTCCGTCTTACAGTAGATCGTTCTTTGTCCATAGAGTTAGGAATCAAACACAGTGTCAGTCAAATAAAATAAATGCACTTCAAGAATAGTGACATCAAGTATGCATTTATTATTTAGTAGTTAATCAATAATTCTGACATCATAATATTATAATAAGAAAAATTTACGAAACAAAATCTTGACTTATTGTAAGAGTAATAAAAAATAATATGAAAGAAAAATGCACCAATAAAAATGTTCCCGTATTGGGAACTTGTAGGCTAAGGAAACATTTTTGTTGGTGTATTTTTTTTTCATATTATTTTTATTACTCTTACAATAAGTCAAGATTTTGTTTCGTAATTTTTTTTTACCGGAGGGAGACTCTGTACCAGGGTCGTGTGCTTGGGTACCTCCGTCTTACCTATTTCTGCCGCAAAACAGCAGTGCTTGCATTGCTGTGTTCCGGTTTGAAGAGTAAGATATGGCATTGAAATTACTGGGTACCGTGACTTTACATCCTAGGTCACAAGTTGGCAACGTCCACTGTGGTTCTTGTGGGGGTTGCAGTTTTGCTGCGAATCTCACTATATAGGTGACTGTTAACACTTACCATCAAGCGGGCAGTTTGCTTGTTTGCCGACTTACTGCAATAAAAAAAAAAGTCAGACAGCGGGCGGGGCGTCGACGCCGACGCCCCGCCGTCAGTGTGACCACGAATGCGAAAACTCATAGAACACAACGCGTAATGCGCCGCCGCCGCCACGCCGACGCCGCGCTCACGCCCGCATGTTGTATTCACGCCGGGCGGGGCGTCGGCGGGACGTGACACGCCGGGCGGGACGGCGCTGTGTGACGTCTTTCATAATAACTAATACATTACAACTGCTTATATCGCGCCGACGCCCCGTCGCCGTCCCGCCACGCCCGCTGTCTGACTGAACCTTAGCTTTTCTTTGCACTACGTGACAGACTTGTCAAAATAATTTCACGTGCGCCATGTTGATTTTCTACTTAAGCATTGTGCAAAAATTGTATATGGTATTTTTTCACGAAAAATAAAACGTGAATTTAAACAAATGAAATTATGCCTAAATGTTCTTCCGGAAAATTCTAAACATTGTAGTGTAAGCCATATCAAATTCTGTAGTTTCGGAGATGTTTCCGGACAAACAGACAAACAAACCAACAAATATACAAACAAACAATTTTTTTAAAAACGTTTCTATCGTGTTCTGCTATTTTTTTTATGGGATAGGGGGCAAGCGAGCAGACGTATCACCTGATGGTAAGTAATTACCGTCGCCCATGGACACCCGCAACCCCAGAGGAGTTACAAGTGCGTTGCCGGCCTTTGAGGTGGGAATACGCTCTTTTTTTGAAAGTTTGAAGGTCGTATCGGTCCGGAAATACCGCAGGCGACAATTCCAAAGTTTGACTGTGCGAGGCAGGAAACTTCGAGAGAAACGCACAGTTGTGGACTGCCAACCATCTAAGTGATGGGCATGGATTTCTTGCCGCGTGGAACGATGGCGGAAAGAGGCGGCAGGTATAAGTCGGAACAATTCCTCGGAGCATTCCCCGTAATAAATACGATAAACTTTAATTAACGGCTAATGATACTAGTAAAATTTGTCATTAGTCTCACACACAAATCCTGTTACTTTATGTAATGTTTCAATCAATTCAATTGACTATATTGAAATATTATCTCTCAGGTTTCATCCCTAAAGCACACATCCAGATTAACGCGTGGCAAAACCTGTAAAGCCCTATTCATGTACTCAAACTGAATACTAAATACCATTATTATAGATTCTACTTTTACACAAGATCAGAGGATTAATTCCGTAGGAGTAAGTAGATTATGCTGAATATGATTACCAATTGATACTTTTAAATGAAACACAACTTTCTGAATCTACTCGTGTCGTACTATTCTATCTAATCCGACGGTTCTATCGCTTTTCATTATTCGTGATCCCGAAATGATTAAAAGTGGTGGGTATCATAGTGTGCAATATTTACATTGTGCTAGTCGAAAGTGATATGTTTTTAACGACACACACCGAACACAATAATATAATGATAATAATCTTCTTAGGTTCACTTGCAGCAATATTTTGCTAAGTCTCGATTTAACTAAAACTTGATTGTACCCATAAATATGTCAAAACGTTAAACCTAGATTTAAAAATTTTACATTCTTGGATAGGCTAAATCTAGTTTTAGTTAAATCGAGATTAAGCAAAATTGCTGCAAGTGAAACTTAATGCAAAAACTTATAAGCACATTTATTATTTTATATCTTATCCAAGAGAGTCCCAATCTTTTCATATTTTAAACTTAATTTTAGAGCGATTAATGCAGATAATATTATTACAAAAAAAAATACCAAAAATTTATTAATTCTAGATATTTGTTTATTAATTCAAATATCGAGTAAAGGTATCTTACATTAAACACAGAAGCATCTTCTGATATTTTAACTAAGCCCTATAAATTGAATATAGGGCTATTTAAATATAGTGCCAATTAAAAATAAGTTTATTGTTTTTTCAATAATTTTCTGTTGCTAGTTCAAAAGCTATTATAACAAAAGTAGTAGTAGAAGAAGTGTAACAATTAACTTAATTATACATCTACAGAGGTAACAACAGAACAGGATATTCAAGAACAATTGTTGTCCTAATACCCTCAATATAAACAGACGTTAGTGTGTACACCTACAAACGGCGTAAATTTGTCTGTAGCAGACTAATGAAGCTGCTTCGATCCTACATTAGTGTATCGATTGGCTACTAATGACGGCGTCTGATTCAAGATTGATGTGGTAAATCTTACGCAATGTTTGTTTCCATCCTTATTAGCGTCTTCCGTCTATTTAAAGAAGCTTTCAAAGCGATTGATGAAACTGAATCCGTGCACAGAAACTAGTGCTCATTTTTAAATCCAGGGAGGCAACCGCACTATTAAAATTTACACAGCACATCACATTAATAAAAATCGCCTATTCCCTCCTTAATCCGAACATACTCTCGGAGTAGTTACTACCAGTTTAAGCTAGGAGTAGCTTTGTGTTTATAACATTATTAATAAACACGGAGTAAGCTTAGACTAACAAAGCCTTCCTTACTCTCGGATTAACGCGTATGTTATGGCAACCCTTGCAATTTAAAAGTAAAAAGAATGAGTCGGTGAACGATTTGAGCATCGTGTGACAGATAGAAATACATGGGATGACAGTTTTTTCTGTTTTTTTCACCTATTTCAGTTTGAGATTGTCTATCAAGGTTATTTTGTGGTTATTTTGTTCGCGATTTGTGATCGCAATATTGCAAAAACAAGACATTTTCAATTTCTTCGATTTCGTCGATCAACATCAAATCATCTAAATAATAGTTACTTTCCATTTTAATACAATACAAAATTAACCACACCAACAATAAACACAAATTCGCTCAATTCGACTATGAAAAATGAAACGGTCGCCATCTAATGACAAGATACGTGTCAAAGTTGACAAATTATATAGATTTACGCAAAGACAACGCTACTCCAACCTTAATCTGTCGCTAAACTAGGTAGCTAGCAGGTATAACATTTACTCCGAGAGTAGAGTTGGATTAACTTACTCCTTCCCTACTCCGTGTTTATTAATATAAAAAATGTTTACTACTGACTTAATACTCGGAGTAAAGTTACTCCTGCCTTATTCTACGTTTATTAATAAGACGGACAATGTTTTAACAAAATTGGAACCTTTTCATTTCCATACATTTTGACAACACTTTGACAGCTGTCAGATGTCAAAACATAGAGGAGCGGTAATGATATGCTGCTTTTAGTTGAAACGTTAAATAGTGCGATAAGGCCCTAGTTTTTATTTATAGGTAATCGCAGATTGTTGATAATACGTAAAAAATAGGGAAAAAATACGTGTGTAATATTTTTTGTAATTTGCCAGATGGACATTTAAAAAAATGTTCGCTTCACTATTAAATTACTAATCACTTCTCTGCAGGTCAGAGAAGCTACGCCTCAAAAGTCTACGGTGGTGGGAGACCTATTATAGAGGCAAGTTACCTACCCAGTTCCCATGCAAATTGACGAATTCAGGAAAATTTTACAGATCAAGATTTTTTTATACTTCATTCTCCACAGACTCCTAGTCCCTGCCTTTTCGATTTTTCTTTTTGATCTTTTCTATATGTATAATGAATGATTATATTAAGATTGCAGGGTTGCTAAATTCTTAAGCAATTTTCACGTAATCTTCAAGTAAAGATTTCTAAATTTATTTAGCATTTAAAAAAATGTAATGTCACAAATATCTTTGTGTCCATTAAGTAATAGCGTGTTTCGAGAGTTATAAACTAGATGCGTCCAGATATCCTACCTGTCAGCGAGCCACTTAATCTTATAACGGCGCCGTTGTTGGCCGAGCTCCAACCACAATAGGTAAGTGTGCCGGCGCTAATCCGGCGATCCGTAGCCCCGGGCCAAATACTTCAGCTTGTGGTCACAATCTGGGGCGTTATTCGTCCATTGTAAAATTACTTTTGTATATTCCGAGTAGAATGTATCTTATCTTCGCGGCTTTGAAACACATTTATTAAAAACTAGCTGCCCGCCCCGGCTTCGCACGGGCTTATTAAAAAGAAATTTTAAAACATTTTGGACAATAAAACAATTTAACAAACTGAACAACTGAATGTCAATCTGTCAATTTCCTCAGTCACTCACTTTTTATATTTAAAATATTTTAAGTTTTTCTTATTATTTTTCAAATATTTTCCTTTGTCCAAACTTTGTCCCAACAATAGCGAATACAGCAAAGGAGAATTATCCAATTTAACACAGTCGTTGTGAAGTTATGCGCGTACATACATTTCGACGATTCATTTTTATTTATATAGAAAAATCGGATCTATAGAAGTTGACTAAAAGCGATCTTATAATGCTATGTTGTGTACAATAAATAAATATAAAATAACTGTGATGAAATTTTTCAACATGATAAGAATTTCGGAGTATTTTAATAATAATTCTGAGTTCAGTGGAACTGTTATTTTAAGATTTATTAATTTGTTTTTTGCACGTTGGCACGTTTACACATTTGTAGGTTTTTACGTCATTTCGTTATTCGTGCGATAAATAAAACCTTTAATCGATCTATCTGCGATTATTAATTAATGTGAAGTAGTAGTATATAGTACGAACGAAAATATGCTTAATAACCGCATCCGTGGTTTAGTGGTTAAAACCATCGGGTGTTGGTCGGGAGGTCGAGAGGGTTCAATTCCCGTTGGGTGGAGAAGTTTTCTGCTTGGTTTGGTTGGTAGTACAGACTCTGAGCCCGCTAGCTGTCACCTTCCTACCTAAGTTTGTCGCTATAGTACCAATATTAATATTAGCATTTACCTTTAACTATGGACGTGGGGTCTCAAAGGCCATTAGTCACTTCCCCACTTTCTCAGCAACTCTCAGTACCTTTTCATTAGGTAAGTTACGTATTTTATTTTATGCAATTTTAAGTAAGTTATATTAATTAACCCAAATAACATTAAATATTGATGTACATTTCATTACACCCTCTAGGGTTGGTTGGTAGAGATCTCTTTTAATAATATGCCCACTTATGATGTACATCTTTTTAGTTTATAACTTTCATTTAATAGTGTACGTTATAGAATATATTGTATAATGAATATGTTTGTCCTTTATGCGTTAATTCATCAGATTTTGATGAAATTCTGGTAGAGTCTTTTGAAAACGCCTTTGAAAAGGGTCGCCTGCTTGGGTACCTTCGTCTTACCTATTTTTGCCGCAAAGCAGCAGTGCTTGCATTGCTGTGTTCCGGTTTGAAGGGTAAAATATGGCAGTGAATTACTGTCTACCGTGATTCTTGTAGGGATTGCAGATTTGCTGCGAATCTCACTAGAGCCACATGCACTATAGGTGGCTGTTACCACTTACCATCAGGTGGGCAGTATGTTTTTTTTTATTATAAAAACGTCGCCCCACACTAGGATGTTCTCCTGAGTCGTGGGTGCAGTTACAAACATAGAATATCACATGCACATACGCCCAGACCGGAACAAATTTCTGTAGGCCATATAAAATATCTGTCCCGTGCGGGAATCGAACCCGCGACCCGTTGCACAGTAGGCGATCACTCGACCTCTGCGCTAACCGTGTCGTTAACTTGCTTGTTTGCCAACTTAGTTATATAAAAAAAGGATCGCTCCTGAGGATTTCTGATCCAAACGAAACGAATTACGAATAAAAAATATCAAGTAAGTGGAATAGTGCTCACGTAATTTTCTACCAATGTTTCAAGGTGATAAAAAATTACTTATTATGATTAAGACATTTTGTCCGAACAACCTCGATACGTTAAAAACGTATAAACTTGACTTTTATTCATTTATTTACAGTATTATTCATAACAACAGGCGACGGTATAACGAGCTTATAATAGCGTTTTGTTTCTGTCACTCATATAAAAAATGACAAGGATAAAACATATTATAAGAGCATAGCTATCGAAGGTTTATAGTACGATTATCAATTTATTTATTTGTTTATTAGGACAACCAGTAATTGTTACATTAATTTATATATATCTATTACCTTACTGTAAACATAAAGTTTAATGCACAATTTATAAAGGTGTCAAAACGTGCATATTTAAGTGACACTATACAATTACTAATAACTAATAAATAACACCTCTTAAATGCTACAAACATGTTATACATAATGGTAGACTTTAGCGACTAACATCATTCTCAACCTGTCAACCTTGATCCAAGCAGAGAACCAGTGTGACGACATTCAATAATGTACAGGTGATTTTATATAAAAAAAAATATTATTCAACCCTATCATGAAACTTCCACTTAACACCTGACAAACTTCGAGTAGATATTCCAACGTTGCTTGCTAAATTTTGTCATTCGCATGCGTCTCGAACGATAGAGCCAGAAGGAGCGAGTGATAGACCTTTTCGAGCGGACAAATGGAACGTTTCAACAGCGCTCTACAGATAAAATATTATTATGACCCAAATGTGAATGTCAGATACGAGTAGGTACCTAACATTTTGCCAGAGAGCCCGCTAGCTTGGACGAATGCCAACTGCCATCGAAGCTGGTGCATTTTTACATATCGAATCTTTGATCCACTTTTTGGTACTACGTAGATAAGCCTGATGCTAAGCGGTTACCGCTGCTGAGCAGATGAATGAACGCATGCATTCAAAACAACATGCGCGTAGTTAAGCAAAAATTTTACCTTGCCGGTATAAGAGTACTTCAACGCGTCATAGGTACTAGTACTCGTAGCACAGCGACCGAGAAAACTTTTTCTCGACCTGCACATATTACCGATATTACGGTTTACAAGTGATATCATGATGAAATCATAGCGCAATACGAAAAATAAGATTTTTGGTGAGATTTTTGATCATTCGTTCATTATATCATGATGACATCATTGAAATTATGCCAAAGTGATCGATATCCTTGGAGATCGGTTACACCAAACGAAGCATTTCATAACTACTTGGCCTGCTGTTTGACAACACCGAAATGCCATTTTTGACAGTTGAACATTCTTAACGTCATCAATTATTGCCTGGGGTGCTTGGGGTGCAGAAACTGACTTTTAATTATCTATTTATTAAAAATGTATCGCTAAATGTGTTGTTCGGAAAATTCGGTAATTTTTTTCATAGTATGATGAAGGTTCTTATGAGGAAATAAATTCAAAGAAATTCTGGGATATCGTTATTTTCAGCACAGATTTTATTCATCTCATTACTGGACACTGAGCACAGGCCTTCGTTCATGGAAAACATGACATGGCTCCACCACGCTGGCTCAAAACGGATTGGTGGGTACAAACGGTTGCAATAGCAACCGGGACCAACAGCCTAAACGTGCCTTTCTAAGCACGGTGGAATTCGAAGTCACTAAGTTTTGGTCACCCATCCAGGGTCCAACCATAGTGAAGGTTGCTTTGTTTTCAAGATCGAAACCAAAGCGTTGGAAACACTACGCTACTGAGCTCCTCTAAAACACATTCGTTTGAAACTGTTCCAGTATTGTGCCACTAGGTTAGAAACGTCAATCGAAAACAAGAGCTTTTGACAGAACGACGTTATCTATTAAGAACATTTCTCCCAAAATAATTGTGCAGCGTGTGCTGAGGGCTAATTCTACTAATAGGCGACAGCTGAATGAACCTAACTGAACCTGCACTAAATGAATCAGATCGCTGCATTATCACGTCATCAAACAATTGTAAGACAATCTATATGCACTCTGGTTGGTCGACGGTCCAGCTTCGGTCGGGCTGTGGTTTGTTAGAGGAATTGGCCCTGAGAGTACTTGTAAACGCACGCGCATAAATACAGCATAACATTATAAGGCTGAAGTTTCCAGCAAGGAGGCAAACTGTCACCTATGGCCTGCATAGAGCTATGTACGATACTAAAACGATATCGGCACAATATAGAGAACGATACAGTAGCCCGACTCAGGCGTGTCTTTGAAATTTATACCTAAAGCTGAACTGGGCGCTAGGCTTGGTATCTACAAAAAAAAAGGTGAACGTATACGTACTAGTGGTGGGTCGGTACGCGTTTTTGCAATACCGAAACTATGTATTGGTTTAGTTTGTAATAACGGTTTTTGAAACTATTTATTTTAATAACTAGTTATTGAATGGGTATCGGGTATCGCAAGTTTCGACTGAGGGCTCGGTTTCGGTTCGAAGGAAAATCATGTTTTATAGAATAAATGATTTTATTCGGCAACTATATATTCACGTGACGGAGTATTGGGTGTTCGATAATAATCAGTATAATTTGGATAAATGAAAATGAACTTTCCTTCATACTTTGACCATACTTAGGTCTGGCTGCCAGGTGGCAGGCGTACTTAAAAGTTCATTTGATTTTAAACGCAATTTGGCGCGAATCAATCATCGCATCTAGAGGAGCAAGCTGAATGCCCGTTCGAAATGTTCTGTGGTTCCGTCCGCCTGGCGCCTAGTATCGGCTCTCGCTCGGGTATCGCGTTGCGAGCGACAGCAAGTGAACCGTCCGTTCCACACAATAAATAGTTATTCCCGATAAATAGTTTCTGAAGAAGTCAATACATAGTTTTCGGTATTGCTGCTAATAAATAGTTTCCATAACTGTTTACGGTTTGTAACGCCCATAACTAATACGTACACGCCGCACGTGAGCGGCGCGGCGTGTACGTGGAGCACAACAATCTCGGCCGGCGCGCGGCGTGACGTGACACTGCGTTGCTATGCCGTTAGGGACCCGATTCTCATGTAATAGAACTTTTCCGCATTGTAAATTCGTATGCGAATTTTTCGATTCTACTGAAAAGTTCGAATGATTCGTATGAACCGTATTCTGGGGTACCCATAGAACAATATTACCAATCGAACTAGGAAGTCGGAAATAACATTGACAATTTAATGCTTCGTACGACGTTCATGAGGCGTTTTTAAAAACGCTATGGCAAACACTATAATTTACATCTTAAAATAGTTATTTTTGGTAAAAAATATTACTAAATCTATTTTAACACAAAATATATTTGTAAATGTGATCATATTTTCTAAAAATAATACTTATATTACAAAATATAAAAGTTCAATTTTTAATATTTCGTTAAGTACATTGATTGAAACGGAACGCTCCAGACAGCACATTCATAAGTTCTGACGTTAAATGTCATTAATTACAACAAAGTTTGTCTAAGATAAATATTGAATTGAGACAAATTCTTATTTTAATTATTTTATTTATATAATAATCTGTTATGGAGCATAATAATATATCCAAAAATTTTGCTAGTGCGGAGCAAAGGCTTCGTCTAGTACATTTAGTAGAAGCCGATCCACAGCTGAAATGTGGAAAACTTGATTGTCCAACTTAGTCCCGAATCATTCACTAAGAATAAAGCTCAAAGGCTGTGGATAAACATCAGTGAAGATATAAACTCCATCACAGGGACTAAAAAAAACTTGGGAGGAGTGGCGCAAGGTAATTTTTTGAAGTTATCCTCGATGTTATGTGTATGTGGTTCGGCGCTTGCTGCCTCTAATTCTTCCACCAAATTGGGGAAGAAGTTCACCAAAAACTCTTTCTCATTCATTTTAATGAGACAAAACACAGAGAGAAAACACAGCCAGCTTCGCGGTTCGAGCTCGTTTATACAGAAATAAAAATAATCACAAACTCCTTGTATTTTTATAATTTTGAAACACTTTTGACAGCTAAATTCGTATACGAACCTCAACTTCGACTGGTCCATACCACTCGTTGCGCTCGAGTGATGTTCGTTCGAATTATTTCGATTGTGAAATTCCGAGAATACACAAACTGTGGTTCCTTCGAAAAAAATTCGAATTTCGAACATTTTTACGAATGTGAACTTTTTTCGAATGCATGAGAATCGTGTCCCCTTCGTGTCCCAGAGCATGCTTAGCAGCCGTGTAAACGACGTTTGTATGTGTGCGTGCGCCGATTCGTCCCTTTATATGGAGTCAAGCTACTGTATCGTTCATTATATTGTGATATCGGTTTTTAAATGTGAACGAGTTGATTAATAGAATATCCGCCTTGACGCCGACGGGTCGTTCCCAATTTTGAAGGTCGCGTATCATCGGACGCTTAGAAATTCTCTTACCCATGTCAAGAGCTAAGTTAATAATTTATCTCTCCCCGGATAGACAGAACATTATATCTGATCTTCGCCGCATAACATATTAAATCAGTGATGTGCTAACCGCTGCTGTGATAAAATTTTTATTTCTATGTTTTCCGCATAAAATATTTTTGTTGGCGCTATTTAATGAAAATGGGTAGAAAAAATTATTTTCAGGCTATAATAAATATTAGTTTTTGTTTATAAAACGTATATTTTTATCCAGATATGAAAGTTCTAGAAAACAAAAATTATGTTCCCTTCGGCCCTTCGACTCTCTAGCTAGGTGATGTTGATGGTGCTGCTGAATTAGCTGCGGATATCCTCGAGCTTACACAATAATACAAATTTTAATTGAAACTAAAATTTTGATTGAAACGCATGGCCTGAAATTTTCTTACTAAAGCAATGACTTTGTAAGGAATATATGGCATTGTTGTGGTTTTGCAGCAAGCGCCACAGATGTAGCTACTGTTTAAGGCTTTTTTAATGCGTATTACAACGCAGGGCAGGCGTTAACATTAATATTAACGGAGATTGAACCATAGCCATAGGAAATCCGAATATTAACATAATGTATTTTCTTGATTTTTTGACGCACATAAAAAATGTATTTTCTTTTCAGTCATTAAACCAGCTTTAAAAGCGCCCAAAACTTGCTTAAAAATGAAAGTATTACGTTTAACTACTGTTAACGACGCGCTCATCGCCCTATGCAATACACCCTTTTTTTGGCAATTTTGTAAATACCTTCCTGTAAATTTGTAATTTATATTGTTTTAGATATAAGGTAGTTTTAATTATTTTGTTCTCTCTAGTTGTATAAATATTTGTGCGGATCGGATTGTCAGTTAGTTCCGCTTCCAACTGTCTGCGAACAACAATACTACTGTATCTCTGTGCTCATAATAAACGTGTTTTCGAGTCGAAGGTGTATCCTTAGTGAACCCCTAGAAGAACCCCGTACAAAGTGGTCCTTCGAGCCGGATATCTACGCCCCGAGAATTACCCGAGTTCTCCGGCGAACCATTGGAGTGGCTGCAATTCAAAATGGCGTTCGAAGAATCGACGGAGGTATGCAAGTTTAGCGCACAAGAAAATCTTTGGCGACTACGAAAATGCCTGCGTGGACCTGCTAAAGATGCAGTCTCAGGTATGCTGATAAGCGCCACGTCACCGGACAAAATTATGAAGACCCTGGAAATCAGATTTGGAAACCCTGACTGCATAGTACACAAAATAATTCTAGACATCAAGAAGTTGCAGCCTATTGGATCAGACTACCAAAGGGACATTATACCATTTGCTGTGAAAATTCAAAACTTCATCGAAGCGGTGCGATCCATCAAGCGCGAAGAGTACTTGCAAGGTATGAGCATTGTTAATATTATTTTATCAAAGTTTTCACCGCTTTTGTTGTCAAAATGGTCCGATTATAGTTTTCCATTGATCACAGACGGGCATAGATCAAAAATGTTGATTTTGTCTGATTTCCTAAGTGAGGAAGCACTAAAAGTGTCAACCACTTCTAATATTTATTATGCCAATGAATGAAGTGACTATAAGAAAAATCGACAAACAGACACTTCACGCTTGCAAAGTGTGCTATTTCAAGCTGAACACTCTGATGGTAAATGCCAATTTTGCCGATTGTCTATACACAACATTACTGAGTGTAATAAATTCAAAAAATCACTCCGCAAGGTCCGATGGCAGTGGCCTATGTTATAAGTGTTTACTATCAAGCCATGACCGGCAAACGTGCACAGCACCGCCGTGTGACAGAGATAGTTGTGGCGAGGAGCATCATAGACTTCTTCATTACACAAGCAGGAGCCACGGAGAGAACACATCGCCCGGCCGCGGCGGCGGCGCGGGGGCACAGCGGTGCGCCGAGCTGCGGGTGCGCGCTGAGCCTGCGCTGCCTGCACCGCCGCCGGCGCCCGTCTCGTCGTCGCGCGTTGCTCGATGACGGCTCGTCGGTGACTTTAATAAGTGCAAATCTTGCGGAGCGCGCCGGCCTGCGTGGTCGCCGCGAATCAATGCGCATCTGTGGCGCGTGGACTGATAGCCAACTGGTTTGTGATGTCACGGTAGCTACGGTGAAGCTCTCCGGTATGGACAATAAGATTTATTCGGTACGTGCGCGTACTGTGCCTGAGTTAAATTTACCAAAACAATGTTTGTCTGTTGTTGATTGTAATAAATATAAATATTTGAGTAATATTGAACATGAATTGTGTAATGTTGATACCAAGCCCGAAATGTTAATAGGGCAAGATAACTTTCACTTGTTGTTACCAATAAATGTACTGTTAGGTAATAAATATGAGCCGTCTGCTACACTCACCCCCCTAGGTTGGTGCCTACATGGAAGTGTGCGCGTCCCGCGCCCGTGCCCGTGCCCGGGGCCCGGCGACCGCCAGCAGCTGCCCACCGCGCACTCCGCGCTTGCCACGGCGACAATTGACCACGATGACCGTGGCTCGGATGAGCTGCAGGAGATGGTAAAAAGGTACTTTTCCCTAGAGTCCATGGGAGTGTCCGGGAAGCCACGGGTGAATGCTGATGATGCACGCGCCGTCGCCCAGCTGGAAAAATCTGCACGTCTGATAGACGGTAGGTGGGAAGTGGGGCTACCGTGGCGGGACAGCAACAGTGTAATGCCCAATTCACTGCCGAATGCGTTGCAAAGGCTGAAAGGGGTGGAAAGAAAAATGTCAAAGGACAAGGGATATGCTGAAAGGTATAAAGATAGAATCAATCATTTATTTTTAAACGATTTCGCCAGGGAAGTTCAAGACACCAGCGTGCTGCCAAGGACTTGGTACTTGCCACACTTTGGGGTGGACAACCCCAACAAAAAAAAACTGCGACTTGTCTTCGACGCGGCGAGCAACACGAGTGGTAAGTGTTTGAACGATTATTTACTTAAGGGTCCTGACCTACTGTCGTCACTTTTTGGTATAATGCTGCGCTTTAGGGAACATAAAATAGCAGTAACCGGCGACATACGGGACATGTTTCTCCGCGTCAAGATACGGCCTGAAGATCAGGACGCGCTCCGGTTTCTATGGCGAGATGGTCCGACGGAACCCGTACGTACTTGTGCTATGACGTCACTTATATTTGGTGCTAATTGCTCACCTTTTGTGGCGCAATTCGTGAAAAATAAAAATTCACAGCGCTTCCAATCGACATTGTCGGACGCTGTTGACGCAATAATCAATTCGCATTATTGCGATGATTATATTCAAAGTCTGCCGGATGTGGAAAGTGCTATCGAGATGGTAAGAAATATTAATAATATACACAGCTCTGGAGGGTTTGAAATGCTCAATTGGACCAGCAACAGCATCACAGTGTTGGAGAGCCTGCCAAATGAAACCTTAGGCAACGCAGCGGTAAGGTTCAAAATTGATCAGAAGTCCGAAGGCGAACGGACACTTGGGCTGTTGTGGTATCCAGGTACAGATGAACTAGGTTTCGATGTATCTCTCAAGCGAATTCCTGATAGCATTATACAAGGGAAAGAGCAGCCGACTAAACGACTTATGCTTCGGGTAATTATGTCGATTTTAGATGTTTTTGGTTTTTTGGCTCATTTTACCATTCAGGGGAAAATAATGCTACAGGACACATGGAGGCTAAATATCGGTTGGGACGACGCAATTCCCGACGATATCCACAAGAAGTGGTGCGCTTGGATAGACCTACTAAAGGTAGTAAACAATGTGCATATACCTAGGTGCTATATGCCGAACTTGGGCGCGGGCGCGACAGAGACAGCAAATATGGTAAGCAATAGCGCGGCGGCGGGGCGGCGCAGGCCCCGTCGAGTCGGCTACGTCAGCGCGATGTATCGCCCCTCGCCTCGCCGCATCCTTCCCCTCGTCTGCCTGCGTCTACGACGGCTGCTACGACGAGCGATGTGGCTACGAATTCATTGGATGCTACGACAACAAAGAGTGCGTACAATCAACTACAATTGCACGTTTTTTGTGATGCCTCTTCGAAAGCGATGTGTGCAGTGGCGTATTGGCGTTGGTTTTATAATGGTAAAGTATTTGTTGCATTCATCGCAAGTAGATGTCGAGTTTAGCAGACTCTATTGCTAAGGAACACAAAATAAAAGCCACGCGACGTTATTTCTGGTGCGATTCTAGTACTGTTCTACACTGGATAAGAAACAACACGCGTACATATAAAACTTTCGTAGCAAATAGGCTTGGTGAGATTGACGACTTAACGAACGTTAATGAATGGAGATATATTCCCACCAGACTTAACGTTGCTGACTTGGCTACCAGAGACACATTCGATGAATCTGTATTTCATGGTGAGTGGCTTCATGGACCTCAATTTTTGTTCGGCGATGAACAGATGTGGCCGTTGGATGTGGTACCTGAAACATGTAAGTTACATACCGAGCATGTTGCTTTGGTTAACAAAAGTGACTCACATACCTTGCCTGTTCCTGATGCTGAGAGGTTTTCATCGTGGCTGCGGTTACAAAGGGCTACAGCTGCGGTACTAAAATTTATAAATAAATGTAAGAAGGTTACCAATGAAGATGATTGCTCCATCATGGTGCGCGCCGAGCGTCTGCTCCTGATGCACGCGCAGGCCGAGTCGTTCTCCGAGGAGATAGCTGAAATAAAAAAAGGTAAATGCTTACCACGCACGAGTAAGCTACTTACGTTGTCGGCGGTCATCGATGAGCATGGTCTTCTGCGTGTGGGCGGTCGTATTGATGCTGTGGCCGACGTAAGTGTTGCAATGAAGCGACCTATAATATTGGACGGTCGTCATCCCGTGGCGCGGCTTCTTGTGCGACATTACCATGTCAAAGCAGCGCATGGAAATCAAGAAACCGTTGTCGACGAGATAAAGCAGAGATACTGGTTGCTTAGGTTGCGGCCAACAGTTAAGCATGTTGTGTCTAAATGCATGTTTTGTCGCATAAGCAAGAGTAAGCCACTGGTGCCGAGAATGGGTGACCTTCCACCAGCTCGGATGGCTCACCACCAACGAGCCTTCAGTCATTGCGGCTTAGATTTGTTCGGCCCAATGGATATAACAGTGGGTCGCCGCCGAGAGAAAAGGTACGGTGTTTTGTTCACTTGTCTCACAGTCCGCGCCGTGCATATCGAGTTGATGAACTCGCTTAGTGCTGACGCACTCATCATGGCTTTGCGACGCATGGCAGCGCGGCGGGGGTGGCTAAGCCACCTGTACTCGGACAACGGCACTAATTTGCGGGGATCAAACACGGAGCTACGTAAGTCAATTAAGGAACTTGACTATGGGCCGTTGAGGCTTGAAGCTACGAATAACGCTGTACGTTGGAATTTTATTCCGCCTCTAAGCCCACATTGGGGTGGGGCGTGGGAGCGACTTATTCGTAGCGTCAAGACTTCACTTCGAGCTATACTCAGGGAGCGGGCACCAAGGGAAGAAGTTTTAACCACGTTGATGGCTGAGGTAGAAAACATAGTTAACAGTCGCCCCTTGATGCACGTTTCCGTTGACTCTGGTGATGCCGAAACATTAACTCCGAACCATTTCCTTATTGGTGGTTCATCAAACTTACCTGCACTCGGGCGATTTGATGACTCTGACTTACACTTCAATAAGTTATGGCGTAAGTCACAAAGATTGGCCGATATGTATTGGCAGCGATGGGTAAAGGAAATCCTACCAGAGCTGCTACCAAGGCGAAAGTGGAACGCAGAACAGAAACCTTTACAGGTAGGTGACCTGGTCTTGGTCGTAGATCCTAATGCCCCACGTAATATGTGGCAAAAGGGACTTGTCGTACAAGTGTATCCTGGCAAGGACGGGCGTATTCGGGTCGTAGACATTAAAACTAAGACCGATACACTTCGGCAAAGATCGGTTGCGCGCGTCGCACCCATCTCACTGGTGGATTAGTGCTGTATCAGCACTGGGGTGGGGAGTGTTAACGACGCGCTCATCGCCCTATGCAATACACCCTTTTTTTGGCAATTTTGTAAATACCTTCCTGTAAATTTGTAATTTATATTGTTTTAGATATAAGGTAGTTTTAATTATTTTGTTCTCTCTAGTTGTATAAATATTTGTGCGGATCGGATTGTCAGTTAGTTCCGCTTCCAACTGTCTGCGAACAACAATACTACTGTATCTCTGTGCTCATAATAAACGTGTTTTCGAGTCGAAGGTGTATCCTTAGTGAACCCCTTTTTTTTTTTTTTTTTTGGGAGGGGGGAAAATGCATTAACGCATTCCTCGTGGTCGAGCCAAACCACGAGGATATGTGGGACTCCCCAGACCGTACCCGGCCCGGGCCTACCCACTAAAAACCCCCCCAGCAGCTCCTCCGTCCGCCACAAGACAGAGGGAACGGGACAACAGCCAGGCCTTATTCCCGCTGACCCACTGCCCGTGACATGTCCGTTGCCGGACTCTCCGTCTGGCTCTGCTGCTTTGTGGAGCGGCGCAGAATTGCGCCGCTCTACACCCCGCAACTGGTTTTTTACTGTGGTTGTCTTCCACGTGGCCCGACGCTCAGTGCGCCGGGCCCCCGGCCCGCTCAGTGCGGGTAACGGGTTGCCCGACGGCAGATCCCACTGGATCCACCGCCGCGCGGGTGAGCCGAAGCTCGGGGAAATCCCCAACGGGCGCGAAGCGCCATGGCGAGAAACTCACCTCGTCCCTACTACCACCAGAGGTAGCCGCCGGGATCGGCTTCCAGCGAAAGCCACACCTCTTCTTATCATAAGAAGAGGGGACTTCGCCCTTCCCCGCATACAGCGGGTGGCCACACGAAGTGGCCCGCCGGGTTGAACCCGGCCATCCCACGCCCCATATGGGGGTCCTCTCGTCAGACTATTAGCCCGCGGCAGAGAATCTGCCGGGTTGCCCAGGGTGCACCACAAGGAGGTTGTCTGACATCGCACCCCATCCTTAGTGAACCCCTTTTTTTTTTTTTTTTTGGGAGGGGGGAAAATGCATTTACGCATTCCTCGTGGTCGAGCCAAACCACGAGGATATGTGGGACTCCCCAGACCGTACCCGGCCCGGGCCTACCCACTAAAAACCCCCCCAGCAGCTCCTCCGTCCGTCACAAGACAGAGGGAAGGGGACAACAGCCAGGCCTTATTCCCGCTGACCCCCTGCCCGTGACATGTCCGTTGCCGGACTCTCCGCCTGGCTCTGCTGCTTTGTGGAGCGGCGCAGAATTGCGCCGCTCTACACCCCGCAACTGGTTTTTTACTGTGGTTGTCTTCCACGCGACCCGACGCTCAGTGCGCCGGGCCCCCGGCCCGCTCAGTGCGGGTAACGGGTTGCCCGACGGCAGATCCCACTGGATCCACCGCCGCGCGGGTGAGCCGAAGCTCGGGGAAATCCCCAACGGGCGCGAAGCGCCATGGCGAGAAACTCGCCTCGTCCCTACTACCACCAGAGGTAGCCGCCGGGATCGGCTTCCAGCGAGAGCCACACCTCTTCTTATCATAAGAAGAGGGGACTTCGCCCTTCCCCGCATGAAGCGGGTGGCCACACGAAGTGGCCCGCCGGGTTGAACCCGGCCATCCCACGCCCCATATGGGGGTCCTCTCGTCAGACTATTAGCCCGCGGCAGAGAATCTGCCGGGTTGCCCAGGGTGCACCACAAGGAGGTTGTCTGACATCGCACCCCATCCTTAGTGAACCCCTAGAAGAACCCCGTACAACTACCATTAATATTTTTGATCTCCTCTTAAAGATAAGTCCAAGTTAGAACTTTTGTTATCCTCTCAGATTCTTTTTTAACTCTTTACGACTTTAACAAGTTCGCGCTAACTCCGTGTAGTTTTCATTGTTACGGCCGCAAGGTCTTAAATGACTTTTTAATTGCATTCTCGGGTTTTAATAGCGCGAGGCGTGATTTTAGTGCAAACAGAGTTACTGCGCTATTTCCATTTATATTAATTTCTCGTGTCTGTTTATCGTTAATCATATTTAAATTTGTAAGGAAGTGGATAGCAGCCTCTAGTCTGGATTAATAATTACACTGTGTAACAAAAATAATTATTCATTCGGGAAAGTCCCCATTCTATGCAAAATACCGTCCCCTTATTGTGAAACTCAAAATGTATTGCGATTCCGTAAATTTGACTTATTGCGGTGTTAATATAGCTCTGATTACAACTTTGTCTTCAAGGACACACAATTAACATACCCAGGTGAGTAACTTTTGCATGGGTGGTGAGTGATGTTGGGAAAAATTGGGAAAAATGTAATATTATGGAGAGCAATAATGAAACATAAAAATAATAATAAAAAAAAAAAAAAAAAATTATATTTAAAATTAAAAATTTTAAAATTGTATCACACAGTTATTATTATTATTACATTAGGTAAACAAAAAGAGGTCAAAAACCTGTTACACATACATATACAGTGTGTAAGAAAAACCCTCTGAACCCGTAAAAAAGCGTGTATGTTTAATTATATACAAACCAAAAATGAAGTTACAATAACAAAAAAAAAAAAAAAGAATTATTGACCACACAATGATCACTATTAAATTGCTTTTGAAATTGATATATTTGAAAACCCACTACAACATAGAGATTCATAGAAACGATTGTATATAGATTCTGAACATGCCCCTAAGAGGGTTCAAAGGGTCTTTGTAACACACTGTATTAACCATTCAAATTTGAATTTTCTATTGAACATAGACAAGACTCGTCGCACGAGGCCAGCATCATCATCTTCCATCTGATGATGGGTCTCGCAATTTTTTTAAAAACAGTAATGGATATCCTACGTAGGTACGAAATAGAAAAAATAGTGAAGTACCGACGATACGACAACATCAATACAAGAACCGCTGGCATCAAATTCTTATACAACATTACACCCCTCGAAATTATTTTATCTAATTTGTCCTTTTTCTCTTTATAATTTATAAAATTTAGTAAAAATTTGCCAAAGTGAAAGCTCAGTGTACATCGAACATACACAGTGATACAATAAGATAGAATTTACTTTCGTTTGGTAAAGAATTTACAAGCTCAAGAATTTTGTTTAATGGATAAATTATTATATCCTGTTATCCTTTTATGGAATGTTCTCCCACTTGGCATCAGAAAGTCATCAAGCACACTTAGTTTTAAAAAGAAATTACGAAAGCTGTACCATGAGAATCTTTTTACACCTGTTGATTAGAGATATGCAGATTATCTTCGAAATATCATTTCGAATTTCAGTTTTCGTTTTATAGTTTTGTAAATTATTAAAAGGCACATTATATATTAGTTTATTTTATTTATAATATTTATGTATTAGTATATACCAGTATTTTTTTACCATTTAAGTACTATATCTAATTCCTTTTCTCTGCACCACCCAAAGGTTGATTGGTAGATAATGCCTTTGGCATTAAGTCCGCCTTTGTACATAAATTGTATAGGAAGATTAAATAAAAAATAAATAAATAAATCATGTCACTGTCCAATAAGAGGTGATTGTAATAGAATTCGTGTTACACAATAAAGAGGCCGGTTAGAATTTCATATATTTACGTTGTTTCGCGAAGGCAGTAGCCGGCGATCGGAACCGGGAAGTCCTAGTCCCGGAAATCACTAAAATTCTCCGTTCTTTTTAATTATCAATGAGCCGAGAAATAAAACTCCGGTCCCGAAATGTTTGGTACTTCTGATACCGAATACGGAAACAGCTCCTATGATAATATAATTTATGAAGAGTGAAAGACTAGGGACCATATGACACACTCTTTCCTCAAAAAACAGCATCGGAAATAGACCTGGAAAAGATCGTAATCTGGATAGTGTAACATCGAAAATATCACTATGACTTAAGGCGACTTGCACAACACTTATTTGGCTACGTTATACTTTTTAAACGTACAGTCTGACCAAGATCTTGTGGCACCTAGATGACATTGACAGAGGGGTGCTGCATGTTTATTTTAAAAAGGAACTCCTTTACTTTAAGCACAACCTCTCTCGCACTACTACGTATCACTTTAGGCATGTTTTTAATTTATAGATTACAAAAATCACAGCAAACAGCAAACGCCGCTGGATGCGGAAGGTGCAGGACCGATCAGTTTGGAGATCCCTGGGGGAGGCCTATGTCCAATAGTGGGCATTTCTTGGCTGAAATGATGACAGCAAACTGTCAACCTCACAGAAAGATTAGCTCCGATTTTGGCCATGCCCCACAAGATTTTGATTGCACTGTACTTCTGTTTCTGTCAATTTCAAATGACAAAGACGAAATGAACATTTAAACGTTCAGATCTAAAACCATGAAACGTTTTTAAAATCTTCTTGATTATTTGGAAACTATATAGATGTGGATGTCTAATAATAGGATCGCGAAAAATATTCTTAGGATGGATGCAAAATTCTAGAAACCCAATCATCTAAATAAAGAACTAATATATCAGAGTCAAAAGATAAGCAAATGAAAGAAATGTGTTTTGATTCTGCAGTCTACTAAAGACGTTCGTCGTCAGCAAGTCTCTGACTAATAAGATGTGGCTTCAAATGATTCGCAGGAAATCAGTTGCTTAAACAGAGACCTGTACGAAGCTGAAGACAGAGGAGGGTAGAAACGGTACAACCCAAGTATACCACTCGCCAAGCACCGGTGCTGTAATCCCAACCAACCTAACATAATGGCTGAGGTTAAAAGATTCTAAGGATAATTTCCGCGACAGTTTAGCTCAACACTTCACCGAAGATATCGCGGACGTCAGCCTTCACGTGATAAATGTGGTAGCGTAGCAAAAGGCAACGGACTAATTGAAAGGAGTCTGCCCCCCTAGCACGACCACCAAAACACGGTAAGATAAAGCGGTTTGCCGCGGTGAATTGTCAAAATACAATAGGTTTTCATCGTATTTTGACAGTTCACCGCGATAAAACGCTTTCTTATATCCCAGAGATCGTCGTGCTGCGGGGGCTGAATGGAAACAAATTATATGAGAAGATAAAGTATATATTGCAAAAAACTAATATTGCAAAAAGCGGGCAGGAAGGCTTAGCTAGTCCCAGAACCAGACTCGGATTAGCAGCCAGTAGCAAACTGGCTCAATATACTTAGTTACTCCTAAAGTTCTTCTTGTGTGCCCAGTAGAGGGACGTATATCGGAGTGAAGTGATGCATGACCTTACCTCAAGCACGTCTAGTGGTATACGTTGGTGCCTTTATAAAAAAAAACAATAAACCGTTGCAGCATACAGTAAGCCTTGCTATTCTTTATGTCTCCACAATAACAATGGTTGGAATATTTTCAGAATTAGCTCAAGGGCTGTGCGCTGCCTATTCGTGAAGTTTCGCGTTCACCGGAGAGCACTCTAGACCCGTCCCGGCCTTGGCATGCTGTTTCCAGCACAGTCCGACCTTCGTACTACTTTGGTGTACTAGAAATTGGGTCTTTGTTCACGTTTATATTCCGCTTTACGTGTTTTATTGAGTTTCATTAGAAAAGTTCAGATTCAGAACTAATACTTATGTGGCGTTGTATCTTACACGTCCGTATCAATTTATACGGGATCATTATTAGAAGCAAGTAGTATGTTGATATTTTCGTTTGTTGCCCGTGTTTAATATTTGTTTACCGTCCATATTAATGAAGCTTGTATTTTAAATAAAATAGCTGTAAGTCTGTCTCAGCTGTGACATTGTCCTATTAGTATATAAGAACTTACTATTTCAATAAACACAGATTAAAACTTTGGCACTAGATTTCTTATTCACCTCTAATAAGACTACAACCTTCCACAGCTATTCTATTATATTTGTTATTCATCTGTAGTAAGACTACAAAATTTCACAGCTATTTTATTTTATGAGTTAACAAACTTTAACTTGTCAGTGTTAATCTGCCTAGTTTGATCTCAGTGACATTTATTTTGTTAAGTTATAAACACCCAAACTCCTCGCAGATCTATTGAGTAACTTCGCCTACCTACTTGTCTATTTTAACCAAACAACAGCCAAAGTCAGTCCATCTTATCAAGAAAACAAAAAGTTTGCATACTATTTTTCGCGAAACGTTCAGAGATGAATTTGTTCGATGCCTCGGAGTTTTTCTGTGATGGATACCAGCAGGTGTAGGGATGTTACTTGACAGGAGAGATCATCAATCAACCTCTATTAGGCACCTAATTGAACGCTGACAGATCCTGCTTGGAAAGAATCACCTTTTGTGACTGAAATAGGAATTTTGAAGACTCTTGAATATAAAAATAAAGTATTGTCTGGTAATTTTGTACCTGTCTCCTTTTCAAAAAGGTTTACGTGTCAAAGTAAACTGTACGTACGAGTGTAGCATATTGTCTTCTTCGTTATGAAATTGTATTTTTTTTCGTGAATTATTTTAAATTATTCGGTACTCTAGGTATTCTAGTATAGCTCTCGACACACAAAGCGATTGCGAAAAGTTCCCTTTGTGTGTCGGGAAAGCTATTTTGATGGAACCCCCAGTTTTTTTAGTGGGTAGGCCTCATTAGGGAAGAGTCCCACATAACCGCAGTCGGGCCCCACTTCCACTGCGGTAGATGTAACATCTTTTTAACTGGGTAAAAAAAAAGGTATTCTAGTAAAAAAAATGCCTATTCTCTTTTACTAACTACAACCAGAGAAAGAATCAGTACTAGAATCGTCTACATGGGTACTCTTACATCTACGTGACATCTTATGTCATTCATAAGTAGGCAGCGTTCATTGGGTTCTTATAGGGGTTGCAGATTTGTGAATTTACAGAAACCAAGCGACTATAATTACTTATGATCAAGTAAACAGCCTGCTTGCTTACCAACTTTGTGGTATAAACAAAATAAATGATCAGTATTTGTAATTTTGATATATTATCTCAATTACTATACTAAAAGCTAAAAGTCAAATTTAAGTTTTTTTTAGTCTGGGTAAATTAACCGTGACAGACGGTCAGTTAGATACACAAATGATCCTACGAGAGTTTCGTTTTTTAATATAAATAAAAAACGAAACAGAATCTTAAACAAACTTCATTCTATCTTCTCTGAGTCACAGCATCAGATTAGCCCTTTACAGCGCCATCAAAACAACTCCGAGCGCGAGACTTAATCTCCATTATCCAACACTCCAAGCATTCCTCGCGCCTCCAGCCAAATGTAACTAATACGTCGCCCTGTCTTATGGTAATCCAACCTTGCCGTGATCCACCTAATTAGCACGTAGGCAAACAAATTACAAGGCGCTAATGCACACCTCCGAGGTATGAGCTTCAATTGGAGGGCCAGAGCGGCTTCGTCGTAATGCCCGTCTTCAATTACCACGCCTAACACAATACAAACGTTAAGGTGGATGGTGGAATAAAGGGGCGAGCGAGAGTTGTGCGTTGCGGCAGATGCGTGCCTGCCAGTAATCTTTGTTTGTTTATCCTTCTGTACACACGCATCTTAAAGCGTTTCTTCGCGCGTATGACGATATGATAGACAAAACTGCTTGGGATTGACAAAAAAGTGATAATTGACGATCAAAGGGTATTAACACTTTGTGATAATGGAATAAATGTCGTTCATTTGAGTAACTGTTCCACTCACTCCGACAGGCATTTCTTTTTTTAAATAAAAATGTTTGTGAAAGATTATATTTGTAATGTTGACAATTTAAAAGAGGAGACAAAAAAAAATAGCAAAAGGCACTCCCAACTTCCGAACAGGTGTAGAGTCAACTTTTTTTTTCAATTTACTTTACTTGTATTTGCACACATCTTAATAATGGTTGGGGTGTACTTACATACAAGGATTAAATAATTAGTTAATTAGATTCTTGTTTGAAGATTTTTAATGTTTTGTTTGACGTCAATAAGTGCCTGTAAAGGTCTATATTGAATAAAGATGTTTGAGTTTGAGTATTTATTTTGCTGTGTTCGTGCGTATGTTGATAGTTAGCTTAATATCTATACTCATATTAAAAATACGAAAGTGTGTCTGTCTGTCCCTCTATGACCTCCTTCTGCTTAAGCCGCTGAACCGATTTAGATGAAATTTAGTATAGAGACAGTTTGAGTCCCGGTAAAGGACATAGGATAGTTTTTATTGCAGAAATCATCCTTCAAGGGTGTAAATTTGTATGGGAAATCAATAACAGCTGAACCGATTACTATTTTAAGTTGGACCAAATTACATATAGCACCTATATAAAATTTCATCAAAATCGATTGAGTGGATTCGGAGTTTATCCCGTACCAAATCGTTACAGTTCCCATGTGACACTGACATCTGACAGCTGTCAAAGTGTGATCGAAATGTACGGGAACGGCAACGTTTCTGATTTGGTTAAAACGTTATATGTAAATAGTGCGATTGCCCCTCAGTTCAGGTAAAAAATAATTGAGTAGGTCGTAGGCATTCGTCATCACAACACTCTTCTCGTCAATCTAGGGCACAGATTCTCAACCTATTATAGACTACCTTTGTAAGAAAAAAAACCCATTGTACCCTCATAAATAAAAGTCAATTAGATAAACCAATTTATTGGTCTGACTTTTATCTATTTCATGTATCAAAAATCATAAATCAATAATTAATTCTCTCTCTCTAATTGTGCTCGTCGCAGTCGTGGCTGACGGTCGTGATTTCCAATTAATGAAAAGTACAAAAACATGTTATAATAAAATATTTTCTTCATGCAAAAACCATAGAAAGTTTTATAAACAATATTTCAACATAACCAACAAATGCAAAACAATACACAAACTGGAGCACCGCGCACTGGGGCATTGCACGAAGGCATAAAAAGGCAAAAAAAAACAATAAACAATAAGAAATACAAATATCAATGAGGTGTTTAACAATTTGTTAGGTAATAATAATAATAGGCTTTATTTGCATAGAATGTCAGTGAGAAAGATGTCAATACAATTCTAAATGTTCATTACATTCTACCGGATTTGGCGTGCAAATATTTAAATCACATTTATCAAAATCCTATACAAGTTATACTCACAATATCATCACCATATCATAAAATAAAATCATTCCATTTCATGTCATTAAACTAATAATGCACCTAAACTTAATATGTAATAAAATATTAATTGAATTATTCCATTTCATGTCAAAATTAATATGTACATATTTAATTAGAATATAGGTTGAAACTAATTACAATTAAAATATGTCCATTATGTAAAAAAAAACTATCGGGTTTCAACTTAATTAACATCACATCACTTGCAAATCATCACGCTCAATGATGCGTAGCACAGAATAAATAATGGTACTAGTAAGTACTAAAGTACAGAAAGGTCACTCTCGAAGAATAGTCAAGTTTAGGTATGAAAATTTACCTACTCATACGACCTTCAACTGACTGCACGGGAAATTGAAATTTATTGTATAATCCGAGTGTTCCATTTCCGTTACTCGTCGCTGACCCGATACCGATTTAGCGATAAGAGCGCAGGGTTCCCACTTACCGAGATGCAGTTATCTTTACAGAAATTACCGAGAAAAATCTAAATTATTACGTGCGGCGCGGCCAGCGTGCGAGCCGAGTGGCAACCTTTGCCATACACCGGCCCGGCCGGTGCGCCGGCCAAACGTACCTAAAGTGCGGAGTGAAACCACACTGTCCGTAGTCTATTCCTTTCATAGACCATAAATTAGCTACTGCACTGAACCCATGCTCAGCTAAATATGATGATAGAACCACAATTTCTTTACTATTTCCCACAATCCAGGGTTGCCGCTATTGATTTTTGGAGCCAGAACTCTAGATATCTATTTCCGAATTTTATTGTTCATTCTTAATTATTTGTGCGTTTTTCTTCTAAATTAGATGATTCTGCTGTATCTGCATTTGCAAAAGGGTCTAAAACCCAGCTTGATATACAAGGTTACTTTTGAAGCAGAAGCCAAATTTTGTGTGCTTGTTCAGTCAAGCCAACTGCACAACTTTTAGTAGGGGCCACTCTTGAAATGGTGAAAAAAAACAGCTGCTCCTTACAAATATTAAATATCCACTGAACTGGCGCCCCCTTTACTGTCATGACACCCCCATTTGCTTTTGGACCCACTACGAAAAGCCCCAGCGCCAACTATTGGACGGTACCGCCTCCGTTAGCAATCTATGATAATTATAAAGATTCTAGAGCTTTTATTGAATGCAAAAATAAGATTGTAGGGCACATGAAATTTCTACCAACAGTCAACCGCTCATCTATCTATCTATATAAACAAAATTCAATGTACGAGTATGTATGTTTGTCCTCTATGCATTCCGAAACCATTCATCAGATTGTAATGAAACTTTGGTAGGGCATTCTGGGGACGCCCGTGAGGTTCCTAGCAAAAAAAATGGCATTTACTTGGCATTGCAATGCATGCCGGGTACAAATAGTATCATTATAAATGCTTTTTACATATTTCCTAAGGATGCGCGCGCTACGCCCCACGATTTTATTTTTGCGTCTGATCAATGCTCTAGTCTACACTGATAGTGATGATTGGTGCCTACTACCTACCTAATTATTTTTAGTTTTTATTACATTACCTACATCATCATTATCTTTTTTTTTCAATAAAACCGTTTAAATAAAAAACACCCATTTCTTATTTTTACGTTTTAAGTTTATGATGTACTGCTAGTCATATAGCCCTTTTATTTTATACTCATAATATTGAGAAGGTTGAAAAATTAAATCCGCCATTTTGTTGTGGCGGCCATATTGAACTTAAGTACAATGATTCTCATTAAACATCATTGTATCGTCAGAATTAAATTTGTGTACCAATTTTCATATGAATCGGCCAACGAAAAAGGGGTAAATTTTTTATTATTATTACTAAATTGAACCCATCAAAAACATCAACAACAACAAACAGGGCAAGTTATGATAAAAAAACCGTTTAAAAACTGTCACTTTTACCTTTATTGAGTTAAAGAATTATGTACATCTAACAACATTATCGTAATCTCTTATCTATGTAGTTAACAACTTCACCACCAAAAAACAGAGTCGGTAACTTCGCCAATAAATAACTCGAAGTCCTAAGCGGATAAAGTGGAATAATCCACCTTATAACAAATAACTAGTTTCGATACCAGCGCCAAACAAATCCGCTGATTATGATCTAATTTCTCCAACTCAGCCCCGAATCACTTAATCCCTTGTTGGAAATAAAATAAATTGGCTTTATAAGCGTTACGAAAATATTACCGATTCAGAGGTGTACTATAATTATATCTGTTTGAGTTTTTCGTCGGCGGCTCTTTTGCTATTCCTGGTACAAAGTGATCAGAGTTAAAATTTAAAGGAAAATATACATTTTTGAGCCTCTTCCGTGGATGAGGCCATTGGATATTGTCCGTCATAAGTCCGCCTCTGGACATTACTATTGGTTTTGTGAACCGTATTTGTTTGTATTCATTAAAGAGGTTATACATATTGATCTGTACGCTTTCTCTTGACCCAACTCCAATCGATCGGCATTGAGATTGTGATTTTTCGTACGCTTATTTAGCAACACTAACGACTAAGTGATCCGTATTTTGATAAAAATTAGATAGCACCGAGTTGGGTTCACTCAAAATCACCACAATACGGTTCCAATTTTGTGCCAATGTGGAAAATCAAGCGTACAAAAAATCACAATCTCAATGTCGATCGATTGGAAATGGTTCAGAGTAGGCCTACTGGAGGTCCGAAGTTCGATGTTGGCGATAGGGACAGAAGTTCTTCTGCTTGGTCTGGCTGGTTGTTCTGAATCCGCCTGGTCTGCTCCCATCGCCTTCCTTAGTTTTTCACCATAGTAACAGTATTATTTTAATCTATACTAATATTATAAAGAGGAAAGATTTGTATTTTTGTATGTTTGTATTGAATAGGCTCTGAAAGTACTGGACCGATTTGAAAAATTCTTTCACTAATATAATGCTACAATACCACTGAGTAACATAGGCTATAGAATATTTTACTACGGAAAAATATGGAATTCCCATAGGAAAAACGAAGATAACGCGGGCGAAGCTGCGAGCGGAAAGCTAGTATCTATAATACGAGTATGTATAATAATGTTGAGCGTTATTTTTTATGAAGTCCATTACTAATTTGTCAGCACATAATTGGTACTAACTACGCTGGCCAATTGTGCACCGCCCGTCCTCCCTCAATCGCGTCGTGCGACAAAGGAATATAATCACAACATACTTATAAAAGGAATAACTTCGGTATTTTTTCGTTAACTGACCTTTCTTGTCATCAAGTTCTAATCCCCAAGTCTTGATAAATGGGCACCGTATTGTTATAAAGTCCTGCTTCAACTTGATAAGGCCCGTTCACACTATTCCAGTGGCCAGTCCAGTCCGGCGTTAGATTTACTGGACTGAAATGCTAACCATTAATAGAATGTCTCAATTTATAAAGCAAATCTATCCGCTAATTTATACCTAAATTTATGTCTACAATAAATTCATTTCATTTCAAGTACTAGTAGAAGAAAAAGTATTTATTTCAGTGCTGTAGCTATTCCAGTTAATCTCTGAATTGGCAGTTAACTTTACGATCCAATGAGCTCATTTATATCACTACTGGAATCGGTAGAATAACGGTATAACAGCTTCCGTGGTCGAGTGGTTGAGGCCACTTAGGATGGTCTAGAGGTTCGCGGTTCGATTCCCCATAGAGGCGGAAATTTTTCTGCTTGGTTTGGTACTTAGTAGGGTTTCAGAGCTCGCTTGAGCTACCACCGTCTTACCAAATTTGTCGCCTTAATAACAATGCTTATAACATTGTTGTGTTTCGACAATTAGAGGTAAGAGCAGAGCCAGTTCCTCAGGTATTAAGGAGTCCAAGTGCCGTACTCTTCCATATTCGACGTTATCGACACTTAGGTACTGTCGGGTGTGATGAAGGGCAGGCCATTATTTTCCTGTTGTGAACGAAAAAAATTGTCACAATATTATTCTAAATCTAATGCGGCTTCTTATCAGCTAGGATTATGGGAAGAATCGCAAGCCGCTACCGAGCGCTACCACTAACTTGCCAAATCTGACGTTCAGAAAACCACTTTGTATATCCATTACTAGTTTAGTGAGTAGTTTTGTTATGGCGGCTGTCTTATAGCGGGTATGAATACAAAGTGTAAATCAAAATGACAGTTCGAAATTGGCAAACGTAGTGAGCGAATAGGGAGGCTGCACTGGAATGGATTTGGAATAATCTAAACGAGGCTTATAGTTTAATCCCACTAAGTCACAGCTTACCGTAACTTCTAATCTAGCGGGTAGAATATAAATTACTTGCCTAGTGTAAATTGTTTCTAATTGGTATTAATTTGAATATCCCTGCATTCCGCTTGGATATGTCTAATATAGCTTTACATCTTCGTCAAAATATGTGACTTAATCGTTTCGCTACCGTCACATGGGCGACAAAATTTATTCACTGTTCATTTCTTTTCTGTTGTACAATAGTTTTTGTAGTAACCAAACGGTCAAGCCACATATTTTGACTAAGGTGTAGAGTTTATGAAGTTAGAGCTTGTAGAGTTAGGGCGATGAAAAGTTAGAAGCTTGGCTCTACATGAGATCTGATAACTTGTTGACAGTGCGAGCGACATGGTCTCGTCTTGGCAACATTTTATATGAAAATAGTTAAGGTGGGGTGGCATTTTGCTATGGGGAAATGCTGCCGACATTCAGACTGTATTTGTGTTGCAGAAAAGGGCTATTCGAGCAAGTCATAACCTTAAAGTAAGAGACTCTTTGAGAGAAAAATTATAAGGAATTGGTACTCGTATTATGACAGTAGCGTAACAAACAATATATTATACAGGGTGTAACTGAACACCCCAATAACATTTAAGGGTATCTATCCATCAGAAGTAGAGATTCTGTAGGAAAAATATTAGGGCTAACAAACCTACTTTTTTTCCCATACAAGCTAAATAAATTATTTTTTGGTATTAAGTGCCGACAGCCCTACGTAAGCGTACGAGGAATACTATGCTCAGCTCACGTCATACAAAGTAAATAAATTATTTTTTGGTTTTAAGTGCCGACAGCCCTATTTAAGCGTACGAGTAATACTACGCTCACGTCTGTCACATGTCATTTTGTGTTTAAATTTCTTTTGTGTTAAGAGCTGATTTTGGTTGTCACTTGAAGGTTTTTGATTTCAGTTTAAAATCAAATAACTCTGAAAGTGTAGGGGTTCCAGGTCTCAGACAAGGTCCATTTTATATCTAACTGCTATGCCCCATAAATGTTATTGGGGTGTTCAGTTACACCCGGTATAATGCTCATAAAAATATATAGGTATATTTATTTTGCTTTACAAAACAAATAATTATATATTTACAGTGTATATTATACAGTGAAATTCATTCAGTGAATACTGGGCAAACGAATATCATTATTAAAGAGGCTTTTGTGTACGTCTCTACAATAAAATCCCAAATAATATTAAGGAACCAAGTTAGCGTAAACAAATTTAATTAATTATTTTATAGTGAGGTTAACAACACCAAGCCTGTTTTCATATCTGGATTAGTAGTTTCTCGTAGTCCGCAATTCGATGTCATATTTAGCACTAATTAATTTTCCGTGAATCATTATCGAACTCTAATTAATTTTGTTGCGGCGTTCAGCAAGAAAGCCAATCGTATTAACTAATTGGGTTATAAATTTAGTAATTTGCTTAAACACTTTTTGAGTTGCTCTTTCTAAATATTTAAACTTTTAGACGGGTGAATGGATATAAAACAGCTAGTGTTGCAGTGTCATTACCAAAAGTATTATTATTTAAATATTAAGATTTAACATTTTTTATAGGGTAAGATTTATAAAAACACCAAAATAGAGACGGTTGGCAAAAAAGTAGGGAGGTCTTTGCCCTGCAGTGGGACATTACAGGCTTGTATAGATAGATAGATATTTTTTTATAGTATGACACTGAATATGTACATCAACATTAATCGCGAGCGTTTTATTTATAAACGAATTATATAAATGACTAGTTGGGCCCGCGACGTCGTTCGCGTGGATGTCGGAAAATAACAACATGTACATTTATTCCCGTTTTTTCATTGATGCTCAGCTCCTATTAGTCGTAGCGTGATGTTATATAGCCTATAGCCTTCCTCGATAAATGGACTATCCAACACAAAAATATTTTTTCAATTTGAATCAGTAGTTTCTGCGATTAGCGCGTTCAACCAAACAAACAAACAATCAATCAAACTCTTCAGCTTTATAATATTAGTATAGATATTGTTTGCTACACGGTATATGTCTTTAATTAACCTTTTTTACAATAGGTGCCGTCGATTTCTTTCGAATTTAATAGAAATATAACCTGTTTTTGTACTCTTGAATTGAATATCCAGACCACTGTTTGGTCTGGACATTAAGTCCAAGAGTAACACACATTTCAAATAGAATTATTAACGCACAGTCTCAAAACTAAATTATCTCTATCGTTGGCAAAATAATCCTAAGGGGAAAATCTCGCTCCTTCAATTCACGTCCATATAAAGATCTGAACAGACCTATTTATCAACAATCTTGGTGCCTCTAAATCTTGCGCGACTATCCGGGACCGACTCATAAATTACCCTCAGCAAAAACATTGTAAGAAGTCAACACGCCCATAAACTATGCCGACATCGATCACGCCTGCAATCTGTTTGTAATACTTGCACCTAAATAAATCATATCTGCCCTCCATTCATAAATTCGTCCCTTATTATTTATGGTCCCGGCTTACCAGTAGATTGATGTTTTGGGTAACTTGTTGGGCAATCAAGGTCTTTGTATCTGCTGTAATCAGAATCCTTGATGATGGGTTGATAGGGTCGATAATCAGTAAAACTTAATCAAAACATGCAATAAAAATTGATGAAGTCAATAGGTCTGAAATTAGTGTTGGATCGATGCTTTAGCATTCACGCTAGGCCGTAATGGAGCCCTACCTGGCTGAAATTCTAAAAAGATGGCAACCAACGCGATAGTATAGGGGTCTGTCACATCCTTCTGTGAAGATGGCATATCGCAGAAGGAGGCCGCGAAGTGGGTATGGGATTGGGGACCCTCTTGTTACACCGTCACGAAGCAACTACACATGCGGAGCAGCATCACTATTAATGATAGCGTACTGCGGGGTGATAGGATGCGCGCCTTCATCGGCGCTCTCCAACTACCCTAAGCAGCTGGAGAGGGGCTCTCACAGTCAAAATGACATCTGACTGGGAGATATGGCCCTGACCTGGCCACCTGTCTGGGGATCACAAACGAGTCTTAACCTGGTGACCCCTGGGTAGGTGAATTCCCGGATTGTCTATACTGCTGGGCCTATCTCAGGGAGGTACGTTTGGTGAATTGGCCTTCTTAACCCCAAACGTGCCCATAGAGGGTGGAGAGGTTCCGGAGGTAGATTTAGACGGGTATGGAGACACCAGCTGTTGGTGGACGAGAGTTCTTCAGTATTCTCAAATGGTCAGTCAAGTCACCTTAATCACTTGGAATCGTAATAAATTATCCCTCCCCGAAAAGGAATGTCCTAGGTTTAATTGTTGGCACTTTGAGGAATGCCTTTAAAAGATACGAAGATTGCTTATCTCAAGAATGCGACAGTAAAATACTCGTAGTGTGCTGTTTATCTGGTAGGTTCTGAAATATATTTAATTATTAACATTACTCAAAGACACTCCAACTGATATAGAATGGTGAAAAATTATCTGTATTGGAGATACATTTTATTTAAAAATAGAATAATTTTTTACCATAAAGTATTATTCACTACTCACAAAATGATTTTAAAAGACGCTTAAAATAAAAATATCAATGAATTTATTCACCCCAATTTAAAGAGACGCTCAGACATATAAAAATTTCATGCGTATATAATGGCAAATCTGGATCATACTGATATCTGAAGCAGGCAAAAGTTTGCAAATCCTTAACCCCAATCACCCCTCTCCGCCCTATTAGCTGCGCAAACATTGCTCAACTTCTGAGCGGCGATATCTTAATAACTTCCAAATAAAAGCCCAAAGTATGATTTGTTTTCTTACGTTATTATTGAGAACATGTTACGTACGAGGCTATATCTACATACGCTGCGTATAATACGCATAAATAAGGTCAAATGAAATATACACAGTTTTATCATGAGAAACTCAGTAAATTTTTGTTTGAAATAATTTTAACCGCCTTCGTGGTCTAGAGGTGCAACCATCGTGTTTCTATTAGGAGACGCTGGGAATCGAATTTCGAAGTGAGGGAAGTTTTTCTGTCTGGTTTGGTTGGTGGTAGGGCTCCTTAGCCCACCTGGCTAGCTACCACCGCCTTACCAAAGTTTGTTGCCATGATAACAATGTTTATAGCAATGTTGTGTTCCAGCAGTGAGGGATAAGATAGCCAGTTCCTCAGTTACTGAGGAGTCCAGCTGAAGCTCGCTTCCATTTTCGGTCTTATCGTCACTTACCATCAGGTGAGATGAAGGTCAAGAGCTTCCCTGTCATCATTTTAAAAAAATACAAGGTTCTGTCAATCATTTCATTAGAAAATACTTAACACGAGACGTTAACGGAAACAATGATATTATACAGGTGAATTTTTCGCGCTTTCAAGATTGGTTCCATAGCAAATGCTGTTGTTCAGTTTGCTTGTCTGATCAAGCATACAAAATTTGGCTCGTTAAAAATTACCTTGTATAAGAGCAAGGCTAATAAGAATATCGAATCACATAGGCTTAATATAACGTTGGGGGGTGTCCAGCTTAAAAACTTCAATTTGCTTTCGAAGGAAACTGACTTACTAGACTTTCATTATTTCTTGGATTGTACATAGATCGGACATGCATTTATTAGTAGGTCAATGGATAATTCCCATAAATTAAAAATACGCTCGAAAATGAAAAAAGTAGTGAACTACGATTATTACAAAAAAGCTGGATCTCGTGTTAGGATAGTTTATGTATGTTATATGCATGCTATTTGTGAGGTGCATATTATAACATAAAAATAACACATTAAAAAATATTACGAATTTGGGTCCTTAATTCAATTTAACCCCATTTATATCTACATCAACATTAAAAGTAACCATATTTGTTTGAAATAATATAGGTTCAAAATTTGCAGGATATCACGAATTCAAGGGATATTCATAAAAAGGAAGTCCGCGATTGGAATTCCCCCGTTAGCCGTTATGTTACAAATGGCTTCAACGATTTCAATGATATCAATATTTTCAAATGGGATTCATCCGCGCTCAATATCCGGCAGGGCCTTGCTCCTGAAAGGTCCTTATATAAAATAGACAGACAAAATAATCGACCGTTCTCTGATATTAAGAGTTGTAATTTATTTGATGTCAGACTTCAGCGGCGTTTCTTGTTCTTAGAACTTATTCATTAAGTTTGGAATTGCTAGTGAATGTTTAAATTTTTGACGGTCGGCTGAAACGGAGATTTCGGGGAGATACTTAGGATAGGCGACGCTGTAAGTTGGTTTATTTATTTTATTTGCAATTTTTGTTAACACAAAAACAGCAACAAAAACAAATACACATGGAAACACTGTACAAAAGTACTGTTTATTTCTTAGCGAAATGTCTTCCAGCAGCCCCGTCACTAATGACCTAGTATATAATATGGTGGTTAAGTGTGTAAACACAATCAAACAAGATAGTACGTAATACAATAAACTACCTATACACCACAATAATCTAGAAAGACCCCAGATGCGTTGGGACGATGACTTCAAAAGAACAGCTGGGAAAAAGTGGCTTCAAGTCGCACAAGATTGGGACGAATGGCATAGTTTGAAGGAGGCCTACTTCCGAAGGGTCGAGACAGGCTAAAAAGAGAGAGAGAGAGAATAAACTACATTATTGAAACATAATAAGCCTTTACTCACCTCCCAAAACGTATGTTCGCCGGCAGAGAATTCCACAGTCTAACTCTATGTATAGTAAAGGAGTAGGAGAAAAAGCAGCTATTATGGAATGGGAAAGAAAGCAGGGAGCGGATGTCGGATTTGTTTATAAGTCTTGTGCGCTAATAGTACTAACTAATCAACTTTTAAGTAGGGTAGGTACGAGCCCCGTAGATGAGCTGTCATGATAATGATGAATCAATTTGTTGTGATTTCCACTTTTCAAATTTCACACGATTTTTTATATAGATATTAAAGGGATTATTAAAATTATATGATTATGTCAGAAAATGGTATCTGTCTCATTCAGTTCGATAGGCGCAATATGAAGAATCTAATATCAATAATCAATATATTGTTCGGTGTTTCAATGAGGGCTGATCGCCAGATCCCCCCTTATGATGACTATGGTGTGTCCTTCTTTGTTAACCTCTTTTTAAAATCCATAGGAGATAAAAAGTCAATACAGATTTTGTGTGTGATTTTATAGGCAGTTTACAAATTACTAAATAATTTGATGAAAATTTTCTATTCCAATCGAATGATAGTAGTATTCCTTCGGGGTTTCTATATAGCTGGGGTTTCTATATTATAATATTACTAGCTTTTGCCCTTTTTGTTAAATTCGGGGTAACACCGAAGATTTCAAAAAAAAATAATAAGGCAGGCATTTTTCGTTGGTAACAAAGAGTCTGTGTACCGACTTTTAGCTTCCTACCTTGAAAACTGCAAACAATCTCATATAAAATTTCACCCCCTCTTTTAAGGGGTTGGAAGCAGATTTCCAAAAAAAATGATGCACGATTATTTTGTTAGTCACAAATAGTTCGCATGTCAATTTTTAGCTTTCTACCTTGAAAATTGCAGAATGCTCCATGGAATCTTCCACCCCCCATTTTTGGGAAGTGGGGGGTTAGAAAGAGACAAAAAGTAGCCTATGTCACTCTCCATCCATTCAACTATTTCCACTTCAATCCGTCGCTCCTTTTTGCCGTGAAAGACGGACAAACAAACACACACACACACTTTCCCATTTATAATATTAGTATGGATAGCCGGAAGACAAACTCCAAAGAATTGCAAACTTTAAGACGGGTCCCCATAGTGAGCCGCTCGGCCACACGAGCTTTTTGTGTTCTTTTGTAACGCGTCCTCGCTATAAAGCTCAGCCTCGCAACTTGGCCTCACAGAGCCTAGCCTAGCCTAGCGGCTCTAGTGGAGACGCGCCTTTAGGCCCCCCCCCCCCCCACAAGGTGGACCGACGATCTGGTGAAGGTCGCGGGAAGCCGCTGGATACGGGAAGCACAGGATCGATCGGTTTGGAGATCCCTGGGGCCGGCCTATGTCCAACAGTCGTGTCTTGGCTGAAATGATGATGATTATTATTCTCCTATGTTGTGTCATCATCATCATTATCATCACAGCTCATATACGTCCCCACTGAGGGGTTCGAGCCTAGCCTATGTTAGGGTGATTAGGCCTTACTCAACCACGCTGGCCCAATGCGGATTGGTCGACTTCACATACACTATTGAATTTCTTCGCAGATATATGCAGGTTGCCTCACGATGTTTTCCTTCATCGTAGGAGCGTCAGATAAATGTACATATGAAATTCGAAACGAAAAACATATTGGTACATAGCGGTCTCGAACCTGGACCTCCTGATTGGACAGCAAGTGCTAAGTCCACAGCGCCACCGACGCTCCTATGTTGTGTACCGTCCACTAACCCACGAAGGGTTTCGCTTCTAGTTTTGTAATGCAGACTTCGAAGGAACGGAATACTTTGTCGCCCTCTATGACCATACTTTGACTAAGCGTGGTTCACCTTAGTCCTTACCTTCACCTACCGTCAAATGCCTACTAATAAGCTATAAAAGAAACGTAAAAGTGTAGTAATTTGTCATATTGTAAAAATAAAAGACGTCAACGACAACGTCAAGTGACAACGTCGCAACTGTCGGGATTCGGGAACGCAGTTCACATTTCACTGATATTTACCTCGACAAATTTGATTCAAGAGTGGCAGAATGAAAAGGTTCGTGTCAATTTTTAAATTGATTCGTTTAACGTGCCGCTAGCACATGTCACCTTTTAGAACTGTGACAATGTATTGGCTCTTACAAAAAAAATATGTATGACTATTTGTTGAGAAAGTTTAAATTAAAATATAACCAAAGTGAATTTTCCTCTTTGTTCATTATAGCTAGTATGTTTGTTGATGATTGAAACCACAGAACACAATTCTGTGTTCTGTGATTGAAACTATTGATATTTTTTGTGTCTATCTGTGTCAACGCGAGGTCTGTAATATTTTTTGTCTTGTTAAAAATCACGTTCAAAATTACGATCACTATAACTGCATAACAAGGTCTTTACGAACAAATTATTGAAATTTAACTATAAGGCAATTAAAGTTTGTCGAAAAGTTTTAAAATATAACTCACTTTCTTATAAAATAGAACAATTTCTTCCTAAAATAGAAACTAAATGTGCTGTTATATTTTGTAGTAAAAATTGTTTCAATTTAAGAGATCTGAAAACGATGAAACAATTGTAGAGACAAACCTTGACCAGTAGCGGAAATAGCGTAAGTGGCTCTCCGCTCGCCGCGCTAGAGAGCTTTGTAGAGACACTCTACTCTAGCTAGCTAGTTAATTTTAAAAATTTGCAAACATCTGTTAAACATTTTCTCGGAAAGATACTATGAACATTTTCACTAACCAAAATGCCAAATTGATTAACGGCCTATTTCAGTAGGTAAATATATACGGGTATATTCTATCTATTTGTGATTTGGTGATCTTGTCGGAACCGAGTGGTAGCGCCTAGTGGAATACAAAGTACGAGTAGACTTGTCTATACAGCCCCCCTAGACAAATGCCACACGCTAACTTTTCCGCAGTCGTTCCTCAGAAAAAATGTATGGAGATGACATTAGCTGCGGAAAAAATAGCGTGAGGTTGTCGTAACCTAATGTCATCTCCATACATTTTTTCTGAGGAACGACTGCGGAAAAGTTAGCGTGTGGCATTTGTCTAGGGCCTCTGATAGTTATCCTATACGAGCTGCCGTGATAAGTGCAGTGTAAAATAAATCAAATTAAATACAAATATACTAGATCTTCACGAGGAAACCAGCTTCGAAAGTGGAACTGATGAAAACATGCAAAACATTATTTATTCCAAAGTTAATATGAGTGTAAAGATTTCTATGCTGCGATATAAACGTGGACAAACAAGTCTGATACAAATTTCATCCCGTCCCCTGGACAAAATCCCAGATTTGGTGGTCGGTAAATCAGATTTAGCCTGAATAATATTTTTTTTTATTGCAGAAAGTTGGCAAACAAGCAAACTGCCCACCTGATGGTAAGTGGTAACAGTCGCCTATAATACATGTAGCTCCTGTGAGATTCGCAGCAAAACTGCAACCCCCACAAGAACCACAGTGTACGTTGCCAGTGTGCGACACAATATATAAAGTCACAGTACCCAGTAATTTCACTGCCATATCTTACCCTTCAAACCGGAACACAGCAATGCAAGCACTACTGCTTTGCGGCAGAAATGTAATGATAAAGAAGCTGTTTGTTCCTATTTTTCGTTTGTTTACTATTGAAATGTGCGTGAATACTGAGCTTAAGATGAAACTCACAAAGTCTATTTTTGCATGCTTATTGACCAAGGTTATTAATTATTTGATTTAGATTTCTTACGGATGGCGAAAAAAAAATCGATCCTTTAAAATAGAAGACTAGGTAAGTACAGTCGTAAAATAGCGTTTTTCAATGTTATATAATGTAAGAACTTACCTATTTATTAATTCATTAAGTACGATTGTGTACAAAAACAGACTTAATACCTGTGGTATTATCTATCAGTTAGCCTTTGGGCGATGCAGAGAATTCAGAGGTACCTAGTTGTACCAAAACAAAGAATGAAGCAACATTACCTACTAAGCTACCTATATAAATTTAACCTTCATTATAAAACCTTCATGTTAATAAATTAATGCATACCCACATAAATAAACACATATGCAATATTGAAATTCTAACAGAAAAAGAGCCGACTACATTGCCTATTTTACTGAAAGCAGTCTTAATCTTCAGATAGAAACATTCCCTGTAAAAGTGTCCGCAAACCATTTTTATATCGAAATTTGCTAGAAGACTATGTACATACCTTTGCAAAGCAATAGAATAATGGGTTGGTTTTGTCTTGAGTCTGTCCAAAAATGCCAGCCTCAGTGAGGCGTGGACTAGTAGAGTAGGACGCAGGACTCCCTAAGTATTTCTAAGTAATCAATCTGTCTGTACTGCCTCCATCTACTCGGAGCGACATTCCGACATTGGTCTTCATTAGATCATTAGTTCGTGTTTTCAACAGTTACATGGCCGCCACTCCTGAAGCTTTCCGCGGCTATAGCCACCGAATTTTTTTTCTTTTTGAAAAAAAGCCTCGCCCCACACTAGGATTTTCTCCTGTGACGTGGGTGCAGTTACAAACATAGAATATCACATGCACAATGTGCACAAAACGCCCCGACCGGAACAAATTTCTGTAAGCCATACAAAATATTTGTCCCTACGGGAATCGAACCCGCGACCCGTTGCGCAGTAGGCAATTACTCGACCTCCTCGCTATCCGTGTCGTCAATTTCCTTGTATACTATTATAATAATATACTAATATGCCCTGCTCACAATTTTCTTTAGATCTCTTCGTTTCTGAGTCGCATAGAGAAACTCTATATATACCTTACCCTTCCCATTGCTCTTGATATTATAGAGGATGGCCCGTGCATAGGCGTTCAAAAGAAAAATTTAGATGCCTTATGCTATGGGGTATCCGAATCATTCCCATGTATGTTCAGCGATTTTTCGTAGTTTAGGAGCAAGCATTATTTTAAGTTTTTTTCCGTAGTTTTCACCTGACATTGTTTTCCCTTTTTTTCATCTTTTTTTTCCTAACGTTTCCAGACGGTTTTTTGTGTAATTAATTATCATGATGATAAGCTAACACCTAAAATAAAGCGGTTTGGCTAGGCATTGCAGAACTTACGTAAAATTTTATCTGAAGTTCAAAATGACTGTTGGAGTTCAGTAGTCAAAAATGTTAAGGGCTTTAAAAAAATAAGTGAGCGGTGCCAGAGGTTTCTAAGCGTTCTTAAAAACTGCTACATGTAACAACAAATTATCTATACTAATATTATAAAGCTGAAGAGTTTGTTTGTTTGTTTGGTTCAACGCGCTAATCTCGGTTTGATAGTCCATTTATCAAGGAAGACATCACGCTACATCACGCTACGACAAATAGGAGCTGAGCATTAATGAAAAATGTTGGAAATTCATTTCATAAAACGTCATTCATAAAACCGGCCAAGTGCGTGTCGGGCCACGCGCAGTGTAGGGTTCCGTAGTTGCAAATGTCAACTTTGAGTTCACACTCACACCTCACAACACGTTGCTATTAAATTATGCATTATTATTATTATTACAGCTGCAATGATTTTATATTTCCTTAACTTCATGTAGTTCGTAAATTTATATTCAGTACTACTTTTCAAAGAAATTTTACTTTTCCGAGTACATTTTATAAGCTGGTCGACTATAACTTTTTAGTTTGTACTTAGTACTGAACTCTGATAGTTTTCCTTTAAATTTCGTTATATACACTACTGTTCTAATTTTTTCACGTGTCCATATATAACCGTTTAGCAGATAGAGGAGGGGGACACTTACTCCTAACCAAAATTTGCACTTTAAAACAAATATTTCAGAAACGGATTCCTAAATCGAAAAATGGTGTTCTGAACCTTACATTATTTTTAAAGACCTATTCAACAATAACCCACACGATGGGTTAGTCGAGAAAAAAAATTACTCCCACTTTACTTGTATGGGAGCTACCCAAAAAAAAAATTTCTATATTTTTTTCTACCACTTTTTCAGCATGATTAATATACATACCCATACCAAATTACAGCTTTCTAGTACTAATCGTCTCTGAGTAAAACCGCGGACAGACAGACAGACATAGCGAAACTATAAGGGTTCCTTGTTTACTACCGAACTCTAAAAATCAGACCTTAATAGGGGGTTTTCTCTTGGTATATATTGGTAATTCTTGGTATATATTTTCTGATAATCTTGCTTGATTTTAGACTTTAGCAGATAAAACTGAATGCGGGCTAAAGTACAGAATATATTTAAGAGTACAATATAAGCCATCCTTCAGCTATCACCAGCTATATTTGTTTATAATTAATTATATCTATAACCGTATTGTTTAGTGCAGTCGGAGACCTCCTTTATTTCCTCTACTCCCGCTTTTTGCGGGCATTGATGTCAAACTCAGGAGCGCGAGGACAAAAATGATCGTGAAACCGCGTCTGTCGGCGAGGAGGGAACAAATGACCTGCATAAGTGTTGATAATATTTTGGATGCTTTTTGTATCGCTTTATGCTATTAATGGTAGCAACAAACATCACAGGGTAGAGAGACACTTAACTAGGTCGCTTGTCCCAAAATTTACCCATTTACCAAACAAACCTTACCCGCCGCTCTACTTAATAAGGATCTAAATAAAATACCAAAGTACCTATTACAAATAATATGTTATTTTATTATTACGTATTTAAAAATATGTTGTATGACTCACGATCGACCAGTTGGCCGTCACTGCGATATAGAAAAACTACTATTATTTAACACTAGCTGTGCCCGCGAACTACGTTTCGCCATCAAAATACTGAACACAGTGCTTAGTTTTTTCCTCCATTTTATTCCATATGATTCAATTTTATTCTGCCTTTCTTGACTATCGGCCATTTCGAAATTAGGACAATTTTCGTAGGTTTGTAATGCTCTTTTTCTAACAGTCCACAAAATTAAATACATTAGATATTACTATAAACACTAAGTATAATTATTGTTTTAGAGACATTATTGATATTAATAAATTCTTCTTCAGTAGAAAGAACTACACAGTTGCAAGAATAATCTTTATCGTATTCATGTTTCGAATTAAAATAAACAATTGTTAATAAATTAGAACTGTATACGAATAAAGTTTAGATTTTATAATGGGTGTTGGTAGCACCAACAAAATATATTTTTTGGATATGATAACTTGGCCAATTTTGACTGGTCGTACAGTAAGCTCCTTGTCAAGCTATACTGTTTGACCTTTGAACCGTTCTTATGACGCTCTTAATACTGGCGGTTTTTGTAGAGTAAATGTATAGCATGAATGGGGGGGGGGGTTACTGAACAAATACGTTTTCCGTATTCAATATCCAATCACGGAATACAGACACGGTGTTTCGTGAACGTAGCGCAGACGTTCGTTTCTTCTCATTCGGGATTTCTACCATTCTACCTAAACGTACGTACAGAACGTGTTCCGGTTCGTAATAAAAACGAACGTGTGCGGCAGTCAATGAGTATTGTGTATAGATTTGATGCATTCGGATGCCCGCATTCAGAAAACGAATGCGAAAAAACGTATTTATGCGGTTAGCCTTAAATGTATTGAGACTTCCGTTTTTGTAACGTGTACTGTGCGATATAGTGTTGCTGGCATAGTTCGGTTAGCAAACTCGCCGTGATGACTAACATCCAACACACAAACTTGGAGTTATCGTTAGTTAGTTCACGATCGTTGCATTATCACGGTCTCGAAGGACACTAAACACAGGTAACATCTAACATCGAACACCCAATAGGCCCCGAAGCGGTTCTCAAAGTTTTTTGGTGACGGAACCTTTTTGGAAAGCGAAATACTTGACGGAACCCTAAAATAAAACAATAGTTTTTAAAAGTGTATACTTTATTAATAAGCATAATAAAAGTACGACCAGAGAGGGTGTTTTGATTTTTCTAAATTATTGCGGAACCCTTATAGGGGTATTGTGGAGCCCTAGGGTTCCGCGGAACACACTTAGAGCATGGCTGCTCTAGGTACCTGAAGGGTATGCGATGCTATGCATGCTCTAAGGCTTACTTTCATTTAATACCCCTATTGCTGGGTTTGAAAAGCAACTGTTATCCGTCTTTTTTGAGCGGCGGCCATGTTGAATTTACGTCAATGTTGCTACGTTCTTAGTGCTCTACTGATCAAGGCCTTTCATTTGATACCCATATTGCTGGGCTTAGAAACGAACTTTTATCAGTTTTTTTTTTGAGCAGCGGCCATATTGAATTTTGTGCTATTTTCCTAGGTTCATAGTGCTCTACTCTTCAAGGCCTTTCATTTGATACCTATATTGCTAGGTTTGGAAACGAACTTTTATCCACCTTTTTTGAGCGGTGGCCGTGTCCAATTTACGTCAATATTGCTAGGTCCATAGTGCTCTACTCTTGAAGACCTTTCATTTGATACCTATATTGCTAGATTAGAAAACGAACTTTTATCCACCTTTATTGAGCGGCGGCCATATTGAATTTATTTATGTGTTGCTAGGTTCATAGTGCTCGACTCATCAAGGCCTTTCATTTGAGACCCATATTGCTGGGTTTGGAAACGAACTATTATCCATTTTTTGAGCGGCGGCCATGTTGAATTTATAGCAATTTTCCTAAGTTCATAATGCTCTACCCTTTTAGGCTTTTCATTTGATGCCCATATTGCTAGGTTTGCAAACGAACTTTTATCCTTTTTTTTTTGAGCGGCGGCCATGATGAATTTAGGTCGATTTTGCTAGGTTCCTAATGCTCTACTTTTCAAGGCCTTTCATTTGATACCCATATTGCTAGGTTTGGAAACGAACTTTTATCTATCTTTTTTGAGCGGCGGCCATGTTGAATTTATGTCAATGTTGCTAGGTTCATAGTGCTCTACTTATCAAAGCCTTTTATTTGATACCCCTATTGCTGGGTTTGAAAACGAACTTTTATCCATTTTTTGAGCGGCGGCCATGTTTAATTTAGGGCAATTTTCCTTAAATCACAATGCTCTACTCTTTTAGGCCTTTCAGTTGATACCCATATTGCTAGGTTTGGAAACGAACTATTATTCTTCTTTTTAGAGCGGCGGCTATGTTGAATTTATGTCAATGTTGCTAGGTTCATAGTGCTCTACTCATCAGGGCCTTTCATTTGATACCCATATTGCTGGGTTTGAAAACGAACTTTTATCCTTTTTTTTGAGCGGCGGCCATGATGAATTTGGGTCGATTTTCCTAGGTACCTAATGCTCTACTCTTCAAGGCCTTTCATTTGATACCCATATTGCTAGGCTTGGAAACTAACTTTTATCCACCTTTTTTGAGCGGCGGCCATGTTAAATTTATGTCAATGTTGCTAGCTTCATAGTGCTCTACTCTTCAAGGCTTTTCATTTGATAGCCATATTGCTAGGTTTGGAAACGAACTTTTATCTATCTTTTTTGAGCGGCGGCCATGTTGAATTTATGTCAATGTTGCTAGGTTCATAGTGCTCTACTCATCAATGCCTTTCATTTGATACCCATATTGCTAGGTTTGGAAACTAACTTTTATCCACCTTTTTTGAGCGGCGGCCATGTTGAATTTATGTCAATGTTGCTAGGTTCATAGTGCTCTACTCATCAATGCCTTTCATTTGATACCCATACTGCTGGGTTTGGAAACGAACTTTTATCCGTTTTATTTGAGCGGCGGCCATGTTGAATTTAGGGCGATTTTCCTATGTTCATAGTGCTCTACTCATCAAGGCCTTTCATTTGATATGCATATCGCTGGGTTTGGAAACGAACTTTATCGGCAGTCATGTCAAATTAAGTCAACGTGGCTAGATTCAATGTGTTCTACTCTTTAGGTTCTTCGTTCGATATCCATGTTCCTTGGGTGGATCCAAAAAAAGGTGATCCGTCATTTTAGACATTAGGATCAAAAGTCCCGCCCTGTCCCTATACGCGTAACCCAGAACATTGCAGTCAGATATAATGACCTCCTCAGCGACCGTCAGTACGGTTTTCGAAAGGGCCGGTCAACGGGAGATCTTCTCGTGTATGCCACACATATATGGGGAGAAGCTATTGATGGGCACGGCGAGGCTCTCGCAGTCTCTTTAGACATATCCAAAGCTTTTGACAGGGTCTGGCATTCTAGCCTGTTAGGCAAGCTTCCATCGTATGGTCTACCCCAGAACCTCTGCAATTGGATCTCGAACTTTTTGAGTGAACGTTCCATGCAAGTAGTATTAGATGGCTGCTGCTCCGAACAACTGACTATTGATGCTGGAGTTCCTCAAGGTTCCGTACTTTCGGCAACACTCTTTCTTCTGCATGTCAACGACTTGTTGGTGCCTGGAACCTTCGGGTATGCCGATGACACCACAGTCGTTGATAGATATGTCTCCAATGCAAAGGCCAATAAAGAGGAGATCCGGTCTTGTCGGGAGTCGATGATGGACCGTTTGAATTCTACACTCCGGGCGGTCTCTGAATGGGGTGACGCTAATTTGGTCCAGTTTAATACTAGCAAAACGCAGGCGTGTTTGTTCTCCACTAAACGGAGTCCTTTCTATCTGACTCCGACTTTCCGTGGTATATCCATACCGGTAACTGATCATCTCCACCTACTTGGTATGCAAGTAACTAACAATCTCAACTTTGGTAGTTACATAGAAACCGTTGCCAAAATTGCAGCTATGAAGCTCGGCATTCTCTCCAAGGTCAGGCGGTACTTCACACCGGAACAGTTGCTCCAACTATATCAAGCACAAGTTCGATCTTGTATGGAGTACTGCTGCCACTTGTGGGATGGGTCTGCCAAATATCAACTAGCGGCCCTTGATTCTATTGATAAGCGTGCTAAGACCCTCATTGGTGACACCAAATTAACGGGGGCCAAGCTTCAGAGCCTCGAACATCGTCGTAAGGTGGCATGTTTATCGGTATTTTATAGGATATATCACGGAGAGTGTGCTTTGGAATTACATGAAATAATTCCGGCTTCTCCTTTCCATCTCAGGGGAACCAGACGGCGGCTGGGGTTCCACCCTTTTGTCATTGATATTCCAATTAAACGCACGAAGCGATGCGCTTCCTCATTCATATGGCGAACGGCAAGGGAGTGGAACTCTTTGCCCGCGGATTTGTTCCCTGCGCAATATAACTTGGAGTTATTCAAGATGAGAGTGAATAGGCACCTTCTGGCTAGGCGTGTCCCATCTTCGGCCTCATCATCACTTTCCATCAGGTGAGATGGAGGCCAAACGCTTATCCAGCATTCATAAAAAAAAAAAAAAAAAATTTTTTTTAATTATCAATATTAATCTATTACTTTTAATAGTTTTAAATGGATGAAAGAGTTTGATTCCTTAGTCCTAATGTAAAAACATATAACACCTTTCAAAATACCTTGAAAAGAGTATCTTCATTTTTCAACATTTCAAATATTTCAAAAATTGTACCGATTTTGTGAAAATTAGTCAAGAATTAAACCAATCTACAAATTTTATGGTCACTCGATAAGTATTATCATAAAAAATGCTTTATACATTGGTTGTATGGCTTGATCTTTTTGCCTTACCACCACGGTACGACATAAGAAAAAGACAATTTGGTTGGCGAAATCCAGTTGGGCACAGCCATTAACAAAAAATATTAAATTTTATTTGTACTATGTGAAACACTTCATTCCTGCCTTTCAATTTTCGAAATCCAATTACTTAAGATCAGGCTGTATGGCGTAGTTCCATTGCCTTTCCTTCGTGGAAGAAAATACCTTCTCTCTGTACTATGTGACAGACTTGTCAAAATAATTTCACGTGCGCCATGTTGTTTTTCTACCTAAAGCCAATTCGAAAATTTTATATGGTATTTTTTCACTAAAAATAAAAAGTGAATTTAAACAAACGAAATTATGCCTAAATGTTCTTCCGGAAAATTCTAAGCATTGTGGTGTAAGCCATATCAAATTCTGTCCAGTAGTTTCGGAGATCCTTCCGGACAAACAGACAAACAAACAAACAAACAAACAAACAAACCAACAAACAAACAATTTTTTTAAAAACTATTCTATCGTGTTCTGCTAATGATTTTAAGGCGACCTGTGTATTTTTTTTCTTAATATTTCGCAATTACAGATTTTTGTACCCCTACGATTTTATTATATACTAGCTGTGCCCGCGAACTACGTTTCGCTATCAAAATACTTAACACAGTGTTTAGTTTTTTCCTCCATTTTATTCCATAATGATTCAACTTTATTCTGCCTTTCTTGAGCATCGGCCATTTCGAAATTAGGACAATTTTCGTAGGTTCGTAATGCTCTTTTCCTAACAGTCCACAAAATTAAATACATTACATATTACTATAAACACTAAGTATAATTATTGTTTTAGAGACATTATTGATATTAATAAATTCTTCTTCAGTAGAAAGAACTACACAGTTGCAAGAATAATCTTTATCGTATTCATGTTTCGAATTAAAATAAACAATTGTTAATAAATTAGAACTGTATACGAATAAAGTTTAGATTTTATAATGGGTGTTGGTAACACCAACAAAATATATTTTGGGTATGACAACTTGGCCAATTTTGACTGGTCGTACAGTAAGCTCCTTGTCAAGCTATACTGTTTGACCTTTGAACCGTTCTTATGTCGTTCGTAATACTGGCGGTTTTCGTAATGTATAGCATGAATGGGGGGGTTACTGTACAAATACGTTTTCCGTATTCGATATCCGATCACGGAATACAGACACGGAGTTTCGTGAACGTAGCGCAAACGTTCGTTTCTTCTCATTCGGGATTTCTACCATTCTACCTAAACGTACGTACAGAACGTGTTCCGTTCGTAATAAAAACGAACGTGTGCGGCAGTCAATGAGTATTTTGTATAGATTTGATGCATTCGGATGCCCGCATTCAGAAAACGAATGCGAAAAAACTTATTTATGCGGTTAGCCTTAAAATGTATTGAGACTTCCGTTTTTGTAACGTGTACTGTGCGATATAGTGTTGCTGGCATAGTTCGGTTAGCAAACTCGCCGTGATGACTAACATCCAACACACAAACTTGGAGTTATCGTTAGTTAGTTCACGATCGTTGCATTATCACGGTCTCGAAGGACACTAAACACAGGTAACATCTAACATCGAACATCCAATAGGCCCCTTAAGCGGTTCTCAAACTTTTTTGGTGACGGAACCCTTTTGGAAAGCGAAACTACTTGACGGAACCCTAAAATAAAACAATAGTTTTTAAAAGTGTATTCTTTATTAATAAGCATAATAAAATTACGACCAGAGAGGGTGTTTTGATTTTTCTAAATTATTGCGGAACCCTTATGGGGGTATTGTGGAGTCCTAGGGTTCCGCGGAACACACTTAGAGCATGGCTGCTCTAGGTACCCTTCAGGGCCTACTTTCATTTAATACCCCTATTGCTGGGTTTGAAAAGCAACAGTTATCCGTCTTTTTTGAGCGGCGGCCATGTTGAATTTACGTCAATATTGCTACGTTCATAGTGCTCTACTGATCAAGGCCTTTCATTTGATACCTATATTGCTGGGCTTAGAAACGAACTTATATCAGTTATTTTTGAGCAGCGGCCATATTGAATTTTGTGCTATTTTCCTAGGTTCATAGTGCTCTACTCTTCAAGGCCTTTCATTTGATATCTATATTGCTAGGTTTGGAAACGAACTTTTATCCACCTTTTTTGAGCGGTGGCCATATCGAATTTACGTCAATATTGCTAGGTTCATAGTGCTCTACTCTTGAAGACCTTTCATTTGATACCTATATTGCTAGATTAGAAAACGAACTTTTATCCACCTTTATTGAGCGGCGGCCATGTTGAATTTATTTGTGTTGCTAGGTTCATAGTGCTCTACTCATCAAGGCCTTTCATTTGAGATCCATATTGCTGGGTTTGGAAACGAACTATTATCCATTTTTTGAGCGGCGGCCATGTTGAATTTATAGCAATTTTCCTAAGTTCATAATGCTCTACTCTTTTAGGCTTTTCATTTGATACCCATATTGCTAGGTTTGGAAAAGAATTTTTATCCTTTTTTTTGAGCGGCGGCCATGTTGAATTTAGGTCAATTTTGCTAGGTTCCTAATGCTCTACTCTTTTAGGCCTTTCAGTTGATACCCATATTGCTAGGTTTGGAAACGAACTATTATTCTTCTTTTTAGAGCGGCGGCTATGTTGAATTTATGTCAATGTTGCTAGGTTCATAGTGCTCTACTGATCAAGGCCTTTCATTTGATACCTATATTGCTGGGCTTAGAAACGAACTTTTATCAGTTATTTTTGAGCAGCGGCCATATTGAATTTTGTGCTATTTTCCTAGGTTCATAGTGCTCTACTCTTCAAGGCCTTTCATTTGATACCTATATTGCTTGTTTTGGAAACGAACTTTTATCCACCTTTTTTGAGCGGTGGCCATGTCGAATTTACGTCAATATTGCTAGGTCCATAGTGCTCTACTCTTGAAGACCTTTCATTTGATACCTATATTGCTAGATTAGAAAACGAACTTTTATCCACCTTTATTGAGCGGCGGCCATGTTGAATTTATTTATGTGTTGCTAGGTTCATAGTGCTCTACTCATCAAGGCCTTTCATTTGAGATCCATATTGCTGGGTTTGGAAACGAACTATTATCCATTTTTTGAGCGGCGGCCATGTTGAATTTATAGCAATTTTCCTAAGTTCATAATGCTCTACTCTTTTAGGCTTTTCATTTGATACCCATATTGCTAGGTTTGGAAAAGAATTTTTATCCTTTTTTTTGAGCGGCGTCCATGTTGAATTTAGGTCAATTTTGCTAGGTTCCTAATGCTCTACTCTTTTAGGCCTTTCAGTTGATACCCATATTGCTAGGTTTGGAAACGAACTATTATTCTTCTTTTTAGAGCGGCGGCTATGTTGAATTTATGTCAATGTTGCTAGGTTCATAGTGCTCTACTCATCAGGACCTTTCATTTGATACCCATATTGCTGGGTTTAAAAACGAACTTTTACCCTTTTTTTTTGAGCGGCGGCCATGTTGAATTTAGGTCGATTTTCCTAGGTACCTAATGCTCTACTCTTCAAGGCCTTTCATTTGATACCCATATTGCTAGGCTTGGAAACTAACTTTTATCCACCTTTTTTGAGCGGCGGCCATGTTAAATTTATGTCAATGTTGCTAGGTTCATAGTGCTCTATTCTTCAAAGCCTTTCATTTGATACCCATATTGCTAGGTTTGGAAACTAACTTTATTCCACCTTTTTTGAGCGGCGGCCATGTTGAATTTATGTCAATGTTGCTAGGTTCATAGTGCTCTACTCATCAATGCCTTTCATTTGATACCCATATTGCTAGGTTTGGAAACTAACTTTTATCCACCTTTTTTGAGCGGCGGCCATGTTGAATTTATGTCAATGTTGCTAGGTTCATAGCGCTCTACTCATCAATGCCTTTCATTTGATACCCATATTGCTGGGTTTGGAAACGAACTTTTATCCGTTTTATTTGAGAGGAGGCCATGTTGAATTTAGGGCGATTTTCCTATGTTCATAGTGCTCTACTCATCAAGGCCTTTCATTTGATTTGCATATCGCTGGGTTTGGAAACGAACTTTATCGGCAGTCATGTCAAATTAAGTCAACGTGGCTAGGTTCAATGTGTTCTACTCTTTAGGTTCTTCGTTCGATATCCATGTTCCTTGGGTGGATCCAAAAAATGTGATCCGTCATTTTAGACATTAGGATCAAGAGTCCCGTCCCGTCCCTCTACGCGTAACCCAGAACATTGCAGTCAGATATTTTTTTTAATTATCAATATTAATCAATTACTTTTAATAGTTTTAAATGGATGAAAGAGTTTGATTCCTTAGTCCTAATGTAAAAACATATAACACCTTTCAAAATACCTTGAAAAGAGTATCTTCATTTTTCAACATTTCAAATATTTCAAAAATTGTACCGATTTTGTGAAAATTAGTCAAGAATTAAACCAATCTACAAATTTTATGGTCACTCGATAAGTATTATCATAAAAAATGCTTTATACATCGGTTGTATGGCTTGATCTTTTTGCCTTACCACCACGGTACGACATAAGAAAAAGACAATTTGGTTGGCGAAATCCAGTTGGGCACAGCCATTAACAGAAAATATTAAATTTTGTTTGTACTATGTGAAACACTTCATTCCTGCCTTTAAATTTTCGAAATCCAATTACTTAAGATCAGGCTGTATGGCGTAGTTCCATTGCCTTTCCTTCGTAGAAGAAAATACCTTATCTCTGTACTATGCTCAGAACAATCAATTCTTCTGAGGTACTATGTGACAGACTTGTCAAAATAATTTCACGTGCGCCATGTTGTTTTTCTACCTAAAGCCAATTCGAAAATTTTATATGGTATTTTTTCACTAAAAATAAAAAGTGAATTTAAACAAACGAAATTATGCCTAAATGTTCTTCCGGAAAATTCTAAGCATTGTGGTGTAAGCCATATCAAATTCTGTCCAGTAGTTTCGGAGATCTTTCCGGACAAACAGACAAACAAACAAACAAACAAACAAACAAACAAACAAACAAACAAACAATTTTTTTTAAACTATTCTATCGTGTTCTGCTAATGATTTTAAGGCGACCTGTGTATTTTTTTTCTTAATATTTCGCAATTACAGATTTTTGTACCCCTACGATTTTATTATATATAGAGATAGAGATTATTAGAAGATTTTTGTTGATTATATTTTTCTTTTGTCTATAAAAAAAATCTCGTGTCACGATATTTGTCCGGGATGACCACCGAGACTACTTAACCAATTTTGATGAAATTTGGCTACTGTATTCGTATTATCTATGGCCCACGACCCAAAACACGCCCGAAATGCATTTTTTTCTGTACCTACCTACATACATCAAAAATTGGAGATCTTTGGAGATCCTGACACCCTGCGGTACAATTTGCGCATATCGGCACCAACAGCGCGTTTACATCACTGTTTAGATTGAGCTTAAATCCATAAATTACGTCACGCGAATTTCATGATTTTTTGACCCCTCCTCCGTCTTTGTCACAGCTGGTCACATTTGTCAGACCTCCCTAGGGTGACGTCACATATTTTGCAATTTTACATCAAGAAATAATTGAATTTAAACAGCAGTTCCAAAATTAGGTTTATTTCCATTTAAATTATTTTTTAATAAAATTAACATCAACTCAAATATTTTAAAGAAATTAACAAAAAAAAACGATTACTTATATTAATTAGAAAACTTAATCATCTTGAGTCCCTTTTTTTTTTTTTTTTTTTCTCGGGGGGAAATGCGTAACCGCACCGTACCCGCCGTTGGCTAGACGGCGAGCGTGTGTGGGGCTCTCCCGGCAAAGTACCAGTCCTACCCACTAAAACCCCCCGGTGTTCTCCCTGCCCTTATGAGCGCGCTATGTAAGGTCCACACTGCGACTCCACTACCCACGCGCCCGGGCAAGCCCGACCAACTGGTCGGGCTATCGCCAAGGGGGGATTGCCCGAGAACACCAGGGCAATCCCCAGACGGAGGGCCTTACGGCGGCGTGCACAGGGCCAACCGTGCACGCAGGCCTCCACGACAGGGTCATTAGACGGGCATCGCTTGTGCGAATGCCCGCCTTCGCCTGCCTATCCGTCTGCGACGGATGGGAGCGGCTTGAGGATCTACCTCCCGCTCCCTCTCCGCGGCCTCCTTCTGCGAAATTACGTCCTCGCAGAAGGAGGCGACAGCCCCCCATTCCGCCTCGCCGCGGAGCATGGCCACGATCATGCTCGGCAGCGAGAGGTTTCCGCCTCCCAGCGCAGCGTTGAGTTCGCTGCGCTGGCATCGCCAAGCCGGGCACATCAATAGTGTGTGCTCGGCAGTGTCGTCGGGAGCGTCGCAGTGATGACACTGCGGCGTTTCCTCCCGACGGGCGACCCGGTGCAGGTAGTGACCGAAGCAGCCATGCCCGGGAAGTACCTGCACCATGCGGAATGTTAGGCTGCCCTGCCGGCGCCCAACCCACTCCTCCAACACCGGACGAATTGCATCAATCGTCCGGTGGCCGGCAACTGGGGAGGCGAGTGCCTCACCCCACTTGCGCAGAGCCTCCCTCTGCGCCAGGGTACGAACCCGCTCCACTTCCTGTGGAGCAGACCGTCCCCCCCGCTCTCGTACAGCAACCCGATGCCGATACACCTCCGAATGGACGCGTGCATCGACATCCCACGGCGTTTGGCCCGCAAGAACACAGGCCGCACCGTGGATGACCGTACGATAGGCTCGCACGGCCCGGGCTGCTATGACCCTCTGCGGACGTCGCAGCAGGGCCACCGTACGATCATCTTGAGTCCCTGGACAGTAAATTTTAAATAGCGCAAACCGATCCAACTTAAAAGATGAGATAGCTTTTATCTCGATTATTGGCCTTAATATTAATTATTCTTGCGAATTTAATAGTTTGCAATTATTTGTAAGTTCCACATGTTTCTCACAGATGGCGGTGTGAGTTAATTTATCGACACAACACTTCATCTTGGTTGGGTAATCATCCAGTAGATGGTGTTGTTTCTATGTTTTATGTCTAGACATTATATCCGAGTTTCTTGTTTTGGGAAGTAGTTTTCTTTTGATGTTTTATTTACATGTTTGAATCACATGTTTACCTATGTGAAGCCGGAACGGGCCGCGAGTACAAAATAAAATATAATTAATAATGTCAATTGTCGAAAATCTGTAAAACAAAAAGGCATATTGATTGATGCATAATATTCAATTGCTCTTTGTAACTAGCAAGATAGTTTCTTTTCAATTTAATTATTTTTTGCGTAAGTTCTATAAACTATTGCTTTTAAAATAACTTAGAATATATTCAACGTTTGATAGCAACCGCGTTTGTTATCACGTAAGGCGTGTTTCACTTTGTCAAATTGACGAAGTGATTTGATTACTAAGTTCAATACATTTAACCTCCATCAATTGAAATATTACTTTAATAACATCGCCTCAAAAGGCCACGTAATAGATTTACGAATCGTGAAGGTTTAAGTTGACATCATATTTGAATTCATAATGGAATTACAAAACTGAAAAGAATGACGCAATTAATTTCTTCCTCGCCTGAGAGACCCGAGCTCAACAATGGGAAGTTAAGGGGTTAAATGGATTTTTCCATAATTTCTGCAATAAAAAAAAAAAATCACAATACCTGTAAAAATGCAATTGTATTGATTGAAATTATCAAATAGATAATGCAACATTGGAACCTAGCTGACATTAGATATTTGCAAAGCAAAAATTAATCTTTTTTTTTGAACATGAACTTTGTTATTTTTTGTGACATTTTGTAGCTCGACGAAAGAATACAAGATTTGCATGCTATATCATTTGTTACCAACGCACATTGATCTACAAACAAATAGAACAAATAGATGTCACGTCTGCCCTCAAAAGTATACGAAGAAAAAGAGAAACAAATTCAAAGAAGGACGGAAATCGGTAAAAATAAAATTTATGACTATTCAGTCAAATATTTATATTTTTAGAAACTCATATTCGCGTTCTTTTACGTCACACAATTGAAATCAATATTGGAAAGGCTACAATATCGCTACCGCTACAATGCTATTAAAAATTAAAGATTATTTGTAAGTTGTGAATCTCATTTCAAATTTTAAAATACTTAAGTCATTATTAATTTAAAATGGTATATAAACTTGTATAACTACAAGCAGTCACAACGTAATTCCCGACAGGGATTTTTCTATCAGTATATAAACTTAGATTAGTATCTTGTGTTCAAATACAAATGTTTCCATATATTTTAGCTCATAATATTAACAGGGTACTGAGTATCTATACCTTTTATAATATGCACATCACCATCTGGTATTTTAATAAGAAGAGACGTCCAGTTTCAGTAATGTTCAATAACCTTTACGGGAGGCTATGAGGCACAGCTCTCAAATTATTAATAACATCAATTTACAATCGACTTTTACATAAAAATCACACCTTTCACTTTCACTGCGTTGTATTGGTGGATATCTCCAAAGCAGCAATATTGAAGCATAGAACTGGATGAGGCACAATCAAATTACATAGCCTACCAATATCTACTGCAATCCTAATATGAAATACTTGCACCTGTGGAATTCTACTTGCCCAAGATCGCGTACATATTGATATCGATATGTAGCTTATTTAATTCATGGAATTTCAGTATATTATTCTATTCTCTTCTACTTATTGATACGTCTTATAAAATTAATAAGATCTCAAGTCTGATTCTGAGTAACTTGACTGTAAGATTAACAAGTTAAATTGCACAATTAGTAATTATTGCTAACAATTAACATTAACTTAAAGCCATTCATTATCATTCATTTCATAGTACCGCAAAAAGAAAACTTTTCTTAATTCAAATTTCGTTTCGTATCAGTAATCCATACGGCGAGATTCAGTATTCGGGTGGGCTATTGTCTAAGAAAAAATCTATCACGATCGCCTTTAATTTGTGAACCATTGCGCCGTGAATATAAGACTCTGCGCCGATATCCTTTTATAAAGGAGCAATGGATGGACGGCAACTGTCAGATTGTAAGCGATCGCGATAGATTTTTCCTTAGACAATAACCCCCCCGGGTCTTCCACAATTCTCGCTCGATCGCTTTGCAAAGTGGACAGCTGTAAAGTACTTTATCAAATGAGGAAAATGCGATTTCCAAACATTTACTTAATTTAATTTCCAAATATTTCCAGAACCATAAATGTTTACCAGCACAATCAAAACTGACAGCTAACAGATAGCTGTAACTTAACATTTCGAAACGTTGGAGTCTCTTCAAATAAACAAACCTTGTTATTCAAATCCATGCCTCCAAATAAAGACTGTCAACTCGTCACCGCTTCAGCGTTGTAAATAAAAATAAATTAATATTTCCAGGGCGCATAAGTGTGTCCCTTTCAATCATTACGCCCGTCTCTTCTGTCCCACTCCGTCCCAGATTTGTAATTGCACCTCTTCTGAACACCCTAATGACTTCCCCAATTTCCAACGGGATTCCATTTTAAAATGACTCGGCCTCGGCCTTTTGTTCCGCACGTCATTGTGGTTTCCACACAGCTTGGGAAACGGTGAATATTGTTCTCATTTTTAATAATACTTAAACTTACGATTCCCCCTTAAGCGAAAGCTGTGAAAATTAAGCTTTAAAGCGTTACGGTTATTGCTTGTAAGTTTCTTTAAGTAAGTGTTTACTCAATTTCATAATTATTGCAAAGGAAAAAAAGGACATGTCAAAAAGCAAAGAAAAAGATAAAATAAATATTATCTGATCGTAAGCACATTGAACAGCATTTTACTTTATTACAATGAAATATTTTTATTTTACGCGCTATAGGTACTTGCTGAATATTGAAAGTTAATTTTTTAGCCCTCTACTAGCCTTACTGTTCATTTATGAAATTCTTTCTATGTTAATAATACGAGTATTACGCATAAGTAGGTACTCGGAGGCCAAGTATAAACATTCCGCAGTCATATTATTATTTTCCATAGTTCTTGTTTTACACATAGCCCTGCGGCGTAACGCCTGACATTATTAAACAGCTTAGGACCTTCAAACTGACATCGATTAATTTTATGACATAAATAATAGGCTATGTAAAAGTTTCAGCTGTTCATATTGATCGTCGGCAACCTTACTAAACTATTTTAGGTCCCTAGAGAGATATTGAATTTAAGCCCAAAAAATCCATCACACTCTAAATCTTTGAGTAAAGAAAACTTGTATCTTATTTAACTTTTGTAAATTTCCGGTAGAGAGATCTGACCAATTGAAACTTAATTAAACTGTTTTACCTGACGTAGTTTATAAACAGGAAGGAGCGACCTTGTTACGAAGAGAAAGCGACTCCTGTAGCGACGACTAGGGCTTATCAAATTAACTACCCACTAAACAAGACTCAGAATCAGAAGTCATTTCACCGACCCAACTATAAGCACAACTTCTGCCCTCTGCCCGGTGTTGGCCTGGATATCCAGAACCCCGGATCTCCAGGTCAACACCGGATGCTCTTAACCTCTCGACCACTGAGGCGGCTGAAACATCAAATTCACAATAATACGTCATATCGTCCATAGAACATGAGATTACATTACTTCTCACAAGGCATTAGTCAAGTATAGGATTTAGATATTTACGTAATGGTCATTAAATTCATTTTAGCTTATCCACTTGCCATTATTTTGGTATAATTTCAACGTCAGAGTAGATCATAAATCACGTCTAGACCTTTATCACTGATGATAGGTCTTATGAAATTCTGATCTACGTCTATGTTACGGCGAGCATTGGAAGTTTAATGCCACGTCATTATTAATGTTATCAATATTGTCATAAACTTAACAGACAAGAAGTATAAAGACTCATAAATACGAGTAAGTACTCTTCTTTCGCGCTGTGTACTCAATCTACTTTATTACTTTGTTCTTTCGAATGTTCTATCTCTTCACAAAGGTATTATTGCGGTGAACTCCCTTAGTTGGCTCTTACGACATCCACGGTGATCCATAGGTCGCTGGTTCATATCCGGCTCGAAGGATCAATGTTCGGGTTGGTACCGAAATAAAATGATAAAACTGATATTGTATAAAAACTGTTTTAATAACTTTATACTTACTGTAATTCTAATGATATGATAATGTGAGAACGCGTGTTGCCCTTGTTGGCTGAATGCGAACTAACTTTAATGCGTTATAAACAAAAATGCTGACAGCAGTAAAATGTACGTCGCTAGACCGTACACACGGAAAGAAAAGTGAGTGATGAATGTGTATTCTAAATCTGCCTTCGCACCCACGGACAGTAAGAGCAGATATGAGCAGGCAGTCGTTTTCTCAAATACAGAAAGTCAACGTCAATGGTCCGGCCGTCGACGAATTGACGGTCGTCGCCGACGAGTCCAAGGTCAATGCAGTGACACTATTGACAGCCGCCGCCTATAGGCCTCAGGCTGACATTGCTCTACCGTTAACAAAGTGCCGCTAATCTGTACGTGCTTTTGGGCTCATATCTCGAAGTTAAGATCGATTTATGGTGCAGTTTCGACGTTTCATGTATGAAAATCGGTCAAAAACAGAACATTAAGATGGATCTCATCCTTGAGATGTAATTATCAATACGATCCTAAGTAATATTTAAAATATTTCATTCAACAATGGCGCGTTCGACGTTCGTGAAACACTAATCGGCGTGGTCATGTAGTAAAGTCATGCGCATATGAGCATATCCGTGGCGCGCATACACTTCGCACAATACCTTTCTAAGCTCTTTCATTGTGTTCTTTGGGATGTGGGTTCTGTTACGTGATATAGTAGGCGCCACGTCACAGAATAGATAATAGTACTACATAATATTTAGCCACGTCAAGCTTTATAAAGTCTGGCACACGAAACATGAGCTTGGAAAAAAGCGGCAAATTCAAAAATTCTAGCTTTGGTGTCTACAGAAGGTAAAATATATTTTGATACTTGAAATATTCTAATATTTTTTTATTTATGTAGTAATCTAGAATGTAAAATTTGTGAAAGGATTGTCTTTTTTTCCTTTTTTGTCCAACTATATTCTACTCAATATAGTATAAAAAAGGAGTTGATACTTTTTTAAATTAAATATTAGGTAATGTTTAGTTTCAATGAACTTCCAACAATGAACCTTTTATAAGAAATCGCTGTATTTGGATTTCATGAATGTTAAAATTACTTAATATCTGTAATATTTCGACAGAAATTGAAAAAAAAATATTATGAAATTGTTTATTACAAAGTATCAAAATCACCATGTTGAACTAAACTACATGGGGACATTGTATCAGTGTTGTTACTTGAAAAAATGTCAGGTTCATCTTTCATTAACCAGACTCTATTTGCAATACGAAAGCCGCTCCTATTAAAAGCGTCATAAGAAGGCTGTCAAACAGTATAGCTTGATGCGGCGCTTACTGTACAAACATGGACTCGTGACGTCATGAACCAACTGAGCCGGAAGGAAACTTTCTGCGCGCGACCAGTACATCCCCCTCTTCTTGTCAAAAGGCTAGCAGTGGTCATAAATAATGATTCTTTAATAAGTCTATAAAATATCCATATTTTATTGTTATTTTTATGAGAAGCATTTTTTATGAATTAAGTATTTTTTATGAAAAGGCAATCAAATTGAAAAAGCTAAGAAATATCAAAATAAAGAGTCAATTTTAAAAGGGTCCGAGACAGAGGGCTGACTGAACTGAAAGTATCTGAAAGTGCGCATAAAAGGCGGTTACTATAATATATCCGAAGAAAGTCGATGTAATGTAAAAGGGTAGCGGTTGTTTACGTGATATATTTACATATTAAAGCCGGGAATTGGACCCGTCACGGAATTTTGACCGCGGTCAGTGCGGTTAAAGGTACACGCTTTATTTTCGAAACAAAAAGTGAAAAAAATTACCGGCTGGATTGAGCAGTAATAAAACGCACCAAAGGCGAATAACAACAATATGGTTAATTGTTTTGTTTTTGCTCATAATAATACCTGACATGTTCACAAATTCAAAAATAAAAAAGTATGGGTGGTTATTGATATATACTCGTCCCATTATATTGTTTTTGTGGGCCGCAAAAGCTGGAGCCCGCAGAATTTTATTATTCTATGCAATAAACATAATCTAAAACATATTCTGGAAATGAAACTATTTTCACACTTATTGTTCTATCACTGAAGTATCATTTATGTATTGAATTATACGGTTTCAAGGAAGATGATGATATAGTTAACTTATTTTTGATTTAGTGCTTACTGACTACTACTAAATGATTTCGATGTCATGTTTCGTAGTGAGTAAATTGGCATTGATGCGAATCAATAATAAAATGATAATATAATTTTGTGATGTTTCATGTTTTATGATGTTTTCACTAAATAATATTAACATTAAAATCAACATTACGATTCAACGGAGCATTAATAAAAAGCACGCCTACGCCAAAGTCGTTTACCTACTCACCATTATCTCATTAATTATTACGAGAATGAAAAAATAATATCTATAAAATTTCACCTTTTCCTTCCTCCCAAAGGAGACCCTCACCAAAATAATATTAAAAATTGTGTTACGTTCCCGTAAACGTTCCACAAATTATTTTTTGTTTTAAGTAAAATACTTCTGCGTCCTTCGTAAATTAAAAATGCCATTAGAATTTTACGTTTATTAAACAGAGCCAAATGAACTGCACAGAGGAAAAACGTTAAAGTTCGAGTAATTTTTGAATCGATTTAAAGTTGAGCTGTCAGAAAAAATCTCACCTGAGCCATGCCTGTGCTGGAAGCTTGTTATTAATTCTTAATTTGCTGTTCATTTTACTTTGAAAAGAAGAATTTATAATTTGACTACACGAGCTAAGAATTATGCCACGTCATCTACGCAGGTACCTCTGTAATTCCTATACTGCCGAGCAGGAGTGCGTAACGGAACAGCGAACTACGAAAGTACGAAGAACGAAAGTTCGAAAGATCACAGTTACGACAAACTGATAGTCGAAAGATTGGTTTTGCGATGAACGAAAGTGCGAAAGATCATAGTTACGACACAAATTTGAAGAGTCGAAAACTTGACATCTTATGTCAAAAGTTGGCAACGTACACTGGGGTTCTTGCAGAGGTAGTAGATTTGCAAATATCACAGAAACCACATAGACACGGGAGACACACAAGGAGTTAAAAAAGCCATCATTGCAAAATTCACAATTCCCAACACTCCCAACAGCCCACCAAACCGTCTCGCCACTCTCCAAATAAAAGCTAACGGGGTCGGATCAAATTAATTTTATTATGTACCTACCGTTTCGCCATAAATAAGCTTTAGTCATGCCATGAGGTTGCATATAATGGCTTTATTATCATAATTTCACACAAAATAAATGGACCGTATTCGTGATTCGCCCCCACTAATATTGCTGAAAAATGCGACCACCACGTAATCTTGGTACATGATTTGTCGGTATGCCATTAACTGAAATGCGGATATGATGACAGTGATTCGGTTTTGGTAATTGTGTTTTTAATCGATGGTTACCTCGCCATGGGAATGCCTGCAGCATTGCCGCTGCTTTTGGTACCTGAAATAAAATAAACAATTTGTTATTGTCATATCAAACTTCACTTACGGAAACAGGTCATTAATATCAAGAATCAAAAGCAAGAACCTCAAGATTGTTATTTTCTAAAATAAGCTAACTTTATGAAATAATAATTTGGGGGAGGCCTGTATCCAACTATGGGCGTCTCTTAGCTGTCATAGTCATCAATACTAATATTATAAAGAGGGAAGATTTGATTGTTTGTTTGTTTGTATTGAATAGGCTCCGAAACTAAGTCTAAACTAAACCGATTTGAAAAATTCTTTCACATTGAGAATCCTACGTTATCCCTGATAAACATAGGTTATAAAATTATTTTTTCCTACGGGAAAACATAAAATTCCCACAGGAAAAAAAAAATTACGCGGGCGAAGCTGCGAGCGGAAAGCTAGTATTAGATTATGAAATAATACTAAATCAATGTTCGTTTAATATAAGGGGGGTGGGGGGGGGGGGGGGGGGGATATCTCTTTGGAGGTCTTTATATACCTTTTTAGCGACTTGTACTTGTGGTAATAACATTAATGCAAAAGTACATTTTAGAACCTGATTATTGAGGTATTTTTATACAACAAAGTGGGCAAATAAGCAGGCTAACCACAGAACACAGAAAGAGATCTATGAGGCTAACCACCTATGGTTCGTACCCACAAGGGCAGGGAAAGCACCGGCGGGTTTTAGTGGGTATGCCTTGCATATACCTAACGGCGCTCAAAAAGAAGCGCTCTCTAGCCCCGCCCCGTTGACCTCAAATTGACATAAAATGAAAGATCATGCTCGGCCGTTCGAACACTTCGGCCATCGAGACACGACGCCGATTGGATTTTTGTTGCACGCTTAGAGGTCATTAACGTACCTTGTTAATTTTGTTTGTTATTGTAATATAATGTTAGAGGTTTATTGTTATTTCCAAGCTGCTATTATAAGAAATGTGGGTAATTGATAAATAAAAGATTCAAGCAAAATATTTTCATATCTCTACTATGTATGAAGTTATTAACACTTATCAGTTTAGAGAATAATAAACCTTTCTTTGTAACCTGTTATTACAAGCAATAGTCATTCTACTGATGTAATTAAATATTATATAATATAAAAAAAAACAGTTATGATAAACTAAAAGGAGCTCGGTGGCGAAGTGGTTCGAACGCTTTGGTTTCGATGTTGAAAACAAAGCAACCTTCGTTTTGGTTCGACTTTAGATGGGTGACCAAAACTTTGTAATCTCGAGTTCTTTCTTGAATGAGATGAAATCTTCTCGTATGAGATTTCTGGCGGCCATTACGCACAAACATAGTCCACTACAGGTTGAGGAGTCCAATAATCTTGCACAGGTCAACGTTAAGGCAATCAAGGGTCAGGTAGACGAAGCAATGGTCAATATTCACAAGATCCGATAAGCGCGCTAACGTCAAATAGGTAGTTCGTCCGCAAAATTAAAAAAGGGATACGTCACGAAGCACGAAGGGAATGCAGATTGCAACTAAAGAGTATTGCTTTTCTAATAGGCCAAAACTTTAAGAATAAAATTGCGGAAGTGTCCGCGATAGTACATTGCCCACTTGCACCTTTTCATTTCAGCAGCCCAGTGGTATTAAAGCGATAGATCGCTAATTCACTGCTTGACCTATGTATATTAAAATTAGATGGATTTTGAATAGGTATTGTTAAAAAATCTTGAGAAATCTCCCGTATTGCCAACAAATTTTATAATTTTTATTAATATAGTGATAGATAGATAGATATCTATGTAATATTTCGAAACGCTACCATTTCTTAATAGAAATATCTGTAAACATCAATACCATATAAGGATCTCATTATGAGTACGAAAGGAAACCAGTATAAATATAAATTCTACGATTATTATCTTATTCACAAACGCAGAGTAAAATGAATCTAACTACACCATCATAAAGACGTAAACGGTACTTGATTGTTCATTTACGCTGTGCGTGGCATGCCAATATTAAGAACGCATTTCCACCGGCACTTGCGACCTTTATCTACTTAAAATACATTTACGCAACAAAAATAATATGAATGAAGTAGTAATATTACCGAATAATTGATCTAGACTTGAAACAACCGTACACTACACACTACACACAGCAACACGCCAGACTACGTTCTGGACGTTGAGACCACTATCTCGCTCGTAATAGCGACGGATTTCGTAATGAGAATGGAAAGCTTGATGTGTTGCTGACTGTACAAACTAGATGTTACCCGCGACTTGTCTGCTTGGAATTCTGTTATACGGTATACCGCGGGTTTGGTAAAATCATTAGATAGGTTTTTAGTACTCGTCAATACGAATCAAACGAGCCCAAACTCGATGAGGTTGTGTCGTTTTATTGCGTAGTTCCTATGGCCACCTTCTAGCTCCAGCATTAGATCAGCTCCATGTCAAAATTTCGGTTCAATCTAATATTCCGCATTGTATTTACACACACCGACACGTCACACGTCAGACTATAAATTAAATCTTGAGACGTGGTGCAAACGAAAAGTTTGACGTGTTGTTTACTGCACTTACAATATCTCGAAATAACATTCACATTACATTCAATTCGGTAAGGTAATTAAGGAGATGAACGTAAACAAAATTGTGATAGTTAAATTATTGATGAAAGAAACGCGTCAGATTAGAATTAAAACCAATTAGCGTTACAATGTTTATCCTTAACAAATCTTGCACAAACATCACAACGTGGCCACACCATTAAGAAAACAATCAAGCATTTACAAAATAGCAATTCCATTGAGAACATCCTAATACCTCATACGGCACCTAATATTCATTTGGAGCTCACCAAACCTCTTATAATTCCGGAGAAATTCGTTCCGGTGTCAGGCCAAAATGTTTTTTCGGTGTCAGCAATAAGGTTGGTTATGGGAGGGTGCTGTGCCGCGTCCTTAATTCAAGAAACACTCGGCGAGGACTCATTAGTGTTGTAACATTTGAGACAATCCCGGTTTTCCTTGAGCTGGCCGTGTGCCTATTGTTTCGTATGGTTTTACATTCCTAATCACTGTACGGGTTCGGCGTAAACGTTTCAATGTTGAATTTAGATCATTTGTATGAAAACAAACTAGGTTTATTATATAAGAGATCTTTCCATGTTGATCTTTGTCTACAAATTTACTCGCATTAAAACATTTCTGTATAGCAGGTAGCAGGCAACTTATATCAATCACAATTCAAAATTTAACTAAAATTAAGTATTCTATTATTGATATCTACCATTCATTTTGTAAAGTATTTTCAAACTATATCGATTTAAAATATATATATTGTATATAAAAAATATTCAACCTGTTACCTAAATGTTATTCAGTCGTCTACATCAGTGATTTGATGCCAAATCGATGAAGCTAAATGACCTTCTGAACCAAGAAATTTATGTTTGATGGCATTGTTAAATTTTATTGAATGCAACATTCAGACAGATTACAGAATACCATCAATAGGTTTAATGTTGTGTTTGTAACAATTGAAATTATTTACTTAAACCCAATAGTAAAGTAACATAAAGATATGTTGAAATAAATAAATATATTGTACATTTAACTATCTAATACGGTCAAAAAATACTGTGAAAACAAAAATAAAAATGAACAAACTTTTGTAAAAATAACTAAATAATATCAATTGTGGCATTACGAGTAGCTATCTGGTTGAATGACAGAATGGACTCCACAGTGATACTATAATAATTTGCTTTATCAAGACTAAAAAATAATACGCTGTTAAAATAATACGTCAGTAGGTATTCAAAAATGTTTATTCAACTATGACATCAATAAGTCTGTCTAAACATACATTATTGTTAATTGCGTATGCTTTTAAACACATCTTTAAAATTTAGTAAGACTACATCTTGAAGACTTTTGCGCCTAATTATTTGATTATGCCATCAAAAATAACATCTTAATTCCAGCCAGTTTTCTGAATTGCTATTAGTGCCTTTCCTTTACTCATTATACAAGGAGAAAGAAATGGAATTATAACAATTCAGAAAACTGCCCGAAATTAAGACGTCATAATACACCCCCAGGCCTTATACTAATGATTAGTATGAGGCCTGGGGGTGTATTACTGTAGGGTGTACTAGTACCATTGATTAGTAACTAATCAATGGTACTACTGACACAAAGGCCAAAATTCAACATGACAGTCCTACAAAAGAAATTTTTTAATGAAAAACGTAATTATATTATCGTTTTTACATACGTTTAATTTTCTGGGAATATGTATCATTATTTTGTCAAATAAGATTTCCAATTTTCAACTTTAGCTCATTGGGTGTAAAGCTTGAATTCTTGAGCACGTATTATCCGCATATTCAATCTCGATTCCCGGCAGGGAACACTCGACTACGTCTCATTACTCTTGTAACATTTGAAGTGATTCTCGAGGTTTGTGCCTGGCAATGCTGAAGGAAATTATTGAATTGTCTCTTCCGTTTTTATTAGTTCCAGTTTAAATTCATTTTTATACAATTGTTTTATTCTCACTTTCCAATTATAGTGTAACTTTTCATAATGTGCACACACATACAAGTAGTAAATATGCCTAATTTTGTCGAGGAAAGATGTATTTTTTAAATATTTTCGTATTCTACAATTAGGTGTATCATTTGAACATATTTGAAATGTTAGATAAAGCGGAATTTTTATGAAAAAGTGAACGAAAAAATGGATTTGTTCCTCAATTTTCATTTTATTTGTGCGTGTTGCCAGTGAAGAGGTACAGAACTGAGACATGGCCGCTTAGACAAAGGCTTAAATTCACTCAAAGAGCAATGGAGAGGCCTATGCTCGGGGTTTCCCTACGTGATCGCATCAGAAATATCCATTGAAGAACTAGAGTCCCCGACTTGTCCCAAAGAATTACGAACCTTACGTGACAGTGGTCAATTTTCTAATGTTATAATGTGTAGATTTCCCTCTTTACACTTTAATTTACAATACTAAAATTTTCTTATTTTAAATGAACCGCTTGTATCTTATTTGTTTCATGTTAAAAAACGAATCAATCTGGAATGACTATTTTAATTGTCCGGTTATAAATCACCAGTCGATGCTCAATATTCACTACTCACAAAACTACAGGCAATTTAAATAGCTCACATCCGAAATTCGCCCCTCAGTTGGAATTAGAAATCATAATAATCGTACGTCTGAAACTAAAGGATAAGGTTGTGTCTGTAGCTCGTGAAACAATGATTCTTAAGAATTTAGTGCGCCTCTTATTGCTGATATCTTCGATATCACTTGTGTTTGGTCAATTAGGCAGGGATGTCCTCCGAACATTGGGAAGAGGCAGTGATATCGGGAACGTGCTATTCGGCGACGACCTCGATCGGGTTACCATCAGAATTTTCTCAAACTTTAACAACGAGAGTGATAGAAGATTCTTTCGAACAACACTTCCTTGGTTAGTGGACAACATTGGCGACAGACTGAGAATAAAGTACAACTTCAGGAGTAGCGGAAGGAGCGTCGGTCCCAGGATGTGTGCTTTAAGGTCAATGGAGCAAAGTACGTATTTGCAGAGTGAGTTCTTGAGATGCGAGGCTGAAGGGTCGCCGATGTCGCGATGCATGGATCAGGCAGGCATCAACAATAGAACACATAGTCGCTGTATAAGAGAGCGAGTGAACGATTACGTGAGGAACTCCCAAAACAACTTCGATACACTAATTGCTGATGGAACGCCGATAGTTCTGATGAACAGGAGAGAGTTGCTGACTAATAATCCTACTAGATTGATTAGACTCGTCTGTCAAAGGTTCGGTAGGACGAAGCCTGCAGGCTGTTTGAGAACAAGTCCATTCCCCGATTCTACGAACTAGTTGGTATTTAGATTTGGCATTTGCTTTGCTATACTTACTTTGTTTTAACATCTAATTAGGTGTTAAGAGAAAAAGTGAAATTATTTTCGACGCTTCGTGAGGTTGTTTATTATTTAAAATAAATATATATATTGTCAATTTTATATTTATTTGTCGATTTTATATAATTAACAACGTTTAGTGCTTTAATATAAGGTTTCTAAATTTTTCGCTGAAATTGTTACACAAAATAATCTCTCGTTTATACCGCATATTTTTGTTAATAATAGAAATACGGACTGTTGAATAAACAAAGGTCTAACACAGAGTTATAAAATATATTATAGTTTGTTATGTTTTAAACGTTGGAACTGATAACATTTAATTTATTAATTAATGTTTAAGTTTCAAAAAGAATAAATAAAGATAGAAAACATTCTGTCTATTCAACAGTTTTCCCTGTAATGTTTATTGTATGTACAAAAAATGTTCTTCCTGGACCACTAGAAATAATTGCTTGTTATTACGACGTCATTACCATAGAAATCTTTTGTTTCAAAAAATTTGACCGAGCGTGACTTCCCTCTTCCGGGACCTGCTGAGGGCGTGATTCAAATTATTCTACTTTATAATTATCAAACTAATGCGTAAAATTATTGTTAACCGAGATTAACACGTGATTAAATGATAATATGTAATGTCTTCATTCTTACGATTTCAATTTGAATTAAAAATCGAATGAAATGATTCTCTTTGTCTTTTATTTTTTCCGTATAAAACGAATATCGTACTAGGCTCCATATTATTAACACGATATTCACGTTACTTTTTAGATAGATAGATAGATAGAACTTTATTTGGACTACAGACACACACACATAACAAATATAATACAAAAAGATGTAAAGCAAAAATGAGGAAAAAAACCACTATTATACAAACTCAATCATGACAAAAATGTAGAACATGACAAAGAAAAACAAAGACAAAAGTATGTAAACATACCTGTCCGCTATACAAAGTCACAAGTTACGTATGTGTGCTGCAGCAACACAAAAAGACTATAGCTCAGCGTCAATATTTGCTCATTGAGCAATGAACAAATCGCTGATTTTCAGCTACAACCCAAGGGAACCAAGGGTAGGACACTCAGTTGACGTGCTGTTATTTAGTAATTGCAACTACCTATATACGTGCTATTTAAAAGAGAATATATTACATATAAATACCATGTCATCTTATACTTTATGGAAATTGGTGATTTATTGAAACAATAATTATAGAAAAAATGTAAATAATAAATAAAAGAATAGGAATAATAATATGATTTTACAAAAAAGTTTACCAGCATTCAAAACCTAAGCAAAAGAAATTCCTTTTTTTTGGGAATCAAGGAGTAAATTTTTTATCTCGTTTTTAAATGTTTGCTTAGATTTTAAGGCTCGTATGGACGGAGAAATATTATTCCAAAACTTTGTTGCGTGGTAGCGAAAGCTGCCATATTACATACCTAATTGTAACATTTAGTGCAACGGACCGTTAAAGTGAGTCATCATTAGGTACATATCATCTCAGCCACGATACGCCCACTGTTGGATAAAGGCCTCACCCAAGGATCGAACCGATCGGTCCTATGCTTCTCGCATCCAGCGGCTTCCCACGACCTTTACTAGATCGTCGGTCTACCTTGTGAGGGGCCTGCCAATGCTGAGCCACCCGATACGCAGCCGCTACTCGAGGACCTTTCTGCCCCAAGGCCTTCAGTCACGAGCTATGTGCCCTGCCCACTGACACTTACCGTTTTATAACAAAACATGGTCTAAACTTAGTCCTGGTTTAAACTAGAAGTAAGTTGACGTTGTCTCTCTCTATGTATATTGACACTAGTGAAAGCGCGCTAGGTTTAAACAAAGACTAACTTTAGACCAGGTTTTGTAATAACACCGTTAAGGTTCACAGTTCTTTGGGCGATGTCGGTATCTTTAGTTCTTCTATGGATCTCATCATTTCTGATTCGATCATGTCGAGAAACTCCGAGCATTGTCCGCTTCATTGCCCTTTGAGTGACCTCGAGCCATCTTATGAGACCCTTGTAAGCGGCCACGTTTCCGTTCCGTATGTCATTACTACATACAGCAATCCACTTCACATCTTCACGTAGTAACAAGCACCAATCGAAGACTTTCATCTTGAGACAAATGAGTTGTTTGGTTTAAACATGTACAACAAATTGAAATGAATACAATAAATCAGGATTCGGTCCTGCTACATCTTCAATACACCGTGTAGATGCCACGACCACCGATATTTCACCCAAGGCGAATAAAACATTAATTGTATTGAAGTGAACATGAAAGCATGACACAGATGTTGTTATGTAATTGAATGCTGTGAAATATAAAACTAACACGACTGAACGAAATGTGTATCAACGTGAAAGCAACTACTGTAATCAAAACTGATCTCATTTAATACAGTTCTGCTTGTTGAACACATCAAATGCTATCGATATCAACTTCCTGGCAACCGTTATTGATGTAATTATCAATCAAAGCGCTCACGAATCGGAATAAACAATGAGTTGTAATTATAATTTTTCAATATCATCGTAATTGAAGTGAAGGATGTACAGCCGGCTTCAAAAGTAGATAACCATCTTAGTGCAATGTCTTAACAACTATTAACAATGCAATATAGGTGTAACCATACTAAATAAAAGGAATGGTTGTTGTGACATGGTACTAAATCTGCTATAAATGCTTATCTAGTTTTGAAGCCGGCCGGCTGTACATACCTAAAATCAAATCGATCTATTCGTGGATATATTGTGGTCTGTCTGGTCTCTCAGAGTGAAATCTCTCCAAAATTTCCCTTTTTTCTTCTATTACAATTATTTGTATTATTTTTAGTTAATACACAATTCTTAGCTAGCCTAATACTAATATAATAATGAATACTTTATTGTTTAAGAATAAAATCCACAAAAAAGAAAAATGATGGAAAAAAACAAATGGCGGCCTTATTGCCAAAGCAGCAATCTCTATCAGCCAACCGATGGGTATAGAAGAGATTGAATTGTAGAAAGTATAATGACGGGTAAGATATCAAAATACTTAAGACAGCAAAGATAAAAAAATACGATTGATGTCTATACGATGTTGGATTAGGATAACATTTAAACACAATAGTTGAGAGTTATACAAGTGAGGTATCCTGAGATCGTTCAGACTTGGCTAGATTTTTGTTCCGTGGCCTCTATTTATGATAGCCTGATAGTCCAACTAGTAAACAATTGTTTTTGAAATAGTTATATCGAAAGCGTTAAGTAGTTGCAGAGTTTACGTCCCCTTCTTGGTGACTGATATTAAATGAAACAATTAGTCAGTCATAAAAAGGCGCAAAAATCTGCAATCAAAGGTCATCATCATAGGCAATTGCGATTATTCATTCTAAAGCATCAGAGAATGCATTTTAAAGCCCATGTGGACGTATGGAACTAAGTGGCTTGGCCAGCCACTCAGATGTGGAAATACTGCAGCCTTTCTAAAATAAAGCCCTGAAAATATTGAGCAGTGCACCTTGGTTCACGAAAAATAATGAAATGGATGACTACCTGAAAATCGCACTTATTAGGGAAGACAGAAAGATCCTGTACGATGCACAAAAAAGGCTCAAGCCACACCAAAACCTACTCGCAGTCACTCTTCTTGACTCCAGAGATTCCATTTTCCGGCTGAAAAGAAAGAGGATTGCCTCAACCTAATCCTGACTATAAAAAATGAGTTGATGCATCAGAGGATGCGGCAAACTCGAACTGTCAGTATTAAATGCACATTGATAGCTATGATTCAATGGCTGTTGGCAAATAGACAAAATTAATTGATATAATAATAATCCTTGATCGATGACGATCGATTGATTGAATATGGGCACGATGAGATGGGTTCTTTTTGGGTTAATTTAGCGGCCATAATGGTTTATAGCATTTTTCATATATTAGTTAATACAAAAATTCTAAAGGATTTAATAATATGAAGCGGAATCTACTTTAGACATCCAAAAAATTATATTAACTATAAAATTTTAATCGTTACGACATGAGCTTCTAAAGTTATATCACTTCAACGCAAACCCTTTAGCGAAGCCACATAAAACAGAACAGCAAATGAACATATTCTACCTAATCATTGCTTTTTTAAACCGCGAAGAAACTTTTCATCACGCGACAACACCATCCCATCCCGCATCCCATTTCGTAACTCGTCTGAGAGCACTTCGCAAAAGAATCACTTCAAACAAGTCGCATTAGCAAATGTCTTCTACGAATAGTCTCTTTGTAGTAATCGCAAAAGGATTATTTCGAGAGCCCTCCGTTCGAAAGGAGTTCTTTTCTAAACGGGCCAGAGTACAATGTCGGTTGTGTTCTGCAAGTCCTCAAAAGAAACATACTTCTCGTTATGGAGATTCTCGCATGATACGTAACGTTGAAGATGTTTGAGAGACATCTGGAGCGTGCGTGAGCGGTCATAGGTAGGTGATAAGTGCGCATGAACCTGCGGCCGTACCGCCTAACTCAAAGCGATCACTCGCTATCGTTATCGTGACATTAGAACAATAGTTTTAATGTCACGTGACATTTGAACTATTGTTCTAATGTCACGAAAGCGATAGCAAGTGATCGCTATGAGTTAGGCGGTAGCCCCCCTGTTCATACGATCATTCTATCCAGATAGATTTTTCTCTATCCATTCACCTGCCTCCGTAGTCTGGTAGTCGAGACCACCTGGTATTTTTTTATACTACTGAGTTGGCAAACTATAGCGCATGTGTGTCTTGTGAAATTCGCAGCAAATCTGCAACTCCGTCAAGAACCGAAGTGTACGTTGCCAACTTGCGACATAAGATGTAAAGTCACGATACCCAGTAATTTCACTGGTATATCTTAGCCTTCAAAGCGGAACACGGCAATGCAAGCACTGCTGCTTTGCGGCAGAAATAGGTAAGACCGAGGTACCCAAGCAGGCGATGCTGGTACAGTCTCCCTTCGGTAAACCTGATTTATCTGAAGACCCGGGATTCGTTTCCCCATGGGGGCAGAAGTCTGCTTGATTTGTTTGGTAATACGGCAGCCCAACTGGCTAGTCACCAAGCGTCTCACTGTGTTATTAGAATTGTTGTGTACGACCATTAGAGGTAAGATAGCCACTTCCTCAGTTATTGAGGAGAAGCTCGCTTACATCTGAGACCTTATATTCACTTACCATCAGGTGGCACCAAGGCCAACAGCTTCCCTGCTGTGTAAAAAAAATCCACACGCTGCCGCCCGGGCCAGTATGTACTGGCCCGCGAGTGGGGAACGATGAGAATAAATTCAATATACCTAGTTTGTTTTCATATTTCTTGATGATAATCGAATATTAACATATATCGAACACGTTCAGTTGTGTACTGATAGTTGATGACTATATATATATTATGCAGTTAATAAGTTTTTAGAAAACTAATGTTTTTGCAGTTTTTGATGAGTTTTCGAACATAATAAACAGCACAACAAAATCGCGAAAAAACGTTGTCAACATACTACTTACTTTTAATCTGACGTAGCCAGTTTAAATAGTATGCTTTGCTGAAACCTCTGTGGTTGTTAATTTTTTATTATACGCTTTTTTCGGGGCTTATCATTATTTACCTGGCCGTTTGCATGTCTCCGTAGAGTCAGCAAAATGGTCTAGGTATATTTTACCATTTAAACGGCAAAGGTAGATAAAATAATTTCTACGTAAGTATATTTGAAACTAAAGAGGCTTTATCCAATTTAAAACTCCTTTGATAACTTGTTTCATAAGATAATGTAAACACTTATACCATCTACATCAGAAACATTTTCGTTTCTCGTTTTACTTATTTGTACTGTGATAATATTTGCTTATTCTTCAAGAGCAAGCAAAACACTCCTTGCGTACGAATGGTATAAGACACCCACCACAAATATATAGTTGCCGTTCATTACAAAAGCTCCTGTACGAAACGATGACGGTAAAATCTAACGTTATAACCGTTCAAGTACAATACTTTTGTATGCTCAAACTCAAAAATCTTTATTCAATTGTATATATGTGCGTTCAGCCTCACCTCGTCTCGCCCCGCCTTGTGGGTTTCAGAAATGCAGTAAGTGTTCAAGTATTGAAAAACGGATCCTGATGACGTCATATAATGCGGCGCGTTCGGCGCGTGCGGATATGTGCGATCAGCTTTACAGGCACTTATTGACGTCAAAAAAAACATAAAAATCTTAAACCAAGAGTCATGTCCTTTTTTATTATTCACACCATTCACACCAGGAAAGCTGTTCTTAGTTAAATTGTCCATCACCGAACTATACCGACAGTTCCCTTCATCAATCGCGGTTTACTGTTTCTTTTTCTTTACTATTTGTAATAGGAAAAAGCCTCCTTTCTGGTGCATGGAGAAGCTTCTTTATTAGTCTCCTTTCTGGTGCATGGAGAAGCTTCTTTATTAGTCTCCTTTCTGGTGCATGGAGAAGCTTCTTTATTAGTCTCCTTTCTGGTGCATGGAGAAGCTTCTTTATTAGTCAACTAGCTTTCCGCTCGCAGCTTCGCCAGCGTTATTTTTTCCCGTGGGAATTTTATATTTTCCCGCAAGACTAATAATTTTGTATTCTATGTTCATCAAGGATAATGTAGGATTTTAAATTTGAAAGAATTTTTTCGGAGCCTATTCAATGCAAACATCACAATCAAATCTTTTTTCTTCATAATATTAGTGTGGACTAGCTGACTTGCCGAACTTCGTACCATTGCATTCAATGAATGAATGTCGTGTTAACTTTTATCTAATTTAGGATTTTATTGACGTAATAAAATGAAGATTAGATTAAGATTAGATCTTCTGTGTCGCGGCATTATCTATATAAGGAGATGTTCCCATCTATAGACGCACGCACAGCCGTAACCACTAATGGTAGAAACGTGAAATTAGGACAGTTGTTTTAATTCATAATCTTTTATTCAATTAAGATCAAGCAATTAAGATTGATTAATAACACAAAACAAACAATCCACCGGTAACCCTTAAGCTTTTTTTAAAACAAATGACAGTCATATTTATAGTGAAGTGAGCTGTCAATCGCGGAAGACCGCGGAGTTGTAAACCTAATTTATTAAATAAATCATTTTCTGAAAGTTTATTTTTTCGTGAATTATTCCAAGATCTTAATATTTATTCTGCTATTCCAGGCGGAGACGAATCCTACAAATCATTGATCATTAACTTCGGTCCAGCCGTTCTTGAGTCATAAATAGTGTTACTAACCCGACTTTGTTTTTATGTATATAGATTAGTCTTAGAGCATAGTCAGTGCTCTAAGAGATGAGTCAGTTTACTTACACTAGGCAAATCTGTAATCTGGACACCCCACATCAAAAAGTTTTACCTACGCAAATGGTCACTAGACCATTGAGTTAGTATAAAAACTCCCATACGATCGGCTTCAATATCTAATCCTATTCATCTGTGTATTTATTTACGGAGATAAAATTCTGACGTATTTTGTATGGAGCTAATGTCAAATAGATAGATTGAATACTGAAACCGGTCGAAAGTTTTTCTTTAAATACTACAGGGAAGCTCTTGGCCTTCATTTCAACTGATGGTAAGTGATGATAAGACGGAACATGCTTCACCTGGACTCCTCACCAACTGAGGAACTGGCTCTTACCTCTAATTATCGGGACACAACAATACTATTAACATTGTCACCAACTGAGGAACTGGCTGTCTTACCTCTCATTGTAGGAACACAACACCTATCAACATTGTTATTATGACGACAGACTTAGATAAGACGGCGGTAGCTAAACAGGCGGGCTCAGAAGCCCTACCACCAACCAAACCGAGAAGAAAAATTTCTGCCCTCATGGGGAATCGAACCCTGGACCTCCCGATCAACACCCAGTGGTCTCAATCACTACACCATGGAGGTGGTTACGTCTGGTTAAGTCTACTTTTACGACATCTAAGAGAAGAGAGCGATTACCGTGGCGGTGTGACACCGTCGCCGTATTCTTCTTAATTTTAAAGACTCGTATTCTTCTTAATTTTAAAAGGCATATTCCGTCTTGTATTAAAAGTTACCAAAATTTGGTGGTTGTCTTAAAGACTGTTCAACATGAATATTTCCCAGTTTTAAATAACTTAATCAGACTAAATTTACACTTTTAATGCAAATATCAGGACGAAGTTTCAAGGTTGAGATAAAAGCTCTTACACCGCAGCTTGCGCCTCGGAAAGCGTGTAATATAAATGAATAATAATACAGTAAAGCCCTGCCCATGTCTAATGGCCATCTAGTGACACAGATATATTATAGTATTTCTTTATTTAACGTAATAACAAATTATGATAAAAATTAACAACCATAGGTTTTTTAAATATTATTTATTAAATTTCACCTTAGACAGGGTTAAATTTTATTCTGTAAACAAATTTGAAAATAATTTTAAAAAATAGTATTGTAGAGATTAATATAAAAAAAATATTTTTAGAATAAGTTGCATTGACTGAATCTATACACGCGAGAATCTATATTCACGCGTTCATTGTGAGATTAGTGCATAGAAATTATAAATTTCACAACATAATAATTCTTTGTTTACCGTCGATTGGCTGTGTAGCTGATATTGAGTCGCTCCTGTTTTAGCTTCAGAGTGTTATCTAATCCTTTTTTTATTTTTTTTTATTTTAGTTATAATCACCACAGACTCGTGGTCCGTGCCTTTGTTATTTTCATTTATAATCCTTAAATGGTGTTGATTTCTATGGTGTGATCGATAGTCGATATCTAATAGATTTTATAGTATGTACAGCCGGCTTCAAAAGTAGATAAGCATTTTTAGCAGATTTAGTACCATGTCACACCAACTGTTCCTTTTATTTAGTATGGTTACACCTATTTTACATTGTTAATAGTTGGTGTGACATGGTACTAAAATGTTCATCTACTTTTGAAGCCGGCTGTACAATAATTTATTAATTAAGTATTAGGTTACAGCTGTAAAATTAGAATGTTAAAATTAAATTAAAATATTATTCTGTTTCAAATACACGCCAAATCTTTAGTGATGTTTATTTCGTATTAACAAATATTACTGCAAAAATTCATAGTTTTATGACGTATAAAATATTTTGTAGCGCAATAACTTTTTGCCCCACCTTTATGATTGTTTGGTAGACAATGCCTTAAGGCTTCCAATTGCACGATTTTTGTTATGCGTTAAAGGGTTAAAATAACTAAATAATGAAATGAATAACTTGCATAATAAGCTTTCAATAGAATTTTATTATTGTCACGCCATTGCATGGCAGAGAAATCAACTTAATCAACCCAAAATAGTGTGTTACGGAACACTGAAATCTCAAATAAACAACTCTAGGTTAGAGAGCCGAGTGTATCTTTCGCCGGGTAATTAAGTTCATAAATATTCTGATTTTATTATTTAACTGCGACCGCTGCTAACCCTACGAGTGCCCATAAACTGTGAACAAAAAGGTCCTACATTTACATTTGGTGTACAAACTTTTCGTATTTTTCAGTGTGGAAGCATGTAAGGGCGTATGCTTGACGATTGTTCAGAAGCACAATGTACAATATTTTAAACAGGAGAACTGTATGAACAACTTAAACGCATCTAAAGTCTACCCATTTTAAGTTTGTCTGTGGCGCTTTCAAGGGTTAAGGGTTTGCGAAGTGTCGTGTCACGTGTTATTTTAGAGTAACCTTTGTGAGAGTAACTGGTAAAACTCATGGACTTGATAATATGTACAGTAAGCTCCCATTCAAGCTTTACATATGCACTACGGAAACCGCCACTATAACGAGCGACATAAGAACGTTCCAAAGGTGTAACAGTACAGCTTGACAAGGACCTTACTGAGGCCTAATTCAGCTAATAAGCTACAGCCGAATCGAAACTGAACCGTTACGGTCGACCAATCGGAGCGCTTATATTGCCTTCCAACTGCTCGATGACGTGATAATGTGGCGTTCTGATTGGTCGATCGCAACGGTTCAGTTTCGATTCGGCTGTAGCTTATTAGCTGAATTGGGCCTCTGTTCCTTGTTATTTACCACAGGGATATTCTGTTCTAGCGTCGTCTACGCTAATCTTACCTATTTCTACCCCCAAGGAGCAGGCACTCCATTGCTGTTCCGGTTTGGAGGGTAAAACAGGCAGTAAAATTATTGGGTAATGTGACTTGACATCTTATATCACAACCTGGATACGTACATTGTGATCCTTGTAAATATTGTAAATATGTAAATCCTACAAGCACCAAAAACGGGGCGATGTCCTCCTTGACGTAGCCGTCAATGGCGAAAAACTGTCTAATTATGTTTTGAGCGGAGGTGGCTAGCAAATCCAAATTTGGTTTTAGCCACAAATGTAAAGACTATCATCATCATCATCGACCTACACTCGTCCACTGCTGGACATATGTCTCCCTTAATACACACCACTGCTCCCGATCTTCGGCTACTCTCAGCCCACTCCAGCCAGCCTACGTATATCGTCATCCCATTTTGTCGCAGGGCGTCCCAATACGTTTTCCGAGTCGCGGTCTCCACTCAAGAACTTCTACAATGACGACTACAATGGCCGCCAATTCTGCTGCTCACATGGCCAGCCCACTGCTACTTCAGCTTGCTAATTCGGTGGACTATGTCGACGATATTAGTTCTCTGTCGGATCTCATCATTTCTGATACGGTCTTTCAGAGATACTCTAAGTATAGCCCTTTCCATAGCAAATGTACTATAGGCCACTGTAATAGCAACATACCATCAGACGGGTGCTTGTTCACCAACTTAGATGTATAAAAATAGTAGTTTATGTGATAGGTTATTAAAACACGAGCGTGTGTTAAAAAATAAGCCGATAAGATAATTGTATCTGTTACATACACTACTTTATCTACACTCATACATTTATACATACATATCACGAAGTTAAATTTTTATCTAAGTCACTGTTAACATCAGATATTATAATAAATTGACATTGATTTATACACAGACAAAATGGCGCCAAATCTTCTATACTCAAAAGTCGAACCGATGCTTTAATGGTCATTATGTTATAGGTTGTTATCTGTGTTAAAAGTATGTCGATATATGTTCACCTTTCAGATCTTAATTCGAATATTAAAACATGAATGTAGGTTAAATAATTATGTAAATGTGCTTAATAATTTAACTTATTAATTAACGAGTAAGTATGCTCTACCTTTGGGCACGCGAAGTACACGCACTCGTGGCGTCTAATTAAATACATGTCAGTTTATGAATATAGCTTAATCCGTATTTGAAGTTACAAAAAACTAAGCTGAGCATAACATTTTAGTGTATTTATTAACTTAGAGAATATCAAAAGTTAGTAAATCCATTTCAAAAAATACCTAGTAATCAAACACTCCACCTAGGACTTTTGGATTAAGTATATCGTCCATAACTTTAAAAAAAATGTTTGAACGACCAAAAAGTTTTATGCAATTTTATAGCTGGCATATTCATAATCAGCACATCAGATTGAACATGAATATGTCATACAAAACTGCAAAACGATAGATAGATAGAAACTCTTTATTTTGCTTAAATAAAATAACACAAACAATGACAATACATACACAAAAAGCAAAAAAGGCGGCCTTATCGCCATAGGTCATCTCTACCAAACAAACAACCTTTCGATAGGACAAAGCATATGATCAAGTGGGTACTTTCAATAATACACTGCTACAAAATTTATACTTTAATACTGACATATAAAATACAAAAACATACTGCATAATAATAACAGAGTAAATATAATAGGTATATAAGTTCAATAGGGGGGGGGGGGGGGGTTAAAGGTCAATAAAGTTATGGTCGATAGAATCAAAAGTGCAAGGTGGCTTGATTTAGGTGTCCGGGAGTGTATATTGTAACACGGTTTTTCTTGAAATTTCATAAAACACTAATATCGTAAAAACACTTTGGTTTCACTGTTGTTTTTACACATAATTCACAACTAGAATCGTATCGTAATTACTGCACTCTTTGTCAAATAATTTCACAATATCAATGTCAACGTCATTTTTGAACGTGACATTTGCATTATATCTTTGGTCATTGTGCAATTTGTGCATAGACAAAATTAAACACTATAAATAACGTGTTGTTTATCCTGGCATAGTCTACAAGGATAGTGTTTTTTTCTTCCAAAATCCCGTGTCCCCCTTTAGGTGGGTCTATTTTCTGAAAATTCAGAATTTGCCATTTAGTCCGTTTGTTTTGATAACTTTTAGAGATATTTAATGAAACACATTTAAATTTATAGAAGAAATTAATAATAATAAAAATACAACATATATAATATATTTTAATTTTATACTATAATGTAATGTAGAATAACAAAAATCTGTAATATGTAAAGTATTAGGAATATAATAGGTATGTATGGGTATAAATATATATATGATGTATAAGCGTGTGTGTATTATATATAAACATGTAGGATAGTTACACTTTAGGTGCGCAACTCACCCTAGATATAGAGTAAAGTAGTCGGACTTATTGAGTTTAAAAAAAAAGATCAAAAAGAACCTTGAGTCTGTGATGATATAATTATAAAAAAAATATAGATCAAACTAAATAAAGATATTTAATAAGAGCCATTTAAATTGATAATTGATATTTACAGTCTCGTCGAGTAGAGTTCTAAAAGCGTTTACATTTTTGGTTATCGTTAATTCTTCATGACATTCTGTCTTATCCAACCAAACTTATAACTTTCGCTTAGAATACTTTACTTTTTGTATATTGTCGAACTTCGTAAGATGTGGTGACTGTGGGAAGCGACACCTAAGTCCGTCCTTAAGACATCTTGATGAATCACAATGAGAATTTTATAAGTTGTGTAATTGGTTGTGGTGGTATGGGTGTGATTCCTTTGCCTTGAAAAATCAATCGGACAAAATAGCGACTTGACTTGCTTGACGGACATGACTGACTGACTTGACGACAATAATATAATGTTATGTTGATATTCAAGACACTAATAATATTAAGACACTGCACTTGATACTGGCAGTTATGGTTGTTATCCTCTACGACTAATTGCCACTAATTAAACAAGAAGAGGAAGAAGAAGAAAAATCAATCTGTGAACGAAACGATAACTGGTCGACAAAATGGCGACTTGACCTATAGGACATGACTGACTGACTTGATGACAATAATAGTAGATTAGTAGCTAAGGGCTGTAAGGCATCAATTGCAGCCCGAGATAATTAGAACTATATTTCGAGGGTGGTGCTTACACTTGGTGCTTACACCCGAGCTAATTTCTTTGCTTTACATCTCGATTGTGAGGTAAGTAGGTCCTTATTGCCCCCAAATGGGGCTTGTAGGTGACCAATAAGCGCTCTAGGGTAATAATGTAGCTTGGAAAGCCCTAGGACGGTAAGTAATAAAAAAAACACTTCACTATTTCAAAAAGTTCGCGTACATCTAACCATCATACTGGCAATAAATTACTTACAGCCTCAGGGCTTTTCTAGCTACATTATTACCCTAGAGCGCTTATTGGTCACCTACAAGCCCCATTTGGGGGTAATAAGGACCTACTTACCGAACATGAGAGATGTAAAATAATGTTAGCTCAATATTCAAGACACTAATAATACTAATGCACTCGACTTGACACTGGCAGTTATGGTTGTTATCCTCTACCACCAATTGCCACTAATTAAATAAGAAGAGGAAGCGTGAACCTTTGTGTTTTGTCGTTGCGGAATCGATCAATGACGAGAGAAATTTAATCTGGGGGCACAACAGTGCCCCCGCCAAGTCGAGCGCGAAGCAAACACTGCCGTACCATCCTTTACTGGAACCATTTCACCGCATTTTCAGGCCCCTATTTGAGAACCTTTGGATAAGACCAGAACGCAAAAATTTTCGTCATCAAGTAAGCTATAATCACATACTTAAAATTCAAAATTTCAAGTCTCTAAGTCATTTAGTTCCGAAGTTAAGCGAATGCAAAATTTCGCATTTATGACACTCACTCACTCACTCACTCATGATCATCAAAATAGAACTAGTACTTCCCATAAACTCAAAGAGCTGAAATTTGGTACAGAGTTAGGGTTTAATGGCCACATACAGGGAAAACTATAAAAACTAGGATAATCGAAGATCTGGAGTACCTGGTGACCCTGATTAGAAAACACAAGAGCCCAACCAAACTATTAGAGATATCGACATACCGCCTTTACAAAAAATATTCAACTTGGTAGGCCGCTTTCAATAAAGAAAAGAAAAAAGAAATGAAAGATTTGTAATATTAAAAAAACTACCCCTAAAAAGAAAAAAACTGTGTCAAATATGAAAATCTAATAAAATAAATCAATAGGCTCACGTTTCTACAAAAAGAAGTGAAATCCCACCAAAAACATTCTGTAAAAAAACTAGCCAAGTCTTGATGGAGCTGCTTGTTTATCTCTAAAAAGTAATGAAATCTAGACAAAGTCGTGCCAAGTCTAAGTCCTTACTGCGATTTCTTTTTTATTATAGTTAATGTTGTGTGACTTGGTCGTTGAACATTCTTTATACGTTAGTGGGTACAAATCAACGGCCAAGTCACACAACATTACTGATATTGATTACAGAAGTATTTATCATATTTTCTGCGTGGTGTTCGAGGTTTGGTTTTCAGCTCGAGATCAAGGCTCAGGTCTTTTACATCCTCTATTTCATGAAAAAAAAAACTGATAGTAAGCGGCATCTTAGTGGGATCAATGAATATATTGAATAACAATTACACATTTCCTGTTAGATTAAAAATTTTCCCCATATAAAGTTTCACATCACAGTTCGGCAAATAACTCACAAATTTAGCTATTTTCTTTGGATTAATGGTAATAATTGTTACAAAATAGGTTCTCTTCCCTCTATTTATACTTTTATAATACAACAAATAAGCAAATTTAATAATTTATTCAAAATTATGTTTGGAATGCAATGTTTATTACATAAAGTTGTATTGACTGAGATTCCTTCAGAACACAGTGTTATAGACTCTCTGAACCTAAGATCATAGGCATATTTACATATATTTTAACTTAATACTGTGCTATGAATCTTCAGGTCAGTTCCCATAGGGCTTGGCTGCCTGGACTTTTTCAGTCCTAATAACAACGAGAAAAAAAACCAATAACTGAAATAATTACCAACTTATAAGGAAGAATTCTCTGGAAGTAATCCAATAAATAAAGTACAGTATCATTGACCCGTGATCGCAAAGTCCAATGTACGATATTTTAACAACCGCTCTTGGTGTACATCATTAGCCCCTATTTGCTGTTGTACCTAATTTACACTTACTTAAATATTGAAAAGGTACCATGCCAAAATTGATCTAACAATCCTGAACGCTCTGTATGTTAACAGATTATATTGATTTATATACCTGCATAGGAGATGTATGTATAATTTATGAAAGTAGAGTTTTGAACGAATCTAAGGAACAATTTTTTTTTATTTCGAACTTTAAATTTTAACCATTTGGCTAAACTTTAAAGTTCGAAATAAAAAAAACAACGTTTAGGGGAGAACAGGCGTGATGAAAATCATATTATTCTTAAAGGAAATATTTAAGAAAATTAAATATACCTAATTCAAATAATAATGGTATGAAAAAAAAATTAAAATTATAAAAATTCTTGAAAATTAAATTAATATTAAGTAAAATAGATTTGTATTTCAATACAAATACAACTAACTAGCTTTTCGCTCGCGACTTCGCCCGCGCTATTTTTGTTTTGCGCTGTAGGAATTTTATATGTTCTTGTGGGGAAAATAATTTTGTAGCCTATTATATAGCAGATTTACTTTACGTAGCTTCGTCTGCTTTGTTTTTTGTTTTGCCGTGGGAATTTCACATTTTCCCGTAGGAAATATCATTTAGTATCCCATGTTACTGAGGGATAACGTGGCATTCTAATGGTCAAAGAATTTATCTAATCGGTCCAGTAGTTACGAAGCCTATTCAATACAAACATACAAATCTTTCCTCTTTATAATATTAGTAGATAATATGGCTCAAAAACACAAGAAAATATTTTTTTTGATTCAGATTTTAAGAATTCGAATTAACTAAACTTTTTATGAACATAATTTCCTGTAAAGCTAATGTAATGTATGTACTAAATCCCAATAACTATATTCATAAATCTAATCGTAACTATTACACTCTTCCCATGTTGAGTGTGTACTTAAAAAAGTAACTATCACGTTCCATCATCGTCCCCAGTTATAGAAACTGGCCCCACTCCAACTCAGCGGAAACAAAACCTAATCCTATGTAAATTAAGTCCAACATTAATTAACACCGCGCAGGCGACGCAATAATTCAGTCCTGTAGCACCCGACGCGTGTCACATTTGTACACTTCAAAAACAGGTGTATTTGTCTTTCCCCGCCTTCCCTCGCCAAGGCAGCGAATGGAGCACAAGTTTTTTGCAACAATATGTTACAAGCAATGTATTAACGGGTGAAGTTTGCAGCCAAAAGAAGCAGTCGATATAACACAACCAATTTAATATGATTAGGCAATTCAGCTTGCGGAACGTGAGAAATACTTTTCATTACTCATACTCTGACAGTAGGTCTGAAGTTGCCCGAGGAGCGGGTTGAAAGTAATACTTTTCAGCCCTAGGGAGAATCACTTTCAACTGACAGCTGCTGTCAAATTTTTAAAAAGAAACTAGTTCTCTTTTCACATTTTTATTGAACCACGTTCCGACTTTCTATACAGCCACTCAATTACAGCGCGGTGTAAAATTGAAATAACATAATGTTAAGTATTTTAAGAATTTATTTGTTAAATGACTTTATTGTAATTTATTTTTAACTATTTCTTTAAAATATCATAGATTTGGGCGAAATATTTACCATTTTTTAAATTATGAAAATGAAAAATAATGGCTGAATAGCTGGCCGGCCACACTGTTATGACGTTAACGAAAACAAAAATAAAAGAAATCACAATAATGACTTTTTCATTTTCAGGTCAGTTTTTTTACATAAGTATAGTTCTGAAAATTATACATTGCGGCCTTAGGGCCGACATGTTGTTCAAAAAACGAATTTATTATTTGTCATAGGCGGCCATGGACAAAATATTCATTTAAATTCCAACACAGCCACATCAAGTGTATTAAAAAAACTCTTACAGCCACACAGGTATACTAATAAATAAATAAACTCGCTGAAAACTTTCTAAGCAAATCAAATATGATAAATTTATTTAATAAATTTATTTGATTAATAATTTTTGGAAGTATTTTTAAGAAACTAATTTAAAGGTCACAAATACATATTGGCATTTATAGCGTTTGTGCTAATGTCATCAACCAAAAATATATATTTTTTGGAATACCTATAAGCCTCGTTTTGCTTTCCTCGCATTCGATTTGAAAAGTAGATCGTTCGATTCGGGTGAAGACACCCATTTCAGCCCCTATAAATAGTAGATTTTATGCCGAGTGCATAAAGCAAGTCGTTTTTATCCGAGATCGTTATAGATGAAGAAGTCGAGGATAAAAATGATTTGTGCACGAGTTATAAACTCTGCTTTTCACTTCGATTGCGAGAAAATAAAACAGTACATAACATACTAACATTTATTCTATGCTATAACACTCCACAGTGTTGAAGGCTGCAGTTTTTTCGATAACTCATCAAAGTAACTTAAAAGAACACTTTCAGCGAATGTATTCACTTGTTTTTCTTTCCTCCAGCTTAGAAATTTGTCATAAGTTTTCATATATATTTGCCGAGATTTTGGCGGCAACATTTCTTGCACCACTTTTTGTGCGTTTATTTCCATTAAAGTATTAGGAGTAAGTTCTAAATCTTCTTCTTCACTTGACATTTTTAAAATTTAGTTAATTCAACAATAACTGAGAAAATTCAATACGAAAATTTCACGGCTTCTTTCCCGCTACTTTACTTTTTTTAATTTTTGTGCATGATTTTCGGGCAAAGAATAAAATATATACAGCCTACTCTTAAATTATTTTGGAATATTGTTTTTTTTAGTGATGAATATGTCTTGATATTTAGATACTTTTTCGTATTATCTTATTATAAACCAAAAATGCAAATAGGGAAGGATATATTATAAATTAGCAAGTTTTATCTGTGCACAATTTATTATGTTTGGCTGCATGGTCTAAATGGTCACTGTCTTAGTATAGATACATTTAAAAAGCTACTTTTTTGCCCTTGTGCATTCTGCATAAAGTAGTACTTTTTCGAGCATGAGAAGTGAAAACAATATATTATTCTCTCCTACAATAAGTTATGGCGCGCACCTCCTTGTGGCTTAATGAGGGATCTTATATCATAAAAAAAAGTTTAAATAAATTCAATTCAAATTCAAAAATATTTATTCAACATAGGCCTTTACAGACACTTATTGACGTCAAAACAAAGCAAAACGATCTAATTTAATGCAATCATATTAACCTTGTATGTGCATACATCCTGAATATACTCAAGATGTCTGCAAATACAAGTAGGAATGGAAAAAAAAAGTTGACTCTACACATGTTCGGAAATTGGGAGAGCCTTCTCGAGAAAGTATATACTAATACATTTTCACTAAGTCAGCTATAACCGATTATATCCCAATTTCATCCTGCAAACGCCTCGATTGCGGCGACACCGACACTTCACACTTTCGACACTTCGGGTCTCGCAAGCAAGTCCGTCGTCTCCAGATCTACTGATTAGTAGTAGATTCTACGTTAATGAAATCAATATTGCCGTCTTACCTCTCTATCACTATGACAACACACTAGTGCTGCCCAAATTCGGTTTTGGTCTTGCAGTCTTGCGAGACTTGCTGCAAGACCGAGTTCTAGACCAACATCAAGACTAACCCATGCAATATTTGAGCAAGACTTGTAACGAGGTGCTATATTCTAGATATATAGTACCTCGATGCATTCCCGCCTAACTTGACTGCATTTTGAACTGTATGTTTATGTCTTAATGACATTCTGTTCTTCCGTCATTCAGTTGCCGATATCAAGACTCAAAAGAATACGATGATTTTTGCCCAGTTATGTTATTGCCCAGTTAAGGAAGTGATACACAATTTTTCTTATTTGTACTTTAATATAGACATAAGTCCACTAAAAACTATTATTTATGTAACTTAAATATATTTTCTAAAGGAACATCAGTCACTAGTCTCAATATTTTTGAACATATAAAAATAAAAAACATAAAAATAAACGTCTAAAATCACAATAATTGCCCAGTAGACATAGTAATTGCCAACTGTCAAAGATAGTTATTGCTTACACTTTCACCTTTGGATAATTAAAATTTGAGATCTCGTCTTGCTTTCAGTAAATTCAAATATTAAAATAGTTCTTCACAATCAGAATTAGTATCATCACCTGTATCATTGACCTGGTAACAAAAGTGACATAAAAACAACATCATATCAGCATCGTCAGGAATGTTATTTTTATGACTGAAAAACATTTTGCAAATTCGTAAATTCGTAAAATATTTCGGTAGTCATACAACCATTATCCGATTTCCCAATACCCCACCCTTCTGGTAAGACTCGCATACCTTTTCAGGTACTCTCTGATAGGGATATACAATAAATGGGCAACAAATGTCACCAGCAGCTGAAAATGTGGATAAAGCTGTTAAAGATTCTTTTGCGTTAGAGTGATCAATATTGTAAACATTTTTGCTTCCCTTTTCAGCTATAACGAGATTGGAACTTACGCAAATTTGAAAATTGGTTTCATCCGCATTAAAAATGCGATCAGGTTGATTGAGAATCTTGACCAATCCTTTTTCATCTGCGTAAGCACGAATTTCATCAAACCAGCCTCTTATATCTTGAGCTGGCTTTAGTTTACTCCTTCAGATGCCCTTACACTTAATTTTGGGTGTCTTTTTAAAAAAGCTTTCCACCATCCAATACCAGGCCTATTATTTAAAAACGGATTAGGTCTTGGATTGTCCACAAGAAACTTTTGTACATACACTGTCTAAAATATTATCCTTATTTTTTGGAAAGCCCTTATGAGCCGAATTTAAGATCCAATCTTCTAGAAGAGCTTCTACATTAGGAGTCAAAATAGGCGACGGCCCCAGACTAGTCTTATGACCCGGATTCCGTTTGTAAAACCTAAGTGTGGACCTCGGTATACCATATTTTTGTGCTATTTGTCGATCCGATAGCTGCTGTGTATTATTTTGAACCTCAGCGATATCTTTTTCGAGGTATTCTTTAGTGTATTTCAATTTAGCTGTTTTTGGCATTCTGAAAGGTAGCATTAATTTTTAGTTAAAAAAGATAAATTCAAAAATATACATACATTGCCCGGGCCATAACTGTATCAATTGCCATGGACAATAACTATAAAATAATATGGCAATGACTATAATTGTTAAAATTTTAATGCAGTGATTACCCACCCCCTTTAAAACTTATATGAAAGAAGTAACGGTTTTAACGACATGTCACACATATACTAAAACTACTCTTTTAACATATAATTTAATTTCATAATACAAAACCCCAAGGAATACTAGCAAACATTGCAGATTCTGAACGCTGTTCTTAATTTTTTTATAAGAAACATACTTTTTCTGAAGAGCTGCACACTTGCTAAACTAAAACCGACCATGATACCATAATCAAAACAAATGTTGCCAGTTTATGAATTAAAGAGCTACTATAAGCATAATATTGCCATTTTTTTAATAATTAATTTGATCTAATTCCTTTAGAAGTTACTAAAAAATGTGTTTTTAGTTAGCGTTGGCAATCACCGTATGCTGGGCAATGACTATAGCGGTTACCTATGTAAGTAGTACCTTTTCTTTATATTCATAATAATTTGTTGTAACGGTGGAAAGTAATATATTAACAGTGACGTAATCCTGGTACCTCATTTATTATTTATTTATTTATTTAATACAGTATAAGTTTCACAGCGCAAACCAATTACTTATACCTACATTAAAACACGATAAATTTTACAATAAAAAAAAATAAACAAAATGTGGAAAGAAACAGAACAGAATGTCAATTAAGCAAAAATTACAAACAAAACAACATCAATCAAAATTGTCAAAATCAAATTAATATAGAACAATTAAAAATGTGTTAATATAAAAATGTCAAAAACAAAACAATGACCCATAGGTACATAAAAAGAGCAGCAAATTTTCAAACAATATAAAACAAAATGTGGAATAAAAATAGAATATCAAGTAAAATAAAATAAAATGTCAAATAAGTAAAATGTCAAATAAAATAATGTCACATAAGTAAAATGTCAAATAAAATAATGTCAAATAAAATAATGTCAAATAAGTAACATGTTAAATAAAATAATATTAACGGCCCTACTTCCCTTACCACTGCACCACTGCGTCGCTGAACCTCACCACGTTACGTCTGTAACCAGTGTTGCCAGATTTTTTCCACCTTCCCCCCCAAATACATTTAAAAAACCCCTAGTTTCTCCAGTTTGGTTGATAAAAAACCTCTGACTATTTTGGCCATATCATATACATAAGCTTTCTAATATTGACAATAAAAAACTTAGAAGTTTTCTTCAAATTACCTATTTTAATTTATTTCACATACATAGCCGTGTGTCTGTCGATTCGGATTTTTCGTTATAAATGTCTGTGTGAGGCTGTGGAAAACAGTCTTTTAGCCGGAATTATGATAAACAAGACAGTTCAATGGTAACATAATGTGTTGCCAGCTAATACTCGTAAGTTTTAGTGTCCCATTCATTCTATTTGGTGAATAAATTGTCGGTCTTGTCTGATATAAAAAGGAATTTGCCATTTGGTTAGAATAGTAGAAAACCTTCAGAAAATCCCCTAGATAAATTTCGTGATATCAAAACCTCCAAAAAACCTCAAAGACCTGCAAAAACCCCTAGGATTTAGGGAAATCCTCTGAATTTGGCAACACTGTCTGTAACGTCCTTAGCTCGTCCGTCCGTACGTCTTGCTCAAATCTTGCATGGATCAGCCTTGCTCTTGGTCTTGCTATAATTAGCCCGATCTTGGTCTTGCGGCAAGAGACCAAGACCGATTTTGGGCAACACAACAACACACCGATTCCCTGCCCAAAATCTATATAAAATTAGCCGACCCGGCCACGCGATGCTGTGTCTCAGTAGTATATTAGATCAGTGTTGTTCTAAGCTTCCTAATGTAGTCAATTTAAATTATACTTAATACACGAAATATTAAAAAATCTCGACTATTATGACGTAAACATAAACACATTTGACGTAGAATCGCAGACGTATAAACCAGCATTTACCAAATAGGTCTGTAAAAACATTAATTTTATTAGTTTTAACATATTTAGAAAAATAGTAATGGTAACTATGTTAAGGGCCCATGGCGCGAAAAATAGCAAAAAGGCCGTTGGCGTTTTTGATATTTTACGTTAACGTTCCAGTTAACTGACCGGGAAAAAATAAATTTAAATTCTTAAATTATGTATCTACACAAACACCGTCACCATTTTTCAAATTTACATACCATTTCGTTAAAAAATAGCATCAATTTTACTTAAAATTTAGGTTACACCCACATACCGTTCGTGATTTTTAGCTGCATTAATTAACCCTATTATATTTTAGCTTAACAAATATATAGAACAAAGTTAAGCAAAACACTGACACCGTGGTATTTTTCTAAATTATCGTACATTGATTTTTATTTGAATTTTTTAACATACATTTATCGATGTTCTTACAAATACTTGGCTCGGGCGCGTCGAAATTCAGTGTGCAATCAAGACTCGAAGTGAGAGCACGTCGCTTTGAGCTAGCTCCCGGTCGCGTAATTATTTGTGTATGTATACGACGCGAAGTCCTACGGAGTAATCGGAGAAGTTGATAACTAACAATTTTGTTATTTGTGGCTGCTGTACGAAAAACCTTCAACCTTTTTACAAGCTTTTATTTATCTTTTGCATGTTCGGGTCTAATCTTGCGAGTTAAATTTGACTCACTTCCCGGTTTCCGATTAAGCTGAAATTTTGCATGCATATGTATAAATATATTATGATGACGACATGGAGCTGATCTGATGTTGGAGCTGAAGGGTGGCCATAGGAACTCCGCAATAAAACGACATAGCCCCATCGAGTTTGGGCTCGTTTGATTCGTATTGACGAGAACTTTGATCCTATATGGTAACCAGGGTCTGATGCTGGATCTGGAAGTTTGCCATAGGAACTCCGCAATCAAACAATGCAACCCCATCGAGTTTGGGCTCGTTTGATTCATATTGACGAGTACTTTGGACCTATGTGGTAACCAGGGTTTGATGCTGGAGCTGGAAGGTACCCATAGGAACTCCGCAATAAAAGAACACAACCCCATCGAGTTTGGGCTCGTTTGATTCGTATTGACGAGTACTTTGGACCTATGTGGTAACCAGGGTCTGATGCTGGAGCTGGAAGGTGGCCATAGGAACTCCGCAATCAAACAACGCAACCCCATCGAGTATGGGCTCGTTTGATTCGTATTGACGAGTACTTTGGTCCTATGTGGTAAGCAGGGTCTGATGCTGGAGCTGGAAGGTAGCCAAAGGAACTCCGCAATAAAACGACAGAACCCCGTCGAGTTTGGGCTCGTTTGATTCGTATTAACGAGTACTTTGGTCCTATATGGTAACCAGGGTCTGACCCTGGAACTGGAAGGTGGCCATAAGAACTCCGCAATCAAACAACGCAACCCCATCGAGTTTGGGCTCGTTTGATTCGTATTGACGAGTACTTTGGACCTATGTGGTAACCAGGGTCTGATGCTGAAGTTGGAAGGTGGCCAAAGGAACTCCGAAATAAAACGACGCAACCCCATCGAGTTTGGGCTTGCTTGATTCGTATTGACTAGTACTTTGGTCCTATATGATTTTTCTTGATGAGCACTTTGAGCCTAGCCTAGATAATATCCTTACGCAAACCCATCAATTTCTTTTGTGCGACCTTCCCCAATTTAGGTGTCAAATGAAAGAGCTTGAATTGTAGAATGAATTGTAGAATATAGTATATTCTGAAAGACAATCTAATCCAAGATGGCCGCCGTCACAAATTGACAGATTATTTTTATGTACAATCCCCACAATATGGGCCTGTATATAGGGTATCAAATGAAAGTTCGTAAAATACAGTACACCATGAAAAAAACTAAAACAAGATGGCCGCTATCACAAAAGATTTTTTAAAACAAGCTTTTATTTTAATGCCCTAAAAAAAGAAAATAAACTTTAATTTATTTTTTTATTACAATCTAGCGAATGGCTTCAATGCACTAAAAAGTGCGTTGAGCACAAGAAAATATTCATTTCATATTTGTTTATTACTAAATTATTATATGTATATTATATAAAATAATTGTAGATACAACTAACAATAAAGTACTCGGTAGTCATTAAAATATTTCGTATTATTTGAGCAATTAGTTTAAAAAAAGTTTTTTTAAAAACAAGCTTATATTATAATGCCTTAAAAGAGGAAAATAAACTTTAATTTAATTCAAGATATATTTTCTTATAAAAATATAAAAGCTTGTCCCGAGAATTAGGATAAACAATAAAACAATTTAACTTGATTATTATATTTATTTTTTTGTAATAAATAACGTTTTGTACAGCATTGTTATACACACATGACAATGCTGTGCAGTCCTGAAATTTAAATGCATATATGATCCCTTTTTTGAAAAACTCGAATCCGTTATAACTGCTGCCTCACGGAAACTCGGTGTCCTGAACAAGGTGTGTAGGTATTTTGCGCCGGACCAACTATGCCTGTTGTATAAAACTCAGGTTAGGTCTTGCGTGGAATATTGCTCGCACTCCGGCTCCGCTCAGTACCTCCTCGATGCTCTGGACAGATTGCAGCGTCGCGCTATTCGAATAATTGGCGATGTAGAGGCAACTAACAAACTCGAGCCTCTATAACTTCGTCGTGACATCGCCTCTCTTAGCGCTTTTTACCGAATGTTCCACGGGGAATGCTCTGAAGAGCTCTTTAACCTTATCCCTCCCTCTCCATTCCTTAACAGAAAAACGAGTAAGGGTCTACGGAGTCATCCTTACACTGTATCCTCCTTTTCACACCGTACCAAGAAATTCCAAGATTCCTTCTTCTTTTTTTTATTGCTACTAAGTTGGCAAAAAAGCAAACTGCCTACCTGATGGTAAGTGGTAACAGTCACCTATAATACATGTGGCTCCTGTGACATTCGCAGTAAAACTGCAACCCCCACAAAGGCCACGTTGCCAACTTGTGACTTAAGATGTAAAGTCACGGTACCCAGTAATTTCAGTGCCATATCTTACCCTTCAAACCGGAACACAGCAATGCAAGCACTGCTGCTTTGCGGCAGAAATAGGTAAGACGGAGGTACCCAAGCACACGACCTGGGTACAGAGTCCCCCTCCGGTAAGTCTTCTGTCGTTCATCCCACACTTGGAATTCTCTACCTGCGCACGTGTTTCCTCCATCCTACAACATGGGTTCCTTCAAAAGAGGTGTGAAAAACATCTTTTAGGCCGGCAAGGGGCGGGCAGGTTGGATAGTGGATGTCCTCCCTCCTCTATCTGTCAACTCATTTGGGCCTCTTTCACCGCTTAACATCAGGCGGGATGGGGTCATTTGCCAGGCCCTCCATAAAAAAAACTGTTTAAGTACCTTGCCCGTATGTATTTACTTGGTAAGCCTTAAATAAATAAATATTGGTAATTCTATGAAAAAAATATTTGTTTTTTATAAAATAGGTAAATCTTGCGACAAGCTTTTATATTTTATTAAAAACTAGCTGTGCCGGCGAACTACGTTTCGCCATAATAACGGCGAACTTACGTTTCGCCATAATAAAAAATAGTTTACGACTTATTCTCAGACCTACTGAATATACACAAAAAAAATCATAAAGATCGGTCAAGCCGTTTCGGAGGAGTTTGGTAACAAACACTGTGACACGAGAATTTTATATATTAGATGTATCATGTAATAAATTAAAATTTATTTTAGTCTTATTAGGGCTTTAAAATAAAATCCTAGTGTGGGGTGACGTTTTTTTTTAAATCTCTTTACTATTAATTTAAATTTTATCATTTTGTAACCGCATGGCCGCCATTACGAAACTCGACCAAAGTACTCGTCATTACGAAACAAACGAGCCCAAACTCGATGGGCTTGTGTCGTTTTATTGCGGAGTTCCTATGGTCACCTTCCAGTTCCAGCATCACACCCTGGTTACCATATAAGATCAAAGTACTCGTCAATACGAATCAAACGAGCCCAAACTCGATGGGGCTGTGTCGTTTTATTGCGGAGGTCCTATGGCCACCTTCCAGCTCCAGCATCAAACCCTGGTTACCATATAGAACCAAAGTCCTCGTCATTACGAATCAAACGAGCCCAAACTCGATAGGGTTATGTCGTTTTATGGCGGAGGTCCTATGGCCACCTCCCAGCTCCAGCATCAGACCCTGGTTAACATATAGGACCAAAGTACTCGTCAATATGAATCAAACGAGCCCAAACTCGATAGGATTATGTCGTTTTATTGCGGAGGTCCTATGACCACCTTCCAGCTCCAGCATCAGACCCTGGTTACCATATAGGACCAAAGCACTCGTCATTACGAATCAAACGAGCCCAAACTCGATAGGGTTATGTCGTTTTATGGCGGAGGTCCTATGGCCACCTCCCAGCTCCAGCATCAGACCCTGGTTAACATATAGGACCAAAGTACTCGTCAATATGAATCAAACGAGCCTAAACTCGATAGGGTTGCGTCGTTTTATTGCGGAGTTCCTATGGCCACCTTCCAACTCCAGCATCAGACCCTGGTTACCATATAGGACCAAAGTACTCGTCAATACGAATCAAACGAGCCTAAACTCGATGGGGTTGTGTCGTTTTATTGCGGAGTTCCTATGGCTACCTTCCAGCTTCAGCATCAAACCCTGGTTACCACATAGGACCAAAGTACTGGTCAATACGAATCAAACGAGCCCAAACTCGATGGGGTTGTGTCGTTTTATTGAAGAGTGCCTGTGGCCACCTTTCAGCTCCAGCATCAGATCCTGGTTAGCATATAGGATCAAAGTACTCGTCAATCCGAATCAAACGAGCCTAAACTCGATGGGGTTGCGTCGTTTTATTACGGAGTTCCTATGGCCACCGTCCAGTTCCTTCATCAGATCAGCTCCATGTTATCATAATATTGCATTGTCACGATATACATATTATTATGTGCAAAATTTCAGCCCAATCGAAAACCGAGAAGTGGTCAAATCTACATTATATATACAGTGCAAGCTAAATAAAAGCTTGTAAAAATAAAAGTTGATTAAACACATCCCTGTATTTACTATAGTATAACACAGTAAATAATAAACACCTATTAAATTCAAAATTAACATCTACGATATTTTGCTAGGCGGCCGTACCGATTGGTGCCGATTGCGCGACCGAGTTTGCTTGTGTGCGTGAGCGACGCACACAAACAGAGACTAGAGAAATTTACCTAAACTAGCTCGGGCTCGCGCGGATGGTGGGCCCTTAAGAAAATCTCAATCATAACTCCTTACGTGCCACTTGAGCGGCGTCCGAAGCTCCCTTAAAATAAGAGCGACATTAATGCAGTTAATGTGGCATTAATCACATGTCAAATGATAATTGACGTTTGAGTATACGATTTTGGTTCATTTTTGTTGATAAAAAGACCTTAAAGTTAAGACCGTCTCTAAAATTAAGTAGCTGTTTATGTTTGTTTTGAGTATGAGTTAAGTTGCTCTCAACTATTTGAGCAGCTCATAAATATCAGTGTCGTTTGAGTATTCGGCCGTTAGGTACACAATTTCACTTACACGTAAGTAATGTATATCGTTTTTACTTTCACTCCAAAGTGACATGATATTATCGCTATTTCTGTTTTTCGTCTATAGCGATACTATCGCACACATAGACATTTCCGTAGACGTGGCAGACGCCACGTGGACGCTATGCTTAGCTATGTCAAAATAAGAGACAAATGGCGTCGTGACATTGTGTTATAATGTTTTGTTTTGTGATTATAATTAAAAATAACTGCTAATCGGACAAGAACAATGGTAAAGTGCTGTGCCCCGAAGTGTAACGCATCATATAATAAAACTTCAAAAATTACAATAAAAGTAAATTAATATTGTTTGTGTGTGAGTAATGGGTAAAGTAAGGGTAAAGTTGCCACGCTTTTTGAACGATACGTTTAGTCTGCTTCCTTTTATACATCTGTGCGTAGAATAGACTATAGCGTAAAGAAATCGAAACAACGTCATCTACTGGATGATCAGGATAACCAAGTTAAATGTGTCGATAAGTGCGATGATTTAACTCACACCGCCATCTGTTGAAAGTTATAGAACTAACAAAAATTACAAAACATTTAATTGGCAATAATAACTGAATATTGAGGTCAGTAACCGAGACAAGAACTATCCTATCTTTTAAGTTGGACCAAATTACAGTAAGGTAAATTTCATCAAAATCAGTTAAGTGGTTTCGGAGTTTATCCCGGACAAACATTGTGACGCGAGACGGGAGAATTTATCGTGGAATACCTAAATTAATACTTTGTCTGCTTTGCATAGCGTAAAATGCATCCAAGATTTTCGATCCTAATAACGAAAATTACCCTTTGCAAAGCCTTACTGTACTATCGCGAGCTCTTCCGCCTGACCATTTAAAAATTTATTCGCTTGAATCGTGCGGAAGCGCCGGGCTACGCTCCCTTAAGTTTTGGCCTATTAGAAAAGAAATACTCTTTCTCTCTCTAATCGGCGTTGGGGGGTTCCTCGGCGGCTCGGCGGCAGGCCGAAGAAGAATCTTTTATTTCATTATTCCATGTCTATTCGAGGTCGACGGGGTGGGGCTAGAGAGCGCTAGTGCAAACGAAAATGAGCGTAGCCGTGATCAGGCGGAACTGCGCGCGATAGTACCTACCAATTTCAAATTACGCAGATATTTATATTATTGTAAGCATATTTGTCTTCCCAACGCACACATTTTTTATTACCTAAAAACAAATTATAAATGTATGCTTAACCATAAAAATAGGCGTTTAAGCTTACATAGAAAATAAAGTCGACGGTGTTTATGAAAGCCCAGTTAGCGGTGCACGCTTACGTGTTTTTACACGTCACCACTGTCAGCCGACACGGAACGGAGTAATTACATCAGAGTTACGGCTATGAATATGTAGGCGGGAAGGTTGTGAGCCGGGCAATGAAAATGCTGCCATCAAAACACGAATAAAAGTTCAGATTTACGACTGAGCATATTTTGAACCGGGACTTAAAATTACAGATTATAATTATGTTAAAATTCTCATTGTTTAATGTTACTTGGTTGGTGTGGAATGGTGTTGCTTATACGCGTTTCTGTCTGCGCTTATACGCGCTACCTGTCATGACTTACGGTGCCAAAACGTGGACACTTACACTGGGGCTAGTCCACAAATTCAAAGTCGCTCAGCGAGCTATGGAGCGAGCTATGTTAGGAGTTTCTTTGAAGGATAAAATCCGAGGTTATCCGGAAAAGGACTGGAGTCACCGACATAGCTCGCAGGATAAGCAAACTGAAGTGGCAGTGGGCTGGCCACATCTGTCGAAGGACCGATGGCCGTTGGAGCAGACGTGTCCTAGAGTGGAGACCGCGAATCGGCAAACGTAGTGTAGGACGTCCTGCAGCTAGGTGGACCGATGACCTGAGAAAGGTAGCAGGGATAGACTGGATGCGGAAGGCGGAGGACAGAGTGTTGTGGCGCAGGTTGGGAGAAGCCTATGTCCAGCAGTGGACTGCGATAGACTGATTGATTGATTAATATGCGTTGCAAACCTTGGGGCTGATAAACAAACGTGAGAGTACAAGTTTGTAGTTTGAAAGTATAATATAACACCATAACACCGAGATGCAACCATTATGCAACTGACGCATATGACCGACAACTGATAATAGTCATACATACTCCCAGCTGCACGCGTCAGTTGCAAGTCACTTACACGTGATTATAAAAGAAAAAGAAGAAGAAAGAGAAGGCATGCCCTATTCAATACCTAATAACCTCTTTAGTTTTCATCATAATTAGATTGTTCTTCATAATATGTACATAGATTATTATTAAACATTAATAAAAATTAAACCCTATCTATACATATTCCCCGATCAATTTACCTAACATGCTATTTAGCATAACCAAATAATAAAAAGTAAATTGATAAGATTTACCTTTCGTATCGTAACCCATCTACAACTTTCTGAAGTGAAGACAACCGGGCAATATGTTTGATAAGTAACAATGTCAGTTAAAACTTTAACGTGTAAGTATAGGTGAAACTTGGAGCTTGTTATGAGGGTTTGACATCTTGGCAAACAATTAGCCAAGTTCAACGAGCTAAGGATAATGTTAATAACCCACTATAGATCAATCGACTACACACGCCACGATACAATCGGCGAACATCAAACTTTAGCACTTCGTCATGTTGAGAACAACGTTAAACTTAGCTCATGCTGAGTATTGGCCAAGCTGATGTTGTAAATGTTTTCTTAGTAGTGATAAAGCAATCGATCGTTTACATCGTTTATTTTTCAATTTCGTTTAAGCCAGAGATTACGTAGTAACTATTATCTAATCTGTGGCAGAGACTAGCACTCGGTATTAGTCTATGGAATTGGACACGGGTGTGTACGGATTTTCTGAGGCTCACTTCAATGGAAGGTGGTGAAGAAAACGCAGAAATATTCAATCAAATTTGCAACCCCCACAAGAATCACGGTGTACGTTGACAAATTGTGACATAAGATGTAAAGTCGCAGTAACCAGTAATTTACTTCAAACCGGAACACAGTGCAAGCACTGCTGCTTTGCAGCAGAAATAGGTAAGACGGAGGTGCTCAAGCAGGCGACCCTAGTACAGAGTCTCCCTCTGGTCTGAGACTTATTTTCAGACCTACCAAATATACACAAAAAAAATATATAAAAATCCAACAAGCCGTTTCTGAAGAGTTCTATAACAAACACTGTGAGACGAGATTTTTATATATTAGATAGGAAATAAATGATATTCTAGTGGAAGCGAACGCGAACCTCTTTCGTCGTCACAGGCGCTATAGTATAATACTGATTACCGCAAATGTTATTTGTTAAACAAGAGATCAATCTCAAGAGCAACATATACCAGACATAAGTATAAAATGTAAGCAGACATATCACACACATCAAAATTTTGTAACTTCGGCAGAACGTTAAGTTAACTGAAATATACGAAATATTTCAGTTAACTTGACGTCAGATTTTACGGGATTTTGTAAATGGAGTCTTCCGCCAATGATTTTTCCACTAGGGATGCTGTAACGTGAGGTCTTAATGTCAAAGGCATGTTTATTTTGCAGTCAAATCTGTCATCTAAAAAGTATTCTGTGCGGACTGTGAACTATAGGCCTAGGTATATTAAATAAATAGAAAACATGCAAACTTCGAAAACATTTTGCATTTCCAAAGTAGTTACACAGATCAATATAATTTTGACTCGCCAGTGGCGTCAGCTAGTGAGAATAAAATAGAAAGCCCTCACTGAACCAACTTCAAAGAACTCCCGAACAACCATATGAGTTAAACTTCACCGTACAACTGTAATTCAAAAAGCGAATTGTGCAGCGACCGTGCACGCACAAACTATGCCAACTCGCTTTTAAGAGATGCACTCTGTCCAAGCGGTTAGAAATTACTTATTACGCTTTGGTAAAATTTGATAGAAACATCATACTAGTCATCAATACTCTCGTACATTTACTTTGACTTAATCCTTACTAATGGATAATAAATGGATGATACTAGCGACTCTGGCACCTATCTATCTCTAAATAGTGATAGTTTCGTAAGTATCATTACCAGAATATCAGCACCAGACATCATCGATATTTATTGGTTTGGTCTGCGGAAATATGACCACGTGTCTGAATTTCGTAGAAAGCTCAAGTGGTTGCCCATTCGCCTTAGCGGGAATGCTCATATTCTCACCTTATTATACAGGGTGTCCCAGAAGCCGACGTCAAGCCGAAAGCAGGTGATAACTCATATATGTTATCAGAAAAATATTTAAAAAAATCTAAGTCACCTATTTTAAAAAAAATCTAGCATTAAAAAAAATGGATAAAATTTACACCCTGTGACGGTTTTTTCACTGTTGTTACTACAATTCTTGACCTTTCTAAACATTTTCTTTTGTTTTGTAATCCTGAATAATGTTTCTGTATACTCTAATATAAAATTTAAAGCCAGCTGCTCCAAATTAGAAGAATATGCCATTTTTATCTAAATTAAATATTCAAAATTAATTTTTCGCATAGGTTTAACAAGCTGTACTGAAAAAAAAACTTACTATGCGAGTTTGGCAAGTAACTGCAAAAGTTGGCGCATTCAATAAGGATTCCAAAATGGTATGATACTTGGTAGATAATTTCTACGATTGCAGACAATATTTTTTTTCCAAAAACAAGCAGTTTTGAACAAATTTTTCTTATGTACTTAAAATTTATTCTAATGTACCCATGGTTTGCTTTAAGGCCGTAACTTTAACATTCTAGTTTAAGTGAGACCTGGAGAGTCATTTTACGAAGTGTGAGAGAGACAGATAGTGAAATAAATTAAATATACAAAAATTGTTTAACATAATTTATTTAAATGTCAAGATTTACAACAGGTGTTCGAACTGTCTTCCTTCAGCTCTAATGCAGGCTCGACATCTTCTTAAAAAAGATCGGGCTATCAAGCGGGCGAATCTTCCATTATTAACAAAATCATTTGCTTCTATTATTCTTTGCCGTAGGTCAGTCACAGTTTCGATTGGCTTTGCGTAAACTTTTTCTTTCACCGCTCCCCAGTAAAAGAAATCTAATGGATTTAAATCTGGGGAACGGGCTGGCCACGAGATAGTACCAGATCGTTCTATCCATCTGCCTGGGTATTCCTCATCGAGATATTCTCTTACTGAGCTGGCATAGTGAGCTGGGCAACCATCTTGTTGAAACCACATATCTCCCAGAATATTAAGTGGCACATCTTCCAGTAGATTTGGTAAATCATTTTGTAAAAAATGTAAATAAACTTCACCAGTCAAGGCGTCTGGCAGCTCAAAAGGACCTATTATTTGTCCATTTAAAATTCCGGTCCACATATTCACTTTAAATCGATATTGTGATCTATCTTGCCTCATCAAATGAGGATTTTCGATATGCCACTCATGTAAGTTGTGTAGGTTCATGTAACCATCTTTTTTAAATGTCGACTCATCTGACCATAAAATTTTTTCGATGAATCACGGATCTTCTCTGTGTTTTTGTAGCATTGTTTGACAAAAAGCAACACGGGGTCGATGATCCCGGGGTAGTAGAGTTTGTACTCGCTGTACGTGGTACGGGTGTAGCTGATTTCTTTGTAAAATCCGATGGGCTGTACTTTTGGGTACTCCTGTGCTTCTCTCTATTCCACGTACAGAAATACTCCGATCTTCTTCGACAATGTCTAGTACAACGTCCTCGTAAGGGGGACGAAATCTTCTTTCACTATGTACTTGGTTCGGCAGTCGGCCCTCTGAGAAGAGTAATCGGTGCACATTTGTAAAGACTCAGTGATCCGGAAAACGAGCTGCATTTGGGTACCTCTCACGATAAAGTCTAGCTGCAGCGTTGGCATTGCATCTATATTCCCCATAAATTAAATGCATGTTGGCGTATTCTTGTGTCGTGCACGCAGACATGGTGGCACTACACAATTACACAATCAACGATAAGTAGTCCGGAGCAAAGCAAAGGTTGTCGGTAGAGAAACTAAACAGTCCGAATCCAAATCACAAGCAATCAAGTCCAATAAACGAAGCAGAAAGTGGTAAGCACGAAATCAACACGAACGAATACAAAAAGATGCGCAGTAAGCGAAGGAGCGAAACGTACTGACGTGTATTGTTTGTGCGTTAGCGAATAATTGGCGTCACTATCTGTCTCACTTCCACTTCGTAAAATAGTCATTTTACGAAGTGGATGTGAGACTCGCCGTCTCTGTCACGTTAGCGTCACTATCTGTCTCGCTCATACTTCGAATCTCTCCGTCTCTGTCACGTTAGCGTCACTATCTGTCTCTCTCACACTTCGTAAAATGACTCTCCCGCCTCACTCAAACTAGAATATTAAAGTTACAGCCTTAAAGCAAACCATGGGTACATTAGATTAAATTTGAAGTAGGTAAGAAAAATTTGTTTAAAACTGCCTGTTTTTGGAAAAAAAAATATTGTCTGCAATCGTAGAAATTATCTACCAAGTATCATACCATTTTGAAATCCTTATTGAATGCGCCAACTTTTGCAGTTACTTGCCAAACTCGCATAGTACATTTTTTTTCAGTACAGCTTGTTAAAGCTATGCGAAAAATTAATTTTGAATATTTAATTTAGATAAAAATGGCATATTCTTCTAATTTGGAGCAGCTGGCTTTAAATTTTAGATTAGAGTATACAGAAACATTATTCAGGATTACAAAACAAAAGAAAATGTTTAGAAAAGTCAAGATTTGTAGCAACAAGAGTGAAAAAACCGTCACACACCGTTTTCTGATAACATATATGAGTTAGTCTACCGCCTGCTTTCGGCTTGACGTTGGCTTCTGGGACACCCTGTATACAATCCGCCTTACCTTAAGAATTTTTTTACTTTTCTTAGTAATACTCACTCACGAGCGCTTAGATCCGAGGAGAACCCGATTCTGAGTATTCCAAAACACTCTACTAATTTCAAACATAAGTCTTTTGCAGTCCAAGCGGCGTGTTTATGGAATAATTTACCGAGAATTTACCTATAGCTATCAGGCGTGCAGAGTCACTAAACATTTTCAAAAGATCACTTAATGACTACTATCTGTCATTGTAGATCTATTACAACGGTATATGTTTGTTATGTGTGTGTATGTATGTTTGTGTATATTGCATGTAGGGAGGTATTTTATTGAATGTCTTATATTTAAGTTTGTTTAATGTTGTACAATTGCCAACTTTCCAAATTTTCCGAGTCCATCCAAAGGTTGCCTGGAAGAGATCGCTCATTACGATAAGGCCGCCCATTGTACTATAATTATTATGTATTTTGTTAACTCTAATTTTGTAATGTACAATAAAGAATTTATCTATCTAATAATATAAATGCGAAAGTAACTCTGTCTGTCTGTGTGTTACGCAATCACGCCTATACTACTGAACCGATTGAGATGAAATTTGGTATGGACATAGTTTGAGTCCCAGGAAAGGACATAGGATAGATTTTATCGCAGAAATCACCCCTTAAGAGGGAGAAAAGGGGGATGGAAGTTTGTGTTGTGAATCAATAACCGCTGAACCGATTGAGATGAAATTTGGTATAGAGATAGTTTGAGTTGTGGGGAAGGATAAAGAATAGTTTTTATCCCCGAAATCATTCCTTAAGGGTGTAAAAAGGGGAGGGGGGGGGGGGTGTCGCGGGCAAAAGCCCCTAGTAGGTATTATTTTTCTGAAAACTGGTCTAGTGGTCGTCGTCGAGAAAGCCATAACGTTGATCGTAGTAATAAATGTAAACATGGACGACGAGTATATGGGGTAAACATAATACATAAAATCTCCAATATGTTTGGTCACAAAAACAAAAGTGAGATTCAAAATTCTGAACAGTTCAAGAAAATATCGATAAACAAACTTAGCTTGAAACTACAAAAGCAGTCATCATCGATATTGGAAAATGGTCATTATAAAGAAAAGACAATGAAATATTAGGCATTTCATTGACTTTTCTTTATCAGATAGATCAGATCATCCAAACAAGTAATTCCAATATTGCTCAAATGCTAACGAGTCTTGGAATGTTATCAAACATCTATTGTTACAAATGACAAAGGACATCTTCCGAATATACCTCGTTTTATTTTACATTTAAACGTGTCGGTATATAGCGAGTTCCGGGACATAATTCAGTTTGAAATCTCTTTAGGCGCCTTAAACTTGAGCGATAACGGAACAGCCGATCTCGAGTTTATACGCGTAAACTTCACCTGAATGGATATTCAGCAGTTCAGCATTCGTCACGACCTATAAAGTTATTTTCATCTGTATTGTATCAGATTGCGACTTCAGCAAATAAAACAATACTATCTATCTCTAACGCTTTATGAAAATTGTGATTTTCCATAATGATGGCCTCAATTTATGTTTATTAATCTAGAAATCTTGTTAAGGAATAAATTAATCTTTCGACTTTTCTTTGCGTCTAATGAAATCATCAGCATATAGGCAGCAGTAACCAGGTGGTACAATAGGCATTGCGTATAACTATGCTCAATTGCTTAGACAGTAAAAGTTCATTATCCTACTTATATAATATTATAAATGTGAAAGTGTGGATGTTTGTTACTCAATCATGCAAAAACGGCTGAACGGATTTGGATGAAATTTGGCATCCCTATAGTGTTGTGCCTGTAATGTAATGACATGGAAAAGAACATTTTTATCCCGATTCCTTAAGTAGTTCCCGAGGGAAAATTGAAAATTGTTCAAACTTGAAGTCCACGCAGACGAAGTCGCGGGCAGAAACTAGTAACTTATATAAGATGTCCTCAAAAGTCTTAAAATATTGAACCCTTTGAAAAATGAATTAAATCAATAAAAAAATTTTTTTCGTCTCGGGCGGCATTTGAACCCGCTTCTCCTACTAAAAGAAAAAAGACTTCTATGATTGAATGAAGACTACTTTCAAAAAAGAGATCAATAAGTATCGTAAGTCAAGATTTCGTCAGGGCTTAGTGAGAGCTCGGTGGCTGAGAGGTTAAGGCGTCAACACGTTATGTTGGAAACGCGGGTTCAAATACCGCCCGTGATGAAATATTTTCTTTATTGATTTTATTGGTGTGACAGAGAGTAAGCACCCATTTTATTCATTTTTCAATTTATTTAGCATTTCTAAAGAAAATGTAGTTTTAAAAAAAATTAAAAATGTATTACTTTTTGTCTATGCTTTGGCTCAACAAAGTTAAAAAGAGATCAATAGGTCAAAAAAATCAACAATGAAAAAAAAATTTTTTTTTTTCATTGTTGATTTTATTCATTCTTCATTTTATTTAGCATTTTTAAAGAATATTCAAAGTTCTATATAAATATTAAACTAAATGAATGAGACAGATTTTTATATAGCAACACACTACTGGCAAAACTCAGCTTACTAAATTATACCGGGGATTGAACTTGAAGGATTTGGAAATTAGCTTAAATAAAATCATTTTGATTTTTTTTCTGTCGGTTGATTTTATTTTTTTATAAATTAATTGTTTTTTAAGCTTGCTGATATCTTCCCTTTGCATCTTCAAAACAACGTCTTATGCGCATGTTCTTTTGCATGCCCTTTTCACAAAGTCCCGTCTCTCCCATCCCTAGGATGTGTTTTACCAATGATTTTACCCCAGGATATAGATACCTTGGTGTAAAAAAACACATCCTCCCCAAAGAGCATGCGAATAAGACATTTTTTTGAAGATACAATGAATATGAGCGACAATGAATAATTGAATCCATATTCAAAAGTATAGGTTTAAAAGTGTTTTTATTCTGAAAACTCTCCTAATACTGAATTCGAATGGTAAATATAGGTAAGAAAATACATACATACAATAGGAGCTTTGCTCAAATATGACATTTGTTTTAATTATCAAATTTAATTTTCGAATCATTTTTTGCTTAAGTGTGTGTACTGAATTGTCAATGTTTAGTTCAATATTTTATGTGACTACAGCATTTTTACGTAGGTACCCTTGGTTCATGGCAGAAATTCTCTTGCTCGTGATGCACCCTACCAATCGACTGGCGATTCTCTGGCGCAGAGTTGGTGAATATATCATGCCCATCAGCGAGTATATTATAGCAGAGATGACAGTGATGATTATGGTGACTTTCATTCGCTTAAAACCATATTTAAGTAAAATAATAAACAACTCGGTAAGAAATATTTTTACTGTTTCAATTCCTCTAGATATGTCTTGATGTAGATTTTTGTAAATATTCATATTCTATCGTTTCAATTTCGTCATCATCCACTCTGCTCTTATCCCCACTTGTATGTGGGGTCAGCGCAAAACGTTCTCTACTTCCATTCACCTCCATCGCACGTCATCACTCAGCTTCCCATTAAAAAAAACGTATTATGTTCAGTTCTCCGTTAACTTTCTAGCATATAAATAGCTTTAATATCAAACTTATGTACCTACTTGCGAAGACTTATTTCCCGACAAGGTTGTAACTTAGGAACAAATTTTCAGACGCCGACCGATATCAATCTAATGGTTATTATTTCGGAATATGTCGTCCTCTCCATTGAGGAACCGCATTGTAAGCGTGTTGCCATCATCAATAACTCATTTCGATGAGGGGACATTTTGATGTATTTCAAATGATTATTACCGTTGTTTTCTGCCGCATCTGGCTCAGTTAAAAATGATTAATTGCTTTCTATATTTGTCGCAACATTTCATATTTGTATATCAATAAAAAGCAGTTAGGTGTATTCAATATATGACTTAATGTAAGCTTTGTTTAGAACGAAGTTAATCTAAGCTTGACGATGAATCCGAAAGATATTCCTCATGAAACATAATGTCAATTTTGTCAATAATGCATTTATTTATTTATTTAATCTTTATCATACAACACCAAAGATATGTACAAAAGGCGGACTTAATGCCGAAGGCATTCTCTACCAGTCAACCAGTAAGAATGTGAGGAAAATTGTAGACGGTATACGAGTCAAAGAGAAAAAAAGAGACTTAAAATAGTTTGATGATAGCAAACAAATATAAAATAACCTTAATTATTAATAAGCCAGCTGAAGGCAAAACAAAAGATTCTATATATATACAGCAGACAGATGTACTTTCGTGTTCCATAACACAATGTTGAACATATCGTTTCAATAAATAATATGGAAGAGCAATTAAGATGCTCTTTCCTAATAATTATACTACCGAAAAAACAGTTTGCGGAGTTCCGTTAGGTATAAGAATAATAATTCGTTCAAAACATCAACAAATATAATAATATTACTAATCAATATCACTGAGTTTTTGGCAGAATCAATCACACAACCCACAACCACTAAAACATCGAGGGATTCAGTATTTTATATCCATATAATGTTGGACACAATTGGAATACACAAGCAAGACACGTCGTAAGCGCCATTTAAAAAATTTAACGAATTAAATACTCCAAATAAATCATACCATGTGCCAAAGCCAGGGTAGGATGTGGCGATATTTCATAGCGAAGGGTAATAACACTCCCTTGGCCGTTTTTGCGGGAGCAAGCTTTATGCAATAATTTAATCTGTATATTCCAGTTTATCTTATGCTACACCACAGGGTAGAGAGCACAGAGATTAAAATTAATACTGTCGGTCTCCCTTTTTCAAGGAACTTATGTAACTTTCTTGCCCTTTTCTACTTGTTATTTATTTCAAGCAGTATTGTCAAATGCTAAAGGCATGTGTCGCGTAGAAATCACTGGTAGGTTTATAGATTATTGTGAGAGGTTGTCTAAAATGGTGTGTTGTCTTTACAAGTTTGCCAAAAGCAATTTATCTCTTTTGTCTTCGATGGAAATTAGCTGGCGTAGTGTCTTCTCAATAAATAACAGGTCCTTCTGTAACCTAATTGACAACAAAAGGAGATTCAGTGCAAAAGTCGTCTGCTTGGGTACCTCCGTCTTACCTATTTCTGCCGCAAAGCAGCAGTGCTTGCATTGCTGTGTTCCGGTTTGGTGGGTAGGATATTACAGTGAAATTACTGGGTGCCCTGACTTTACATCTTATATCAGAAGTTGGCAACGTACACTGAGCTCCTTGTGGGGGTTGTATATTTGCAGATCTTACAGGATCTATTTGCACTAAATGATTACTTGATAGGATTTTTTTTCATCCTTATGAATAATAAATGCATCCGTGTCTAAATTGTGGTTTACTTCTAAGTTTTGATATTCTAAAGCTGAAGAGTTTGTTTCTTTAGTTAAATGCGCTAATCTTAGGAACTACTGGTTCTCATTGAAACATTTTTTTAGTGTTAGATAGGGAGCTATTTATCGAGGACGGCTGTTAGGCCGTCGGACATAATGCTACGACCGAGCTGAAATTCACGCAAGAAAATCTGCGGGCACAACTATAAAATAAACATTGAAAAAATGCTATATTACATTTAAAATTATTTAAAAAACATTTTTCAATAGTATGATAAACATGCAAAAAAGTTTTTAGCTTCGTAAGATATCATTTAACAAATATTTGTTTTTAAACTATTTATTTCGAAATAACAAATAAATTATATTAAAGAGCCCTCATTGGATTAATTTATCTAGAACATGAAAAGTATTTTTTGTAAAGTATAAAATTTTGCCATACATACATTAACTTTGAAATATTTTGTAACAGAAACAGCAGAAAAAGTCTCATTAAAATTTCCTGCAGCTTCGAAGCATTTTATGCGTATAAAAAGTTTTGTTTACAAAATTCGGTTTGCCGAGCAATTTGGTCAATTTAACTTAGCGGAGTTTTAATGAAATATTGAGTCGACCCTTCTAGATATCTTCGAATGATATCGATGGAAAGTTTGGATGAGTCCATCACCAGAGGTCTGTGTAATAAGCTGGACAAATACACTTGATCGTTCTGCCGTTTTGTATATTTGTAAATTATTCAATGGGTCAACAAAATTTATAATCCCGGACAGTCCGTCTAATTTTCGGCCACGGTAGTCAATCTCAACAAGACTATAGCTTCTGTGCGCGATATGTTATAACGCATAAGTGTTTGTACTTACAAATACAGCCCCCCTAGCATGACCACTGAAACACGATATGATAAAACGATATGCTATCTTGAAGTTTTGAGTTTATTTGGAATATTGGTGTTACTATTTTAGGTGTTGTTAATACATTAATGTCGATAAAATTTCAAAGTAGCCATTATATCTAACATATTTTGACACACATATTTTTTTCAAGATTTTCGTCTTCAGACACTGCGGTAGATGGACCGAGAATATACTGCTTTTGAACGCTGCCCAGCCGAGTTGGATCCGTCGCCATTTCAATTATTTCCTATTTATGTAACATCAATACTATTGATTAATTTTATTAGAATACCTCAGATTAAGAATCATGAATTAAGAAATTGGTCTATATTTCGTGATAAGAAGTCTCGATTTAATAACAATTACTACACTCTAATGACTGTTTATCTTATATTTTCTTAGCATGGAAGAGGATGTTTTATGTCACCCATCGGTCACCCATTTTAGACTGACATTAAATGAAGTATGAAAATCTTAATGTTGTAATGTACAGCTCAAATGGGGAAGAATTTCCATCTCACAGTAGACTTAATTTTTTTCTGAAGCTCGATTCACGCACAAACGTTATGGAACATTTGGTAACAATCATTTATGATAGGTATAACTTTTAATGTCATCTTAACCGATATTCGGTCACGGCGGCCGATCTCAGCAGAGATATTGTGTGACAAGTGACTGCGCGAACGCACTCTCTATTCCTTCACTCACATAGTGCGTTGGGATGGGACAGTTAACCGAAACCACGGAATAGATAATAGTACTACGTACAGAACGGCCACTCACCTCCTCGCACTCATTACATACCTCACCCCATCCCGCACTTCGTTGTAGACATCACTGACACATAAACAAGGGAGCGCGCATTGGAGGGCGCGCGCGATCGCTCGGGAGAGTAGACGCGAGCGCCGGCCGATAACAGAGACAGCGCTGTGCGGGTAAAAGAGAAGGCAGTCGCTGCACTTCTCGCGTCATTTCGATTGATAACCGCGCACTCAGCCCTACTACACTCGCGAGCAAAAGTTTGGAATCAGTTACTTGAAATTGCGTGATCTCGCTTACTAAATAAATTTTTTATAATCATAAAAATGACATCATGTTAAAGGTGCAACTGTCCACTTTAAATCGATATATTCATATCGAGCCCGTAATTGTGGAGTTATCCCGGATTAAGTGAAGGAGGTAGGAAAACAAGGAAATAGGGAAAAATAATGAATGAATAAAACAACAAAAATTCTTAAATAAACATTTTATTTATCTTTAAAAATAAGTGTCAATATTTTGTGTTCCCTCCCCCCGCCCTAATAACTGCTTCAAGACGATTCTTCATAGACCTGATCAGCTTCTGAATTGATTCTTGTGGAATACCTTCCCACTCCTCAATCAACGCTGATTTCAGCTCATTCAGACATGAAGGAGCAGGAGTTCTGGAACGAACCTTCCTCTTCAGTTCATCCCACACGTGCTCAATGGGATTCAAGTCAGGGCTGAGCGCTGGCCAGTCCAATGTGGCAATACCGACTTCTTCGAGGTATTCCGTTGTTACACGGGCAGTGTGACAACGAGCGTTATCGTGCATAAGGAGGAAGTCATCACCGATGTATCCCGCATAGGGAACGACATGTTCCAGGAGAATATCGGAAATGTACCGGTCCGAAGTTAGACCGCCTCCTCGTCCCCCGCCAGGCACGAAAACAAGCTCGGTTTTACCATCGAAGGAAATGCCGGCCCACATCATACAAGAGCCGCCCCCATAAGCCACTGTTTCAGCAACACAGCACTGTGCAAATCGCTCCCCAGGCCGCCTGTAGACCCGTCCTCTTCTGTCGCTACCGTGCAAACACATCCTGCTTTCGTTGGAGAACAGGACTTGCCTCCATTGCTCAACCTCCCAATCAAGATGGGTGCGAGCAAACTGAAGGCGTGCTTGTCGGTGAGCTGCCGTGAGTTTCGGGCCTGTGGCAGGCCTTTTTGGAGTCAGATTCGCTTGCTTGAGTCGTCGACGAACTGTCCACTCGCTGGCTGCTACCCCACGAACATCTCGGAGCTCCTGTTGGACGTCGACACCAGTCAAATGCCGATTTCGGAGAGAGGTTGACACGATAAAACGGTCATCCCTCTCCGATGTGCACCGGCGCCGTCCAGATGTTGATCTCGGGATAAAGCCACCAGTCTCCCGAAAGCGCTTATAAACTTTCGAAACACAGGATTGGCTTATGTGGAGCCGACGAGCGACAACCCGCTGGCTGAGCCATTCTTGCAATAGGGCTACGATTTGTGCTGCTTCTGTAGGTGTTGTCTCCATTGTCGTACAAGGTAAAGGGTCAAAAGTGGCGGAGATGTGTACCGGTCAACGTGTGAAAGTCGACTGATAAAGAAAATCCGATAACAGGTGCTTCTATAGGGGGTCAATAGGTCGCAACTCGTGACGTATCAAACAATTGAAACACGTCTTTTTCGATACACCTTCACTTAATGCGGAATGGCTCCATATATACTGGCTTGTTTTTAATGAATTCGGTATCAGTTTAAAAGTAAAGAGTTGAACCTTTAAAATGATGTCATTTTTACGATTATTAAAAAAGTATTAACTACTCAAGATAACGCGCAACCAATTTCAAGTAACTGATTCCAAACTTTTGCTCGCGAGTGTAGATTCCACGCACATTTGCGCGTGTACAAACGTCATTTGCTTTAGTAGTAGTAATAGGTAATTGATTTACGAACGTTGTATGGAGTATCTGGGGTGTGCCGAAACCATCGCATCGGGATGAAATCAGGCGCAGGACCCACTGTTTAACGTGCCTTCCGAAGCACGGAGGCGCACAAGCAAGATATTTCGTATTTTGGTCATCCATCTTAGAACTGACCACAGCCAACGCTGTTTAAACCTAGCAATCGTTTAAGCAACGCCCCAATGTGCTACAAAACTTAACACATACATAAAACGACATTACTCTGAATCCATTTAAACGAAGACAAAGTATATTTAGCGCAGTCGCTTTACACTAAGCTCTAAATGTGAGGAGTTTGACGGATTACAATAAAACGAAATGTTGCAGAGTATTCCGCGAAAGTAAAACATTTAACAGGCGATAAGCGAATCGAAACTCGTTTAGCTGGATTGTAAAAAGTATTGTTTACAAATGAACCTTTTACATTGTAGTTTTATGTTGTATTTTCAGTTTACTAGCTTCGAATGTTCAATACTTTTTGGGGGTTGAGATTTGAGAGAGAAGAGAAACATTTACTGGCCCAAGACAAAGTACAAAATACGAGTACGTAAGATAGACACATGATTTAAATAATCATGAAAATACATAGATAAAATTAAAACTCATAACATAGAGGTACAAAAATTAAGGATCCCGCTTATCCCGCCTCAGGCTTGTGTTGTGTGCGACAAAGCTGGTATTCATGCGGAGCATGTAGGTAAGCGGGGAAAACAGGTTCATTATACATAATGATATCTAAAAAAACTTAAACTACAAAAAAAACAATACACTGTGGATAAGACATTTTTGTGGTCATCATGTTTTTAAACCTTAGATAAGCATGATTACAAGATGGTAGAGCCTCCGAGCCTATCTGGCTAGCTACCACCATGTTACCTAAGTTTGTCACAAATCCTAAATGCTGACCATTGGTGTATTTCGACAAATTAGAGGTGTGAGGTGTCTGTCTTAGCCAGTTCCTTTTTTACCCGGTAAAAATAGAACCGACTTCAAAAACACTGAAAACTTAAAAATAATCTTCTTCTATATTGAAGTCGGCGCCAAACAATGATCTCCTAGAAAGTGTTAAAATTTGTCACCGACTTCAATATAGAAGAAGATTATTTTTAAGTTTTCTGTGTTTTTGAAGTCGGTTCTATTTTTTGTAAAAAAAAATATTTTTAACTTTTTAGTGAATGAAATCTTTTTAGTTAAAAAGAAACCCTAATTTAATACCCCGGGCCCCGGCCGCCGCCTGCGGGACGGGTCCGCGTTTGGATCATCCTCGCGGACCTTCTGCGCTTTCCATCTCCACAAGGACTTCCTCACAGAAATCGGTCACCGATTCCCAGTACCCAGTACTAAAAAAAACCTACTTCAAAAACTCCAATAAGGAAAAATAATGAAAGAATACATACATCAGATTTTTTAACTGAAGTCGGCGTTTAATTTTAACTGAATGGTACGTTAGTTATTTATTACATTTTTCATAGATCATCGCTTGGAACCGACTTTAAATTGTGATATTGTATGTATTCTTGTACTATTTTTTTACTTTCTGGTATTCTTTTGTAATCGGTTTTTATTTTCTGTAAAATACTATTCTGTCAATCTTTTAAGTGAGTTTAATAAATGCGTTTTGGAATTTGACCCGAGACAAACATCAAAATATTTTTTAATAAAATTTCTTTCGCTCTAAGCAGTATTGAAAGAATTATTTCATGACTTCTAACAATCTAATTGTTAAGGAGTTAAACTTTCCCCTATAACTGCACCTGACTCACTTGAAACGATAGAACTACGCGTCGTTAAGATCCCATTAAATTAAAAGAACTAAAATTAACTCCTAACCCACTAAGATACCTTCCTAAATCTTCTATCATCAGCTCAATAACATGAAATAATGACTATCAGACGCAAATACCTGAAAAGCTTTAGAAAAAACACGATACTTGTTGGACAAGCCTATGAAACTTGAGGATATCCCTCGATTTTTCTGAGATCCTATCAAAAGATCCTGACTTGGTGACAATAGGACCATCTCATCCTCTTTGAATTACAAACAGATTTTTGAAAGTCTGTCTACAAATGGCGGAGTTATCGGTTAACATCTCCTCAGTCGTGCACTCTTGACAGAGTGGTCGTGGTTGAAGACGATGCATCCACACTGGACAATGCAGCCCCTGCGATGCGCCTCGACCATACCATACCATAAACGTCTGTGTAACAGACTTTATAAGGTCTGTCCAACGCGTAGGAGATCGACCGCGCAATATAGTTCCTGGTCAACGAGTCGTTCCATGGAGTGTTGGTTTCGACTAATGTGTCCGAAATATTTGACTATTCGTATTTAATGTCCTCAAAACCGATATTCGGTAACGGCGGCCAATCTACAAAGAGACTAGCCATCTGCGCAGGAGATATTATAGAGCACAAGTGACTGCGCAAACGCAAGTGCACTCTCTGTTTCTTTACTCGCCTAGTCCGATGGGACGGTTAACCGACACGACCGGGGCGAGATCAAGCGCAGGACCCACTGTTTAACGTGCCTTACGAAGCACGGAGGAGCTTGAGATGTTTCTTATTTTGGTCACCCATCCTAGGACTGACCACAGCGAACGTTGCTTAACATTAGCAATCGTTCGCTGAGCGCACGCGCCACTGCGCCACCAAGCAAGCAAGCATTCGTATTTGCACAATTGACGATAATCTTTCTTTGATGTTTAGCTCTACCAAAATAAAGACATTGACCCTATACGCTCTCCAAAGGATACGCAGCAGTCGCCGCCAGCACCACAAATATAAGGAATATATTATAGATACAAGGTATATAGATACTCTGAATTTTCTGGACTCTACAATTTATGTAGAGGGTTAAAATTTTAGAGTTCACGTGATTACAATTTAGATATAGATTGGTAGCAAAGTTTTCTTCCATCTTCGGCAGATCCAGCAACCATTGTTCCTAAGCATCAGGTGAAATGAAGTTAGAGTTAGCGTTGTCCTAAAAACGACAAAGCTCCAGAAAGAAATATATCGTGCCACAAGAGGTGGAACGTAGTAAGGAACCGGAAACTTGTTGTCTATTAAACTTCATATTTTAAAACAAATATTAAGAAGTTTTGCTGATTTCATTTTATTACATAAACTAACCCATAAAGTCAATACCCATACTGAGAAAACTGAAAAGACTGCTGAGACAGTGAATACAATCAGAGTTTATTAAAAAATATAATTAGTCTCTCGGAATGAATTCTCGTCCAAGTATATTTTTTTTGTATACTTGAACGAATTCAAAAACATGACAACAATACAACTGAATGCCTAAGTACCCTACTAAAACGGCACTTGTCACTTGTAATTTTTTGTTTAAATGTGTTGGCAACACCACAGAGCAACACCTATTTATACCATTTCATGGATTTATTGATTATTAAGTCCATTTATACGTCTGTGAGTCCATGCACCATTTTCTGTCAAAAGGGCACTTGTCTATGCTTTTAATACGTCATGACAGGATTGCCAATATACGAATAAAATATACTAAACCGACACTATTATGTCCTTGTGCATGTGCTCTTTTAACAATATTGTTGTTATTACACCATACAAACGTCAAATCACAAACTGTCAATGTCGTCCTTGTCCTTATTTCTCATGTTTGTTCTGAAACGGTTCTTGTGGATTTTCTTTTAAATTATAAACTTTTCTGTACTTATTGTGGAAATAGAGTGAAAGAGAAAAACAAAACGTTAGCTATGAATCAAATTAAGAAATGTAGGGTTTTTGATAAAGTCATAGAAATTGGAAATAAAACCAATAAAACCCTTAATCGTGTATGATTGGCCAGTATCAGTAGCTGAATATTAAATAAAAAAAAGATAATAAATGATGTTTTGATTCTGTTTTCGCTGTTTTCGTGTTTTATACAATTTTTGCTTTACATACACAAAAGTTTATACACTAAGGGCTACAAGTAGGTATAGGAAAATAAAACTAATTAAATGAAATGTATATAAAAATTATTATTAAAATTAAAGTGTAGGTAGGTAGGTAATAGACTCAGGGCCACCAGTCCAGTTCGTGCTTGACGGCAGTATGGAAAGGTAGGCAGCAGGTGAAGCGTAGGCAGCAGGCGAAGGGTAGGCAGCAGGAAAAGATAGGCAGCAGGTGAAGCGTAGGCAGCAGGCGAAGGGTAGGCAGCAGGTGAAGGGTAGGCAGCAGAAGAAGGTAGACAGCAAGCGAAGGTAGGCAGCAGAAGAAGGTAGGCAGCAGGTGATCAGTGAAGCCGCAGAAAATTTGTACACATCTAGGTATACAAAGAACCCTGGAAGCAGGTTTTTGGTCACTTTAAGAAATGACCGATTTTCCCATACTGACTGCAACGCTCCGTATCAAGCAAACTGATATTATTTTGTCCCAATGATAGGGAATGGCAAGCAAGCATAATTTAGTTATTATGATGTTAGCACAGTAATATTTATATAGATTTAAGCATTTAGGTGCATTGCCTAACAGTTAACAATGAAAAAGAACTTGTTTTACCAATTAGTTAAAACATGGAATTTTACACCAGAATTCTGTACCTACACTCTCAGTTTATTTACAATTTTATTTACAGAAAACACTCTACACATTATCAGCCAGCTTGACAAGGGACGTTGACATATAAATAATTTGTTATATATTTATTATTTATATTATAGTAAGTTATATTATGGAACATACGATTTTTAGTTAAAAGGAAGTCCAATAATGAATTTAATTAATATTACGACACACTTAAAATTAAAAACCAAGACATTCACTAACATAAGATATTAATTATTAAATTATTATTGCTAAGAAGGTATATTGTTAATTTTTTATATTATAACACACATAAGTACACTTAGAACTAATTAAAATATCAAACAACACTTACCCAATACGGGGTTTAGTTTAAAATAAGCTATTTACAATAGTAATTCTTTTGCAATTTATTGCAAAACAAGCAGCGCGTAGTATTTAAGAATATTAATTACAATTTACTTATGAAAGATTAGTATTTAGTTAATTATTTAGAAGGATAGCCTTGCGAATCCAGCCCCCGTAGCACGTCCACCAAAACACGATATGATAAAGCGATTTATCGCGGTGAACTGTGAAAATACGACGAAACCCTATTGTATTTTGACAGTTCACCGCGATAAACCGCTTTATCATATCGTGTTTTGGTGGACGTGCTAGGGGGGCAGCACAAGTAGAAAATTTTCTCCAAATAGGTAGAAAGAGCGCGAATACGCGCGCACCCCGAGACATGAACCTCAGCGCCACCTCGTGCAGATGCGACAAAAATGTGAACTAAATGCGTTCCTTTTTTAAGACCCATTAATGTTAATAAGGGTATTATGGAAGACCGAATCATTCAAGTTGTACTTAATGTACTTAATGAAGTTAGTATTTATTATTAGTGTAATTGTTATGTAGATTGATTGTATTGTTATTATGTAATTGTTAGTGTAGAAAATTAATATATACAATAGTGTAACGTTAGGCGTTACAAATATTTATTTGCATATAAAACATGATTAATTACTAAAAGGTCACTAGTCCACGATTTTTTAAGCTATTTCTTAATATATTAAAGATATGTTTAATTTTATGAAGGAATTTATTGCCTCCTTTATGCTCTGTATCATATGATATTTAAATACCAAAGTTAGGATAGTGAAAGTTTTTGAGATATTTGTTTTTTCCTGTAATATTATTACTTTGTAATTTAGGGGTGACCAGTACCCTTTCAGTATTTAGACATTCAACTATTCAAAATATGTAAAACTCATATTTCAAATATCGATTTAGGTAAATATTTATTTAGTCAAAGGACAATGTCAGCCATCTGTGTTGTTACCTAAAATTTTGTTCAGATTAAAGTTGGGATGTTTACAAAACAGTAATTATATTGAAAGGAAACTCCCGTAACAGAACCCTTCTACGGGAGCCCTTTGATTTAAGGCAAGGGCTATCAATTACCGTCGATTTTAAACCTGAAGGATCACAGTTTCAGTAATGTTGTTGATTCATTTTTAATACAACAATAAAGATTACATTTTGCTTTGAGATTTTATGGAATGAAATGATTTATTTACATCATATATGTTTACAAAATAATAGTGTACTAAAAAATAAATTGTTGCTTAATATTCATGTCTCATAGATGCGGTGGTTATTGTAATGTATCATATTGTATGCAAATTCCATATTGGCATGCAAATGCTATGAAGGTTAAAAGGATTAAAAGATTTAGTGTTACCAATACCAAATTCTATTCTATATATCGTGGCCATATAGTAAAATTGACCATTACATGATGTGGCCAACCATTTCATGAAATGGCCAACTAAAACTGACCACATCGTTTAATGTCAACGTTAAATGATTATGTTCATCCACGTTTGGCCATATCGTAAATGTACAGTGTTCATGGTATCCAAGGTTTAATAAACATCCCAAATAAGCATGCAAACAAACCTTCAGCGTGCAAACAAGCATGCAACATGCAGTTTGATGCTATATGGTCACAATGTCTAACCTTTTTTAAGGCGGGTGAATCTCTTTATGATTCCACGGAACTGAAGCTGACAAAGCTCTCCCTTGGTTAAGCCGTAGGACTTGGGTAAAAAACCCCTTCCCGGCTAAACTACTACTCCGGTACTAGTATTATGTTATCTGTGCCTCCGGTACCTCTTCGCCTCTAGTGTAGGCAGGCATGCTTGGGATCAAACTAGCCATTCTTCGAACGCACCCCCTAACACAATATCTAACCTAACCTAACTTACAGATTTCAGTTTTATCCTATAAGTTTTATCTTTGTCCCCCGACCCCCCAAGCAATGGGGCTGCGCCTCCTGCACCCCCGCTTCATGCCAGTGTTGCTTAGACCTGAGGGCCTATTACCGATCTCATGGTTTTGCAAATGATATCATATGATATCATAGTGCAAAACGAAAAATACGATTTCCGGTCAGATTTTTAATCATTTGTTCATTATTTAATGAAGACATCATTGAAATTATGCCATAGTGATGATATCATTGGAGATCGGTAATACGAAATGCTGCATTTCATGACTTCTTTTTCTCAAATTTATGCCATGTCATACGATGAAAGATCCACAATTGGCCCTCTGGTATGTATGGCTAAACGCCGGATACTAATTAAAGATGTAATATTCGAACTTTACCCAAAAGGCTTGGGTAGCATTAGTTTTACGCGGGTAATCCTAACTTTATCAAAACAATTGTCCGCCATGATGCATCAGCAAAACAAAACGATATCAGTACCTCTAGCGGTTAATAATGTAATTATTGTAAGATATAATTACCAATTTTTGACCATATCACGAAGTAGCCGTACGTAGGTGTTCATATCGTTAAACGTTGATTATTCATTGATCCGGTCACACCACATCGTGATGTGGCCAGACGATTATTGGTCATTTCATAAAATGATGTGGCCGACATCATGAAGTGGCCAATTTTACGATCTGGTTACGACATATTATAGTGTAACAAAGAATATGATAAGCTATTAAAAATCTGTAAAATTCTGCCAGTCCACCTGATTGTGTCGCTTCTGTTAATATCGGAAGAATATAGGAGTAGTGAGTATAAGCAAGTAGCAATACATACCTGTAACACATGCAGTGCGGTAGATAAAAAACTTGTGTCTCGTACTTGTAACCATTGGCATAGGTATAGGGGGGGACGCCCCCCATTGAAAATCAACATACACTAGATAGAATGAACATTTCCTTCCACGTATCAGTATACACTAGCCAAATTGAAGTTATACTCTGGACCCCCCCCCCCCCCCCCCTCCATCGAAAAGTTATACCTACGCCTATGCTTGCAACTACTACGGGCGGAACAAAAAAGTTCTTAATTCCCAGTATTATGAACGACATGATAATGTTTCATTTCATATATTTAAGAAAAAAAAGTATGTAGGCGTTGATATTTAGATTTTGTATAGCGCGATCGTGTTTTTCTTTCCTGCCAACAAACCGCTCTGCGGTATGGCGGGTCTATTTGCAAATTGTAAGCTTTATTTATTTTTGTAATAAATGCATTTTTCATATACAATTAACGGCGTAATGGCGCGTTTGCGCGTACTTGTTCTTTTTTTAGTTACATGTGAAGCTTATTTGACGTCAATTAATTCTTTTGATATCAAACTATATACTTTCTATATATACTTACTATGATACAGAAAAAGTATTTTCTATACGTTTTTGATTTCAAAGACTCCTGTAGCTTGTCCGGTACCTAATTCTAGCACATAGGGCACGTTTGCCACATACTTCACAAAAAGCATGAACATAAATTAATATAATTAAAATGTTCACATATGAAGGTAGGTACATCATTATCTTTTAGCACTATAGTTCAGATAATTAAATCGGTAGGTTTATGAATATAATTAGACACATAATATTGTTGAACTAAATTTAGGCACCTTTAAGTTTCATGGCCAAATGTTTATTATTAAAACAGTAGGTAATTTTTATTTATTTATTGAGTTTTCTCCATAAATGTCACTTTTTGTATTAATAAATTGTTGCCGAAATTAAATGGTTGTCCTATCTCTTTGTAGTAGAACTAATAGAAATAATTATTTGTGAGCGCGAAGATAAATATATTATGTATGCACAACCAATTATAAGTAAATAATATAAATCAAAATTTTACACACCTCCAATTACTTATACATATATTTTATAACTAGCTGTGCCCGCGAACTACGTTTCGCCATCAAAATACTTAACACAGTGTTTAGTTTTTTCCTCCATTTTATTCCATAATGATTCAACTTTATTCTGCCTTTCTTGAGCATCGGCCATTTCGAAATTAGGACAATTTTCGTAGGTTCGTAATGCTCTTTTTCTAACAGTCCACAAAATTAAATACATTACATATTACTATAAACACTAAGTATAATTATTGTTTTAGAGACATTATTGATATTAATAAATTCTTCTTCAGTAGAAAGAACTACACAGTTGCAAGAATAATCTTTATCGTATTCATGTTTCGAATTAAAATAAACAATTGTTAATAAATTAGAACTGTATACGAATAAAGTTTAGATTTTTATAATGGGTGTTGGTAACACCAACAAAATATATTTTTTGGATATGACAACTTGGCCAATTTTGACTGGTCGTACAGTAAGCTCCTTGTCAAGCTATACTGTTTGACCTTTGAACCGTTCTTATGTCGCTCGTAATACTGGCGGTTTTCGTAGAGTTAATGTATAGCATGAATGGGGGGGTTACTGTACAAATACGTTTTCCGTATTCGATATCCGATCACGGAATACAGACACGGAGTTTCGTGAATGTAGCGCAGACGTTAGTTTCTTCTCATTCGGGATTTCTATCATTCTACCTAAACGTACGTAAAGAACGTGTTCCGTTCGTAATAAAAACGAACGTGTGCGGCAGTCAATGAGAATTTTGTATAGATTTGATGCATTCGGATGCCCGCATTCAGAAAACGAATGCGAAAAAACGTATTTATGCGGTTAGCCTTAAAATGTATTGAGACTTCCGTTTTTGTAACGTGTACTGTGCGATATAGTGTTGCTGGCATAGTTTGGTTGGCAAACTGGCCGTGATGACTAACATCCAACACACAAACTTGGAGTTATCGTTAGTTAGTTCACGATCGTTGCATTATCACGGTCTCGAAGGACACTAAACACAGGTAACATCTAACATCGAACATCCAATAGGCCCCGAAGCGGTTCTCAAACTTTTTTGGTGACGGAACCCTTTTGGAAAGCGAAATACTTGACGGTACCCTAAAATAAAACAATAGTTTTTAAAAGTGTATTCTTTATTAATAAGCATAATAAAAGTACGACCAGAGAGGGTGTTTTGATTTTTCTAAATTATTGCGGAGCCCTTATAGGGGTATTGTGGAGCCCTAGGGTTCCGCGGAACACACTTAGAGCATGGCTGCTCTAGGTACCCTTCAGGGCCTACTTTCATTTAATACCCCTATTGCTGGGTTTGAAAAGCAACTGTTATCCGTCTTTCTTGAGCGGCGGCCATGTTGAATTTACGTCAATGTTGCTACGTTCATAGTGCTCTACTGATCAAGGCCTTTCATTTGATACCCATATTGCTGGGCTTAGAAACGAACATTTATCAGTTTTTTTTGAGCAGCGGCCATATTGAATTTTGTGCTACTTTCCTAGGTTCATGCTGCTCTACTCTTCAAGGCCTTTCATTTGATACCTATATTGCTAGGTTTGGAAACGAACTTTTATCAACCTTTTTGAGCGGTGGTCATGTCGAATTTACGTCAATATTCCTAGGTCCATAGTGCTCTACTCTTGAAGACCTTTCATTTGATACCTATATTGCTAGATTAGAAAACGAACTTTTATCCACCTTTATTGAGCGGCGGCCATGTTGAATTTATTTATGTGTTGCTAGGTTCATAGTGCTCTACTCATCAAGGCCTTTCATTTGAGACCCATATTGCTGGGTTTGGAAACGAACTATTATTCATTTTTTGAGCGGCGGCCATGTTGAATTTATAGCAATTTTCCTAAGTTCATAATGCTCTACTCTTTTAGGCTTTTCATTTGATACCCATATTGCTAGGTTTGGAAACGAACTTTTATCTATCTTTTTTGAACGGCGGCCATGTTGAATGTAGGTCGATTTTGCTAGGTTCCTAATGCTCTACTCTTCAAGGCCTTTCATTTGATACCCATATTGCTAGGTTTGGAAACGAACATTTATCTATCTTTTTTAAGCGGCGGCCATGTTGAATTTATGTCAATGTTGCTAGGTTCATAGTGCTCTACTTATCAAAGCCTTTTATTTGATACCCATATTGCTGGGTTTGAAAACAAACTTTTATCCATTTTTTGAGAGGCGGCCATGTTTAATTTAGGGCAATTTTCCTTAGTTCATAATGCTCTACTCTTTTAGGCCTTTCAGTTGATACCCATATTGCTAGGATTGGAAACGAACTATTATTCTTCTTTTTAGAGCGGCGGCTATGTTGAATTTATGTCAATGTTGCTAGGTTCATAGTGCTCTACTCATCAGGGCCTTTCATTTGATACCCATATTGCTGGGTTTGAAAACGAACTTTTATCCTTTTTTTTGAGCGGCGGCCATTTTGAATTTAGGTCGATTTTCTTAGGTACCTAATCCTCTACTCTTCAAGGTCTTTCATTTGCTACCCATATTGCTAGGTTTGAAAACTAACTTTTATCCAGCTTTTTTGAGCGGCGGCCATGTTGAATTTATGTCAATGTTGCTAGGTTCATAGTGCTCTACTCATCAATGCCTTTCATTTGATACCCATATTGCAAGGTTTGGAAACTAACTTTTATCCACCTTTTTTGAGCGGCGGCCATGTTGAATTTATGTCAATGTTGCTAGGTTCATAGTGCTCTACTCATCAATGCCTTTCATTTGATACCCATATTGCTGGGTTTGGAAACGAACTTTTATCCGTTTTATTTGAGCGGCGGCCATGTTGAATTTAGGGCGATTTTCCTATGTTCATAGTGCTCTACTCATCAAGGCCTTTCATTTGATATGCATATCGCTGGGTTTGGAAACGAACTTTATCGGCAGTCATGTCAAATTAAGTCAACGTGGCTAGGTTCAATGTGTTCTATTCTTTAGGTTCTTCGTTCGATATCCATGTTCCTTGGGTGGATCCAAAAAAATGTGATCCGTCATTTTAGACATTAGGATCAAGAGTCCCGTCCCGTCCCTCTACGCGTAACCCAGAACATTGCAGTCAGATATTTTTTTTAATTATCAATATTAATCTATTACTTTTGATAGTTTTAAATGGATGAAAGAGTTTGATTCCTTAGTCCTAATGTAAAAACAAAAAGTATCTTCATTTTTCAACATTTCAAATATTTCAAAAATTGTACCGATTTTGTGAAAATTAGTCAAGAATTAAACCAATCTACAAATTTTATGGTCACTCGATAAGTATTATCATAAAAAATGATTTATACATTGGTTGTATGGCTTGATCTTTTTGCCTTAACACCACGGTACGACATAAGAAAAAGACAATTTGGTTGGCGAAATCCAGTTGGGCACAGCCATTAACAGAAAATATTAAATTTTATTTGTACTATGTATGTGAAACACTTCATTCCTGCCTTTCAATTTTCGAAATCCAATTACTTAAGATCAGGCTGTATGGCGTAGTTCCATTGCCTTTTTTTCTTGGAAGAAAATACCTTCTCTCTGTACTATGTGACAGACTTGTCAAAATAATTTCACGTGCGCCATGTTGTTTTTCTACCTAAAGCCAATTCGAAAATTTTATATGGTATTTTTTCACTAAAAATAAAAAGTGAATTTAAGCAAACGAAATTATGCCTAAATGTTCTTCCGGAAAATTCTAAGCATTGTGGTGTAAGCCATATCAAATTCTGTCCAGTAGTTTCGGAGATCTTTCCGGACAAACAGACAAACAAACAAACAAACAAACAAACAAACAAACCAACAAACAAACAATTTTTTTAAAAACTATTCTATCGTGTTCTGCTAATGATTTTAAGGCGACCTGTGTATTTTTTTTCTTAATATTTCGCAATTACAGATTTTTGTACCCCTACGATTTTATTATATATAGAGATTAGGGTTACAAGCCCCCTTAGCACGTCCACTAAAACACGATATGATAAAGCTGTTTATCGCGGTGAACTGTCAAAATACGACGAAACCCTATTGTATTTTGACAGTTCACCGCGATAAACAGCTTTATCATATCGTGTTTTGGTGGACGTGCTAGGCGGGCTGGTGTCCCGATTTGAGCGGGACGTCCAGATTTTGAGAGTTATATGGACATGACCCGATTTAACTATGATCGGGACGATTTTTGACCAGATCACAAAAATTATCAATTTTCCATAATAAAGCAGTGACTAAATACAATAACTGAATTACTATCGTGAAATATTTATCCCTGGAATATTTGGAATGAATACCCACAAGACTATCTATAGTGTAGGAGTTGAATCGAAGTTTAAGTCTTCTTTTTCTAGCTTTCTTAGTTAAAATCTAGTCTTTTTAACCGACTTCAAAAAAGGAGGAGGTTCTCAATTCGATGCGTATGTTTTATTTTGTGTATGTTACGCGATTACGCCGCCAATTGTGGACCGATTTTCAAAATTCTTTTTGTATTCGATAGAGTACACTCCAGGGATGGTCCCATGGTCACCAAAGTTAGGATCCCATGATGGGATCCCATAAAAATCGAGGAAAACCCCTAAAGTTTTAGGTGTGTCCAACGTGTTTTGGGTGTATGTTACGCGATTACTCCGCCAATTCTGGACCGATTTTCAAAATTATTTTTGTATTCGATAGAGTATAGTTCTGGGGTCGTCCCAAAGTCAAGATCAGGATCTGATGATGGGATCCCATTAAAATCGAGCAAAACTCTAATTTATTACCAGCCTTCGGTGAGCTGGTATTAAATTAGGGTTTCTCGATTCACTTAAAATATATCATTCACAAAAAAGATAAAAATAAAAATTATTTTACAAAAAATAAAAACCGACTTCAAAAACACTGAAAAGTTAAAAATAATATAAGAATAGGTACAAACAACATCACACTTCTAGATTGAAGTCGGTGCCAAACGATGATCTCCTAAAAGTCTTTAAATTAGGCACCGACTTCAATATAGAAGTGTGATGTTGTTTGTACCTATTCTTGTATAGTACAAGAATAGGTTTTAACTTTTCAGTGTTTTTGAAGTCGGTTTTTTTTTTTTTTTTTTACAGTAGTACCATATTAATAAATAAAGAGTGGCATTCTACCAGCAATAACACATCAAACCAACCAATTTAACCATTATTAAGCCTCTGTCAAACAGTTTCTGCATTAGATCCGCAACTATTCTATCGTTTAAAAAAAACCCTTCTGGATTTTTTGACCCTCACCTCACGTTACAGCGGTTAGTTCTCAACACAAATGATGCTTAAATTTTTGGCTGGAGGTCCGAGATGTGCAATGCGTCAGCTAGGTACTCAAAATCGCGTCGAAATAGGATAAGAGGCAAAAATAACATGCGAATTTTAAAATCCCCGCTCTGACAGACTATAACTCACTCTAGGTTAGACTTTAAACTCCTGCATAACATCGTTCACAACGCTGCTGATATTCTTGACACATTACAATAACCACCTCATCTATGAGACATGAATATTAAAAATTGTATTGCAGCCCTCAGAAATTGCTTTTTAACCAGCCGCTGTACACGCTTGGTGGGTTCCGTAGTGGAACGAATGACTAGAAATTACCATCGGATGTATTTTACATCATACTCGTTTTAAAGAGCAATAACATCATTGCAGCTATTTTCTATTGATAATCTAGCAAATTTTGCTACTGTATGATTAGATTAGTCATTAATTTTGACATCTAGTCTTATTATGCTACAGTGCATTCACATTTATTTTACCTCTGAGAGCGCCTCTATTGGTATGACAATAAAGGTCATCCACATATGAATTCAGAGGTAAAATAACTGTGAATGCACTGTATCTGTATCTGGAGTATAAACTTGGCTGGACACCCCAACCAACCAACCCCAGGGCCAGTTTTCGAGTTGAGACGTATAGTATGAATCCCATTACAAGGTGCGCATCATGCAGGCCGGACTGGGACATGTGTGATTGAAACATAATATTGATTACGTACTGGTGGGTATAAAATCATTCCTGTACACTAGCAAATAGGGAATATGCATAGAATTGGAACCTATCATAGTTTTATTGATAACACATCTGTTTTATCGTCTACAACATCATAATACATTCAACACCTTAAACATTTTGTTGGTCTTATTAAAAAAAATACTGGCCAAGTGAGGATTAGACTCGGACACCGAGGGACATCCGTACAAACTTCTCATATCAAGATTATAAGTTCCTAAGTATGTACATATTAAAATATTTGTTTTTAACCTTCCATGATTCTAGGCCAACTACTAACATATCCTGGTTTATTCCTAACTTATTTTGTTTATATTATTATGAATTTATTTTATCTGTTTTCATTTGATTGATTGCATTATTCCAATGTATATTTCTTTCCTTCAAATGTTCTTGTATACCATGCTTGCCGAGAAGAGAGCGCTGTGTAGCAATAAGGCCGCCTATTGCTGTTTTTTTATTCGTTATTTTATACATACAATTACATGCTTTCTGCAATAAAGTTGTGTACATCAAAGTGGTTTGGTCCTCTTCAAAAAAATTATTACTATGAACGTTGAATAATAACTCAAAAATGATATTTATTAGGATAGCATACGAAATGAAAAATAAATTATTAAAAAAAGCTTTTTTAAATACAAGCTTTTATTACTCGCGTCAATACGAATCAAACGAGCCCAAACTCGATGGGGTTATGTCGTAATTATTGCGGCGTTCCTACGGACACCTTCCAGGGGCCCTAGACAAATGCCACACGCTAACTTTTCTGCAGTCGTTCCGCAGAAAAAATGTATGGAAATGACATTAGCTTGCGACAACCTCACGCTATTTTTTCCGGAGCTAATGTCATCTCCATACATTTTTTCTGAGGAACGACTGCGGAAAATTTAGCGTGGGGCAGTTCCAGCATAGGTCAGCTCCATGTCATCATAAAATTGCATTGTCACGCGATACATAATTATGCATGCACAATATCAGTTCAATCGGAAACCGGGAAGCTGGTCAATTACACCAGGACAGGTGACAGCTTGTAATATGGTGTTACATTTTGCTGGTTTCAAAACAAGAAAATAGAACGTGCGCACCTACATGCTTAGGACTTAGTAGCTAGCGTCTACCCGCAGGAGATCAATGTCAATTAGAATCAAAGAAGCCTAGTAATCTCATCTCACTCGTGTACGTTCTTATACATTAAACATCTTTGTCGAGGAATTATTTTAAGTTAAAATATTCTTAACGTCGATATTGCGATCAAAGTTACACTATACCACAGATAATATAATACTAGATTATACGTAATTTGATGAAACACAGGTGAATCTGTATTTTCTACAAAAAGTGAAACGCCTTTTCACATTTCCCATAACAAAATGGGATAAAATCATATAGCACATAAGCTGGTGGGTTATTGTCTAAGAAAAAAATTATCACGATCGTTTATACTTTGGTAGTCATTGCGCCGTGAACATAAGACTCTGTGCCAACTTCCTTTTATAAAGGAGTAATGGATGGACTGCGGCTGTCATATTGTTAGCGATGGCGACAGATTTTTTCTTAGACAATTACCCCCAGGTCCACTTTTATCACAGTAGCTTAGTTTTTTATGCTTAAGGTAAATTAAAAATGGTAATTTTTTTAACTTGAGACAGGGAAGCTCTTGGCCTTCATCGCACCTGATGGTGAGTGATGATAAGGCCGTAAGTGGAAGCGAGCTTCACCTGGACTCCTCAACAACTGAAGAACAACAATGCTATTAACATTATTATTATGGCGACAAACTTAGGTAAGATGGTGGTAACTAGCCAGGTGGGCTCAGAAGCCCTACCAATAACTAAACCGAACAGAAAAACGTATGCCACTATGGGAAACCGAACCCCGGACCTCCCGATCAAGACCCCGGTGGTGTCAACCACTAAACCACGGTGGCGGTTAAAAAATGTAGTACCAGAGAAGTAATGTTAGAATAGTGCCAGAGAAGTAGTGTATTCCGATATAAAGAACTGACATTTTTGAAAGACACTTTATATACATTACTGGTTTAGTGATCTTATGTGTTACGGCAGCGTTCATGATAGCAGTAATGGATGTTAGGTTCCTTTCAAAAATGACAGTTCTAGTCAGCAACCCAAGTTACAGAATAGGCCTGCTGATCATAGAGACCGGGGAGGAGCAGTAGGCTGTGCGGCGACCGGCGACGGACGCCTCCACACACACACTACGTTATCAGAGGTACATATGCCCCATGTAAATTACGGTGTGAAGCGCTAAAAAAGGCTAACAAATAAATAAAAATATGATCGCCTGCGGTGACATTGTTCAGCAATATCAATATTATTCTTTGAATTAAAATCCCTCTGCCAGGTAGAGCAGCAGTAGAAAGAGATAAAACAATAATAATGACGAACGACGGAACCACGTAGTAAAATTGAATTCATTTATCCGCATTAAAATGAAAACATGTGAACGCCATTCGCAAAGCCTAAACAAAATATTTCATATGAATATGATTAATTGCTCACTTCGCCCTTACAGACGCGCCTGCTGCAATTTCGGTACGAATTATGCGATGCTAATGTATCACACGTAAAAATATTACGACACATTGTGATTGTAATATTAGCCTTTATTGACAATGCTGCATGTCTGTTTGTCGTGAACAAGCCATTTCTGTTTGGTCTTTTTTTCCAACTGGGAAGGACTTTTTTAGCACCCCAACTTTGGTTAATAAATCTGTCCTATGAGAGAACTCATTCTTCAGTAATAAGGGGTAATGTTTGCACACATCAGTCATACAGAGAGCAATGCTTAGCTGGTCAGGCAAGCTACTACGTATTAAACCCTAAAAAATGGTTTTCTGTCTTGTGTTACAACGATTTGCTTCTTTTATATGTAGGTATCTGACGTTGGCAAAACTATCAACGATATAGCATTGTGGAGTTTCTTACGAAAAGAGTTCCTTCACCATTTCCGTTACCACCAAGTTCCCGCGGATTTGTACTAGAAGCAAAAAAATTCTCAACGACTACAACTTTTCATCTCACATTAAGGTTGCTTCAGATTGAAATTCCGTATTATATAGAAGTAGTTTGTTATTATTAAGGCTGCCGTGGATTGTTTCACTGTAACAGAAGTTGTTATGTTACATTAAGACTGCGCGAATTGATATTTTGTACTAGAAGTTGTTATGTTATAGTATCAAGGCTGCCGCAGACTGATATTCTGTACTATTTTTTGTCGTTACATTATTCGTAGTCGTGTTTTATCGTCTTGCAGCGATAACCAGACGCGTTTTATTGTAAAATCTGAAAAATGAAATTGACAATAACATCAGGCATCAATCACAAAATTTAATATTTTGTGATGAAAATGTGAATTTTATATTAAAATTTAAAAGCTTTATAGTCAACCATAAACTTAGCCCGAGCCACTTTATTTTGTATTGTTTAGTTTTCACGTTTTGTTAAACAAAGAGATCCGGCTATATTTCATTGTCAATATTCAAGGTGCGACGGAAGGGTCAGTGCCATCTGTCGTCCAATCATTAATTACTTGTGGCAAATTGTTTTCACTTTGAATATGGAATCCAATTAATTTTAATTTCGAACACTACGCTCGACCTTTTCAATGGCCTGAAAATTGATTCAAAAGTTCCGATAAAGGTGAAATAGAATAGCGGGCCTCGAATTTGGGCCACTTTCAACGATCGTTTTAAATGACTATGAGGCAATGGAATATTAAACATTTCTATTATCTAACAGTCAGTTACAGGCTTACTTTTCTTATAATGACAATTGGATGGTATTAAACAAAACTAGTTAAAAGTAAGTAGACTTATTGATATTTAAACTTTACTCAAACTAATATGACTTTCCCCAAGAATGACAAATTCAAATTACTTATGTCTTTCAAGTTTAATATTTCCAAACGTATTTCAGCAGTACTTCAAAAAAAATATGTTTAAGTTAAGCGGTTTTATTGAAAGTAAAGATAATAATATGTGGATAGTGTACTAAAAGGTAAAAATAGTTAGTATGTCCTAGGTACTAGTCATCACACCACTCTCCGCATCAATCTGGGGCTTGATCAGACAAAATAATAAAATCATGGGGCGTTAGCGTAGCGTAACCTGAGTAAATATGTAAATAGAATTTTTATAATGATATGAGCGGTTGACTGTAAATAGAAATTTCAAGCGACCAGACGATTTTATTTTGTCTGATTTATTAATCTTGGATTTACAACGATACTGATTATATTTAATTTTACCGGAGGGAGACTCTGTACGACGGTCGTGTGCTTGGGTACCTCCGTCTTACCTATTTCTGCCGCAAAGCAGCAGTGCTTGCATTGCTGTGTTCCGGTTTGAAGGGTAAGATATGGCACTGAAATTACTGGGTACCGTGACTTTACATCTTAAGTCACAAGTTGGCAACGTACACTGTGGCCCTTGTGGGGGATGCAGTTTTACTGCGAATGTCACAGGAGCCACATGTATTATAGGTGACTGTTACCACTTACCATCAGGTGGGCAGTTTGCTCGTTTGCCAACTTAGTAGCAATAAAAAAAATGTATTGTCATCAGATCTAAAGGTGTTAACAAATATGAGATCAATTTGTCAACAGGAAGGGGGTAAATTTCTAAATTACTAACCCAAGCAAATAAACAAACAGGGCAAGCTAAATAAAACCGTTTAAAGAACTAATATTTTTATGATACGTCATTATTGAAATTATACCTATTGCTCACAAAAAACCCGTTTCATTATTAGAACCTTTCTGAAACGTTAGTCATTGTATAATATAGAAGAGCGTCCATACGTCAGTTTGCGTCTTTGTTACTCCTCTAGTAATACGGTCAGACTTTCTCGCTTCTCTTTGTCTCGTCATCTCTTCCGATTCGATACACTTCTAGCACACTTACATTGTTCCACTCTCAGAGCATTATCTAACCGTTCGATTGCAAAGCAACTGCTCTACGACGTGGTCTAGTTAAAGATGTCTTGGTTGACACTTCACTGCCAACGTAGGAAGAACAAATAAACGAGTTTTTATAGTCAACAAAAAAAGGCGATAATTATTTTATGTGAAGAACCTATTGCTGCGCTGAAGTCGATAAAAAGTGAACTTTTTTGGCCAATAATAGGTCATTAAATTTTCCAAGGTTTTTCTCTTCGTGGTACTTACATCGAACATTCTCTGCTTCTTATGTTTCTATTCACATTATACATTTGCCAGGGCTAAGTAACGTAAGATAAGGTAATAATGTTACGAATAGAAATATGCTATTCACGGGTATAGTTTTTGCTCTCAGTTTTTGTAGATTTGGCAAAATGTTGTGTTTCATAAATGAATATTGTAAATAAACAGATAGGACACAAATTCGTTAGCTATAATTTTTGTATCATTACTTTCCAGTTTTCGTTACTGGAAGCAAATATCGTCAGAAAATAATCTTTAAATACCACATCTAACATAAATCAAACTAAGAAATAGAAAGTTAATTGATAATGACACAGCTACAGCTTTATACGTTGCGAGGAGTAGATGCTATTTTTTTGTATCATTGGCAAACATTTTAAAACTTCAATAGACTCAGTTTACTTTGATAATGTCTTCGGTACTATTCCATTACCTACCAAGTAAGAAATTCGGCTATTAAATGCGGCGCGTATCCTCAAACATTCTGGATGTTCATTCGTGTGGACTATCCTATGTGGCCTAACTCGTTCAATGACCCAAGCACACAAGATCTCTAATTTAATTATACCAAGATTAGTGCTTTTACAGGTTTCTAGAAGCCTGAGAAAGGTACTTGGATACCTCAATAGTAATAGCGACTGTCAAAAGAAAACGTATGTCAAGGCTAGCAGATATTGTAAAAACTGGGTTGTCCATTTATGAGAATACGGAAAAGAAATACAGTGTTACAGGTATGAAAAGGGATTAAGATGTGTTACTAAAAATGCGAACAGTGAACTGAACTGGTGTAAAGATCAATACCTACTATAAGATAGAAATTCTGAAGGATGGAAAAGGTCGTTGCGTAGATTGTTGTATCATCTAAACCATTTATTTAAATTTTGTCACTTTTGTTAGAGATCAAATGACAGAAGTATAGTATTCCACAATGACGAAAATTCCATTGTAACAGTAACTTCAATCGTTTGAATTGCCGGGAATTATTAAAATTATTTACCTACGGTCTGGGTTGCGATTTTAAACGCTTTACTATTCAACATTAATATTAAAGATTTACATTTCTATAAGATTATTTTCATCAAGAGTATTGTTATAAATATTCACCGTGTGTGTATCTAGAAGTAAAGGCACTTGGTCACAATATTCCTATAACATTCCAAAATTATTATACCTATCTTGGTTAGATTTTTCATCTGTTATGCATGACAATAGAATTAGTGTTTCAGTATGCATACATACGTAAACTGAAACAGTAATTCTATTCCTTTGGCACACTTTTCTATGACAAAGTCTAAAGAACTAAAGCCGTCTTCCTCATAAATATACATCACAGATTTACACAAACCGGAGATCGGTCTTTGTTACTTTACTGTACTGGGTTTGTTTAGTGTTTTAAAGCGGCTCAGTTTCACGATAGAAAGCCAAGGGCTGAACTGAAACTGGACATAATGTAAGCTTGTAGAAATTCATAAAAATTTACATTTATCCATTCTTGGTTTTTAAATAAGATGAATATTAAGTTGCCGAAAAACAGTGCTTTTATTGCTAACTAAAATATTTACTTTGGTTTTGTTATTGAAAAAAGTATAACATTTTTTATTCTAAGAAAGACTCTAGTAACATTACTTGCGCTTAGAAACAAAAGGATGTTGCTTAGTCGCTTTGCCCAAGGTTAAAAAGAACATAGTTTTAAGCATAGACATGTTTTAACTAGACAACCTCAATCTGACCATCTGTATAACACCGAGCGTGTCCATACCGAATACGACTTGAGAGTGCTTAAAACATTTAAGATTACCAATATTTCAATCTCCTTTTAATTTTTGGCTTTTTGTAGCTTTAAGGTCTATCCGCACACATTAATTCCGACACGTGCCGATCAGGGGGTTGGCCCTTGATCGGCACGGCAGTTCTAACTCATCGGCAATCGGCCAAAGTATAAATTTTGATAATTTTTCTGTTTGATTGAAACTAATTTTTAAAACTTTAACATTTTGTAATGTTGACGGCGTTCAAGCAGTCAAGCAGTTCAAGCATTCTTGACATATTTGTCGAATGAATCAATCAATACTTATTACCAATGAACATAATTCCGCCTTGCTTCATTAGGTCATCCCGTTTGATAGAGTTACAAAAAGACGTGCTATACGCATTCATCAGGTGAAAGTCAGTGCCAACGAGTGCTGTGACTTAGAAGACGCATGACCATCTTTGAGTTTGTTAGTTCAAGAATGCCTCGATTCACAACTCCATGCGTACCAAGGAGGAGATGCGCATGGTGAAGCTCAGAACATCAGAGTTTGTGCTTGCCACATGGCAGGAACGCTGGGACACATTAGACAAGGGGAGGGAGACTTATCGTTTCTTCCCGAATATAGCGGACCGTTACGGTACACAGAAATTTCAATGCCATATCTCACCCTTCAAAGCGGAACACAGCAATGCAAGCACTGCTGCTTTGCGACAGAAATAGGTACAGAGTCTAGGTAAATACATGCCTGTGGTTTTAAGGTTAAGCAAGCGTTAAGTGCTAACAACGAACACGCATTAAGTAAAGCACCTAGTAAAACTTTTCGAAAATCTGATTTAGTATGGATACAATAAAATTAAGTACTCAGCTCTTAATAAGATTATGGAATCTAGCTAATTTAAAGTATCCGAATTCGTGAGCGAATAAATTACGTTCGTGGATTAACTTGGCTTTATACATAATTTATTGTTGGTGATTTTCTTACTTGGACTTAAGAATATCTTCTTATATTAATTTATTTGAACAAACCTACGATTTGTTTGCAGGATTAGAGTCATAAATATCGGGATAATTTATTGCAAAATTAGCAATGAGTTTGTCTAGTCTCAAGAAATATAATCATTGAAACCAATTGAATTTCGCATATAGCTGTGATTGCAAATGGAGTAAACGTTACCAACGACTAGCAAAAGAACAACTGTTGGTTATTTATGAGACGGTTTCTGCCGTTACAAGTGGTGGCACTGAATTGCACATTTAAACATACCTTCGAAAGAACTTAGAACTAGGAGATATCATTTGAGATACATGTATATATTAACAGCTCCAGGCTGTCCCGATTCTGCATTCAATGCTAAAGGTAACGTAGGCTGCAAACCATAATCGAAATTATTAAGCTTAGCTGACGGCGGGCAGGCCGGCACCGGCCTGGAGAATAACTTCCGTCTATTTTTATGTAAGTTGCATCCACCCCCACCTTGAATTGCCACCTGCTTCTTATATATTGATTTAAAGGTTAATTTACGGAAGATAGTAAAATAAAACAGCAGTTTTATGGAGGTGTTTATTTTTTTAAATTATGTTTGTTATTAGAGGAAATGGCATTTTAAAGATCTTCATTTTTTGGAATGGAAGCATAAAACTTTTTGCGTGTAAGCTTAAAGTAACATTTCACTTGTAATTCCGCTTTTACTGTGTCAGTGTTAAGCCAATTTCGTAGGGTTGCAGTTGATCTAGTGGATAACACATACGGGAGCTTTGTTACCCCGTATTTTATTTTCACAATTACGGGTTGTTATACTTAATACTTATAATTTTTAATGGATGTATCCATCAGAACTGGAGATTCTATAGGAAAAATATTGGAGCTTTTCTCATACAAATCTTCTTCTTCTTTTTCTCATACTTTTTTCATACAAACTAAATAAATTATATTTTGATCCTAAGTGTTGACAGCCCTACATCAGCGTATCTTGTTTCTTCTATTACTGTTTACTTTTGTGTTAATCCTACAATCAACTGGACTATGGTTGCCACTTGAAAGTTTATGCTTTCGGTTTAAAGTCGATTAACTCGGAGAGTATTAGGTTTCCAGATCTAAGAAATAAGCACCCAGAGTTCTATATAACCTATATGTCCCTGAAATATATTTCGGCGTTCAGTTACACCCAGTATTATTATAGCCTGAAAAGCGAAGTAACCCTTAAAATACGGGGCACCAACCTTACCCACGAATAGGGATGACTACCAAAACTTTTTTTAATGCCCGTCATTTAATTTTTTTCAAAAACTTTGGCACGTACTTTATTTTATTTACCTTATCAAAAACTTGCGACTTTACATTGATTAGAAATATCGTGTGACGTCATGCCCGTATATATTTTGTAGCATTTTGTGGCGTACGGGCCCTTAGCTTTTAATGACTTTACTTCAGTAGTTTTTTTTTAAATTTCGAGAAAACAAAAAACACAATAATATGTGATATTTTTTCATTGTCCAACCGACGGACGAAAGTTTTACATCCTGACACTATTGTGCTTCGTAGTTTCAATACTTGCATTTGTAATTTGCAGATGTAATGCTCTAAGAGACGTATTGCGAAGTATGATTCTTGAAAGATACCTTTCTATTGATTTTGAAAACGGTAAGTAGGCACTGAAGAATGACTGTATAAATAGAAACTTTTACATTGAGAGACATAAGCAGCTACTATAATACAGTGTCATAAAAAGTTCAAGAAGTTCTTACCTGTTATAGCCCATAGCTCCTTCAGACACTCCTCTCGGGATCTCTGGATCGCTGATTTCTTCTGCACCTCAGGCCCCGACTCTAGATATTCAAACAACACTGCACCAAGGAGTACGTACACCACCACTAATACGACAAGCCCTAGCTGAGAGCAAGCTGCGCGCGCGCAGCCGGCGCAAGCTCGCTTCAGCAACCCCGGCTGGTCTCGGGCCTCTAATGACACTTCAGATGACATTTTCTATTTTCAAATTATTTATTTTCCATAGTCTCAGTAATCATGGTAAACCTGTCCTTGAAATTCACTGCATGTTCCGCCACATCCATCTCCCGACATTCAGTAAATGATCATCGTGATTACAAAGATGATTCAAGGATTATCAATACGTATTATAAAGTTTCTAGAATGTACCTGAAACAAACAAAATGAGTTGATTAAAAGCAACACCACAAAAATTGGGTGGCTTAGAATGAAACTGTTTACGGCCTGTTATGATGTGGATATGACAATTGTAATGTTTATTTAACTACATCTCCTAGCTCATTATCATCTCCTACACATCTCCTACACATAAAATGATTGGATCAAAAGTATTACTATTGCTTGATATCGACTGCAAAAGTAAAAAATTTTGATCTGTTAGATAACCTTTGAATTACAGTATTGATACAATACCTATAAATTTTTATATTGATACGAACAAAGAGAATGCTCTTATTCTTCAAATAGTCAACAAAACAAACCAAAAATATACACACCTTGACAAACATCATAATATTTAATATATAAGCTTAAAAATAATCTAAATTGTTTTATTTTTATAAACGTCTACCATTTCCATCGATTCAATAACATTTTCTTTGTAAACAATATGAACATAAAAAGGAAAACTCTTAACTGCCATTAAACTCGACGCTGTGTATCGTGTTTCGAATTTAATTTAACATTCACATAAAGCATTTTCCTAACAGCCGATGGATGTTTGGAAGGTTTCTGTAGACTAAGAACCCGCCGACATGTCCCCTTTCTTCATGTCGTGATCTCTATTGTTAATTGCGCGCGAACTTTTACTTCTAAATACTGATCTCTAAATAGCAATCCATTTTAGAATGTATAAATAGAACCATTTCGAACCTTTACGTTAGAAGTAACGATCACTTTTTGGAAAGTAAGACTAGGTATATGTTTAAATGGATGTTGTAGCTAATATGAATGTATGTATGTACAACTTTATTGCAATAAAAGAAAGTTTAATTGGAGCCATAAAACGACGGGACCGTAAAATTCTAATATAATAATAGAATACATATACTACTTGTTATTAATAAGTAAATATGCCTACAAAATACATAAAATACATATACTACATACCTTTAGTACCTACTAAAGAATGAAAAAAAAACTAACATTCTAGCTGCAGAAAATTGTGTTTTTATAGCTCGCTTGAAAGAATATGTAGTAGCAAAAAATTTTGAAGCTAAATTCAAATAACAAAAGAGATCATTCGTTGATATTGAACGTGAAATTTAATGGCAATGTTAAAAATGGGTACTTTGGCATTAGGATAAGATTGCAATGCCATAGTTAAAAAACTAGGTATTCAAAAAATGTTTGTGGTATTTTTTCGTAGTTTAATAATGGCAGTCAAAATTGCGACAATATTTGTATAGTCACTACCTTATTGATATTTAGATTGCACGGGGTTCGTCAAAATAAAATATCAATTAATGTAGTGAACTTTTTAAGGCTAGTTGAGGTAGTCAATTCCATGGAACGGACAATCATGGAAATGACTAGAACTAAATAGTATCTTATGTGGCCAGTATAAATATGCCATAAATAATATCAGTAAGCTGTGCCCGCAGCATTTTGTGGGTGAAATTAAGCTTGGTCGTAGGGTGATGTTATATGCTATATAGCCTTCCTTGATAAATGGGTTTTCCAACATTATTTCAATATTGTTTCAATTCGAACCCTACTGGTTCCTTCCTGAGATTAAAGCGTTCAACCAAACAAACACTTCAGCTTTATAATAGGTATAAATAGTAATAGATAATGGCAAATCTACCCATGAGACATACCCGTATTACTTCTACACCTTATTAATGACAATGCGTCACGACTGCGACAGGGTAGAATGGGTCACGCTTTGCTTTGGATACTGTTCGAAGTTCCGCAATATTTTCATAATTAAATATCCCATTTCGGTGATATGTACCTACCTGATAAAAGTAGGAACAGGAAACGCCCCAACTTCTAAGTACTAGTTTAATAGGGCTTAAACATTTTATTGTCAAATGAACGATAATTCATTATTAAACAATATAGACCGGCTAGGAATTAATCGGTTCTTTCCCACGGTCCGCCTCTTGTGACCACCTGGGTGAACCGTGGAATATTTTTTTACGACGGTTCACCTTTGATCACCTGGGTGTACCTTGGAAAATATTGAATTTCCGCCATACACCTTGAAAGTCTGAAAAGTGTAATTGCATTTCTTTTAAGTTAAAACAAGATGTAAATAACAGAAATACGTTCATTTAGAGACTTTTGGCAAAATCGAAAGATATTGAGTCCAATATTAAATATCGAGTGTTTCCCATTGGAGTGTTTCCCAAATAAAACGTCTACATAACTCAACTTTAAATCCTCCAAGGTTCAAATTTTAAAGTTGAATCAAAAACTTTCCCTTAAACACGTGACTAAGTTTACGCTATTCATCTTCCTGTCCTATCCCCTATTTTCTATAGGGAATTGCGCTCGAATTTCCACAGTTAGCAACAAATAATTATTTCCTCCATAAATTTATATATGTATTGTTTTCCGTTAAACAAATAACAGGGCAAACCTTTCAACGAACATCGCAGTCCCTGGAGATAGGTACGTGGTCATAATACAGACTCATATATCAAACAAAGCCATGACATTCCCAGTCCATAGTACGATGTTCTTATCACTGGCAAATTTAATGAACGTCCCTCTGTTTAGTAAATTAAATAATGTTACCGTATATTACGATACAATTATACTAAATATGAATATGGAAGGCTCTAGAGTTGTTTGGGTCACTTTTGATTATAAGAGTACCGCGAATTTCACGTGATATTGAAGAAAGGCGTTCGCTTTTCTGCCAACGTGATACGTTGACCAGGTATTTCCAAGAACCTTTAAGCCTTTTAGGCGCTTTTTGTCAACAAAAATAAATATAAAATTATAGTAATCATATAACAATACTAAATAGAACCATGAATGCCATATTAGAGGGTAATTTTTTAAATATAACACCTGCCATTATGGATCTATATTATGTATTTGGATACGGATGAAAAAAGAGATCACGTGGAGGAGATAAGAATGTAAAATGTTGTGTAGCGTAACGTCTAATGACCAAGTCTAGAAATGAATAAAAAAAATTGATAGAAATCAATAAAAAACCATTGATAGAGGAGACAAGGGGTGAGGTGAAGAGGTGATTCATATTACTAGAAAAGTTATGGACATGAACGTGGATGGAATAAATGGATTGACTTGCATGTACGGAATTTAAAAACTGAGATAATATAAGATGAATGAGAAAATAAGGGTAGGATAAGAATAGGATGATGAATCATAATAAGATCTTTTTGTTTGTAACTAGCCCACGTTGGGCGCCAAAAATAATACTATTTGTTAAAATCAAAATTAAACACTAAAATTATTACAGTCAGTAGGAGCTACGTTTTCTGCTATCATAAATTAAAACCATCCGGTTCAACGGACTTGATAGTTTTTATTCAGAGGGATGGCAAGACCTCAACTATTAGAACGATATAATTATATCGACCAGTATCCTACTAGAAGCAGTTTGACAGCAAAACTGAAGTCGCTGAATAGTTTTTTTACTTCTGGAAAACTCCAGTGAAACTGTAGAAGCCATCAGTTGCCAACATCGTAATTATTTTAAATATGTTGTATTGTCACAATTAAGGGGCACTGTCATTTTTTTTTAACATTTTATACTATACCCTTTTAATACATATGTTTTGCTTTCAGGTAGTAAATATATTGCTCAAGCGAAAGCAATATGAACCCAATACCAGCTGCTTAGTAATCATTTACTGACTTAAGATACAAACAATTAAATTGTAGCTTTGGATTTCCACTCCATCCACTCGATATTTTAATAGGTTGAAGTAAATTTAATGTAATTCTACTACGATCACAACTTCTAAAAATAACTAGCCTAAGATAAAAAGGAGCACCATCAATATAATTGACATAATGTTAATGAAACATGTATGTACATAGGCGATATATTTAAGACGCTAGAAGTCGTAGGATAAGATATTTGCATAGGATATAATATTCATACTAGGCTGCCTTATCCCGCCTGTTACGACGATTTGATGTAACGCCACGTAAAAGGCACAAAAGGCTCTCTGATTATAGGAATTGAATTTATTGTCATAAAATCACATTTTGTAATTTCGATTAAAATAATCAGAAGCAGAATGTTAATGATTATAATATTGTGCGGCCGAAAATTGTTTTACAAGGGTACTAAAATCCATAAACTCGAAGCATAGAACAAATTTACACGCATTATTTGTCAAAGTTTAATTATAAAAAGCATACTAATCACAATGATACGCTAATACATACGTTATACGTATAATAATAATACGTTTACGCAGAATTTCTCAAAGTATAATAAATTAACAGTAAGATGCATGAAATTGTTGCATGCTAGCAACTCAGCATGCAAGCAAGCATGCAAGCAATGCTGCAAGCAAGCAAGCAAACATGCATGGTTTCTGTCACGGCTCGGGCATTGCGTGGCTCCGGTGGTCTCACGCGTATTTTTCGGGCCACCTCGCAACTCCGCACCTTCGCGACTCTATGTTCCATAAAAATGTCACTAGGAATAAAGCAAACAAGACTAGCTGGTGTCTGTTTTTCAGTAATTCGTGTTTGTCACTGAAGCCTGTGTACGAAACTAAAAGGATAAAATACTTAAGATTTCTATGCTAAAAGATATTAGGGATTTCATTAAATATGGCACATACATAGTAACATAGTCAAGCATTTTAGGATAACCTATATTAGGTCAAATGGAATCAGAGATTTCATTAATAATGCTGAATAATAAATAACCTTTGGATAACTATGCCTCTTAAAAATTATGAGGCTTTTTTCGATGATTATGCCTAGCTAGTTAAGCCTATAGCGTTATGATGACAACCAAAATTATGCGAAAAGAAAGTCAAAAACAAAGAATTTGAATCATGTCAGAATACAGTTATTATCAGAGCAATAAAGTCATCATTTTATTATGATAATTAACAATGTTCTAGATAAATTCGTAGCAATTAAATATTTTTTTATAATCAAATATACAAAAAAGATAGACCTTTTACGAGCACTAAGCCAGCTATTGTAGACGTATTGTTAAGAATAGAGCCAATAATTTAAAAATATTTATACTTTAATATGTTTAACCATAAATCTTCAACTTACACAAAAATCTGGTCATTAAGTCAAAATCATTGGAAAAATAATAAATTGGTGATAGATTGTCTACGCTACTGCTTAACTTTTTTTAACGTCCTGAGCTGACTTTTATTTGGAGTTCATTAAAGTAGTACAGATACATTCTGTATACATTTTAATCGAGAGATATTGCTGTTTAGTCATTGAAATGCCAACATTAATTTTGTCTACTGTTAGTCACTTATTAATAGCCTCAGCCTGTTTTGAAGCAGAGAAACCTTCTGGATACTAAGCTGGTTCAATTGAATGATCATACCCCCAGTAAAACTATACGTACATAAGAATTAGTATCAAATTATAATTAGTAACAATGAGGCATTTATCCCACTGCTGGGCAAGAATCTCATGGACGAAGTGGACTGCCTAAGTCTAGGCTAGTTTTATTACATTAATATATTAATCATAACTTTTGCGTAGCCCTTGCAACACTTACAATGAACTGCTTACCATCCAAGTTTAAAGAAATCAAAATCTACCTACATAAATAAACAGTTTTATTTTCAAATAGATAGAGATTCAATATCGAAATAATTCATGTAGCAGTAAGTACCTAAGTAGGTATCTAAAAGTTTTTATAATTTAAGTAATGGTACACTTACCAAAGTTGCAGCTAACTCAAAGAAAACTTTACAGTAAATAAACTTTGAAAACACCATTCACGAGAAGTATTGTTAAATGGGCACTAATACTCAGAAAGTACTGTACTCAAAACCTACAAATTACTTACATCGCTACTACGAGAATGAAAAAGAAGAGACGATATTGAAAGCATTACTTCCGAAAACTTCGCGCGAGTAGCGATGAGCCGAGACCGCTACCCTTACCGACGGCGAAGGTGGTACTGACACTGAGGGATGCCACACGTCACTGCGAAACATACCCACAACAGTTCCCCGATGTACCTTTTCTTGTGTACTTTGCGCAAACTGTGGGGTAACTGTTTCCACATGGTTTGCCACGTTTGGTCACCCCACATGTAACGACATCTATTAGGGGGAAAACGAAATACTTACCTACTTGTTGTCTTCAGCGCCACCTAGTAGATATTGCGGAAACGTTTCCCATGCATATAACGCTTTGCTTTCTAGTGCTATGGCCCCGACTGCGCTAAGCGTCCCGAAGCAATGTATGCCGAAGCTTCGTACTTTTGTATGCTAAGAAGTCATCACGTGTAAGCTATGGTCACATTAGCGGCTTTGTTATTTTGCACGAAGTATCGTGCAATGATCCAAGATGACCGAAAACATTCCCAGACGTTGAACTATTGACAATGACGTTCTTACTTCTAATCAAAATCTAATAAGAAACCTTATTTTGGATTTGGATCCTATTATGATGAACAAAGCTTCATAATAATAATCATCATCATCATCAACAGCTCATATACGTCCCCACCGAGGGGCTCGAGCCTACCCTAACTTAGGGCGATTAGGCCTTAGTCAACCACGCTGGGCAAGTGCGGGTTGGTCGACTTCACAAACAACCTGTAAAGAAATTATTTCTTCACAGGTGTGTGCAGTTTTCCTCACGATGTTTTCCTTCACCGTAAAAGCGTGGAATAAACTTACATATGAATTCAAAATTTGAAAACACATTGGTACGTAGCGGGGTTCGAACCGCTACCTCCCGATTGGAAGGCGACTGCCTTACGCAAAACACCATCGACGCTTCATAATAATGCTGTATACACGGTGTTAAATAATAACCAATAAATAATTTATCGTTATCTAAAACTAATTATTAAATAGTTTTTCCCGTAATGTCATTCAACCCAAAATTTTCATGTATATCATAGTATCATCATCATGTCTATGATTTACATGAAAATTTTGGGTTGAATGACATTACGGGTAAACACAATTTAATAATTAGTTTTGATATTGGCAGTAATGGTTGTAAGCACTCAAAACGACCAATTGCCATAAGCATAAAAGAAAGAAAGAAAGAAGAATAATTAGTTTTAGATAACGATAAAATATTTATTGTTTATTATGAAACACCGTGTATATATAAATTATAAAACCATTGCCTCGCACACGTCTTAACAAATCGAACTCGACCACCGAAATGAATAACACCTAGTCTGAAGACAGCGCGGCGCGATATGTTAGCGCGCTAAAACCCTTTGATGTACCGCCACACGCGCAATAACGCACGCAACGCAGCCCGAATATTCTCGACGATATCCGATTGGTCAGCCCCCCTAGACAAAAGCCACACGCTAAGTTTTCCGCAGTCGTTTCGCAGAAAAAATGTATGGAGATTACATTCTCTGTGGAAAAAATAGCGTGAGGTTTACAAGCTAAATGTCATTTCCATACATTTTTTCTGCGGAACGACTGCTCAAAACTTAGCGTATGGCTTTTGTTTAAGAGGTCGGGGGGGTCTACCGCCTAACTCATAGCGATCACTCGCCTTCGCTTACGTGACGTTAGAACAATAGCTCAAATTAAAACTATTGTTCCAATGTCACGACAGCGATAGCGAGTGATCGCTATGAGTTAGGCGGTACGGCCGCTGATCTGCGTGTTTCGCGTCATAGTACGAAACTTCGTGAGTATTAGGCGCAGGTGCGGCCGAAGAATAAGATTCACAGCGTAGATAACTCGCTCATGACAAGAATACAATACGTAGTATCTGAAGCCCAATTCACGTAATCATCATTCATCTCCATTGAAAGTTGACCATATTGAAATTGTATTATGAATTGATCAAACATTGGTATTCTTCTAACTAAATATTAGAATTAAATCACGTTAAGATTTCAAAGTCATCTCGATATAATCTCCTATTAGTCAATTTTTGAACCTATTTCGATTCTCAGTTGCCACAGATTATACTACAAGAATTTGCGTCGTAATGTTGGCACTACGCTAAAAATCTTGTATAGCCTATGCTAATAACTGGCTGAAAAGACTTATGTTCGGGCCAGAAAAGCGTTAAAAAACCTGGAAAAAGAATTTAAAATTAAAAGAATAATAATAATTCATTTAGAATAAAATCCAATAAAAGGAGGCAAACCCTTCTAAAGCAGATTAAACTAAACTAAATTTAGTTTTAGTGCTGTCAAATTGTGTTTTCTGTTAAAATTTTCGAACAAAAAACACGATTTGACAGTACTAAAATTAAATTTAGTTTAGTCTATTCCAACAGAATTGACGAGAGCCTATAGGTTATTTTAAACTCTCGCTCACATAGGCTGCTGAAGGCATCTGCAGCAAGGCGACGATTGCGTTGGGTACGTTGTCATTCCCTGGCTCTTCGTCTGGCAGTAGCCATGGCAGTTCGGTGTGCCACAAATAAATAATGCCAACGAAGTCCGGAATCGCTCATTTAAATAGTAGAAATTAGAATCCCAAATTCACAGAAAACCACAAAAACTGTACTAAAACTACTTTGTGATAACTTCAATACAATCTAATGTCAGTATGGTTACGATCAACTTTCAAACTCAATTTTGACATTTAAATAGTTTTCAGAATACCAATTTTCGGCCAGAATCCAAGTCATTTTTTAGCAGAATGCCGATTTTAGTGCAAATCAAGTCTCGGTTGCATTACAATCAAAATGCATTCTTTAACAGATCAACGTCAAACTTTTAGTGTACGAGAATGCCATTGTTGATGCAAATGATATCGAGACTAGATCGGAACTGTATTTTTACAAAATTTTATTTACGTGAATTGGGCTTCAGTATTTAGTTTGTGAGAATACATAAGAACACATAGTCTGTCAAGCGAGTCGTGTCCAATGAAAAAGGCGGCAAATTCAAAAATCTTAAAGGTGTTAACACTGACAATACTCGGAAAAATATGTTTGATACTTGAATTATTGTAGATAAAAAAAATCACAACTACACACTATTTGGAGGCACTGTGTGACCCATACTGCTAGATGTGACTAATTGTATGACAAAATGTTACCTAAATGTGGCTACACACGGTTTAATTTCCCACTCAATTTGTTGATTCAACGTAGTTGATTAAAGGTACAATTCCGAGATGGGCTGCAGGCCGCAAACTGCAAGCGACACCACCGGTTTCTATGAATCTCTATGAAAATGATTCCGAGCGCGGCAACACTGCGGCCTGCAGTCGCGTCGCAAAGCCTGCGGCCGCGGCGCGCAGTGACCGCAAACTGCAGCGCCAGTGGTGTCGCGAACCGCAGAGAGTTCACACGTATAAAAATGTTGACGTTTTCGGAAGACGATGAAGAGAAATTAATTAAATTTGTTGCTGGTCATCCAGTCCTTTACGATACATCCGATCCAAATTACCGCAATAATTTGATCAAAGATAATGTGTGGAATAACTTCCTTCTTTGGTTCGACTTTTGAATAAAAGATCAGGTGCTTTTCTTATTTTTTGCCATATATAGTAACCACAAGTCGTCATCATTTTCCTCTTCCAACAAAAGACACATTAGTAATCTATCGGTAGCGCTGTCTGACATTCTGTCTCGCACGAAGGTACCGGAGTGACTGAGGCATGGTTCTATGCATTGTGCAGCCGCGGCATGCGGCTGTGCTTGGAATAAAAGCAACCACGACCGCAGGCAGCACAGCGGTCAACCGCAGCCGCTAGCCGCAGTGTCGCCTGCGGTTGCAGTTTGTAGCCCATCTGGGGGTGTAAGGGGTTCCGAACTTTATCTAACGGAACCCAAGTCAACCTCACCTGCACGCGGTGCACCCTGCTGTTCAACAGACGAGGCTCTGGCGCACCCCACCAACCCGCACTGGGCCAGCGTGGTGGGAGAAGGCCCAAAACCCCCCCAAAATGAATAATCGAACTAACCAAAGGCCCCAAGTGCCCGGCGGTCCCGGAGGCCGTGCCGGCGGTGACGGTCGTCGACCCGGCGCTGGGACCTGGGGTGCGAAGAATCCCCGGGCGGCGACAAACCCCCCGTCAAACGACCTTGGCCCTGGCAACGTACAACGCGCGTACACTGCAGACCGAGGAGAAGCTGCTGGAACTGGAGAGGGAACTGAGCAGGATCCGTTGGAGTATTGTAGGACTATCCGAAGTCCGAAGAGAGGGTGAGGATACGATGGTCCTTAAATCCGGCAACCTGCTCTATTTCCGAGAGGGCGAAGAACTGTCCCAAGGTGGTGTCGGGTTTATAGTCCACAAGTCTCTCGTGAACAACGTGGTACAGATCGGAAGTGTGTCGAATAGGGTGGCGTACCTTATACTCAGAATCACCGAACGGTATTCGCTGAAGGTCATACAGGTCTACGCCCCGACCTCGACCCACCCCGACGAGGAAGTGGAAGCTATGTATGAGGATATTTCTCGGGCAATACATGCTTCCAAGACTCACTACACCGTTGTCATGGGAAACTTCAACGCAAGGCTAGGCAAGCGGGGCGATAATGAGTTGAAAGTGGGGCAATTTGGAGCTGGAATCCGGAATTTTCGAGGTCAAATGCTAGCCGACTACATGGAGAGAGAGGGACTCTATATGATGAACTCTTTCTTCAAAAAACGGCTGCATCGAAAATGGACCTGGAAAAGTCCGGATGGCGTGACAAAAAATGAGATTGACTTCATCATGTCGACTAAGACCCGCATATTCAATGACGTCTCAGTGATCAAAACGTTAAAGACAGGGAGCGATCACCGAATGTTACGAGGCGCATTGAATCTTAACATAAAAGCGGAAAGGTATCGACTGGTGAAGTCTGCGCTCCGTCCCGAAGCCATCCAGATCCAAAACCCCGAGCGCTTTCAACTCGAATTACAAAATCGCTTCGATTGCCTGGAGGACTGCACGGATGTGGACACTTATAATGACAGGGTTGTGGAAGCTGTCCTTACGGTGGGTGCAAAGTTTTGCAAACCCAGCCGTACTAAGCAACGAAGTAAGATCTCGGAGCCGACAGCTAAGCTGATGGAGGAAAGGCGTGGAATGGGTCGGCAGTCTTCTGAAGATGCTCGTCGGCGACTCAACAAACAGATCTCTAAGTGCCTGACTCGCGACATACGCCGATTTAATACGGAACGTATTAAAGAGGCCATTGAGCAGAACAAGGGCTCCAAAGTGTTCGCAAGAGATCTGTCACTCGGTCAGAGTCTGCTGACGAAGCTGAAGACAGAGGACGGCAGAGTCATTACATCCCGACCTGAGCTTATGGCCGAGATCGAACGCTTCTATGGACAGCTTTACGCAACATCACAGGCACCTGTTATTCCGGCTACAGACCCTAGAGTCAAATTGACCCGGCACTATACCGAAGATATCCCGGACGTCAGCCTGTACGAGATTAGTGTGGCTCTTAAACAGCTTAAAAACAACAAGGCACCGGGTGATCATGGAGTTACAGCCGAACTCCTAAAAGCGGGTGGACTACCAGTCCGGAAAGCGCTGCAGCGGCTATTCAACTCCGTCATACTCGAGGGCAAAACGCCTAAAGCATGGCACAGGGGCGTGGTGGCACTTTTCTTCAAAAAGGGCGACATGGCCCAGTTGAAGAACTATAGACCCATCACGCTCCTGAGTCATGTCTATAAGCTATTCTCGAGGGTCATCACGAATCGTCTCGCACGCAGGTTCGACGACTTCCAGCCTCCCAAACAAGCCGGATTCCGAAAAGGCTATAGTACCATAGACCACATCCATACGCTGCGGCAGGTTATACAGAAGACCGAGGAGTATAATCTGCCACTATGCTTGGCGTTTGTGGACTAAGAGAAAGCTTTTGATTCTGTCGAGACCTGGGCCGTACTTAGATCACTCCAGAGGTGCCAAATAGACTATCGGTACATCCAAGTGTTGCAGTCATTGTACGAAAACGCCACCATGTCAGTCCGCCTTCAGGACCAAAACTCGAAACCAGTACGACTTCAGCGTGGTGTGAGACAGGGTGACGTTATATCGCCGAAACTGTTCACAGCTGCGTTGGAGGATGTATTTAAGCTTTTGGACTGGAGGGGACTCGGCATCAACATAAACGGCGAGTATATAACTCACCTTCGTTTTGCTGATGATATCGTAGTCATGGCTGAGACCGTGGAGGATCTAGGCACAATGCTCGAAGACCTCTGTAGAGTTTCCCAACAAGTGGGTCTTAAAATGAACATGGACAAGACTAAAATAATGTCGAATTCCCGTGTAGTACCCACTCCTGTGAATGTTGGAGGCTCTACGCTGGAAGTTGTTGACTAATATGTTTACCTGGGGCAAATAGTCCAGCTCGGTAAGTCCAACTTCCAGAAAGAGGTAAATCGGCGAATCCAACTCGGCTGGGCAGCGTTCGGGAAGCTACGCAGCATTTTCTCGGCCCATCTACCGCAGTGTCTCAAGACGAAAGTCTTCAATTCGTGCGTGTTGCCAGTGATGACATACGGAACTGAGACGTGACCGCTTACAATGGGTCTCATCAGAAGGCTCAAAGTCACCCAAAGGGCAATGGAGCGGGCTATGCTCGGGGTTTCTCTACGTGATCACATCAGAAATGATGAGATCCGTAGAAGAACCAGAGTTACCGACATAGCCCAAAGAATTGCAAACCTTAAGTGGCAGTGGGCAGGACACATCGCTCGTAGGACTGACGGCCGTTGGGGCGGAAGCCGCTGGATGCGGGAGGCGCAGGACCGATCGGTATGGAGATCCTTGGGGGAGGCCTATGTCCAACAGTGGGCGTCTATTGGCTGATATGATGATGATGATATGATGAGCGCTGTCTGACATTCTGTCTCGCACGAAGGTACCGGAGTGACTGAGGCATGGTTCTATGCATTGTGCAGCCGCGGCATGCGGCTGTGCTTGGAATAAAAGCAACCACGACCGCAGGCAGCACAGCGGTCAACCGCAGCCGCTAGCCGCAGTGTCGCCTGCGGTTGCAGTTTGTAGCCCATCTCGGACTTGTACCTTAATAAATTTAAATTTTAAATAAATTAAATTTAACTAAATGTCAACTGTGCTTTTTATTATTTCATTATTCAAGGTAGCTGGAAAAAAATATTTTATTAAAAATGCAGAAAAACAGTCAAACAGCAATCTCATAAAGTGACTATCATTAGTATGTTCCCCGTAAGATATAACCTCATGACTACGATGTCAGCATCTAAATCCGAAATACTTAACACTTTATTTATAGAACCAGCTAAATTATACTTAATAAATAAAATTTGATAATTTAACTAAAAGTACCAAAGTATCAAAATGTTGTAGTCAACCTACTGGACATTGATAAGATTTCATCCATAAGCCGTCGTTTTTCCTTTATCACATTGTCAGATTCAATCTTTAAATGATTATACTTATTAATCACGGTATATAACATACTCCTGACATTACTTGTTATAGGTTTCGCCATTATAAAATTAAATATCCAACAAAAACCGTAACATTAAGAGGTTAAAATATGAGACAATGACAATTCGATTGACGGCTAATAGTGTTGCCATTATAAGAAATCAGCAAAACGGCCGTGGTCACGACTTGCTTGACAGACTCTAGCTCCAGAGATGATTCTTAAAGCTCTATTTTGGATTTTATCTAATTTATGTACACGAATACTATTTAAATATGCTAGAAAGCTGTAGTCAAAATGGCTCAGCACCCCAAGAAACCAGCTAAGCACCTCATAATGTTAAGTCCTTTTAATGAGTTGGATATAATAAAGTCAATATGTTTTTCAAATGTAAGTTTTTTATCTATAATAATTCCAAGGAATGTTTTATACATAACTTCTTTTAAATTTGTATTCCTGTATTTTATTGGAGTATCTGAATTTTCCCTACTTATTGTTAAAGCTGAACTTTTATCAGGGTTGATTATTTCCCGCGCAAAAACATTGTTGAGATAAGTAGGGCTTTTATTGCCAATTATGTCTCCATTCGTGCTTTCGATAAAAACTTTAAACTCACTAGTTGGAAGATCTGAATAAAGTATTTTATACGAAGGTTTAAAAAATGAAATATAGAAGTTCTCACACAATTTTGATATGATCTTTTTTGGGGATGTTCCCCTACAGGGCTGGGGAGTGAATCCCCGCCCATCGTATTTACAATCTTAAAGCCAAGAATTGAAGATATTAAAATGTACAAAAACTAAGAAAAACTCCTAAAATCAAAATTAAATACTCAAGCGAAAATAAATTCGACCACTTTCTTTCAAAGTTCCCGCCAGAATCCAATGACATTTACATTGTGCTAAGCTGCGTTCGTAAACGTCGCCCGACGAGACGCTCGACGACGTACTGGCCGTTCGAAAACACCTGGTGTGAACGCACGACGATCATGTATAGCCCGGCCCGTGAAATAGTAGAGCTGCGTTCAGAACCTACGCTCGAGTGCACTCCGAGTGCACTCTGACAGCAACCGACCCGTTCAGAGCCTCGGGGTAAAAAACGCTCTGACGGACGGTTAGTACACTCTGTGCCCGTTCAGAGTTGCGTTCCGAGGGTCAGAGTAATGCAACCGAGAGTGATTTTCACACTCGCTCCGAGGTTCAGAACGGGTCGGTTGCTATCTTTTTTGTTAGTTTGTATCTTGCCGATCAAGATCAAGCAAAGGGCAAAATATTATTAATCCTTACTATGAAATTAACAGTCAATATCCATTTTTCTGCTTAAAAATAATTACAACACATAAAAATCACTATATTTCCCATGTGTTAGACTTAAAAGAGTTCAAAGTAGTGTTATTTAATAAAATAATAAATAATTAGCGTATTTTTGACATCGACTTTGACATAAAATCTGTCAGAGTGTTTTTCACCCTACGCTCGAGTTGGTTGTTTGGTTGCATCACTCGAAGCTTCTGAACGGGCACAGAGTGTACTAACCGTCCGTCAGAGCGTTTTTTACCCCGAGGCTCTGAACGGGTCGGTTGCTGTCAGAGTGCACTCGGAGTGCACTCGAGCGTAGGTTCTGAACGCAGCTCAGAAGCTTCGAGTGATGCAACCAAACAACCAACTCGAGCGTAGGGTGAAAAACACTCTGACAGATTTTATGTCAAAGTCGATGTCAAAAATACGCAAATTATTTATTATTTTATTAAATAACACTACTTTGCACTCTTTTAAGTGTAATACAAGGGAAATATAGTGATTTCTATGTGTTGTAATTATTTTTAAGCAGAAAAATGGATATTGACTGTTAATTTCATAGTAAGGATTAGTAATATTTTGCCCTTTGCTTGATCTTGATCGGCAAGATACAAACTAAAAAAAAAGATAGCAACCGACCCGTTCTGAACCTCGGAGAGAGTGTGAAAATCACTCTCGGTTGCATTACTCTCACCCTCGGAACGCAACTCTGGGTGAAAATCGTCCTGACGTTTATTTGACAGATGACATGTCCGTCAATAGCTATTTCCTCCTTTTTGTAATAATTTGTAAATAAGTTCATTTTGTACTATCGTAGATATAGTATAATCACTCGATTGCGTTCTGTAATTTCATAAATATGAAGACAATAGAAATAGTTGCAGAAAATGGAAACAATATCAACGATGAAAATTGCATTGTTTATTTATATGACTTTTTACTCTAACCCCGTTCAATATCTTCGAGCGTGACGCGCGGGTGAAACAACCGGCCCGCTCAAGACCTTAGAATGTCAGAGCGAGTTACAACCGAACAACCGTCGAATTTGGTTGTAAAAAGCTCTGACGTTTATTACTGAAATACTCTTACGTGATTGGATGATATTAAGGGCCTTAATCTATAATGTCATCTGATAGAAAGTGTGAGAAATAAAAATTCATGTGAAAGAGGGAGATAAAAGATGTCGTTGCTCCAATCCGTTCAATGCCTCTGAGCGAGATAAAAAACAACCGGACAACTACACTCAGAGGCTCTGAACGGGCTCCTGCGTTCCAGTTAAGGGTACATTCGAGAACGATAATTCTTACTCGGGGTAGAATGAGGGTGCAGTCTGCTATCTCAGCGCTCGTGTACACTATTTGCATGCAAGCAGTTGGTCCAAAATTGCTCATAATATGATTTGTAAGCTGTATGACGTAATCAATGACTTCACCGATTGATGCTGACAGTGCTAACAGAAAAGAGGTAGTGCACTTTTTCCTAACCCCTTAGACAAAAGCCACAAGCAAATTTTTCCGCAGTCGTTCTGTAGAAAAAATGTATGGAGATGACATTAGGTGCGGAAAAAATAACGAGAGGTTGTCACATGCTAATGTCATTTCGATACATTTTTTCTGTGGAACGACTGCAGAAATGTTAGTGTGTAGAATTTATCGAAAGAGGCAGATCTGTTAATGTCAAAGTCAACATCAGTTTCGTGGAGCTTTATCTGTTTAGTAGTTAGTTCGAATTTATATTCTCATTGGAATATCTACAATAAATACAGAAGTGCTCTATGAAGATATTGTAGGCACAATACATGTCTCCTTACAATTTTTCTTTTCAACTAACATTGACTGTCAACTTGACAGACTCACAGAACGAAAGCTCAGTCTAAAAATTGATTTGAGTGCTTTCGTCGGTGAGCAGTACAAACGATTTGAACGGGTGTTTGCATGCATGCAAACGTGTGCATTGTTATATGAAGCGCACCCACAATTTCATCTGATAGCGTTCGAGAACCAGCTGAGTGAAACCGAGGGTAACTGACCTATTACTATGCTCGTATTTCTGAACTCTCTCGTGAATGTAAACGCAGAGGTGACGTAGAGTAATTTTCGCCTGACAGGAGTGAATTTCTCGCGGCCCCCAGTCAGCGTTAAATTTTATCTGACATTGACAGTTGATTGTTCTGTGATCTGTGGCTTGCTAATTTATATGTATGTATTTATGTTATATGTATGTAACGAATAAACCCAAAAACTACTGGACCGATTACAAAAATTCTTTTACCACTATAATGCTACAATTATCCTTAGTTAACATAAGCTACAAAGTAATTTTTCCTACGGGAAAATATAAAATTCCCACCGCAAAACCAAAACAACGCGGACGAAGCTGCGCAAGTAAAGCTAGTCGTTTATAAGTCGAAATTAAAGTTTACAAGATAAGTAAAGCTTTGTGCAGTTCAAAATCACTTGCTAGCGTTTCAAAACCAGTTAAATTTCTCTTTCTCGCAATATATCTATCCTTTTCTTTTTTACCTAGTGAAACCTCTCGGGATTTCCCTAAAATGTATTCCATGATAGGTACGGGCGCAAGATATATCGTATATTCAAAGCTTTGGATATTATTTCTGTAAAACTATGCGAGGAATGGGTATTGGGCAATGGTACGAGAATTATTTCGACAGTAGGTTTCGACACTTATGTAAAAAGTTTGAGCATACACTTTGCAATTTGCCACGTGGTGTCGGCTTGCCACAAATTAAAAGCATTCAAAGCAACAAGTGAACAAAGTATATGCAAAATCTCACTTCTGTGTGCAAAAATTTGAAGCTATAATTCGCAACGCCTTGATAAAGTTCCAGCAACAAACTATACATAGAAAGTAGTTTTTAATAGTGACTATATTGATTTTATTGTTATGAATTAAAAAAAACTTTAATGTCATTCATCTCATTTGATTATGGTGATGAATGAGCAATATTTAAATTCTTGTCGTGAGCGAGTTATCTTTGCTGTGAATCATGCTACGGCCGCACCTGCGCCTAATACTCACGAAGTTTCGTACTATGACGCGATACACGCAGATCAGCGGCCGTACCGCCAACTCATTCGCTATCGCTGTCGTGACATTAGAACAAATGGTTTTAATTTGAGCTATTGTTCTAATGTCACGTAAGCGAAGTAAACTTTTTTTTAGAGGTAGAGGAGCGTGGAAGGAGCTACAAAATGTTAAAAATACAAAGGAGATGTCCACGAGTGGGTTTTTATTAATTATGTTAACTAAAAGCAATAATTTATATACCATTGGAAAGAGGATCGAAACAGCAATTCAGTCAGATTAAAAATATGCTTTTAAGTACCTCCGATTTGTATTACTATTAAACTGTGGTGAAAGTTTTGAAATCACATGCTTTAAATCTATCCAATTTACCCGTATTAACTTCATATAGTCTCCGAAATACAATGTATCACTAAAATGTTTATGTATTTTCATATGAAAATCCAATTTATTCGTGTTTTTTTAAAAATCTACAAATCTTTTAATCAACTGGCAGTGATTGGCTGAAGTCTCTAGTCCAATGCTTAAAATGAAAAAAAAAAGATTTGACATTTTAGTTTGACAGTTTTGACACTGAATTGACGCTGTGGCGCTTCATGATTTATTAATTTATTATTTTGTTGTTCATTAATTAGATTTAATGAAGAATAGGCCTTAATAGGCAGATTATCTAAGCAAAAAGTCCATCACGTAACGAGCCTTTAATTTGATAGTGATTACGCCGTCAACATTTCACGCAACACCAACAACTTTTAACACAAACAACAACCAAACCACAACCATAGACTAGCATAAGTGTCATTGTATGTGCTTTGTATTTACAAATAGAGATTACAAATATATGTTTTTTTTTGTTTTTTGCAGTTTTTTTGCAGATAATCTAACACAGCTTTTGATCATTAAGCAAAACTGTTGCCATAACTAAAATATACAAAAATAAAAATATTTCCAAAACGGAGGGGTATAAAGTTATGATTTTCGCGGTTTTAGGACACTTAATATTAAACCTTAACAACAGGCATAGTTTCGTTTCTTTTAGTTAGCAAAACCCAGCCTCCATACAAAAAGAGGACATCTCCTTTTAGTTGGGTAATTTAATTTAAATATTCTCAACTGTCAGTGCGAGTGGTGGATCCTAGATAAGATGCCACAGTGTTTACCTTGATGTGCTGTCGTCCGTACATCACCAGTAAATAACAATACAGAGCTCTTAGAGTACTTAAATATTAATTCTGAATATCATCCATAGAGAACATGCAATTATTTTTATTTTTGCGTTTATTGTAAAAAATCCCATTTAGAATAGATCACAAGTATGATAAAAATTATAATAATGAATTTTATTGCAATAAAATGCAGTCTGAAACTAACAGTTTCAAATTTCGCGCTAAAACGGGCCTACATTTCTGATGACGTCACTCCTGTCCTGTCTGTCACTCATTCGTCGCTAACATTCAATTCAAATATCATAGGGAAAGTTTCCATTTGTTTTAAATTACTTATTTTAAATGGACTATCCATCACTATAAGATATAAAATAGTCAGAAAAATGCAATTATTGCTCTGAAAAAAGACGTTTGGATTCATGTTTAATACTTTACCTACCGGAAAAGTTTACTTCCTTTCATTTCTGCATTCGAAACTTGGCACTTTCAACAAAAAAGTTACTACCATGTCGACACTAACTCTCGGTAGGTTTCTGGGGTTTATTTTTTTATACAACCAACTACCATTTTTTTACATAAAAATGTAAATAATTTTCGTAAAAATAATGTTTATGTCCCGTTAAATGTAAAGATCTAACGGGACATAAAACACGAGTGACGTCACTAGTCGCTGATTGGTAGATCAAGATGCGTTCCGTTTCGCGTATTTTTCATCCACAATTTTTCATTTAAAATAGTAATAACTAAAATAAAAACGTAGCCATCATTCTTATTTAAGGTTTTTATAACATTTTAATTACAAATCGTTCATAAATATTACATTTGTATCTTCCCTATTGTATACTGATGGTAGTAAAACTGAAGACTATGTTCGTAGTGCTTTATTTGATCCCGGTAATGATTTCCAACAAAGGTTTCTATTAGATAGTAATTGTTCCATTTTTTTGGCAGAGGCTTATGCAGTTTTAAAAGCCTTGCATTATATAATATCATGTGTAAAAAATTTCACCTTTATAATATTGTCCGATTCTTTAAGTTTATTAAAATGTTTAGAAAAATTATAGTCAGAATTACATAGTTAGTACAATATGAGAAACCTTATACTGTGAAAGTGAGAAATATAGATGTGAAGTTCAAGTGGGTTCGTTCTCATACAGGACTAAAACGAAATGAGACTGCAGACTCAATTGCAAGAATAGGGATTAATGAAGTTGACAAGAGGTTATATACCAAAGTTCCATTCACAGATATGCAAAGTGTTATTTATTAAGTGGAGAATATGATGCAAACATGGCACAATTTTTGGCAACTTGACCAGACTGAAAACAATAAAAGGAAATGGTACGGATCTATACAAACCTCAATAACACCGCCGTGGTAGGTATACTGATACTCGATCTAAGGAAGCCATTGATCGTGATTTTATTACCACTATAAATCGCTTAAGATTTGGTCATAATAAAACCCCTACCCATCTGGCAAGATTTAATATAATCAGAAGTGATATCTGCCCACACTGTAACTCATTTGTTGGTGATATATCGTTAGATGCGCCCTTCCCATACATAAGGCGCTCGAAAATGTGTCAACGTTGAAAAGAGTGAGCTCACTCATTCCGTCGTAGTCTGTGGCAGAAAGCACCGAGCGTTGGACGTCAAATGCATTTTTTCTTTTCCCTAATTTCAAGTGTAAAATAATAAAATATGCCTTCCTGTGCCTTTAGAAAGTGTTTAGTAACTCGAGGAATACCAACAAATCTAAGGGAATGACCTACATTTTATGCGTAACAACCTATTTATTCATTACTAGTGGGCCCGGCGGACGTAGTCCCGCCTGATTACAGCGCCACCTACCGGGTCCAACTGTACGTTTGAACCTTCCTTGGACCTATTCAAATACACACAGAAAGTTTCGTAAGAATCGGTCGAGCTATTTCAGAGTTTTTGCGAGACAAACACACAGCGTTTCATCTATACTATATAAAGTCCTGCCCGGTTCCAGCGCCACCTACCGGGTCCAACGGGGTTTACTTATAAACCTTCCTTCAATTTATCCAAATACACACAGAAAATTTCGTAAGAATCGGTCCAGCCGTTTTTGAGTTTAAGCGAGACTAACACACAGCGTTTCATTTTTATACAGGGTGTCCCAAAAAATAGTGTCAAGCGAAAGTCCAGAGTTAGAGCATCTCTTGGAGTACCCGAATCACCCCCATGTATGTTCCGCGATTATTCGTAGTTTTAGAGTAATAATTTTTTTTCTGACTTTTTGAAAATTTCGATCTAAAGAACTTAAAAATTTTTAATAAAAAAAAGTTGAACATATTTTAATGTTTTTCTTTATGCCACTGAATTATCTTTAGTGCTTCTTTTATGTCTAAAATAATCAGCTTCGTAACTTTAGTGGAAATTTAGAAAACAGTAGTGTAAAGTCAAAATTTGAATGTTAGTGAATAACTACTTAAAAATTCATCTTTAAATTAAAAATCTAAACAGGCAAATTCATGGTTTCTAAGTATGTGTAAAAACTTCTCTAGACTCTCTGCTTTCATAATCATTTAAAAAAAGAAGTACTTAATAGGGCTACTTTGGCTTAAATCGGCCATCAAAGACAGCAAGGTGAAAATTTCATAAAACTCGACTACTGAATAATTTTTTTTTTAAATTCCAATTATTTATTAATAAACCAAAAATGATTGTAGAAAAGCTAAAAATTTATTATTTGAAGGTCAAAAATAACTGTTCCTGCTGCCATCTTTAATAACCTTTGAAGGTTTATTATAACTTAATAAATGAAACAAAACATTATTTTCAAAGTATTTATTATTCGATCGCTTAAAGAAAGTTTTCAAAATGACGACCTTCGTGCTCAATACATATTCTACATCGTCTAAAAAAGTTTTCTTTTAAATTTATAAATGCAATTCTGTTGTTTTTTATTGTTTCTTCCGCTTGTCTTAATTTTGTTCTTAACACTGTGACGTTTGTAATGTCCTTGGCGTATACTAATTCCTTGTAGTATCCCCAGACGAAAAAATCTATGGGGTTCAAGTCGGGGGACCGTGGTGGCCACGCAATGGGCCCTCCACGACCGATCCATCTGCCTGGAAATGTTTCAGACAAATGTTGTCTAACATTTCTAGCAAAATGGCATGGAGCGCCGTCGTTTTGAAAAATCATATTTCTCCGCGTTAATAGGTCTACATCTTTTAATAAGACGCCGAGATCACGTCGTAGAAATTGCAAGTAGGCCTCGCTGTTCAGTCGGTCCGGTAGTTCGAACGGACCAATCAGCTGTCCGTTTAGGATGCCTAACCACAAATTGATACTAAATTGTTCTTGGAAATTAGATTCCCTTGTGAGGTGTGGATTTTCAATACTCCACGAATGGTAGTTATGCCCATTAAACACCCCACATCACTTAAAATGTGATTCATCAGTCCATAGAATATTTTTAAAGAAATTTTCGTTTTCAGCTTGTCTCCGTAACATTTCCTGACAAAATGCCACCCTTCTCGGGTAGTCTGCGGGCTTGAGCTGCTGAACTTTCTGGATGTGATATGGATGAAAACGCTCTTGATGAAGTATTCGATGTGCTTGTGATTTCGCAATTCCGATTCGACGTTCTATTGTTCTTACACTAACTGATGGATCTCTCACCACTTCTTCGACCACTGATTGGACAGTATCTGGGTCACTCATTTCAGATGGGCGCCCCGATCTTCTACCTGGTAGGCGTCCTTCCATGTAAGAGTTATGTAGTACTCTTAAAATCATGCGATGATCAGGCCAAGTTTCAGGCTAAGGCCCACCTCCATTTTGTACTTGCTGCCGGAACAACCTGGCTGCTTCAGAAGCATTTCCTCTTGCATATCCATAAAAGTAATGCATAAGAGCATATTCTTGCGATGAAAAAGACATCACAAAATGAAGAGCTTGAAAAGTCCGTTAAGAATGCCAAATTTGTCAAAATCCCGTATTCACACAAAACCAAATCGTAATCGCACTCAAGGTCCGTAAAGAAAGCAAAGTTCGTCAAATAATCACAAATGAGCGTATCGTACGTAAGGCGCAAACAAAAGTAGGCAAACGACTGGCGCCAGAACACAATAGGCGCTCGGACTACACCCCCCGCCTCATCCCCTTGTCACAAAGAATAGCATTCCTCAGTTACAGTTATCCATTTCGCCAATGAGAGTGAGAGAGATAGCAATAATGCTGTCTCTTTCATATCCTCCCACTCGGGCAATTTTTTAGCAGGTAAGTACTGCGTTACATCCAACACTACAACCGATGTGATCCGCGAGAAAAATATTTAAATATGGGTTTCATGTAGTTAATTTTTGCTAAATTGTAATTAATCTGAACCTTAGAAATTATTAAAAGACCAGATATTTTTTTTTATCATCTGATAGGAATTTGGTAAATTTTATGAAATTTTCACCTCGCTGTCTTTGATGGCCGATTTAAGCCAAAGTAGCCCTATTAAGTACTTCTTTTTTTAAATGATTATGAAAGCAGAGAGTCTAGAGAAGTTTTTACACATACTTAGAAACCATGAATTCGCCTGTTTAGATTTTTAATTTAAAGATGAATTTTTAAGTAATTATTCACTAACATTCAAATTTTGACTTTACACTACTGTTTTCTAAATTTCCACTAAAGTTACGAAGCTGATTATTTTAGACATAAAAGAAGCACTAAAGATGATTCAGTGGCAAAAAGAAAAACATTAAAATATGTTCTACTTTTTTTTATTTAAAATTTTTAAGTTCTTTGGATCAAAATTTTCAAAAAGTCAGAAAAAAAATTATTACTCTAAAACTACGAATAATCGCGGAACATACATGGGGGTGATTCGGGTACTCCAAGAGGTGCTCTAACTCTGGACTTGCGCTTGACACTATTTTTTGGGACACCCTGTATATAAGAGAAGTGGTAATCGAGCTTTCCGGCAGCAAGTACAAAATGGAGGTGGGCCTTAGCCTGAAACTTGGCCTGATCATCGCATGATTTTAAGAGTACTACATAACTCTTACATGGAAGGACGCCTACCAGGTAGAAGATCGGGGCGCCCATCTGAAATGAGTGACCCAGATACTGTCCAATCAGTGGTCGAAGAAGTGGTGAGAGATCCATCAGTTAGTGTAAGAACAATAGAACGTCGAATCGGAATTGCGAAATCACAAGCACATCGAATACTTCATCAAGAGCGTTTTCATCCATATCACATCCAGAAAGTTCAGCAGCTCAAGCCCGCAGACTACCCGAGAAGGGTGGCATTTTGTCAGGAAATGTTACGGAGACAAGCTGAAAACGAAAATTTCTTTAAAAATATTCTATGGACTGATGAATCACATTTTAAGTGATGTGGGGTGTTTAATGGGCATAACTACCATTCGTGGAGTATTGAAAATCCACACCTCACAAGGGAATCTAATTTCCAAGAACAATTTAGTATCAATTTGTGGTTAGGCATCCTAAACGGACAGCTGATTGGTCCGTTCGAACTACCGGACCGACTGAACAGCGAGGCCTACTTGCAATTTCTACGACGTGATCTCGGCGTCTTATTAGAAGATGTAGACCTATTAACGCGGAGAAATATGATTTTTCAAAACGACGGCGCTCCATGCCATTTTGCTAGAAATGTTAGACAACATTTGTCTGAAACATTTCCAGGCAGATGGATCGGTCGTGGAGGGCCCATTGCGTGGCCACCACGGTCCCCCGACTTGAACCCCATAGATTTTTTCGTCTGGGGATACTACAAGGAATTAGTATACGCCAAGGACATTACAAACGTCACAGTGTTAAGAACAAAATTAAGACAAGCGGAAGAAACAATAAAAAACAACAGAATTGCATTTATAAATTTAAAAGAAAACTTTTTTAGACGATGTAGAATATGTATTGAGCACGAAGGTCGTCATTTTGAAAACTTTCTTTAAGCGATCGAATAATAAATACTTTGAAAATAATGTTTTGTTTCATTTATTAAGTTATAATAAACCTTCAAATGTTATTAAAGATGGCAGCAGGAACAGTTATTTTTGACCTTCAAATAATAAATTTTTAGCTTTTCTACAATCATTTTTGGTTTATTAATAAATAATTGGAATTTAAAAAAAAAATATTCAGAAGTCGAGTTTTATGAAATTTTCACCTTGCTGTCTTTGATGGCCGATTTAAGCCAAAGTAGCCCTATTAAGTACTTTTTTTTAAATTATTATGAAAGCAGAGAGTCTAGAGAAGTTTTTACACATACTTAGAAACCATGAATTCGCCTGTTTAGATTTTTAATTTAAAGATGAAGTTTTAAGTAATTATTCACTAACATTCAAATTTTGACTTTACACTACTGTTTTCTAAATTTCCACTAAAGTTACGAAGCTGATTATTTTAGACATAAAAGAAGCACTAAAGATAATTCAGTGGCATAAAGAAAAACATTAAAATATGTTCAATGTTTTTGGGACACCCTGTATATTATAGACTAGTGGGCCCGGCGGACGTTGTCCCGCCCGATTACAGCGCCACCTACTGGGTCCAACTGTACGTTTAAACCTTCCTTGGATCTATTCAAATACACACAGAAAATTTCGTTAGAATCTGTCGAGCTGTTTCAGAGTTTTTGCGAGACAAACACACAGCGTTTCATTTTTATATATAAGAAGAAGAAGAAGACTAGCTGCACCCGGCAATGCCATTTTTGTCATTTTTTTTGCTAGGAACCCTCACGGTCCTTCCCAGAACATCCTACCAAAGTTTCATTACAATCTGATGAATGGTTTCGGAACGCATAGAGGACAAACAAACATAGTAATACATAGATTTTTATATATAAAGAAGAGAAGAAGATTTTTATCATTTACCAAATTAATCACTTAATTTGGCATCCGGTACGTGTTTGTACAAGCGAGATCGAACAAAACGTGCGTGAGCGAGATCGATATACGGTTTGACCCCTTGCATAATACACCGTTAGCGATTTTAAGTGTCAAAGTTTTATGGCGCGTCACGTTGTTGTGTGAATTTGTCAGGTAACGCACACAGACATAAAATGTAGTCACTTTTTGGAAGCGCAAGGCGCATCTAATGATTTAAATCTCTTGTTGAGGTTAAGGTTTCATACCTGACTTTTATGAAAATTATAAATAAGGTTAACTTACATTGCTTGTCATTATGACTGTTAACAATAATTCGTTTTTCAATTTGATGTAATATTAAAATTGTCAATAAATGGACTGTTCGGCAATATAAAGTTTTATTTAAAATCTTAAAAATAAATATTGTGAAGTGGAATTCAACACACTCTGATATTGAACACATAATTTTTAAATGCAATGCTTTTTTGCTTTCGATCGACTTGTACTGGCAAGTGACATTGACTTATGCCATAGAGGTCACAGTGATAACCAAAACATTGAAGTGGAATCACAAAATCCAAATGAGCAAAACCCTGTCCCCCACCGCTTGCAAGATTTTCTTATTGCAAGATTGATCTTCGCAACAAAAAAAAAATACATTACACTATACAATTATATAAAGAAAAAATACAGTTGGAAATATTTAATTATTAAAGGATTTATTATGCTGAAATTAAAAAATAAGAACATGATACCCACACAAGACATGGAGTGCGGTTCGTAATTTGATATCAGCGCTCGTATGCGCTATTTGCACGCAAAAACTAGGTCCAATATTGCTCATGTGCGCATTTTGTATGCGGTATGACGTAATTGATGACGTCACCAATTGATGCTGACAGTGCTAACAGAAATGAGGTAGTGCACTGTCTCCAGAACTGTCAATGTCAAAGTCAACATCAGTTTTATTTTTATTTTAGTTTGTTCGAATTTATTTTCTCATTAGATTATCTACAATTAATAGAGAAGTGCTCTGTAAAGATACTGGAGGCACAATACGTCTCCCTCGAATTTTTTTATTTTCAAATTACATTAACTGTCAACTTGACAGACTCACAGATCGAAAGCTCGGTTCAAAATTGATCTGAGTGCTTACGTCCGTGAGCAGAGGCGCGTTCAGCGCCTCTGGGTGTAGTTGTCCGGTTGTTTTTTAACTCGCTCAAAGGCGTTGAATGGATTGCAGCAACCAAATCATTTATCTCCCTCTTTCACATGATTTTTTATTTCTCTCTCTTTCTAGTAGATGACATTATAGAATATGGCCGCCAATATCATCCAATCACGTAAGAGTATTTCAGTCATAAACGTCAGAGCGTTTTACAACCATCAAATTCGATGGTTGTTCGGTTGTAACTCGCGCCGACACTCAGTCTTGAACGGGCCGGTTGTTTCACCCGGTTGTCACGCTCGAAGGCATTGAACGGGGTTAGAGCGAAAAGTTGTACTTCGCGCGAAGGCTCTGACTGAACGCGCCTCAGTGCTAACGATTTGATCGGGTTGTTTGCATGCATGCAAACGTTTGCACTGATATCTGATTATGAACCGCACCCATGGCCTAAAGAACTTGAAACCAGAGGCGCGTTCAGGGCCTTCGCGCGAAGTACAATTTTTCGCTCTAAACCCGTTCAATGCCTTCGAGCGTGACAACCGGGTGAAACAACCGGCCCGTTCAAGACCTTTGAGTGTCGGCGCGAGTTACAACCGAACAACCATCGAATTTGATGGTTGTAAAACGCTCTGACGTTTATGACTGAAATACTCTTACGTGATTGGATGATATTGGCGGCCATATTCTATAATGTCATCTACTAGAAAGACAGAGAAATAAAAAATCATGTGAAAGAGATTTGGTTGCTGCAATCCGTTCAACGCCTTTGAGCGAGTTAAAAAACAACCGGACAACTACACCCAGAGGCGCTGAACGCGCCTCAGGCCAGTAAAGAGGCGCGTTCAGAGCCTTTGCGCGAAGTACAACTTTTCGCTCTAACCCCGTTCAATGCCTTCGAGCGTGACAACCGGGTGAAACAACCGCCCGTTCAAGACCTTAGAGTGTTGGCGCGAGTTACAACCGAACAACCATCGAATTTGATGGTTGTAAAACGCTCTGACGTTTATGACTGAAATACTCTTACGTGATTGGATGATATTGGCGGCCATATTCTATAATGTCATCTACTAGAAAGAGAGAGAAATAAAACATCATGTGAAAGAGGGAGATAAAAGATTTGGTTGCTGCAATCCGTTCAACGCCTTTGAGCGAGTTAAAAAACAACCGGACAATTACACCCAGAGGCGCTGAACGCGCCTCTGCCAAAAAAAAAATCTTAATGTCATTGTCAAAAACTGACAGAAAACGTCATACGTCGATTTTCTGGAAGGAACGGTGGCTACAAATTCCACGCTACAATAATTACTTTTTTGTTAATTAAAAACAGTAAATAAAACTATTTACTCAATCAACTTTTACCCTTATTGTAATAAGCTTATTTGATTATAAAAAACAGCAATCATGAGTACTATATTGGAGAAAATAGCCGCTATAGAGGCTGAGGTTGGTATAGGTTAAACACTAAAAAATATATTAAAACAATAGTGACTACACTTGTATAAACTGATGATAATTACTCAATTGGTGGTAAAATTACACTCTGCTTAGTGTGAAATAACTCAATTATTATCAATAAATTTGTGCCTTAATGTTCTTAACTATGTTTTTCAGATGGCTAGGACCCAAAAAAATAAAGCCACTGCACTGCATTTAGGTATACTCAAGGCTAGATTGGCCAAGTTAAGACGAGAATTGATCACTCCTAAAGGCGGCGGTGGTGCTACAGGCGAAGGTAACTAGTCATTATAATTTTGGCTCCATTATTTTATACAACACTTGAAAGAAATAAAGATCTCATAAATTTTAAAATTTTCTCACGTAAAGCTATAGAGAGTTTCTGGAAAGCTTGTGATATCCCATTTTATTCTAATTAGAATGTTTATATGTTGTTGTTTTGTTTTTATGTTTATGTGTAACATTTAACGCGGACATGCAAATAATGATATTATTCTTTCACTAGGTTTTGACGTTGCCAAAACTGGTGATGCTAGAATTGGTTTTGTGGGCTTCCCTTCAGTGGGCAAATCAACACTTTTATCTAACCTAGCTGGTGTATATTCTGAGGTTGCCGCATATGAATTTACAACGCTGACAACTGTACCTGGTTGTATCAAATACAAGGGAGCGAAAATACAGGTCAGTGATAATTTATGTATATTTTAGGTGAAAAATTATGCTATGGCTGAAATAAAAGCAAATAATAATATAATTAAAATTCACTGTTGATTGAAAGCCATTGGGTTTTCCGTAGCCTGTGTTATGTGTTTGCCCTAATGTACTATGGAGCTTGTATTAAGAAGCAAAAATGAATGCGGGTTTAATCAAAACTAAAATTATCTTGGTTCAAATATATCACCCAATAAAGAGCTCTTTTGAATCATTTAATATTTTCTAAAAATAGTGATGGCACTTAGATTTTACTAATGTAAGTGAAACTTAAAGTTAGGATTAAAATTTAATTTTGTTTGCTATCAAAATTTTCTGTTTTTCATAATATTTAATTTTATATTGTGTCATATACACCCATGTTTTACAGTTACTTGATCTACCTGGTATCATTGAGGGTGCCAAGGACGGTAAAGGTCGAGGTCGGCAAGTGATAGCTGTTGCTCGCACATGCAGTCTTGTGTTTATAGTTTTGGATGTCCTGAAACCACTCCAGCACAAGAAACTTCTAGAACATGAGTTGGAAGGCTTCGGCCTTAGGCTAAATAAGCAACCTCCAAACATATACTTTAGAAAAAAAGACAAGGGTGGCGTAAATCTGAACATTACGGTAATTAATATTTATGATCTAATAAATAGTTTTTTTACCACAAAGTTGGCAAACAAACAGACTTACCCCTAATGGTAAGTGGTTACAGTCACCTGCGGTACATGTAATTCATGTCAGATGCACAAACATGCAACCCCTACAAAGACCACAGTTTATATTGCCTACTTGGGACTAAGATGTAAAATCACTGTACCAAGCAATCTCACTTTCTGTCTTATTGTTCAACCTGAAACAGCAGCAATGCTTGCATTGCTGTGTTTCAGGTTTGTGGCAGAAATAGGAAATAGAGGTACTGGCACAGACGGGCAATCACACTATTTACGAACGTTTGAACCAAAACCAAAACGTTACCGTTCCCATATGTTTTGACATCTGACTGCTGTCAAGGTGTTGTCAAAATGTATGGGAACGGAAATAGTTCTGATTTGGCTGAAACATTATAAATAGTATGATTGCCCCTCAGGCCACTTAAATAAATTAAAAACAATACACAAAAATCATTAATTGTACATACTTAATTTTTTATAAGACAATTTAAGTAAATAATAAACAACATTATCTACAAAATGTTATGTAAATAATAAAAAATGGAAGTATATTTCACTACTTTTATGATAACATTTTTAGATTTACCACATTATGATTGAAAGTATTCTACCTTTTATCCTTTTGTATTGTAATCCTTAAATCTTTAAACAGAATTTAATTTATAATTTCAGTGCCCTCAATCTGAGCTCGACTTAGAAACTGTTAAAACAATACTCTCTGAATATAAGATACACAATGCTGATATAACTCTTCGGTACGATGCAACTAGTGATGACCTTATTGACGTCATCGAGGGCAATAGAATATATGTGCCTTGTATTTACTTATTGAATAAGATTGGTAAGTAGTAAGATTACAGCAGGTTGTAAGAAATTATATCCTAGAAATGCCAAAGTATATCAAATGTTTAAGTATACTTCATTAAGGTAAGGTACATTTATTATGACTTAATGATATTTTTTCTTAACCTAAAGCGGACCTAATTGATTCCCAAAGTGGTCCAAGTGGACCCCCAGGGTTCCACGGGAGACTCGATGGGGGTCTACATTGGTGTGAGTGACTAAAAAATGGGGGTTCACAATTTCGTAAGTTCCACGAAAATTTATCTGGTTTCGATAGTGAAGAACTAAAATGTTGGCTTAAGTTCACCTATCAATGTAGGTAGTTAATATTTAAAGAAGCTCAGCGACTGTTACTTTTAAAAACTCTCATATTCCATATCCTTTTTTTTTCGAAAACTGTTAATTTGTGGTTCAAACTCAGCCGTAACCCAAATTTCCACAAATAGATCCAATCATCATATTGTTTTTGTCGAGTTTTGGAAATATTGTAGAAATATAACTGCACCGGTCCACCGGAACCAGCAAAATTTTGAAAGTGGTCTATGAGAAAAAAAGTTTGGGAATCTCTGACCTAAAGAATACTATTGATAAATATACCAGAAAAACTGTAAATTCTTTGATGTAGAAATCACCAAGTTTCTGTGTCTAAATGGAATGTTCCAAAAATTTTGTGGCCTAGATTACTACACTTTTTGTTGCTTGTTGTCTATCTGTCTGCCTTCTACAGGCAACCAGCGCAATGTTAGCTATCTGCTAATAGTCTCTGAGTAAAACTACGGACAGACAGACAGACATGGCGAAACTATAGGGGTTCCTTGTTTACTACGGAACCCTAAAAACCTCGCAAGTGACTCAGGCCACAAGCATCAATAAGCTATGATACACGTTTTACTTAACATAAGATTGGCAGTATTGCTTATGCATCACATCTATGTTTAGAAATAAATAGCACTCATAGTTGAAATATAGAAGTTTTCCATCATTTAAGTATGAGTAGTTAGTTTGAGGTCATTCTCGTTCTACATAATAGTTATTTTCACCTTTTACTTTCACCTGTCCAGTGTCTGTAATGAAATCTTGCGCGTCAAATTTGACCCATTTTCCGGTTTCCGATTGAGCTAAAATTTTGCATGCATATGTATATCGCGTGACAAATGACAATGCAATATTATGATGAAATGGAACTGATCTAATGCTGGGCTGGAAGGTGGCCATAGGAACTCCGCAATAAAATAACACAGCGCCATCGAGTATGGGCTCGTTTGATTCGTATTGACGAGTATTAAAAGCTTGTATAAAGTTTTTTTTAATAATTTTACTTGTTACTGAATGCAACCAAATATTTTGTTTTAAGTGAAAGCTGGTTTCGAAAAACAATTATAATTTTATTTCCAGACCAAATCAGCATAGAAGAACTAGATGTCATTTACAAAATCCCACACTGCGTGCCCATCTCTGCTCATCACAAATGGAACTTCGATGATTTATTGGAGAAAATGTGGGAATACCTAAAACTGATTAGAATTTACACTAAGCCAAAAGGACAACTACCAGATTATAATTCGCCAGTGGTTTTGCATGCTGATAGGACGAGCGTAGAAGATTTTTGTAACAAACTGCACAGGTCTATTGTGAAAGAATTTAAATAGTAAGTATGGTAAAAATGTTTTTTCTTCATAAGGGTATTTTCCGAAACTCGACGACTTTGCGTCTGTTTTGCTTTGGCGAACAGAGGTTAGAATAGTTTTAATAAGAATCAAACACTACAAGATCAGAGAAAACTAGATCATATTAGTACATTGCTCTGGTACTATATGTTACAAGGATGAACTTGAGCAAATAAGCAAAAGTAAACAGTTTTTTGAAAAATTGTACCATTTTATGATATACTAGCTCTCCGCTCGCGACTTTGCCCGCGTTATTTTTGTTTTCCCGTGGGAATTTTTTTCCCGTAGGAAAATTAGGTACCCTATGTCCTTCCCCTGGTCTCGAACTATTATATATATTATATACCTATACCAACTTTCATCAAAATCGGTTTAGTAGTTTCGAAGCCTATTCAATACAAACAATCAAATCTTTCCTCTTTATAATATTAGTATAGATCAAGCTGTTCAAGTTTAAAGAAGACTGTATATTCATTGACTTTTTTTCACATACAACAGAAAAGTTCTTAGCCTTCACCTCAGCTGATGGTAAGTGACGATAGGCTGAAGGTAGCGGAGCTTCACCTGGACTCCTCAGCAACTGAGGAATTGCCTATCTTACATCTAATTGTCGTAACACAACAATGTTGCTAACATTTTCATTATGGCGACAAAACTAGGTAAGGTGGTGGTAGCTAGCCAGGGAGATCAGAAGCCCTTCCACTAACCAATCTGAGCAGAAATTTCTTGCCCCCATGAACCTCTATGGCACCCCGGATCTCCTGCTTAACACCCGGTGGTCTCAAGCACTAGGTAACGGAGGTGTAATATGGGACTATACAGATTCTATGAATGTGATAGCTCTTAATACTGACAGCCTCACAGTAGATTCACTACATCCATTACTTTTTTTTATTGCAGATAATTGGCAAACAAGCAAACTACCTGATGGTAAGTGGTAACAGTCACCTATAGTACGTGTGGCTCCTGTGAGATTCGCAGCAAAACTGCAACCCCCACAAGAACCACAGTGTACGTTGCCAACTTGTGACTTAGGATGTGAAGTCACGGTACCCAGTAATTTCAATGTCATATCTTACCCTTCAAACCAGAACACAGCAATGCAAGCACTGCTGCTTTGCGGCGGAAATAGGTAAGACGGAGGTACCCAAGCACACGACCCTGGTACAGAGTCTCCCTCCCTCCATTACGGTGGCTTGTAAAATGCCACAAGTTGATCTGAAATAAAAACATTGTTTTTTTTTTGTTTCCAGTGCCTTAGTATGGGGATCGTCTGTCAAACATCAGCCTCAAAAAGTGGGAATAGAGCATGTATTGTCAGATGAAGACGTTGTTCAGATTGTTAAGAAAGTATAATGACTAGTGAAATGTAAAAGTATTTTTTTATGGACAGATTACGAATGTAAAGTCTCGTATTACAGAACTTTGCTTGACTGTGATTTACATCATAATATGTATGAAGAGATTGCGTGGCATTTCACCTTAGATTATGTTAAATGGAAATGTAGGGTTAGGTGATATTAATGTGTCAACTTTCAAGAAAACCTTTTTTATAATGTAGGTACCTTCATGCTGCTCGGACAGACTTCGTTCTGTCAAAAGTTATTTACTCTGTGATTTGTATGGGAAAAGAAAAGTGTTGTTTTTACTATTTTCCACGCAATTTTTATGTTTTTTTCTCTTCATAAGAACCTTCCTTGTGCCTTAAGGAAAAATGAAAAAAATGATGAATCGATCCACCCGTTCTCGAGTTTTGCGCTGAGCAACACATTGGGCGATCCATTTTTATTTATATAGATTAATATCGGAAAATTAAAAAAATATATTATATCTTATGGCAGGAACAAAGTTATACTTAATAAACTTTGCAAGGGTCACTGAATCGTTTTTTGAAATTTGTTGAGTTGAAGGTTGGTTTCAGACATTTTTTGAGTTACGTTCTGTAATATGACACGCTTATTGTATTTCAAACATCATTGTGAGAATCTATTATAAATAATAATCATCAATTGTGTAAAAACAAGAACATTGTCCAGATAAATTTACGCGTTTTCATAAACAGTACCATCAGCGTTACATCATACTCAGCGTGTCCGTTATGTATCGTTGTATGATCATCATACCACATACGACTTAAAGCGGGGTATGAAGAAGCAAATAATCAACAAAACCTAAATTTTGTCCATTGTTAGTAATATATACCGGGTGTAACGGAATACCAAAATAATATTTAAGGTTGTTAATTGACAAAAAAAATGTTCTATGACTATTCTTTGTGTTTTTATTATACATATGCCTACTTTCGATTTAATACGCTTAACAGTTAAGCATATTAAATCGAAAGTAGGCATATACTCGTAATAAAAATACAAAGAATAGTCATAATTTTTTTTTTTGTGTTAATCAACAACCTTAAATATTATTTCGGTATTCCGTTACACCCGGTATATATAGCCATTGTGAAGTTCCATTCTGTGCGTTCACTGCAGTGTTTGTGACAATAAAAGAGGACAGTTAAAATTTTCGTTTATACCGAAAACATTCAAAATCCACAATTTTCTGAGCTACACTAGGCACAAAAGTAAGTCGCCCTGATTGTGCACAAGATGGACATTAGGTTAGTTTAGTCGGTATGCTCAGTCAGAGTCTGCTGACGAAGCTGAAGACAGAGGACGGCAGAGTCATTACATCCCGACCTGAGCTTATGGCCGAGATCGAACGCTTCTATGGACAGCTTTACGCAACATCACAGGCACCTGTTATTCCGGCTACAGACCCTAGAGCCAAATTGACCCGGCACTATACCGAAGATATCCCGGACGTCAGCCTGTACGAGATTAGTGTGGCTCTTAAACAGCTTAAAAACAACAAGGCACCGGGTGATGATGGAGTTACAGCCGAACTCCTAAAAGCGGGTGGACTACCAGTCCGGAAAGCGCTGCAGCGGCTATTCAACTCCGTCATACTCGAGGGCAAAACGCCTAAAGCATGGCATAGGGGCGTGGTGGCACTTTTCTTCAAAAAGGGCGACAGGGCCCAGTTGAAGAACTATAGACCCATCACGCTCCTGAGTTATGTTTATAAGCTATTTTCGAGGGTCATCACGAATCGTCTCGCACGCAGGTTCGACGACTTCCAGCCTCCCGAACAAGCCGGATTCCGAAAAGGCTATAGTACCATAGACCACATCCATACGCTGCGGCAGGTTATACAGAAGACCGAGGAGTATAATCTGCCACTATGCTTGGCGTTTGTGGACTATGAGAAAGCTTTTGATTCTGTCGAGACCTGGGCCGTGCTTAGATCACTCCAGAGGTGCCAAATAGACTATCGGTACATACAAGTGTTGCAGTCATTGTACGAAAACGCCACCATGTCAGTCGGCCTTCAGGACCAAAACTCGAAACCAGTACGACTTCAGCGTGGTGTGAGACAGGGTGACGTTATATCGCCGAAACTGTTCACAGCTGCGTTGGAGGATGTATTTAAGCTTTTGGACTGGAGGGGACTCGGCATCAACATAAACGGCGAGTATATGACTCACCTTCGTTTTGCTGATGATATCGTAGTCATGGCTGAGACCGTGGAGGATCTAGGCACAATGCTCGAAGACCTCTGTAGAGTTTCCCAACAAGTGGGTCTTAAAATGAACATGGACAAGACTAAAATAATGTCGAATTCCCGTGTAGTACCCACTCCTGTGAATGTTGGAGGCTCTAAGCTGGAAGTTGTTGACGAATATGTTTACCTGGGGCAAATAGTCCAGCTCGGTAAGTCCAAAATCTCGTTTGGCAAACCAAACCTGATGGATTTCTACCTCAGACCTACCTGTCCTGCTCTCTGGGTAGAGTCACCAGGCTGTTATAGCCTGTGGGGGGAACGGCTACAACTCGAGCGCGCCTCTAAGGCTCGAACGCCCAAGTTCGCCGTGTAGTGGAGGGTTTATTATGCGGCAAATGGCACATACATAATTATGTTAATGGCCAGATATGCCGAAATAAGATGATTCTCTTTCCATAACTCCATATGCTTTATTTACCTCCGGGTACTGTATTTTAGTTTAGTAACCCACTAACACATACGCTGTCTTCATACTAAGCTTATGTGTCGCTATTCTACAAGATAAAGTATTGCAAAAGTTTAACGATTATCATATGATTAGCAATTATTTGGAACCATAAAACTGGGTATCATTGAAAGGCCTCTTTTTCAAATTTACTGTTTTTCTAGACTCTCGCAATGAGGATTGTTATTATTTGGAAACGAATTAAATAGTATGTAGGTAAATCTTATTTTGAGCTACCCGTTAATAATAAAAGTACTCATACTTAACCGCTGGTTTTGTCGTTGTCTTTTTTTAATATGTTGTTAAAATAGTTTTTCCAATATTGTAATGTCGAAGTAAGTATTAATGTATAAATTATTATAAAAAAATGTGTAATTTTGGAACGTTGTTGTTTATTGTTAATGCCCAATTTTTTTATTTGCATGGATTTTGTTCAAGTTCAGTGTTATGCGAGTTCCATATTGAGCAGGATGGGGTTTTAGGCAGTGTAAAGTCAATGGTATCATTGCTCTCAACGCCTGTTTGCCTATCTTTAAAGCTTAGCCTGGCGCCGGCATTACGCTTCTGGTGAAGTGACGCGCGAATATTGCAAGCGGACCTAAAGGTATCGGCCATCCCTGTTCTTCTCTGCATAGGTAAATGTTATAAGAAGTGGGGATAAAATACAGCCTTGACGTACCCCTTTCTGTATTTTAGTAGGAACAGTTCTATCGTTCTCCACCCTTATTGCAGCTTTTTGGTCATCATGATCCTTTCAGCCAAGAAACGCTGACTATTGGACATAGCCTACCCCAGGGATCTCCAAACTGATCGATCTTGCGCCTCCCGCATCCGGCGGCTTCTTGCGACCTTCACTAGATCGTTTGTCCAACTTGTACCTACCAACGCTGCGTATTTGGGTACGCGCCCAACTCTCGAGGACCTTTCCGCCTCAACGGCCGTCAGTCCTGCGAGCGATGTGTCCGGCCCACTGCAACTTATGGTTTGCAATTCTTTGGGCTATGTCGGTAACTGTAGTTCTTCTACGGATCTCATCATTTCTGATGTGATCGCGTAAAAAAATCCAGAGCATATATATCCAGCCCTCTCCATTGCCCTTTTAGCGATATTGAGCCTTTAAATGAGACCCATTGTAAGGTTCAGTTTCATACGTACATCATCACTGGCAACACGCACGAATCGTAAGACTCGTCTAGACACTGCGGTAGGTGAGCCGAGAATATCGCATCTTGATTTACATCTTTCTGAAAATTGGACTTACCGAGCTGGACGATTTGCCCCAGGTAAACATATTCGTCAACAACTTCTAGTGTAGAGCCTGCAACATTCACAGGAGTGGGTACTACATGGGAATTCGACATACTTTTAGTCTTGTCCATGTTCACTTTTACACCACTTGTTGGGAAACTACAAAGGTCTTAGAGCATTGTGCCAAGATCTTCCACGGTCTCAACTCTCATAATCTCAGCTCAATCGAAAACCAGGAAGATTTCATTACAGACACCGGGACAGGTAAAGTAAATAAAAGCTTGTAATAAACGTGGTAAAATAGAGAACATTTAGTCAAAGAAGTTAAAAAACAAAAAATATGACAACCACATTACTATATATTCCGTGTCCGTGATCCGACAGGTAGACTGCTAGGTGAGGTATCGCGAAAAAAATAATGTCTTTTCTTTTTTGGATAAATATTTTCGAAAGAAAACGGTTTCTTCTTAAGTGATTTACTATAATCAAATTTATAATTTAAACATTTACTTTGATTGAAACGCCTTATGCAGCAATATGAACTTGGTGACATAATAATCTGTGATCACGGACCTTGAAATGCTTCACATTTGTTTAATGCCACACTACGTCCGTATTTTTTTGTAGATCCATGTTTGTGATATGAATAAAGCAAAAAATATTTGAACTCATGGACGATTGAAGTAAATCCATGTTTGAACTATTCACTTACGTATTAGTTTGTGCTAGACACTGAAGTGAAGTCTCATCTTGTCAAAGACTTCCATTTGGGGAGTAAAATATGATATTTGGCCCTCAGAAGAATAACTTAAGCATTTAAAGCATTTGCTTTAGTTATTGTTCTGAGATTTGGCCTTATAGTTCCTTTTGGAAGTCGCCTTTTGTGTCGTCTTACTAATTTATAGGTGGGTACAGTAAGCTCCCATTCAAGCTATAAGTACATTTACACTACGAAAACCGCCACTATTACGAGCGACATAAGAACGGTCCAAAGATCAAACAGTATAATTTGTTGGAGTACAACCTACCTACACAAAACGGTGTTATAACCTGCTTATAAAGTTTTTAAATGATGTCTAAAGTTAGACACTGTTTAAACATGATGATGTCTCTGTAAAAGTGTAGGCAAATAAAGCAGCATCATGTTCAAACAGTGTCTAACATTAGAGTACAGTGCTTTTAAAAAAAAATGTAGTGACATCGTGCATGTTAAAATTATTATATCGTATGAATAAAATGTCATATACCTATTATGTTTCAAATATTGTAATACTGTAAATAGTGTAAAGTGATTTTCGTTATATTACAATAAAGACAATAATTGTATAGCCTAGACCCCTTTGCTTGTGCAAAAATTAAGTAGGTATGTCGGGTGTATTTAAAAAGTAAAAAGTCAAAACAACCTCAGCTCATCAGCTGTTTTGTCGGTTTCAATAATTTCGTTTTACTTTTTCTTATTTGCTACATATTGGTTTCCATAAATTATCGAAATTATTTTTATATAAATTGGACGCGTAATGTTTGTAAAATGATGAAACAAAACAATTGATTTTGATGAAGAGTCATTTGTGAAATATAAAAACTGATAACATTCTCAAATGAATTTTGATGCCTTATCGCGAAACCAGGTTGGTATTTACTAAATCAGGTTGGTATTTAGCGAATCAAGTTAATAATGTTCCGTTTAGACTGCTTTTTCTCTAAGATTGAAATTCTGTAACAGTGACATCTATGGTATCTAGCCAACATTTCCATACAACGTCTAGAAGTTGCTGCTTTGTATTAAGTCCCTAGCTGCGCCACTAGATGGCGCTATTAACGATAAACAGAAGAAATAAGGTAAATATTCAAAACTAGACATAATTGATTATTTAATAATTTTGAGTGTATTATGTTTATCAATAGTAGTACATAATATACTCGTAAGGTTAAAGTTAAGTTTTATTTTAATAATAGGTACTGAACATTTTCAGACCTTTCAGTAGATGGCGTTGTCATGAAATTGTGGTAACAATAATGAGCTCAGGTTTTATTTCAAACTGTATTTTGGTACCACTTGACCAAATTAATCTACATATAATTTTATTTTATCTCTCTAGGTATAGGTATTAGCATATTATTGGCATATAAAGGAATATGTAGTTAAGTACCTAATGCCAATGTATTAGATAGGTAGGTAGGTCTACCTACCTACCTACCTATTTACCTACATATTCCTGAAGTTTGGTAAGTAAATCAAGATTTTTCTTTTTAAAAGTAAGTAGGTAGGTACCTATCTAATTACATTTACCTATAAAAATTTACCTACTAAGTTTAAATAATATTAATTATCTAATGCACGCCCGGGACAAATATACAGCAACAACATTTTGACGTCTAGGGTGTCTCTACTTCTCTAAAATAGTGTACCTAAGTAGGTATTTGTTTTTCGGGGTGAAACAAAAATGTTGGGACAGTGGACAAAACTACGAGCGTGTTTGCTAAAAAGTTCTCTTTTTTTAGAAAACCCGCGCCGCCCTCCACCGCGACGTCCGTGCTCTGTGTTCGGAGACATGCCACTTCCTAGGGTTAGAGATAACGAAGTCGGCCATGGAAATAATAGCGGAGTTGGTTTATAAGAAGATAGATCTATACGGTCTAGATTTAGAGGCGTTCTCTAAGTAAGTCATTGTATGGTTGTCTACAGTAGGTACTGTTCAGGGGCAATCTGGTAAATTGGTTCCTGCCGATCGACAAGCCCTGCCCTTTTTTTTTTTTTTTTTTTTTTTTTCTCGGGGGGAAATGCGTAACCGCACCGTACCCGCCGTTGGCTAGACGGCGAGCGTGTGTGGGGCTCTCCCGGCAGAGTGCCAGGTCTACCCACTAAAACCCCCCGGTGTTCTCCCTGCCCTTATGGGCGCGCTAGGTAAGGTCCACACTGCGACTCCACTACCCACGCGCCCGGGCAAGCCCGACCAATAGCTGGTCGGGCTATCGCCAAGGGAGGATTGCCCGAGAACACACGGGCAATCCCCAGACGGAGGGCCTTACGGCGGCGTGCACGGGGCCAACCGTGCACGCAGGCCTCCACGGCAGGGTCATTAGACGGGCATCGCTTGTGCGAATGCCCGCCTTCGCCTGCCTGTCCGTCTACGGCGGATGGGAGCGGCTTGAGGATCATTCTCCCGCTCCCTCTCCGCGGCCTCCTTCTGCGAGATGACGTCATCACAAAAGGAGGCGACAGCCCCCCATTCCGCCTCGCCCCGGAGCATGGCCACGACCATGCTCGGTAGCGAGAGGTCTCCGCCTCCCAGCGCAGCGTTGAGTTCACTGCGCTGGCGTCGCCAGACCGGGCACACCAACAGGGTGTGCTCGGCTGTGTCGTCGGGAGCGTCGCAGTGATGACACTGCGGCGTTTCCTCCCGACGCGCGACTCGGTGCAGGTAGTGACCGAAACAACCATGTCCGGTCAGTACCTGCACCATGCGGAACGAGAGACTGCCCTGCCGGCGCCCTACCCACTCCTCCAACACCGGACGTATAGCTTCGATCGTCCGGTGGCCGGCAGCTGGGAAGGCGAGTGCCTCACCCCATCGACGCAGAGCCTCCCTCTGCGCCAGGGTACGAACCCGCTCCACTTCCTCAGGAGCGGATCGTCCCCCCCGTTCTCTAACGGCAACCCGATGTCGATACACCTCTGCATGTACACGTGCATCGACATCCCACGGCGTTTGGCCCGCAAGAACGCAGGCCGCCCCGTGGCTAACCGTGCGATAAGCTCGCACGGCTCGGGTTGCTATGACCCTCTGCGGACGTCGCAAGAGGGCCGCCGTTCGGGGGGAAAGGCACTCCGCCCATACCGGAGCTCCATAGAGTGCCATCGACCGTATTACCCCGTGATACAGTCGACGGCATGCCGATCCTGGCCCTCCCACATTAGGGAGGACCCGCCCGAGTGCTGCTGCGGCGGCACACAGCCGTGGAGTGAGGAGCTTGAAGTGCTCCTCGAAGCTCCATCGGGGATCTAAAACCAGGCCGAGGTACTTGAAGTGTGCCTCGACCGGTATGAGGACCCCCTCCACTCGGACACGGAGCCCCGGTGGGATCCTGCGACGAGAGGCGTGGAACATCATGGCCCTCGTTTTATCGAGAGCCACGTCCAGGCCCAGGAGGCGGATGCGTCGGACGACAAGTGAGGTGCCGACCGACGCAAGGTGGGCCGCCTCCTCCCCCGTTTTTGCTGTCACCGCGACAAGCGTGTCGTCGGCGAAGCAGACGACCTCCATTCGTGGAAGGAGGTCGCCTCGCAGGACCCAGTTGTACCCCAGGTTCCATAGCAGAGGACCTAGTACGGAACCCTGGGGCACACCTGCCGCCATTGCCCACGTATGGACGCGCCCATCCGGCCCCTCGTAGAGAATTGATCTGCCTTGCAAGTAATCCTCCACGAGGGCGCGGAGGTACGGAGGCACCCGGTGGAATCGGAGTGCCTCCTCAATGCACTCGTGGGGCAGGCTGTTGAAGGCGTTACGGATATCTAACGACACCGCAACCACAGCCTCCCCACGAGCCGTGGCCTCCTCAGTCCACCTCTTGAGGTGCGTCACCGCGTCCACCGTGGACCGACCGGTGCGGAAGCCGAACTGGTTATTAGCAAAATCCGGCCCTCGGTCCTCCAGGTGCTCGATGATGCGGGAAGCCAGAATTTTTTCCAGGAACTTTCCCGCCTCATCGAGCAATACCACCGGCCGATACCCAGACGGGGAATCAGCGGGACGGCTTTCCTTCCTTAGCAGGCAGAGCCTGCCTGCTTTCCACCGCCTGGGGAAGCGGCCCGAGGCGATGCACAGATCTAGCACCGCCCGGAACCGAACAAGCCCTGCCCTATAGATGTAGGAAGAGGGTGTTAATATGCCCGTTCGGAGCTGCTGCCGGCAGGAAGGTATACCTTTTTTTTTTCGAGGGGTATGCGTGACCGCACCGTACTCGCCGTTGGCTAGACGACGAGCGTGTGTGGGGCTCTCCCGGCAGAGTGCCAGGCCTACCCACTAAACCCCCCGGTGTTCTTCCTGCCCTTTTGGACGCGCGTGGTAGGGTCCACACTGCGACTACCAACCAACAGGAAGGTATACCTGGGTTATACAAGCTCGTTAGAAATTAGGATAGTGACAACAGAATTGGTCTGTCCGTCGTCGTTGGGAATTCATGCTAATGTTTGCTTGCGTTTCCAGCTTTATTTGTTACAAAACAAATAAAGCTGGAAACGCAAACAAACGTGCATATCATAGACGAAAAATAATATCATCCTTGGTGCATATGCATGTGCTTTTACACGCACATGCATATGCACATACAGACAGCCTTTCGCCTTGTCAGACCCACATACTCACAGTACTTACACACATTTTTTATTAACACTTAACTGTAGGTAATTAATTATACGTTTGTGATGAACAACAATAATACGCAAGTAGGTACAGAGGGGCTACCGCCTAACTCATAGCGATCACTCGCTATCCCTTTCGTGACATTAGAACAATAGCTCGAATGTCACGTCACCTTTAATGAGTTTAATGTCACGACAGCGATAGCGAGTGATCGCTATGAGTTAGGCGGTATGGCCGCTGTTTGGCGGTTATAGAGGTACACATACCTATGATTGTGACTGTTTCAACTTTAGTTTTCCCAATTATTTAATCTAATTACTACGAGTTCCTAGATCAGATAAAAGACGTTGTCTCGTTTGGGCATTAATATTAAAAATTTTAGTCTGTGGGACAAGTAAACTAAGTATGTTTTTTATTATTTATATTATCTTATCTAATGATAACGTAATTTTACAGGCACGCAAAACGTTCAACGATAAACTCGGATGATGTCAAACTGTTGGTGCGACGGAACTCTTCGCTGGTACGTAGGTATACTAACTTACATATGTTTCCACTTGAGAATGTCTAGTCTAGTGTATACCCTTGGGGATCTACCTATTCTACCTAGACCACTTAGTTTATGATCTAGCTCTGGGGTGTGCAAAGTATTTGATATAAGTAATTATATACAATTTGCAATATTAGTTCAATTAAACGAGCAATTGAGTAAGATCGAGGGGTCAAAATATTTGCCTTCTTTCATGGAAAAAACAACGAAGCTGGCCACGGCCAGTGTAATAATTGTTGCTTCAAACACCAAAGTTCCCTGGAAATCGAAAACTTCAACAGCCAGCTGTAGGTACGGCTCGCATGCATATTGACCAGGAGCCTTATTCTGCTAGCGTTAACGCATCTGTGGCGTGTCAATAACGCTTCAATAGCATCGCTTCTTGAGACAGTTAATGTTGGTTAACCGAATACTAATCAAAACATTTGTCACTATTGACTTATCAAGAAATTGTAGTATAAATAAATTGCACCAGAAAATGCGCATATAAGCGATAAAAGCAGTTTTATTTAAAAGCTATCCCGACGCGACAACGACGTTCAGATTAGCGGAATTAGGCCTCAGGATCATTGATTTACTACCAAACGTAGTATATCAATGCTCAGGATAGTCTTATGCCACCGATAGTCATTCATTAGGCAGACGAAGCCGGCCGTGCCACAACAGTGGGCACACGGCGATCTGGCGGCGGACACCGAAGGCATACCGTGTGTTTGTCCGACCCTAACAGGGGAGAGGGACACAAGGGATAAAGGAAGTATAATTATAAATAATTTGTAGGGAGTCAAGAAGTGCGGCGCGGCTGAGTGCGATTCGCAGGTTCCGCGCGCATCTCCCGGTGATTCGGCCTATGCTGGGTGTAACTGAACACCCAAGAACATTTAGGGGGCATATAAGTTAGATACTAAATGGACCTTCGGTGCTTGTCTGAGACCTAGAACCCCAATACTTTCAGAGTTATTTGATTTTAAAGTGAAAGCAAAAACTTTCAAGTGACAACCATAATCAGCTCTTAACACAAAATAAATTTAAACACAAAATGACACGTGACAGACGTGAGCTTAGTATTCCTCGTACGCTTACGTATGGCTTTCGGCACTTAATACCAAAAAATAATTTATTTAGTTTGTATGACGTAAGCGTAGTATTCCGCGTACGCTTACGTAGGGTTGTCGGCACTTAATACCAAAAAATAATTTATTTAGTTTGTATGGGAAAAAAAGTATCTTTGTTAGCCCTAATATTTTTTCTACAGAATCTCTACTTCTGATGGATACATACCCTTAAATGTTATTAGGGTGTTCAGTTACACCCTGCATAACCAGCCCCCCTAGACAAGACGTTTTTCGATAATCGCTAACGCAATCGCTAGAAGGAAAATGTATGCGATTTGACCTAAACTGTCGCTTAGCTTTCGAGCGCAATTGTCAAATCTCATACATGGTCCATTTAGCGATTGCGTTAGCGATTATCGAAAGGCATCTTGTCTAGGGGGTCAGGATTGGTTGAGTAGGGCCATGGGTGGTGGAGGGATGTGACCAGGGCGGTAATTTTGTAACTCAACGATTGAACGGCAATCGTTATCGAACTGGATGACTTAATAAAGAAGAGCGGAATCATGTTTATTAGCCATAATTATATATTAGTTGATTTACTCAACAAATATACCAGACGACGTTACAGAATGATAAACACATTCAAAATCAGTTTTAATGAAACAGTGTTATATGATGGCCGATTGCCGATGAGTTACGAAATAACCCACCAGATCCCAAAAATGCATGGAGACAGGAGCCAAGCTTTACCAAAGACTTGTCATAATTATGTCAGCCTAGACGAAATTAAATTCTGAGATAGCTTGATAACGGAAAAGCCCCCGGTGAAGATATTTGAACCCTTTAAGAAGCCGGTGGTGAAAGAGCTCCGAAACATTTTCAACATTGAGTGAGCTGTTTTAAAGTGCCATCATAGGTTACGAAGAGGATACAATACAACACTATAAACCATGTATATTGGCCTCTGTGTTTAGCTTTTCTGGACTATGAGAAGGCGTTTGTTTGCATCAAAATCTGTGTTCTTTCAGAACCCTTATTAAGTCTGATAGGTACCATAATAACAATAATGTTTTCTTACAACAATTTCAATTGCCAAGCATTAGCGGTAAGAATAAGTTCGACGTTCATAAATCCTTATCTCGGTCCCTGCAGGTCCACTTCCACGTAGGTGTACAGTCCTTCTTACAATCATTCCTGACACAAATTACACAAACTCTCACTATCAAAATTTGAAATGTGTAACGCGAATTCTATCATATCATTCATTTTTTTTTTAAATTTGCTCGCCATGAATGGTTTACCAAGTTAACACCAATTTTAATTTTAATTCGGTTCAGAATACTTAAACAGATTGTTGACAGGGACTTTATTTATGCAAGTGTAACATGTTTCCAATTTCATAGCACAGGTAGTTGGAGCTTGGAACTACTATATCGTTAATTTGTTTAAGAGCTATCGTTAACGTTTTTTTTATATTTTGTCGCCTGCATGGTGCTGTGCTTAGGAGTAATGATGAGTGAAGGTCAAAGAAGAACTAAAGTTGTTCTATTTTATTGTTATACTTCTTGTTTCGGTATCCCGTTGGTCTATTGGTCTCGGCTTATGTTAAAACTAGCTCTGATTCCCCGCGTTATTTTCCCGTGGGAATTTTATATTTCCCATACTTATTACTAGCAATCCAAAATATAAAGCATAAGATTTCGGAGAAAAGTTCCCTTGAAATACGGTATTGGCCTTCATTTCGCCTGATGGTAAGTGATGATAAGGCCGAAGGTGGAAGCGAGCTTCACCTGGACTCCTCAACAGCTGAGGAACTGGTTATCTTAACTTTAATTACCGGAACTCAACAATGCTAGTCGTATTAACATTGTGATTATGGTGTCAAACTTAGGTAAAACAGTGGTAGGTAGCCAGACGGACTCAGAAGCCTTACCACCAACCAATCAGAACAGAAAAATCTGCCCCACGGGGAATCGAACCTCGAACCTCCCGATCAACAGCCGGTGGTCTCAACCACTAGACAGCGGAGGCGGTAAATATCCAATATTATTAGCTGGTTAAGGTTATTAGCTTATAATCTAATCTAATAAAAAATGTCTAAGTTCCGTTCAAATTTCTTAATCAACCCATTTCTTATCCTCTTAAGGTTTGGATTTACAACATCCTTTCTTATTCCTCGTCTACTTCTTAAAAACAAAACCTGTGAAAAAATCAGCTTTCTGCGTCCAAGGGCTGGGGGTTGATGAGTCAATGAGTCAGGCCTTTTCTTCTTATGTTATACTAGCTTTCCGCTCGCGACTTCGCCCGCGTTATTTTTGTTTTGCCGTGGGATTTTTTTCCGTAGGAAAATTACCCTAAGTCCTTCCCCTGGCCTCGAACTATCCCTATACCAACTTTCATCAAAATCGGTTCAGTAGTTTCGAAGCCTATTCAATACAAACAAACGTTTGTTTGTGTCAATCAAATCAAATCTTTCCTCTTTATAATATTAAGTATAGATAGTTAGCAGCATTTTGATTGACTGACACCATATACTTTGTTAGTTGAGCATGGAATAGAAAAACGGTTTCGAAACATAAAATAGCAGAAAAATATTTTTGAAAAATATAAAACCGACTTCGAAAAACCTCAGAGAAAATTAATAAAACGTGACGATTAAAATTAAATATGAACATTAAAATAAACATAAAGTGAATTAAAATACTTACATGGGACACATCATACCATGTTCTGTTATTCTGTGGTTAATAGGTATTCAGGTGAAGTTCCATCTTCGGCTTCCTTGTAGTACACTGCCTTGTAGTAAATAAAAAAACCGGCCAAGTGCGAGTCGGACTCGCCCATGAAGGGTTCCGTAGGATTTATGACGTATTAAAAAAACTACTTACTTAGATCTCGTTCAAACCAATTTTCGGTGGAAGTTTGCATGGTAATGTACATATATATTTTTTTTAGTTTTATCATTCTCTTATTTAAGAAGTTACAGGGGGCATTTTACCACTTTGGACGTGTCTCTCGCGCAAACTATTCAGTTTGGAAAAAAATTATATTAGAAAATATGATTTTTGAAGACCTTTGATAGATACCCCACACATATGGGTTTGATGAAAAAAAAATGTTGAGTTTCAGTTTTATGTATGTATACCCCCAAAATTTATTGTTTTTTTCTATTTTTGTGTGAAAATCTTAATGCGGTTCACAGAATACATCTACTTACCAAGTTTCAACAGTGTAGTTCTTATAGTTTCGGAGAAAAGTGACTGTGACATACGGACGGACAGACAGGCAGACAGACAGACATGACGAATCTATAAGGGTTCCGTTTTTTCCCATTTGGCTACGGAACCCTAAAAAAGACATTAAAATTGTCTCCTTATAACAGGTTTCGTTATGAAGATGGCCCTTCGTTTGACATTTGTCTGAATTTCTCAGGAGAGGAGACTGTCTGATTTGTTATTTTAATGGTACGTAGTCAAATATTATTGTCGCTCAAACGATCGACATGGTAATGGCACCTAATATTATTGTCGCCCAAACGATCGACATGGTAATGGCACCTAATATTATTGTCGCCCAAACGATCGACATGGTAATGGCACCTAATATTATTGTCGCCCAAACGATCGACACGGTAATGGCACCTAATATTATTGTCGCCCAAACGATCGACATGGTAATGGCACCTAATATTATTGTCGCCCAAACGATCGACATGGTAATGGCACCTAATATTCTTGTCGCTCAAACGATCGACATGGTAATGGCACCTAATATCCCTCCACTGTCGAGGCAGGCTCTTGTAACTTAGAACACTTGAAATGAATCCTAATAAAAACTGATCTCGTATACTAAATATTGCTCGAGGTTAAAAACCAAATGCGTGAATTACGTTTGATTATGTTTCAGCTTGCAGAGTACGGTAGTTTTCCTGTGACCTGTCTAATATTTCGACAACACCTTTACTGCACTCTAACAAAGTTTTCTAAGAAGCAGATTTACATAACTATGAAGCCTATCACGTTTTCTTTAATCCATGAGTCTAACCCATTGATTTACTACCAACGTAGATAGAGCGCTTCACACAAAAACGCGCTTGAAATCTGTCACATAATCGACTATACATTTCGGCGTGTTGACGTGCCGACAGCTAATCATTTACTATGGAAAAGAACTGCACGAGTAGCGATTGGGCAGTTCTTCACCGGCCCACTTTTCGAACGTTCATGCGTCATCTACGTTTGGTAGTAAATCAATGGTCTAACCCTTTCTCTCATCTATACATCTTGTCTTTGCTGGCTTGGAGACACAAAGACACAAAAACGTTGTGTTTAATTTCAGACAAATTTTATATTTCTATGATAGACTCGGAGACTTCGTGTCTTCAATAATGCGACCAAATATGTTTGCCTTACAGAAAGCACACTTAAATAAAGTTGCACCAGCACCGAGTTCAGTTACCAAAGAGAAGCGTCGAAAAACTGGCGTGTCTTCGACGAAACAGCAAGATCCGCCGCCTAAACTCGCTTTAGCTGAATCTGAAAAAGATGTTACCAAGGAAGCGGTTGAATCAGTTATAACATCCAATAAAGCAGAGGTACCACAGAAACCAGATTTTGACATCATGGACGTTGACGGCACTATTGATTTAACGTTTGATTAAAAATAAAGTTAATAAACACGTGTTTTATTTCTTGCCACAAATTTTATTTTTAATAACTTTATTTTTAATCAAACGTTAAATCAAAACTATTGATTTAAGGTTTGATTAAAAATAAAGTTAATAAACACGTGTTTTATTTCTTGCCACAAAGAGATCATATTGCGATACTAAAATTTATTATATTTATAAATATCGAATTGGGTTAAGTTCTTGAGAGAGTATTAGTATTGCATTAGGGATGGTGACGTTTTTGCAGATAGATTCAATATGTCCGATAGATTAAAAAATCAAATCAAAAACTTTACATGGAGACAACGATACCATAGATTTGTATTAATGTAGAGTTATCCTTTACATACCTACCTACCCCTAATGATGCCTGTTTTCCATTTAACAATACAACATTAGAAACAGTTTGCCCTGTATCAATGATAATACGACTCGCCGAACTGTCGTATGGGCAAAGCAAATGCAATGCGCAGGTTGGGTCGTACGGGACGCCGCCAAAAAACTCGTTATAACGAAACACAATTACAAGTGAACAGCGACATAGATGGAGACTACGTATGAAATCATATCCACAACAACAAGTCATGTTGTGTATTTTTTTGTAGGTATTTAGATTAAGTTGTGATGATGGTTACCTTAAAAATCATAATTTTTAAACGACCAATAACTTATTGTATGAATAAACAAAGCAAAACTCAAACTCGATGACTTGTAGAGTAATTTAAAGATTTTTTTGTTATTATTTTCGTAACTCCAACTCCGTCACCCATATTCTATGACGCTACGTTTGAAACTTACTCCACTCAAACTTTTTACGCACACAACAGAGGGCCTATTACCGATCTCATGGTTTTGCAAATGATATCATATGGTATCATAGTGCAAAACGAAAAATACGATTTCCGGTCAGATTTTTGATCATTTGTTCATTATTTAATGATGACATCATTGAAATTATGGCATAGTGATGATATCATTGGAGATCGGTAATAGGAAATGCAGCATTTCATGACCTTTTCTTCAAATTTATACTATGTCATACGATGAAAGATCCGTAATTATTGGCCTGCAGGTCTTTCATCTCATCAGAAGGTAAGTGGCAATAAGGCCCAAGATGGAAGCGAGCTTACCCGCTAGCATGACCACCAAATCACGATATAATAAAGCAATTTATCGCTGTTAACTCCCAAAATACAATACGTTTTTATCGCATTGACAGCGATAAACCGCTTTATCATATCGTGTTTTGATAATCATGCTACGGGGGCTGGACTCCGCAAAAACTTGGGAACTTCCTAAGTTCAGGACGAGATAGCTCAGATAACTTACGAGGTAACTAGGTGGTACTTACTAGAGGTATCTTACCTCTAATCGTCGGAACGCGACAATGTTAATCACATTATTGTTATGGTAACAAACTTGGGTAAGACAGTGGTAGCTAGCTAGGCGGATCCAGAAGCCCTAACACTAACAAAAAAACTTATTCGAGGTATTCCGTTTTTATAGATTTTAAAAAATCTCAATTTTCAGCTAATCTATATTTTGACAGTTGTTTCCGAACTCAAAATGATTTTTTGTTTATGATTGTACTTTATATTTTAAAATCTATGCTGGGTTTACTTTCATCATTTGTGCACCGAGATCGAGCCGCGTCGTAGGTATGGCTCGCGTTTCGTCTGTTTACCCAGATAGCCTAGAAACTTAACCTAACCTAATAAATCTCCGGTGAAAAATAATAGGTTTCAAGGCATCACGAGACTTCTCTGTTGTAAATGTAAACAATTTTGTTATAATTGGTGAAGTTACGAGAAAATGCTTATCTAACGTCGATAAAAATCTTATAAGTAACAAAGCGTCTCCATGGCTTTTCTTGACCGCGGCAGTTAATTACTCCTATAACGACAGTTAGAGCATAATGAGATTTTTGCAATTCAACAGTAGCACATTACGGAGTGCTGTTTGTCAACCCCTGCCCCCCCAGTTGACCCCAGGCGCCAGGGGGAAGTTATTAGGTGGCTTTGTTTATGAATTTCGTGTAGATGAGTGTGGTCAAGAAAAAAAATGAAACTGCATTTTTATTGATAATCAATTCGTTACAGTTACGAGTAAGCAACAGAGAGATCTCAATTTCAATTGTTGCATTATCTTACACGCACTTTTCCGTTCACTCTAAATCGTATTCAGCGGGCCTATTTTCTTACTTCGGTTACTTACTACTGTCATTTTGGCAAGAAACTTAATATTCATTTACTGGTATTTTGAACGCCGCCGTAACACATAAATAATCACTAAACTAATAATGGATATAAAGCTTCCTTCAAAAATGACAGTTCTAGTTAGCAACCGAAGTAAGAAAATGCAGTTCAAACAATGAAATCTCGTACAATAGATATTAAACTAGCATCACGGAATTCTAAATACCTATGAATTCTAAATATCTATCTACTACACAGTTATCAAATAGGTAGACCAAACTGGGAATGTGCTTATCATTTTTAGCTGAATATTTATCGAGTTAAATGCAAAGCTCAAAATTATCCTCCTAGCTACTCGGCCTTCCCTATTAAGAACCCTCCCCTATTACCTTCTACCACACTGACCTAAGACCTATTGGTGGGGAGTGTCAGAGTCGACAGGATTCTGTAGGTAAAGTTGGCTTGGGTCCCATGGGTATTTTTCGGAACCCCTTGTACACCAAACACAGCTTTTAAAGATAGTCTTCTTCAGTCTGCTATCGTAGGTTAGACTTTATCGTTTTGTAATAGGTACTATTTTAACGTTTTTTTCACTTCACGCATTTTCACCGTCATCATCCTGCCCTTGTCCCACTCTTGGGTGGTCAACGTAACACGTTAGCGTCTTCCATTCATCTCTTTTATGCGTGATATCAGCATTGACATTGTTCCTACGTTTAAACTTTACGTAGTCCATCCACACTTTCTTAGGTGTTTCTAAGTTTGCCGAGGTGGTCGAGTTTCAAATGAATCATTTTATACCTACCGGAAATCTGTTCCGAATCTTTACAGACACTTATTAAATAAAAATGTAAGAAACAATGAAAAATTCAAACGTTGTATCTACACACACCTCAACCGTACTGCAGATGTATGCAAATACAAGTAAAATGAAAAAAAAGTTGACTCTTCACCTGTTCGGAAATTGGGAGAGCCTTCTCGAGAAGAACAGCATGGCCTTACCATGATCGCTTATAGCAAGGTTAAAACAATATTGAAAGAGAGACACCGCTCTTGCTGTGTATAGCGCCATCCCGCTCTCAGCGCGGTCTTAATGTTGTTTTGGGTGATCATGGTTAGGGGGCTGGCATGAAACTCGGAAGGAATTAATGTTTTGAAACACTGAGTCGGTAGTTCTGGAGTAGACGTGTGACGTGTCGCTCTTTAGAAGTAAAGAGCAACACGTCACACGTCTACTCAGCGTTGCTTTATAAAGCACGAAACGGCACGCCGCCCGGACGTCCGGCGCGGACGTCCACTCAATGACTCAACGCAGTGGACGCCTGTAAAGATGTGCTGATTGTACTTCTGCCGAGCACCGCGGAAAGATTGTAGGATTAGTGCACGAACTGAGAGCAAATTATAGACGAATAAGTTTCATTCTCATGCAAAGACATGTTTGACTTATTACGTCACTCTTATTTAGGACTTAACACGACATCAGTATCCACACAACCACCACAGTTTATGATAATGCGAACTATCTAAATGAATAGTAACGTCTATACATCCAAGACTACGCATGTAGCCGAGGCTTAATCGTTGTGGAGGCTCCGGCCGAAGACTTACCATCAATTAGGAAGCTCTAATTATCAGGCGGTCCTGCAGCCCGTTGAATATGCAAGAGAACAGTTCGCCCCCACAAGACACACTTGCTTTAATGTATCTGTTTTGAAATTAACATAAAATTTGACTGCCTTTCAGCCGGAGACTTTGCTTGGTTAAGTTATTGGGAGGGGATTGAATAATTTTGTTGCAAAACTACCTACTTATTTACTATATCCGGTTTCATGGTAATACCTACGAATGTTTCTATTTACTGTAAGTAATGTACCTGGATAATTCTGATTATAACATGTGAAAAAATGCCATCAGACATTTCTGAAAAGAATGTTATTAAATATTTTTTAATGATTATTGTACTAAGTAAAAGTACAGTCTATTTTCTAGTCAGTGTCATTAAAATGTGCAGAAAATCTGTTTTTTTTTTTAAAGAATATACACTAAGTTGGGTTAAAAGTTTTACGTAGTCACGGAACTCTCAACAATGATTCAACACACAATAATGATGCATACAAACACGACGGTAATAAGGTCACTCACCTCTCATTGCAACAAAAGACATACGACCAGCTCCCTATTATGAAGGCAGAACCAACCGAGATCCCCGATCGAAGTTCTCATTAATTCGCCGTGTCCACGCTTAAACAATCATTCGTCAAACATACGGTACGGGGCTGAAGTATCTAGGCTGTGCCTAGGTAATGCAGAGATAGGCCGCGGTGCTCATTAAAATATGTAAATGATTCGCCGAGACATTACGCAGATAGGTGCTTCTGACTTATTGGCTGGACAGCATTATGCTGTAGCGTATCACGAATAACTTGGATTATTAGCGATACTCTTCAGATCATCCTTTTCCGTATGTAGATCATCTTCATATATCTGTGATTACAGTTGCCTGTTCTCGAGAAGGCTCTCCCAATTTCCGAACAAGTGTAGAGTCCACTTTTTTTTTCATTCCTACTTGTATTTGCAGATATCTTGAGTACCTATATTCAGGATGTATTGCTTTGTTTTGACCTCAAAAAGTGCCTGTAAATGCCTATGTTGAATAATGACTTTGAATTTGAACTATTTAGTGTAGTTTTGAGTTGCTGTATAGATAGAAACTACACAGGCTGAGTGAAACGAGTGCTCTCTGTACCTATAGGGAAAGTATTTATATAGAAGTTAGCAAAAAAACCCTATTTAGATGCTTGGTTGTTAACAAGAACTGTAATTTTTCAAAGAAGCTACATCCTTTACTAGTTCAGTAACTAGTTTTGCCCCCCTAGACAAGATGCATTTCGATAATCGCTAACGCAATCGCTAGAAGAAAAATGTATGTGATTTGACATAAGCCCTCGCTTAGCTTTCGAGCGCAATTGTCAAATCTCATACATTGTCAATTTAGCGATTGCGTTAGCGATTATCGAAAGACATCTTGTCTAGGGGGCTTGTAATGGCCGCGTTTATTATAGCAGTAATAGATGTTAAGTTTCTTTCAAAAATGACAGTTCTAGTTAGCCACCGAAGTTAGTAAATGGCACAGGTAATTAGACTACGCGAAAACATATTCAGCTACATTCAGAAAAAGAAATAATTGCATCCAATGACTTTTTAATGTTACGAGAGCCAGGAGCCGAACCTGACAAATTTTCAAAAGTAAAAAAAAATACTTTTATGATAACAGTCGATAAATAACTGACGAGTCACTAGAAAAAATCTTTATAAATTAGGAAGTTCCTGAAATTTTGAGGAAGAGCGTAAAATTTAACAAATGTATACGGCTAAAAATTAAATTTACGTCACTAATATAAACATGCTGGAATATGAAAAAAAGAAGCTAACAATACATAGCATAGTGCAGTTGAATAATGTTCACAATAATACAAAAAATAATCTAGAGCCGCTATTTAAATAATATGTTATATCATTCGAAAATAATAATATTGTAAGAGTTCTTTTTATGGATGTCTAGATATTATATTTTAAATTTAATTCCTATTTTAATTTAGCCCTGTATGAGAAAGACAAATCACATAAGGCTCTGCTTTCTCGTTATCGGACAATTTCGATTCACTGTACCGTCACAAATATAAAACATACAGTTCTGAAATTCATAATATACCTACTTATGATATTGTTGAACACATTAAGTAAACATTCATAAAGACAGAAACATGATTAATAATATTTCACTCAATAGGAAAAAATCCAAAGATCATTTCTGTTCAATATTTTAAAACAGCTATGGATCAGAAAATACCATACATTTTATCTAGAAAATTGCAAAAAAAAAAACATTTTTTCAACTATATTTCCTTAGCCCTTACACGGGCAGCAATCAGCAATCTAGGTGCAAGACCAGCCGCCAATAAAGATATCATCCCGAACCCCATCCGGAACTAGGTAGGTAGTCTTTTCAGTAGATTGTAAAAAAGACAATTGAATACTTATATAAATAGTATTATATAGTTAAAATAGTATAATGTTGCATCTACAAATATAGTAATGCATATATTTTTTTATATAAGCAACTAATATACTTACATTAATATATAAAATTGAGAATGCGCAACTCGCCCTGGATTAAGTGAAGAGTAGTAATAGGTAAGCGTTTTAGAAAATATAAATATACATACTTACATACTAGAATTCCAAATGCACGGACCACGAGTCTGTGGAGTTTTAAATAAACATTAAAAATATATATTTCCTTGCAATAAAACAATCGCGGTGCATACTGCATAGTAGATTTTCTCTGGGAAACCTCGCCTCGCCTCTTAATAATTAATTCTCACTTTGAAAGAAACACTTTTATTATTTATGACTGTAGGTTACATACTTTTTTTTCATTATAATGCAATAAGTAGGTGTCCATGTAGTGTAACGTATAAAGGAGGTAGGAGCTGCCTTAGGGAGCTTACCGCAATTACACTTGCAAAGAGATGAAAAACGCGAAATAAAACTCTACAAGCAGTCTACCTAGTGTGTAATTAGAGGTAAGATGACGAAGATTAAGCTCGCTTTCACCGGAGGGAGACTTTGTACCACGGTAGGTACTTGCCCTGCTTGGGTACCTCCGTCTTACCTATTTAAAATGCAACAGTGCTTGCATTGCGTGTTCAGGTTTGAAGTGTAAAATATGGCAGTGAAATTACTGGGTGAAATTACTTTTGTCAGATCATAGCATTACATGTGATACATAGGTGGTTCTTTTCTGCCCGAACTGTCCTCAGTAGTGTTGTGAACGCATTACTCGTTTGCAGGGCACCTACCGCGCGCAGCTATTTAGTATCATTACAAATGTCGCTCGCCCTGTCCGTGCGTCCGTCCGTCTGGGCCGGGAGCTACCGTTCCTTATTAATAAGGAGTATTGGTCCGGATACCATGGAGTCGACTTACGTTTAACGTTTTGATCGATTAATTATTTATTTCTGTCTCTATTTGAATTTGCACCGGATTATCTCTCTTTTGTTGGTTATCTGGCAGAGTAGCTCATCTTATGTTGACTTTAGCATAAAATGTTTAAGTCGCTTCTATACCAAATATACCCGTATTTTTGGCATCTGAGGGAGTAAAATTTTATCTATTTAAACACCTCAGAAAACATATTGTGCAGGATGTCTCTGAAATGTTTTTTTTTTGTTAAGTTACTTGTGCCGTTCATTCATAATTTCGTGACTTGGGTAAAGCAAAAGCAACTAATCCTAAAAGGAATTTCTAATGCCTTTAAGGAAATGAAGTTAATATCTAACATGACGTAAATTCTGCGTTTCAAGTCGATAAGATTAGATTGTATTGTTTTGAACTACATATACGAGTACATCAGGAAGAAAGCATTACCAAATAACTGAATGCAACTATGAAACATTTAAATAACGAAGTGACTGAATACGTATGCGATTGCTATCACATCCTATCACTAAGATCTATAAGTACCTATAGGGCTAGCAATATCGTGGCGTTACTAAACGATGACTCCGAATAATAAAAAAAAAAAAATATTCTGGAAGGAGGACACTTCATAGAACGCCAAAATGCGGATAAGCCTTTGCCACACGATGCAGCTGTAGCTCGTTACCCGAGACGCTGAGGTAAGCAAGAGTTGTTTTGTTCCACCTCAGTCTCCCATCATTACCAACCCTCAGCTCATTACGTCCAACAGATCACTCGCTTAATTTGTGCATTTCCGATCCAAAGATATTCAAATATCAACCGTAATGACGCCGGGGAAATGTTAATGAAATGTTAATGCGGCGAAAGCGGCTGTCTATACGGCAATAAGTGACTGATTTGCTTGACAGAGAGCCCACGGCTACTATGTATGAATAAGTCACGATTGGCTTTTTTCTTATGGCGACTCGGCGTTTTCTGCACGACTGTATTTGAGTGTTTGTAAATTGTGTAAGAATGATCAGAAGAGCCTGTTCGTGTTCGTTCGTGTCATCGATCTATAAGAATTTCAGTGTTGGCTGTTGAGTATTAAGTAATTATCTAACTGATGTCTGAGACCATCTAGATTCATGAAATGTTTTCAACTCGATCATCATCATCATTTCAGTCGGAAGCCCGTTACCAAAGCTTCGTCTTGCAGTATAATAATATGGTCGCTACATAGGTATTGTCTACCCAAGCATCTTAAGACAAATCACCCTACCAACTCTGGCTCTTATGTTTCACAATTTTACTTAACGTATTCAATCCTTTCTTAAGGTTCCCAATTATTAACGGTACTTTCTATTACAGAACTCCATTTCCTGCTTATTCAAAATCTTTATCGTCCTGGATAATTCTGAGGGTGGGTTCATATATAGGTACCCATGTCAAAGGAAGGTAAAATGGGATGTATGATATTGAGAGTCCATATCGCTGTAGGGTATTGTTGCATTGTCGTAATCACTTTAAACCGCCCATCGCGATTAAACATCTCCAATAATTTCAAAATAGTAACATAGGTACCTTTTTTTACAAGGGGAATGCTGTTGCGCACCGTACCTGCCGATGGCTAATCTACAGGCGTGTGTGGGACATTTCCTGCAGTTCATACTCACTAAACCAACCTCGATGTCCATCTTGTCCATAGTCAGGGTGATCCGGGGTATGGGTAACTTCTCCGAACCACCTCTGGACAGCTCGGCCTGCTACGGGCCGGGTCTTAACGCCTGTGGGGTTATTACCTTGAACATGGGGGTAATACACAGACGGGGGGACCTTTAATCGCGTGCATCAGGAGCCACCCTAGCGCGCAGGCCACACCTAGGGCGGTCATGGAAGGTGGGCTACAAAGAACCGCCTTCTACCGCCCAACCGTCTGCGTCGGAGGAGAGGAGCGGCATTTGTGTCATTTTTCAACTTCCTCTCCGCTGCCTCCTTCTGCATGATAATATTCTCGCAGAAGGAGGCGACAGTCACCCATTCCCTCTCACTAGCCAGCATCTTACTGACGATGACTAGCAGCGAGAGGTTACTGCTACCCAACGCCACGCGTAACTCGCGACGTTGGGGTCCCCAGGCCGAGCACTCTAATAAAGTGTGCTCGGCCATACGGCCGGCTCGTCGGGAGCGTCGCAGCGGTGACACTGCGGCGTTTTCTCCCGACGAGCGACCTTGTGCAGGTAGTGACTGAAGCACCCATGTCCGGTCAATACCTGCACCAAAATAGTAACATACCCTAACAGCTCCCAAGAATTACTAAGCAACCTAGATATAGACCATAGTTTAGTCAGACTACAGTTTAGTCTGTGGGTTGGTGTTCGTTATATTCAGAGATAGAGGTAAAGGTGCAAAAATGTTACCTGAGTAAGATTAAATTTTCTATTTTTTACGTATTTCTCTTTCCTTCCTATGACTTGGTGACATTTTGAATCCCTATATATGTCAGTTTTTAAATTTCTATTTATGCAATATATTTTTGCGAGCAGAGCTTTTCCCGGCCACAGCTTCGACCGCGATTGTTAAATTTTTTACGAGTGAATGCTATATTTTCTCCCAATAAAAGCGATCCGGGCTGTGGCAAACCAAACTCTTTCTCATTATTTTGTAATGTCACGCTTTTATTACGACATCTGTCTTTTGCCATAGCAACGTAGCCTTATTATAATTATATTGTAAATTAGCTTAGAAGTAAAGTTTTTTGTTTTATGTTCTATTCCCGTGTCTAATTTATCTCAAAATCCTTGATTCCTCTCACATCGCGTACACGGGCTATAAAGCACAAGTTTTCCAAAAAAGTAAATACTTACGTTAAATATTTTTAGTGTGATATGGAGTTAAATCGAACTTTCAACCCCTAATGTTTCTAAACCTATGACGTGATCGTTGATTGGGCTATCAATCTATCAAAGGATTAAGAGTTTAAGATAAAGAAAACCAAAATTAGATAATTTTGGTCTTCTAGTTATAAACATGCAAAAGAAAGGAAATAAATATGTCCTCAATAATAGTATCTACCTGCATAATAAGAATTTGTTCCAGTAGCCAAAGACCTCTTATAACTTAGTGCTCATAGCGGTTTAAATGAAAACGGAATCGTAATAATAAGGGGGTAAGGTCTTCAGCAATTAATCCAAGATGTACAATAATACAAAGTAATGACGGGGCCGCTTATCACGAAACTCCACAGCCACCCAACGGATCCCTAATTAAGGATAGTTTTCTTAATGTATTCAAAAGCGGAGATAACTCTAATAAGGCTGAATTCGAACGAGAGCCCACGCAGTTTATAAATGCTCCTGCGGTGTTAAGATATTTGCAGTTTGAATTATTCATTATAATCAGTGCACTTAGCGGTCCCGTTTTAGATTATACAAATACACTTATAGGTAAAGTAGCGTAGGCCTATAAAGGTAGTTTTAGAGACAGATACAATAAACTAAGTATTAGCAACAGACAATTTTTTGCAAGAAGAAGTAGAAGTAAGGTATGTACCTATATATTTTTTCACTCGTTTGAATACCCTTTTTATATCCAAAAAAATCGGAACAGAACTGATTTATTGCTGCAAAATCATCAATTAGAAATCTTTATAGATTTAGGTGAAATTCTCTAAAAACAAAGCAATCAAATTTTGCCAAATACAAATAACATTATAATCCCTACATGCATTATATTATTTTACCTATTTTATTTAAACTTCCAGTACAATTTGTGTACAGAGGCGGACTTAATGCCAAAGGCATTTGTCTACCAGTCAACCCTTGGGTGGTGCAGAGAAAAGGAAGTAGATGTAGTACTTTCATGGTAAAAAAATACTGGATAATGGTATATACATAATGTTATATTCATAATATCATCATCATCATCACAGCTCATATACGTCCCCATCGAGGGGCTCGAGCCTACCCTATATTAGGGTGATTAGGCCTTTGTCAACCAAGCTGGCCCAGTGCGGATTGGTCGACTCCACATACACCATTGAATTTCTTCGCAGATGTATACAGGTTTCCTCACGATGTTTTCCTTCACCGTAGGAGCGTCAGACAAATGTACATATGAAATTCGAAAACGAAAAACACATTGGTACATGGCGGTCTCGAACCCGGACCTCGGGAAATCGGGAAGGCAAGTGGACTCGGCACTTGTTTTCCCGATTGGAAGGCAAGTGCCGAGTCCACAGCGCCATCGGCGCTCCGATCCGACGATACATAATATACTAATACATAAATATTATAAATAAAATAAACTAATATATATGTACCTACTATTAATTTACAAAACTATAAAACGAAAATGAAATTCGAAATGATATTTCGAAGATAATCTGCATAACCCTAATCAACAGGTGTAAAAAGATTCTCATGGTACAGCTTTCGTAATTTCTTTTTAAAACTTAGTTTGCTTGATTATTTTCTTTATTACTAGTCAATAAGTGTATAATAATTAGTATGTTGGCTTATCAAGATAAAAAGGGCTATACAGTTGTAAATTCGCTCAGGCTGGAAAAGTCCTCGGCGGCTTTAGTATTATGGCGTTTACACAGTATGTTGAAGATGCAGGTTCTAATCCGGCCCGAGGTTCGTTTTTAAATATATTGATTTTAATTAACCGACTTCAAAAAAGAGGAGGTTCCATGTTCGAGTGTATCTATTTTTTCTTGTTGTTAAATAATTATTATTACAACTAATTACGATTATGGCGACAATATATAGTAACAGTCTTAAAAAAATAAATATCCATAAGTATATGGTGTTATGTGACCTGAACTATGCTCCCAAATCAAAAACACAATGTAAAGAAGAATCATTGATTGACATATCCATGAAAATTGCAATGGTTTGGATGACACATCAAAAGCTGTCGCGTGCTAGTGATTTGATTTCAGAAAAATAATTGCAATATTTCCCCTGTCAAACGAGTCGACAGCCCCCCGCGATTGAAATTACGTCCACAATCCATCCCATCTCGGAGTTGCGCGTAAAATGATTGTGCGCAAATGAATGATTGTTATTTGTTATTTTATTTTGCAATCGCGCGCTGCGGTTCCGCGACCGAACGGCCAAGAATTAATGCACTCCGGCGTCCAAACCGCGACAATCGGGACTATTCGGGACTCTTTGAGCGTGTGCAATTTTGTGCACTTTTTTCTAGGCGCCATGCGCCAATAGTTTTTTGCGGTCGATGACCGTCCGCGGCTTAATGGAGTGCGCTTTTTTAATAGGAACGCGGATGATTTTGACGTCACGTCGCTCTTTCCAAGTTTTCAGTTTAGATTGAATCTTTGACGATGGATGGATTGTACGTTGATTGATATGAATATATAGGCACGACACAAAGAAATATTTAAATGTCCGAACGGTACTTCGTTGCAGCCTAGTATGAGATATCGATAATCTAAGAGAAAATTGTATTAAATGTTTCGTACATTTAGTAGATTAATAATTTTTAAAAACTTTTAAAAATTATAAATCTACTAGGTAGCTGTGCCAGCGAAACACGTGTCGCCATATTAATTATCAAAAAAAATCTGCAGAGGGCCACTCTTATCACTTAGGGGTATAAAAAATATCCTACGATCTATTCTCAGACCTACCAAATATGGTCTCTGGTCCCTTTGCCAACTTTCTCATTATGCCTACTTTTCGAAAAGTTAGTACAAATATTCCTATTATGGGTAATTTTTCATAAATTTATATCATTACTACCTTTTCGCCAGCTTTTGTATATTTTTCTACTTTTGTTCCTTTTTTGCCCACTTTAATCAAATAATGCATCAAAAGACTCATTTTGTCATCTTTCGGACAGTATGAAACAAAAGTGAAAGAAAAATCTACTTATATATTTTTTTTCTTTTACTAAGAAAACTTAAAGTAAAAGAAAATTTTATTGAGAAAATTATAAAAAACATCAGTTAAAGAGGTCATATCATATGTTAAAAATATCATATGTCACTGTAATGAAAACAGATATTATGTTAAAATAAACCACTTTTGTTAAAGACTGTACAAATTGATGGCGACATGGAATATTATTATATTAACAATGTATTTTTTGGCAAAGTGAAATAGATAATAAGAAATAGTGAAATAAGAAATAGTTTTAAAGTTGGTTTACTGGGAAAGTCGGCGATTTGGAACTATTAGTATGAACGTATAAAAAATTACCCAAAATAGGAGTGTTTTTATTAAATATTTAAAAAGTAGGCAAACTGTGAAAGTTGGCAAAGGGTCCAGAGACCCAAATATACACAAAAAATTCAATAAAAATCAGTCAAGCCGTTTCGGAGGAGTTCGATAAAAAACATACCGTGTTAATTTTTATATAGAACTTGCATTTTATTTCAAAATGCAAAATAAATTGAAAAATGAATAAAATTCCACCTGAGACAAATTTTTTTCTTTATTGATTTTTAGCCGACTTCAAAAAAGAAGTAGGTTCTCAATTCGATGCGTGTTATTTTTTGTGTGTATGTAACGCGATTACGCCGCCGAGTGTAGACCGATTTTCAAAATTCTTTTTGTATTCGATAGAGTATACTCTAAGGGTGGTCCCATGGTTACCAAAGTTAGGATCTGATGATAGGATCCCATGAAAATCGAGGAAAACCCTTAAATTTTAAGGTGTGTTCAACGTGGTTTGTGTGTATGTTACGCGATTACTCCGCCAATTGTAGATCGATTTTTAAAATTCTTTTTGTATTCGATAGAGTATACTCCTGGTGTGGTCCCAAGGTCACCAAAGGCAGGATTAGGAAAGTCAGGACTCTGACTGCTGTGGTTGTAGCAATGGCTTTAATACTTTGAAAGATGTAACAGCAGTCGGAGAGCCAGAAATTTGCGATAAAACTCAGTCACACCTGTTCCTTGACGACCGTCAAGAAATTTTTATCACGTCAGTCACACTAAATACGCACCACCGTGCTACTCTTTAAGACATAGAGATTACGTCACTGAAATTGTGAGATAATGCGTGACTCGAGTCCAGTCTTGGCAGCCCGTGCTACGCCTGCTGTGCGAGCCGCGAGGGAAAAGCGGCCTGCGTCCTAGGACGTGAGTGCTTTATAACATAGAACTACTATCACTTACTCTTAGCAGACCACACTGGCAGACCGTCTTTGGGCGTCGATCCTGTTTGTATGAAAAAATATGTTCACGTGAACGTGTTAAGGGCCTTTTTAACCGACTTCAAAAAGGAGGTTCTCAATTCGATGCGTATGTTTTTTTTAAGTTGGAATTCTGTTGCGCACTGTATCTGCCAATAGCTAGTCGACAGGCATGTGGGGGGTTATCCCTGTTGAGTGCTGGATATACCCACTAAACCAATCTCGATGTCCATCTTGTCTATAGTCAGGAAGATCCAGGGTCTGGGCAACCCCAATTCATCGGATCACACCGTGGCAGCCCGGCCAGCTACAGGCCGGGTCTTATCGCATGTGGAGGACTACTCTAAACATAGGGGTAATCTCCGGCCGCCTATTCTCTCTCGCTAGCCAGCATCTTATACTTACGATGGCGTGACTGACAACGAAAAATCTCCGTTGACCAACGCTTGTGGCTCGCGACTTTGGGACAAACGTTTGCAAACTTAAATCACCCAGATAAGCTAACATTTAAGGGGTGAAACAGGGATCAAAACTAACTACAGTGTAACGAAGTTCGCGAGCATTAAATAAATATAACATCTAAACAATATAAAGAGAAAATATAATTTAATCCTTGTTACAACAACAAAAATGCTAAGTCATGTTGCAAATTGTATCAGTAGAATTCCACACTCTATATAAATTAACCACTAGTTTCGTTTCCGCATTCCCGCACTCTATAAATAAGTAAGACACGATCCATGTTGTCAATGTTGTGTCGAAAACAACTACGACCGCGAACGACCCCCACAATACAGCCGCCGTAAAAATTGCACGCAGAAAGCCCGCCAGCGGATATCCATTAAAAATTAACCATTATATTGTATTAATACACCTCAAAGCTCGATCGCGTCGCGGCCCGAAATAAATTGAACTTCCAAATAAACGCAATTTCTGTGCCGGCGCGGAGAACTAGGTAAATGCATCTGCGATAGCCTTTTAGCGCAGAAAAACCTGCAAAAGCGTATCATAACCTCGAATATATATATGTTTTTGTAAATTGGGTTTGGATTGTTTTTTAAAGTTGTGGATTTTTTATTTAACTTCTCGTAAAACAAAGCGTGATTGTAAGCAATATTAATTGTTGATATGATGAATGGGAACCATTAATATTTAGTACGTACCTAATATTCAATATTACACTATTTATTGCAGTATAAAAATTGTTCAAAATGTTGAAGTTTCTGAGCTATTAAGAATTCAAATTACGCAATTCCTAATAAAACGTTGATTCTGTTGATTTCTTAAAATGACTTGCAAATAGATAAAGAATGTTTTTTTTTTCAGGTATACAATCCTCGTAGTAGTTGTTGATTAATTAAAATTAAAATTCAGAAAAAAATAGATTGGTATTAGTAAGTAGTAGTTAGTATATAATATTGATTGATAGATAAATATTCGTTAGTAGATACGACAACTGTGTTTAGATTAATTAAGCCTTAATCTTTAGAGCATTTAGGCTAAATGCTCTAAGCATTAACCAGACACAGAGGAGCAAGCGCCAAATTATATGTACCGGGTGTAACTGACCACCCCAATAACATCAGAAGTAGAGATTCTGTAGGAATAATATTAGGGCTAACAAACCTACTTTTTTCCCATACAAACTAAATAAACTATTTTTTGGTATTAAGTGCCGACAGCCCTACGTAAGCGTAGGAGGAATACTATGCTCACGTCTGTCATGTGTCATTTTGTGTTTAAATTTCGTTTGTGTTAAGAGCTGATTATGGTTGTCACTAAAAAGTTTTTGCTTTCAGTTTAAAATCAAATAACTCTAAAAGTATTGGGGTTCCAGGTCTCAGACAAGCACTGAAGGTCCATTTAGTATCTAACTTATATGCCCCTTAAATGTTATTGGGGTGTTCAGTTACACCCGCGTATATATAATTTGGCGCTTGCTCCTCTGTGTCAGGTTAATGCTTAGAGCATTTAGCCTAAATGCTCTAAGGATTAAGGCCTTGATTAACTTAAACACAGTTGTCGTATCTACTAACGAATATTTATCTATCAATAATATCAATCAATATTATATATAACTAAAACTACCAACACCAATCTATTTATTCTATTATTTATTTTCTGAATATGCTGACGACACAAAGTAATATCTTTGATTTTAATTAATCAACAACTACTACGAGGATTGTATACCTAAAAAGTGAAAAAATAAATAAAATTCTTTATCTATTTGCAAGTCACTTTAAGAAATCAACAGAATATATCAATTATCAAAGGACAACGATAGAAAATTCCAATAAGTCAGCAATGTAAGGTGTAGATTTTTTATTTAATTGAAAATTTTGGCATATTATAACAATCAGTCCTAAATTTTTAAAAGTTATATTAGCTAAATATGTTCAGGCTTTAACTTAATTAGTTTAATGCCAGTACGCTTGCTTGCGAATGTAAGATCGATCAATTCCGATAGATCGACATTGGGGTTGTAATTTTTTTAGTTTTCGTCAATGCGCCATATTGGATCCATATCTTGAGAAAATTAAATAACACTGAACTTGGTTCACTCAAAATCTGCGCAGTACGGGTCAAGTTTGGCGCCAATTTCGAATCTTAAGCGTACAAAAATTCACAATCTCAATGTCATCCGATTGGAATTGGCTCAAGAAAGCCAACAGCTCGATGCACGTTACGGCGTCCTTCGCTCAGACAATCGCCACGTTTGTAAATTCGCGAGGCATCGTATAAATTCATTAGTGTGCGCTGCAATAGCGTGGTTAAGTGACAAACATTGGAATCGCATCGCGGCCGATGACGGCTGCTCAAAGAATCCGTTATCGGCAATAATTGACGGCTATATTCGGCAGGATTACGATCTGGCTCCTTTATGTATGAAATTCGTGGTTCGATATAAAATTCATACCTATTTTGTCACGGTTTCCGCTATTGCTTAGGCCGTTTCTGTGGATGGCATAAGGCTATTCAAAGGTGAGATGTGTTGTTTTCTGTGTAATTAAGGTTTGTTTTTAGACTGAATTCTATACTAGGCCGCATCGGCGGAATCATAATAATGTTAATAATATGATTCAGTTTGGTAGTCATAGAGTGGCCAACATGGTGGCAATTCGCATTAAAAAAAACGCCCCACACTAGGATTTTCTCCTGTTTCGTGGGTGCAGTTACAAACATAGAATATCACATGCACATACGCCCAGACCGGAACAAATTTCTGTAGGCCATTCAAAATTATTTTATACCATACATAATTATAGCATTATGGATGGACTGCGGTTATTCATCTTATGAAATTATTTTATTTGACAACTTTGTATGCATCTTGGAGTCTATTCCACTAGTCCCGTTGACTTGTCCCACCATGGGACTGACTACTACCAATATTTTGTGCCAGTAGTCCCGTGGGAAACAACACATTTTTTAATGTAATCGTAAAATAGTTCACAAATTAGCAATCGCTTGACTGTCAACTAGGACCATTTTACGAATATTCATACAAAGCTGTCAAAGAGAATTAACCAAAAATTTAAAAAATAATTAATCAAAAGTTATGTGCTACACTACAATTCACTACAATAAACCGGATTGTTATAACGATAATGATTCATGGACGTAAAGACTAGCTCTATTGTAATTTTTTTACAATCCTCGACTTCTGGCTTGCTCTTCATGGGGATATCAGCATTCCGAGCTAGTGGTAGACTTTTGATGTTTTCAAGTGTTTTTTTTCTACCAATGAAATATTTTTTTTAACCGATTTAAAAAATGGAGGAGGTTCTATGTTTGGCTGCATCTATATTTTTATTTTTTATGTACAGCGATTGCTCCGCCATTTGTGGGCCGATAGTCAAAATTCTTTTTGTACTCGAAAGAGCATGCTCCTGAGGTGGTCTCATTGTCTCCAAGTCATGATCTGACGATGGAATCCCATGAAAATTGGGGGTAACTTCCAACGTGTTCTTTCAGAAGAATTCAATAGTGACAAATATTTCAGTTCGTTATCGGTGTCTCAAAAAGCAATGCTATTGAAGTGTTATTAACACGCCATAATTTAAATAACGCTAGCAGAATAAGGCCCAAGGCTATGAAACAACTGGATGTTGTTAATAAACATCATGCCTTATAGATCATGTAGGGTCTATAACCCTGTAGGGTTGCAGTTTCGCGAACCTTGCAAAAACTACATGCTATTGGACTATACCTACTTACCAGGTGGGCACGTTTGCCGACTTGGTGGAAAAAAGTCGCGACCAAGGACTCGAAAACCAAAATAAAGCATTCACTCATCGGAGACATAACGAACGGCACGCCAATACGGTTGATTCATTACGCTGCAATTAAGCGGCGATAAGGCCGGATAATTACGTATGCTAATATAATACGAGGCTGTAGTCGCCGAGACGGCACACGTTGCCATTTAGTGTATCGCCTTAATTAAGGCATACCTGGTAACTAGATAGAAAATTAAGAAATTAACAGTGAAAAATTGACTTATGTAGGGCCGGTTCAGTCAGCTATACCCGTTGAAGCGACAATTGCATCACATGTAACATTTGAAAGATTTTATTAAATTCCTTTTTAATAACTGAAAAATTTATTATTTAATTCTAAGTAATTATGATATCTGTGTGGACTTTTGAAAAGGGTAATTTATGCATGAATATTTTTTAATGATATTTACAAATAACATAAGAATAGTAGTAGTATTATTAACAGAAATTTATTACAATTGGGATGATGACTGAATTCTAATTTTCACGTCTCGTCATTAAATATTAAAATAGCGCGGAAAATGATGAAATCCTGTGAAATTAGAATTAAAATCGGCTTAGAAATACATTAGATACAAGCATTTTAAGTTGTTAATTTGAAGGCGATTAGACAGAGAGATCCGCCATCAACCGTGACGTCATCGTTGAGTACGGCCATATAAACTCCTTGTAAATTGCCGTTTTGCTAGAAAGAGATGGAGAAAAATCTTTAATACCTTATATCTTGGTTGTTTTTATAGTTATTCGAAAACCGACTTTTTCTTTCTGTTTATTATATGAATGAGCTTCTATTAAAGCAAAAAAAATTTTTTAGTCATCTAGCCTATTGCGAATGATACTTTGAAAAATTATTATTATTTAAAAAAGGAATTATTGACGATTATTGACGGTTCTAGACTGAATCGTGAACTGAGTCAGATTGTCGAATGTGAACATGGTTAGATTTTACCAGGCCGAGATTGGACCGCGAAAGAGCCGTGATCGACCTTATAGTGTGGATCCAGCCTAAATCACTTGACATCCTGTAGATTATATTTATAATACATTTTCCCTAATATTATAAACTAGTTGTTGCCCTCGGCTTGGTCGGCGTGGAATTCAGCTATAACGAGTTCGATTATATCATACACTCCTTAGGGAGGGAACATATTAAAATTCGAGATAAAAAAGCTTAAGTCTGGAAATTAGACCTATTCCTTGAATAGGTTGAATAGGTATTTGAGGCTCCCACCACATCTCAAATATGCCCCCGCCGAATCGCTCGAACCTACTCTAAGTTGGGATGTTTTGGCCTTAGTCAACCACGCTGGCCCAGTGCGGATTGGTCGACTTCACATAGGTACACTTTTGAATTTCTTCGCAGATGTATGTATATCACGATGTTTTCCTTCACCGTAGAAGCGTCAGACAAATGTACATATGAAATTCGAAAACGAAAAACTCATTCGAACCCTGGACCTCTCGATTGGAAGGCAAGTGCCGAGCCCACAGCGCCACCAACTATTAACTTATTAGCCTTATGTAAATATATGAGCGGGAATCGCCTTCCAGGTATGGATTGGTTGACTTCACATACACCTTTAAACTTCTTCGCAAATGTTTTCCTTCACCGTAGGAGCGTCGGACAATTGTACATATGGAATTCGAAAAACGAAAAATATATTAGTGCATGTCAGGATCGAACCTCGGACCTACCGATTAGAATAGCTGTGTATTCGTGATTTAACTGCATGCTAGCGTCATCATAGGCCAAGTGAAACGGCCACGACACACCGTCTAGTCAGCGCCGGCTCCGTGCGTTCTAATTGCACGGGCGTCATTCGCCCACTTATCATAATGTCTCGCAAATCACGGCACGTGTATAAATCGGACGATGGCCGTGCAGTGTATCTACTTTGATGCCAACAGAGCGCATAGACAAATATGCGTGTGGAAAAAAAATTTTTAGGACTCACGGAATTTTGTCTTCAAAAGGCCTTTAATTTTCATCAATGATAACGTTTATGCTTAAATGTGGTTGTGATGATGAAAATATTCTAATGATTTTCTAGTGTTGTGGGTAAATATATCTATACTTTACTTGAAGTGTTTGTTTGTTTGATTGAACGCGCTAATCTCAGGAACTACTGATTCAAATTGAAAAATTCTTTTTGTGTTGGATAGTCCATTTATCGAGGAAGGCTATATATAATATAGCCTTCCTCGATAAATGGACCATCACGCTACGACCACTAGGAGCTGTGCATCGATGAAAAATGTTGCAAAAACGGGAAAATGTTATTTACTGACATCCACGCGAGCAAGTCACGGGCACAGCTAGTACGAGTACCTAATACTTCTATCTATATAATCATTGGTTTTACTATCCACATAGAACGTAATGACGTAATAAGAGTAGCAATAGAGAAAAGAGAACACATATGAAATCCCACACACCGTTTTTTCTTAAAAGTTGTATATTAATGAAGTTATAGCACACGTGAAAAAGCTCCCTCGCTTACATTACCTGAAGTGTGTAATTTCGCTAACGGTCAGCGATCCGAAATGTTGTTCGAAGTGAATTAAATTACACTAGCAACACTGTCCTGACAAATAGACGCGCACATAAATCGAGGAGGCTCCATAATGGCTGGCTCACTCAAATCTAGCCTGAGCTCGGAGAGCCGGATTTCTCCCGTAATACACTTAAAACGGCCGGGCTTAAATCATCGTCATCGTTTGTTGAACAAGACTCCGGTCACATATCACCCCCTCGGCTCGTCTGATCCCCCACTATAATTTTCGGCTCCGTTATAGGCGCAGGTCTCGCAAGGTTTTGTGCTGTATAAAATCGTCTCTTCGGTGTGTCTCGATAAAGGCTCTCTGACGCAGCACTGTCCCTCTGACGTTGATTTGAAAGCCGAAGCTTTTATGCACTATTGTGGACTTGCGTGCTTAGATGATCTTTGGTGTATTGTTTAGAATATGTCGCTTGTTAGATTAACGTAGTTTTGCAGGTCAAAAGTGATTTTCAATGCATTCAGATCCAACGAAATATGATGAATGTGAAATATTTTGTGTTCATATATTTTATTGGGTGAAAATAGCGGGACGGTTATAAGGGTACAGGAGTTGTTATCAAGGGACTCATTTAACTTACTTCATTACATGGTCAACTTTTTTTCCGTCACTGATTTGTCGTGTGTGGGTAATATGAACTTGATATAAATAGGGTGAAATTTTAGTTTAAATTTGTGTTACGCCATCACATAAAAAAAATAAAAGTGGAGGAGTTGTTTTTAAAATGTTGCTGTACTATAGGTAGCAGATATAACACAGCGCAGCGAACTCAACACTGCGCTGGGAGGCGGAAACCTCTCGCTGCCGAGCATGGTCGTGGCCATGCTCCGCGGCGAGGCGGAATTGGGGGGCTGTCGCCTCCTTCTACGAGGACGTCATCTCGCGGAAGTAGGCTGCGGAGAGGGAGCGGGAGAAAGATCCTCAAGCCGCTCCCATCCGCCGCAGAGGGATAGGCAAGCGAAGACGAGCATTCCCACAAGCGATGCCCGTCAGCGGTTGGCCCCGCGCACGCCGCCGTAAGGCCCTCCGTCTGGGGGTCCGTCCGATTGTCCTGGTGTTCTAGGGCAGTCCCCCTTGGCAACAGCCCAACTATTTGGTCGCTTGCCCGGGCGCGTTGGTAATGGTGTCGTAGTGTGGACCTTACCATGTGCGCCCATAAGGGCAGGAAGAACACCGGGGGGTTTTAGTGGGTAGGCACTCTCGCCGTCTAGCCAACGGCGGGTAGGGTACGGATACGCATTTCCCCCCGAAAAAAAGGTAGGAGATATAAACTTTTCATTTATATTATAAAATTATTTCTTAGGCGGACTAATTACCAATTCTAAAACTATTTACATTATTATCAAACTAAACTAATATAAGCAACTTTATAAAAAGTCACTTTATTACAAAGTATGACCTAATTTATATTTTATAACTAGCTGTGCCCGCGAACTACGTTTCACCATCAAAATACTTAACACAGTGTTTAGTTTTTTCCTCCATTTTATTCCATAATGATTCAACTTTATTCTGCCTTTCTTGAGCATCAGCCATTTCGAAATTAGGACAATTTTCGTAGGTTCGTAATGCTCTTTTTCTAACAGTCCACAAAATTAAATACCTTACATATTACTATAAACACTAAGTATTATTATTGTTTTAGAGACATTATTGATATTAATAAATTCTTCTTCAGTAGAAAGAACTACACAGTTGCAAGAATAATCTTTATCGTATTCATGTTTCGAATTAAAATAAACAATTGTTAATAAATTAGAACTGTATACGAATAAAGTTTAGATTTTATAATGGGTGTTGGTAACACCAACAAAATATATTTTTTGGATATGACAACTTGGCCAATTTTGACTGGTCGTACAGTAAGCTCCTTGTCAAGCTATACTGTTTGACCTTTGAACCGTTCTTATGTCGCTCGTAATACTGGCGGTTTTCGTAGAGTTAATGTATAGCATGATTGGGGAGGGGGGGGGGGTTACTGTACAAATACGTTTTCCGTATTTTTCGGAGTTTCGTGAACGTAGCGCAGACTTTTCTTCTCATTCGGGATTTCTACCATTCTACCTAAACGTACGTACAGAACGTGTTCCGTTCGTAATAAAAACGAACGTGTGCGGCAGTCAATGAGTATTTTGTATATGTCACCGTAAAATTGCAAATACCGTTAGATTATAATCTATCTCGCGAGATTGTAAACTATCGAAAGATTGTGAACCGTAACATACTGCTTACAATTTAACACATTATTTTTCGGTAGATTATAATCTATCGAAGTGAAACTGTTAGATCACAATCTGTCGCGCGTTAAATTGTCAACTGTCCGAAGGCTGTCCCTGATTGGTCAGTTTTACAGAAGATCGTTCTGTGTCCATAGAATTAGGAATCAAACACAAGTGTCAGTCAAATAAAATAAATGCACTTCAAGAATAGTGACAGCAAGTATGTATTTATTATTTAGTAGTTAAATAATATTTCTGACATCATAATATAGTAAGAAAAATTGTAACCAAATGAGAAAATCGGAAATGTTCTTTTCGAACACAAATTAAGTATGAAAAAATAATAAAAAAATTTCCCCTAAGCAAATTAAACACAAACTAATTAAAATGAAAATGAAAATCGAAACGTGACAAAACTATCTATTAGAAAAAACAACCGAAACAAAATCTTGACTTATTGTAAGAGTAATAAAAATAATATGAAAAAAAAATACACCAACAAAAATGTTTCCTTAGCTTAAAAGTTCCCAATACGGGAACATTTTTATTAGTGCATTTTTCTTTCATATTATTTTTTATTACTCTTACAATAAGTCAAGATTTTGTTTCATTAATTTTTCTTACCATATTATGATGTCAGAATTATTGATTAACTACTATAAATACATACTTGATGTCACTATTCTTGAAGTGCATTTATTTTATTTGACTGACACTGTGTTTGATTCCTAACTCTATGGACACAGAACGATCTACTGTAAAACGGACCAATCAGGGACAGCCTTCGGACAGTTGACAATTTAACGCGCGACAGATTGTGATTTAACAGTTTCACTTCGATAGATTATAATCTACCGAAAAATAATGCGTTAAATTGTAAGCAGTCTGTTACGGTTCACAATCTATCGATAGTTTACAATCTCGCGAGATAGATTATAATCTAACGGTATTTACAATTTTACGGTGACATATAGATTTAATGCATTCGGATGCCCGCATTCAGAAAACGAATGCAAAAAATCGTATTTATCCGGTTAGCCTTAAAATGTATTGAGACTTCCGTTTTTGTAACGTGTACTGTGCGATATAGTGTTGCTGGCATAGTTCGGTTAGCAAACTCGTTAGTTAGTTCACGATCGTTGCATTATCACGGTCTCGAAGGACACTAAACACAGGTAACATCTAACATCGAACATCCAATAGGCCCCGAAGCGGTTCTCAAACTTTTTTGGTGACGGAACCCTTTTGGAAAGCGTAATACTTGATGGAACCTTAAAATAAAACAATAGTTTTTAAAAGTGTATTCTTTATTAATAAGCATAATAAAGTACGACCAGAGAGGGTGTTTTGATTTTTCTAAATTATTGCGGAACCCTTATAGGGGTATTGTGGAGCCCTAGGGTTCCGCGGAACACACTTAGAGCATGGCTGCTCTAGGTACCCTTCAGGGCCTACTTTCATTTAATACCCCTATTGCTGGGTTTGAAAAGCAACTGTTATCCGTCTTTTTTGAGCGGCGGCCATGTTGAATTTACGTCAATGTTGCTACGTTCATAGTGCTCTACTGATCAAGGCCTTTCATTTGATACCCATATTGCTAGGTTTGGAAACTAACTTTTATCCACCTTTTTTGAGCGGTGGCCATGTCGAATTTACGTCAATATTGCTAGGTCCATAGTGCTCTACTCTTCAAGACCCTTCATTTGATACCTATATTGCTAGGTTTGGAAACGAACTTTTATCCACCTTTTTTGAGCGGTGGCCATGTCGAATTTACGTCAATATTGCTAGGTCCATAGTGCTCTACTCTTGAAGACCTTTCATTTGATACCTATATTGCTAGTAGAGCATCGGAACCGGGTTTTCCCGGTTCCAAAAGAACCGGGAATTCCCGGTTCTGAGGGTCCCTGAAAGAACCGGTTCTGTAAATCAGAGAACCGGTTTTTCCGATTCTTTCGGTTCTTAAAATAAATTTAGAAATACATCTCTTTATGCTAAATATCAAGTTATTATCATATCATAATATTATTTTTACTTGCCTCTCCCACATAATAGCATAAAACTTATTCCACAAGTGTGGATCTAGCCATATTTGTGGATTCAGTTTCAACGTCGCATTATACCAATCGCCATTGTATCAATTTTTGGCACTACAAAAGTCATCAAAATTACCATTATTTCACTGTTAAGTTAATAAATAAAGTTATTATTATATATTAATATAAGATTCGGCAACGTTAATAATACCTATTTATTTTTCTTTTCTCACATTACTTTGTTTTTTAGCATCCAAATGATAATTGTGTGATTTGAGTTGTATTATCGCAACTACGAAAAGACTATGATTTGAAAGAAGTCATTCATCATTTCAGCCAAGAAACGCCCACTGTTGGACATAGGCCTACCCCAGGGATCTCCAAACTCGGATCGGATCGGTCCTTCGCCTCTCGCATCCAGCGGCGTCCCGTGACCTTCACCAGATCGTCGGTCCACCTTGTGGGGGGCCTATTAACGCTGCGTCTCCCGGTACGCGGCCGCGAATCGAGGACCTTTCCGCCCCAACGGCCGTCAGTCCTGCGAGCTATGTGTCCTGCCCACTGCCACGGTTTGCAATTCTTTGGGCTATGTCGGTGAATCTAGTTCTTCTACGGATCTCTTCATTTCTGATGCGATCGCGTAGAGAAACCCCGAGCATAGCCCTCTCCATTGCCCTTTGAGTTATATTAAGCCTTCTGATGAGACCCATTATAAACGGCCACGTCTCAGTTCCGTACATCATCACTGGCAATACGCACGAATTGAAGACTTTAAGGCACTGCGGAAGATTGGCCGAGATGATGCTGCATAGCTTCCCGAATGCTGCCCAGCCGAGTTGGATTCGTCGATTCACCTCTTTCTGGAAATTAGACTTACCGAGCTGGACAATTTGCCCCAGGTAAACATATTCGTCAACAATTTCCAATGTAGAGTTCACAAGAGTGGTTACTACATGGAAATTCACCATGATTTTGGTCTTGTCCATGTTCATTTCATGACCCACTTGTAGGGAAACTACAGAGGTCTTAGAGCATTATGCCTAGATCTTCGACGGTCTCAGCCATGACTACGATATCATCGGCAAAACGAAGGTGAGTCGTACTCGCCGTTTATGTTGATGTCGAGTCCTCTCCAGTCCAAAAGCTTAAATACATCCTCCAGTGCAGCTGTGAACAGTTTCGGCGATATTACGTCACCCTGTCTCACACCTCGTTGAAGTCGCATTGGTTTCTAGTTTTGATCCTGAAGGCGAACTGACATAGTGGCGTTTTCGTACAATGACTGCAACACTTGGATGTACCGGTAGTCTATTTGGCACATCTAGAGTGACCTAAGCACAGCCCAGGTCTCGACAGAATCAAAGGCTTTCTCATAGTCCACACATGCCATGCATAGTGGCAGATTATACTCCTCTGTCTTCTGTATAACCTGCCGCAGCGTATGAATGTGGTCTATGGTACTATAGCTTTTACGGAATCCGGCTTGTTCGGGAGGATGGAAGTTGTCAAACCTGCGCGCGAGACGATTCGTGATGACTCTCAAGAACAGCTTGTATACATGTATCAGGAGCGTGATGGGTGTAGTTCTTCAACTGGGCCCTGTCGCCTTTTTGAAGAAAAGTGCCACCACGCCGCTGTGCCATGCTTTAGACGTTTTGCCTTTGAGTATGACGGAGTTAAATAAAAAGAAGTGATTATTGCTAAATAATTCTAAAAACAATTTTATATAATTAATATATCACATTAGTTAAATAATGTGATTTCCAATAAAGTGTGTTTTATTAAGATCCATTCTCCTTTATTGATTTCGTTTGTAGATAATCTATATAATAGATTGAATAGCTTATTAACTAGATTTGTCAAAAAACCGAAAGAACCGAAAAAACCGGGTACCCGGTTCCGGATTGAGTTCGGAACCGAAAGAACCGGTTCCTAAAATAGACCCGGTTCTCGATGCCCTAATTGCTAGATTAGAAAACGAACTTTTATCCACCTTTATTGAGCGGCGGCCATGTTGAATTTATTTATGTGTTGCTAGGTTCATAGTGCTCTACTCTTCAAGGCCTTTCATTTGATACCCATATTGCTAGGTTTGGAAACTAACTTTTATCCACCTTTTTTGAGCGGCGGCCATGTTGAATTTATGTCAATGTTGCTAGGTTCATAGTGCTCTACTCATCAATGCCTTTCATTTGATACCCATATTGCTAGGTTTGGAAACTAACTTTTATCCACTTTTTTTGAGCGGCGGCCATATTGAATTTATGTCAATGTTGCTAGGTTCATAGTGCTCTAATCATCAATGCCTTTCATTTGATACCCATATTGCTGGGTTTGGAAACGAACTGTTATCCGTTTTATTTGAGCGGCGGCCATGTTGAATTTAGGGCGATTTTCCTATGTTCATAGTGCTCTACTCATCAAGGCCTTTCATTTGATATGCATATCGCTGGGTTTGGAAACGAACTTTATCGGCAGTCATGTCAAATTAAGTCAACGTGGCTAGGTTCAATGTGTTCTACTCTTTAGGTTCTTCGTTCGATATCCATGTTCCTTAGGTAGATCCAAAAAAATGTGATCCGTCATTTTAGACATTAGGATCAAGAGTCCCGTCCCGTTCCTCTACGCGTAACCCAGAACATTGCAGTCAGATATTTTTTTTAATTATCAATATTAATCTATTACTTTTAATAGTTTTAAATGGATGAAAGAGTTTGATTCCTTAGTCCTAATGTAAAAACATATAACACCTTTCAAAATACCTTGAAAAGAGTCTTCATTTTTCAACATTTCAAATATTTAAAAAATTGTACCGATTTTGTGAAAATTTGTCAAGAATTAAACCAATCTACAAATTTTATGGTCACTCGATAAGTATTATAAAAAATGCTTTATACATTGGTTGTGGCTTGATCTTTTTGCCTTACCACCACGGTACGACATAGTTAGTTAGTTTGGCTGGGCTCTATCGCACTTAGCCTCATGATTGGGCCATTGTGCGTTCTGACTTTATATCAGCCTCTATTCTACTCCATCCATCCCAGGTGCTCCCAGAATGCCAGCAGCCTCTGTGGACTACTACATGCATCTGGCATTGATGCCGGGGAGTGGAGAAGTTTCGCCCGTTGATCGGCCACGCTTGTGCATTCCATAAGGACGTGCTGTGGCGTTTCCTCCGCCTCCATGCATCCTCTGCATAGAGGGCTGTCTGTCACCCCTATTGTGAATAGGTGTTTGTTTAGGAGACAGTGTCCGGTTATAGTGGCTATAACTTTTCGGATTTCGTCTCTCTTTAGTCTGATGAGGGAACGGGCAAGCTTTTTGGATGGTACCGGGATTGCATCTTTTGTTTGCTTGCATCCCCCATGGGTTCTCCACTCTGTTAGATGTTGTTCCTCGGTTTTCTCACGCAGCCAGGTTTTTATTTGGGCCTGTGGAATGGGCAGTAAGGGCTCTGGTCCATACACTTTTGTGTTTGAACCTCTCTTAGCCAATTCATCTGCTGCATCGTTGCCAAGTGAGTCGCTGTGTCCTTTTATCCATTGCAGAGTTACCCGGTTTGTATCTGCTATGGCTTGGAGCATGTTATGGCATTCCAGTATAAGGACAGAGTTAATAATATTATTTTGGAGGGCCTGCAGGACAGATGCGCTATCTGAGATAATCTTTATGTTAAGATTACTAATACCTCTAGCTGCAACTGCCTGTGCCGCTCTGGTGATGCCAATGCATTCTGCTTGGAAGATGGTGTTCCGCTTATCTAGGGTTATTGATAATTTGATATTAAGGTCGTTTGAGAAGACGCCGGCCCCAGTTCCACAAGTGGTCTTGGAGCCATCTGTGTATATCCTAACTTCTTTAATGTCAGAGCAATCTTTTGATTCTGCTGTTAGTTGGATATCGTATCTTCTGCCAAAGACATGGTGGCATGGTATTCTATCGATCGGTGCATCGAGAAGAGGTATTTCTTTCGTACTCCAATCTAGGATTATCGTGTGTGTTTTTCCTATGTTACATTTCCATAGTCCCTGCGATTTTAGTCTTATGGCTGCTGCTTTCGCTTCCTCTTGTATGACTAGATCTAGAGGTCTCAGTTGTAAGAGGTATTCTAGGGAGGCTGATGGAGTGGTTCTCATACATCCGCTGGTCGATGTAGTTGCTAAGCGTTGCAGACTCTGGAGCTTAGCTTTTGCTGTGGTCAGTTGGGTTCTGGGCCACCAAACGACTGATCCGTAGGTTATAGAGGGTCTGATAACTGCAGTGTATAACCAAAGTGGGTTTAGACCCCATTTCTTACCAACGAGTCTCCTGCATTGGTTAAACGCTAAGCATGCCTTCTTTGTTACTGTTTCCATGTGACTCGCCCAGTTTAATTTATTATCGAAGATAATGCCCAGATATTTTACTTGTGTTGAAAGGGAGAGTTTGGTGTTAAATAGTTTTGGTAGCTGTAGTTCTGGTAACTTCCTTTTGTTGGTGAAAAGTATAAGTTCTGTTTTATTTGGATTTACTGACAATTGATGTTCGTCACACCATTGTTCCACTAATACTAGGGCTGCGCGCATTTCCGTACATAATATGTTTTCTGCAGTCCCATTTATCAGTATTGCCAGGTTATCTGCATAACCAATAGTAGTGTAGCCTCTTCCGTTTAGTTTCCGTAGGAGGCTGTCTACTACTATGTTCCACAGAAGTGGGGATAGGACTCCCCCTTGGGGGCGGTACGGTACGACATAAGAAAAAGACAATTTGGTTGGCGAAATCCAGTTGGGCACAGCCATTAACAGAAAATATTAAATTTTATTTGTACTATGTGAAACACTTCATTCCTGCCTTTCAATTTTCGAAATCCAATTACTTTAGATCACGCTGTATGGCGTAGTTCCATTGCCTTTCCTTCGTGGAAGAAAATACCTTCTCTCTGTACTATGTGACAGACTTGTCAAAATAATTTCACGTGCGCCATGTTGTTTTTCTACCTAAAGCCAATTCGAAAATTTTATATGGTATTTTTTCACTAAAAATAAAATGTGAATTTAAACAAACGAAATTATGCCTAAATGTTCTTCCGGAAAATTCTAAGCATTGTGGTGTAAGTCATATCAAATTCTGTCCAGTAGTTTCGGAGATCTTTCCGGACAAACAGACAAACAAACAAACAAACAAACCAACAAACAAACAATTTTTTTAAACTATTCTATTTATTCATTCATTCGTTCATATTGAATTGACATTAACATATTTTTATATCGTAAAAGAAGTCTGCGGTATTAAATACGTATGTAATGTTTTTGAAAATTCTGCTAGGTATAGAAAGTTACTCTGTGGTACCGTGTAAAAAATTGGTCAAACCATGGTTTAACCCTATTCATATACTGACCACCTTGTGATATGCCATAAGACAAATATTACTCATCTCTTACATTTACACAGTTTTGTGCCGTATGTTAGAAAGAGACAAATAGCACACAATTAATTCTTGTTTTAATCTTCCTTCTATGCTGTAGTGATTGTTCTGAGGTTAACCAAATGAATAATTTGACACTATACCATTGTATTGTCGCTGTTTAACCAATTAATAAACAAAATAAATTGAAAAAATGAATAAATCAATTTAAAAATTAAATAAAAAATCGTCTCGGGCGGGATTTGAACCCGCGTCTCCAACATCATCATCATCAGCTCATATACATCCCCACCGAGGGGCTCGAGCCTACCCTAAGATAGGGCGATTAGGCATTAGTCAACCACGCTGTCCAAGTGCGGGTTGGTCGACTTCACACACAACCTGTAAAGAAATTCTTTCTTCACAGGTGTGTGCAGGTTTCCTCACGATGTTTTCCTTCACCGTAAAAGAGTCGAATAAACGTACATATGAATTCAAAATTTGAAAACACATTGGTACGTGGCGGGGTTCGAACCGCTACCTCCCGATTGGAAGGCGACAGCCTTACGCACTACGCCATCGACGCCATTGTCTCTTAGCTGTATTGATCTCCACGAGCCTACCCTAACCAGTTAGGGCGATTAGGCCTTAGTAAAACCACGCTGGCCCAGTGCGGATCGGTTGACTTCACATACACCTTTGAAACACTTCGCATGTGTATGCAGGTTTCCTCGCGATGTTTTCCTTCACCGTATGAGCGTCAGATAAATGTACGTATGAAATTCGTGAAACAAAAACACATTGGTACATAGCAGGATCGATTGCGGGCCTCCCGATTCTACTCGAGGCACAGTCCAGTGCCGAGACCACAGCGCTACCGACGCTGAATAGCTATGTATCACATCCAATTTCGAAATCTCAGATTTCTTGAAAACTGGATAAGAATAATGCATTCAATCTTACAAATTTTTATACAAGTTTATTTTTTAATTACCAAAAAAAATTTGTGTGCTTGTTCAGACAAGCAAACTGAATAACTTTCACTATGGGACCAACTTTGAAATCGCGAAAAAAAATCAGCTGTTCCATACAAATGTTCAACATTCACTGAACCTAGATGTATGGAACAGCTGATTTTTTTTGCGATTTCAAAGTTGGTCCCATAGTAAAAGTTGTTCAGTTTGCTTGTCTGAACAAGCACACAAAATTTTTTTGGTAGTTAAAAATAACATTGTATAATGTGCATTTTCTTAAAAAGTGCTAAATAATTTGAAAAAATGATGAATAAATCAATAAAGAAAAAATTCGTCTCGGGCGGGATTTCAACCCGACATACAGTGTTGACGCCTTGACCACTTGGGCCACCGAGCTCTTTTTATATTTTTTTCAATTTATTTAGCATTTTTAAAGAAACTGCAATGTCACATATAAAAAAGTTTTGTTTCCATCTCCACATACATATTTTGAACAATACACGATACTCTACTTAATCAAATGATAAAAAATAATATTCGTTATTCATATTTTGAATAATTTGTTCCTTTTAAGTACGGCCGTCTTCAAAGACAGACTGTCCAGTGTCCAATCGTGTAACGATTTCCACAAGAGTGGCCAGACGCGAGTAAATTTAGAAGACATCGTTGTCTAACTTGCAGACCGGAAATAGCTTCTAGACCTTCCACGTATTAGCCTGATATTGGCTGACCTTACGCCCTAGTCAGCTCAGCTCGAAACGGAGCCGTGAAAGTTTTATGAACAGCAATTCTGGAACTCGAACAATGGTTTCAATTGGTTTACATAGTACACAGGTTAAAGGTCCATCCTCGGGTACCTCATTAATAAATGAATATTATTTTATAATTTGAGAAATTACGTTATATTTCATTAAATGTGACAATGCCTTTTTCCGTGCCTCAAAAGGAAAAAAACAGAACGCTTAAAGGATCACTTCGTTGTCCATCTGTCCGTCTATCTGCCTGTAAATACCCTTTTTAGGGTTCCGTAGTAAACAAGTACCCCCCCCTCTATCTGGTAAACGGTTATATATGGACACGTGAAAAAAATTACAACAGTAGTATATAACGAAGTTTAAAGGAAAACTATCAGAGTTGAGTACTAAGTACAAACTAAAAAGTTATAGACGACTAACTTATAAAATATTGACGACACGTTTAGCGCAGAGGTCGAGTGATCACCAACTGCGCAACGGGTAGCGGGTTCGATTCCCGTACGGGACAAATGTTTTGTATGGCCTACAGAAATTTGTTCTGGTCTGGGCGTATGTGCATGTGATATTCTATGTTTGTAACTGCACCCACGACACAGGAGAAAATCCTAGTGTGGGGCGACGTTTTTTTTTAAAAAAAATGTACTCGGAAAAGTAAAATTTCATTGAAAATCAGTAAGTACTGAATATAAATTTACGAAGCATCGGTGGCGCTGTAGATTCGGCACTTGCCTTCCAATCGGGAGGTCCGGGTTCGAGACCGCCATGTACCATTGTGTTTTTCGTTTCGAATTTCATATGTACATTTGTCTGACGCTCCTACGGTGAAGGAAAACATCGTGAGGCAACCTGCATACATCTGCGAAAAAATTCAAAGGTGTATGTGAAGTCGACCAATCCGCACTGGGCCAGCGTGGTTGACTAAGGCCTAATCACCCTAACATAGGGTAGGCTCGAGCCCCTCGGTGGGGACGTATATGAGCTGTGATGATGATGATGATAAATTTACGAACCATGTGAAGTTAAGGAAATATAAAATCATTGCAGCTTTAATAATAATAATAATGCCTAATTTAATAGCAACGTATTTAGTAATCTGTGCCAACGTGTTTTGAAGTGTGAGTGTGAACTCAAAGTTGGCATTTGCAACTACGGAACCCTACACTGCGCGTGGCCCGACACGCACTTGGCCGGTTTTTTTAAAGGAATGCGTAGAGATACCTATCAAAGACAAATATCAAATACTCGATAAAAGTTATCTTAAAAAATGTCAGGCCGAGTAAACATTTTTTTATGATTAACACTAACAGCCGGTTGCACCGAAATTGCTGTTCTTTTACAAACTCAGTTATACGTTATACTTATACTATTCTCATCACTATTACGAATCCGTAAATTTATGTTGCACCAAAAAAATACAAGTAAAAGTAACCGTAAAATTCCTTGCTACACGTACTCGTATTTAGCGTTAATTCTACCATTTTAGCTTAGTAGATTTTTACTACCATTAAAGTTTTTTCATATGTAGTAAGACATGTTATTAATTTGTCAAAACGTGACGTTTATAGTGTTTTTGTTTACATTGGCTTAATTCGTAAAAACGTCAAAGCTACATACGACAACAGTCGAGAAAGTACTTACTCTTGCAATTTGGCCTTTAATTTATCTAGTAGATTCAACCGTATTGGTTGAATTTATAAAAAAATATAGAGTATGATACTGCACAATAACTTAGGTAGTAAAACGCTGGTGTGATTCTATTACAAATTTTTATAAACTACTGTAATATAAATAAAAAATAATTAAATATAGTAGTACTCTTTAACATTTTTTAATCTCATTAGGCTTACTCAAATTGGCCAGTAGAGTGGAGTAGAGATCTCTTCTTCTCACCATTGATTATTTATATGATCAGAAATATGTTATGTTCGTTTGTTGCTTCATCACCGCAGCTCATATACGTCCCCACCGAGGGGCACGAGTTATGTTAGGGCGATTAGGCCTTAGTCAAACCACGCTGGCCCAGTGCGGATTGGTTGACTTCACAAACACCTTTGAATTACTTCGCAGGTGTATGCAGGTTTCCTCACGATGTTTTCCTTCACTGTAGGAGCGTCAGATAAATGTACATATGAAATTCGTGAAACTAAAAACACATTGGTACATGGCAGGATCGATCGCGAGCCTCCCGATTCTATTCGGGCCACAGCGCCACCGACGTTTGTTGCTTATGTAAAGGAAATATGGAAATCTATATGAATAGTGCAGTACAGTTCTATTGAATATTTAATAAATTACTAACACGGGTAATCAAAAAAGTTAAATGAAACAATAAATATATTGCAAACATTTGTTTAAGTCAAGAAAACAGACAAAAACAACAGCATCAGCAGTGAAAAATATAAACTAAGACAATATTTCCAGTATTTAATTTAATAATAATATGATCATAGGAGCAAATTTGAAAATAAAAAAGGTTGATTATAATGAAATTTGTTCTATATACATTTAAGTTTTATTTAATCAATAACTTTCTCTTCTTAGCAAACTGTATCATTTTATCTATATCTATACATCTACGAGTATATCTATACAAATAAATAAAATTGAAGTATCTGTTTGTAATGTCAAAATAACAAGTTTTTACTAAATGGGTATGAATGTATAACGGGTACCAATAACAAAAATCACAATTTAAAATTTTTTTGTCTGTCTGTTTGGTCCCGCTAATCTCCGGAACGGCTAGACCGATTTTGACGGGACTTTCACTAATCGATAGCTAATTATATAAGGTATAACATAGGTATACTTTTTATCAAGATCGGTCCAGCCGTTACTAAACCACGAGGACGAAGTCGCGGGCACAGCTAGTTGAATATAAAATCAAATTACATAATAATACTCATACCGTTTTTTTATATAAAAGGTGTGCAGTTTCCCTACTGTGACGATGATGAGGTAATATTAAAGTGTTAATATCTGAAGAATAATAATAAATAATTCACAATTAACGAAAAATATTTCCTTACAAATGTTTGGGCACTCACATAAAAGTTGTCACAGCTAAATATTTACATTACCTTAATTGAAAGATAATTAATAATTACTTACATATGTTTTTACGTAATTAGTTTTTACTAAGTATCAATTCAAAAATAACTTATTTTTAGTCAACAAAATATACAAAGTAGGGTGTTGTGTTTTATTCTATTATTAAATAAAATGTATTTTACTACAATTTATGCTATACTTTACTTTACTAGAGCTTTTTAAAATCAGTATGATAGAAATGCTTACATTTTTTGAAATAAAAAAATCCTTTTTTTGAAATGGAAGTATTGTTTATCTTGTAACCGTCTACCTAAAAAAAGTTCAAATATTAGATGGCCCAATATGTAACAAGGTTTTGATACATATTGTGTCGTTTTGTACCAGAAAACTTTATGCGCTTTTCAAATGCCAAGACTTGCATAGCGAATTTAGTATTTTAAAATTCATAGAATTTTTTTTATTATAGGTACAACAAACGCTTAAAAGTTGCAGCATTCATCGTAAAACTTGCGAAAAAACCGTCTCCGGTAGTACGGACAAAATTATGTCATGAGGAGAAGCAAAGATACTCTTGTGGTTGTAGCAAGGGCTTTGGAAGATGAGGCAGCAGTCGGAGCACAGGCACGCCAAGAAATCTATACTATATAATATTATAAAGCTGAAGAGTTTGTTTGTTTGTTTGCTTGAACGCGCTAATCTCAGGAACTACTGATTCAAATTGAAAAATTATTTTTGTGTTGGATAGTCCATTTATCGAGGAAGGCTTTAGGCTATGTAACATCACGCTACGACTAATAGGAGCTGAGCATCAATGACAAATGTTGCAAAAACGGGTAAAAAATATACGCCGAAACGTAGTTCGCTGGCACAGCTAGTTTGTGATAAAACTCAGTCACACGTGTCCCTTGACGGGCGTCAAGAAAATTTTATCACGTCAGTCTCACTAAAAACGCGCTGCCGTGCTTCTCTATAAGACAAAGAGAATATGTCGCTGAAATTGTGAGATGATGCGTGACTGAAGTCCACTCTTTCTTGGCAGCCCGTCTGCGCCTGAATAGCTACAACAAACGCTGATACGTTGTAAATCTCATTATGCAAATTGTAAATTTCGTTTATTTTTTACGAAAACAGTCAAACTATAAAATCAATCGGTTGCCTTTATATAGGCTGTGTTAGCCCTTGACAGAGGCGAAAATTCAATTTTGTTTTTCATTTAATTAATTAACAGAAAAAACATTGAATAATCAATGATTAATTAAAAATGTAACGGCCCTCCGCAAATCCTTTCGCATAATGAAATACTGGGCACAGTTGAATTCGATATTGAATTTTTTCTCTAGTTAATCTTGTATTCAAATTTTAATTATATCATTCCGGCGTTTGAATAAAAACGGATTCATTTTGCTTCGTCGGTGAATAATAATGTGTTTGGTTGGACCCGCTCTCGGATGTTGTCAATTTGGGTTACACCGTCGCGTCTCGTGGTCCGATAGATATTTCTACTGCAATAGTGTTACGCTTGATACAAACTATTGTGTCATGTTGTGTTGTGACGCGTCAGAAGCGTATCGGTTTCATACATTTTATATGGCTAGAAACACATTAGCGCCACGACACAACACACTGTAATTATATGTATGCAACCGATACGCTTCTGACGCGTCACAACACAACACGACACAATAGTTTGTTTCTACCTTTAAATAATAGTATTTAATAATGGAATTTGGAATGGGTTAAATGGGATAATTCCTAAAGGTGGTCATATTGATCCAATTTCTATATTAGGGGATAAACTTCTATGGAAAAATGATCAAAAAAAAGAGTGATGTGTTGTGCATACAATGATAGTATGAAATTCATGCGTTAATAAGTGTACTGAGAATATAAAATACTTTTTGTTAGTACGCAAATCTACTAGTATTTAAAATACACTAATATCGCTATGATCTCTACATGTAGAGTCCTATTCCAATGCGATCTTTATTCATGTTTTTTTCTAACATTACTTTGATAACCTCGGAAGATGTATAGTTTCGGAAAAGTAATAGATTGACTTGAATAAAAATTTCAACGTGTTCTGTAACGCGAAGCTACCTTCGCTTTACCATCAGGTGAGATGAAGCTGAAATAAAATGACGATTCGCTAATGTTAATTAAACTTTTTTATACAATTTTCTTCTATACAAACCTTCTCCTGACAATAACGAACACAAAAAAGAACGAGGTATCCAATTTAGTGCAGTCGTTCGGAAGTTATGCGCGTACATACATTTTGGCGATTCATTTTTATTTATTTAAGACTAATCTTATATCATGTTTTATTTTTTGTGTTTTGGAAGTCGGTTTTATTTTTGTAAAAAAAATATATTTAATACATGCGTATTAGAATTTGACGCAAGGAAAACACCATAATATAATGACTAAAAAAAATAAACCGTCCTTCGCTTTAAACAGTGTTGAAAGAATTATTCCCGAACTCCCAACGACCTAATTGTTTAGTATTTATACTTTGCACCTCATCATTTCATTCATCACCTAGATCATTTGAAAGAATAAAACCACACGTCAATAAGATCCCATTATATTGAAAGTTTTATCCCCTAACGACTATCCTACTACAAACCTTCCATCATGAGCTCAGTAACATGATACGAATACCTGAATATCTTCAGAAAAAACAACATGAAACAAGTTGTACGTGCCCTATGAAATTTAAGGGGTTCCCTCAATTTTTCTTACCGGGGTGGTGACTTTAAGGGGTTCCCTCAATTTTTCTTACCGGGGTGGTGACTTTAAGGGGTTTCCTCAATTTTTCTTACCGGGGTGGTGACTTTTGTAACTTATTGAGTGATCGGCAATCGTTACCAAACTGGATAGCATGATGTTGAAAAGCGGAATTATATTTATTGGCTAAGGGAATTGGTTAATTTATTCGACAAAATATGCTAAGACCGTTCGAACGACGACGTTACAAGATGTTAAGGTCGAATTTCACCAACATTTAACAGGCCGTTATAGTTAACAAACAACCGTTTTTGACACTTATTGTATGAGTGAAATGTCAAAAACTTGTTTGTTAGTTAACTAACCACTTGTTTAAATATTGGTGAAATTGGACCTAAACGTCTTAAAAATCAAACAAAATTATCATATCTATACGATGGCCGATTGCCGATGAGTTACAAAATCATGCCCCAGATCATGAATTGCAGCCAATGAGACAACCTTAGGAGAATACTCTTTCGATTACAAAAAGAATTTGAACAATCGGGCCACAAATGGCGGAGTAATCTGTGAACATACATAAAAATAGATATAGTCAAGCATAGAAGCTCCTCCTTTTTTGAAGTCGGTTAAAAACTAATATAATTTCCGTTTTGCGTTCATTCACAATAAGACAGTAATAAGACAATTATATTCACAAATGGTTACTACGTATTACACCCTATAGAAACGTTTCCTTAAATGCAACGGTGTGAGGTCGTGCCTTATTTATGGAGATCAACAATTAATTTCTATCTCTGTATCTGGAAAAGCACTTTTCATGACCTCATATACATATTGAATGATGTGCTTTTCGCTGCGATTAGAATGTTTTGATTTTCTGTCTGTAGGAGAGTGGTTTTCGTTGCTTTTTTTTAATACCTAGTAGTATCATCATTTGAAAACAATGCATTGGAAATCGTACTTCTTTTGAGCCATTTTCGAGTTACAGTAATTTGGAACTTAAATTAGTTTATTATCAACGTAAAACTTTAAGGTAGTAGTGGATAGTAGGCATTTATTTAAAATTTTATCCTTTATAACATTCATACAAGTTGACTGTTTAGACGAATTATTGTCTAAACAGTCAACTTGTTGAGTTCGATATTGTGGACGGTACTACGTATTAAATAATTGTAACACGAAACGAAAGTAATTGATTAAAAGAAAATATCTAATATTAATTAAGTTAAGTAAAAAACGATTTACTACAAATTTAATTGAGTAGGTATTTCAGGATACTTAATTAATTTCAGGATCATCAAACAACATTCCGATCTTTATAATTTAGTGGCTAAGGACGCTGTAAATGTGCGAAGTTAGGACAAAGACTAATGCTAAGACTAAAAAACAGATTGAAAACCATTTAATCTGTAAGGTAATGTAGCTATTACTAAATGTCAATAACAACGATAAGTAAACCAAATAATAGTTAGTTTATGTCGTACAGTAAACGTCACGTCAAGCTTACATTTGCACCACGAAAACTGGACACGTATTTTTGAATCATTAGAAACGAATCTCGAATTCGAACACGAATTCAAATCACATGCGAAATTATTTTCTACTGTTTCCAATTTCAAAGATTTTTGAATCACTCGAATTCAGTATTGTCATTAAAAACAAATTCTGCATTAGAAACAGTTTCACGCAGAAAAAATAGAATCCGGTACGCAATAACATGGCAATGGCAACTCATTAATTTAAAAAACCAGCGATGAATCGCATGTAAAATGGAATGTTTATACGTTGCGTATATTCTACTAGTAGAAATGAACAACGAGTGGGTAGGAGCACTCGTTGCAGAATTCACGGAATGAATGTTCAAAAATAGCGAATTCCGAAATTCGTATGCGAATCTTACGATTTCGAATGCGAATTTGAATTCTATTGTTTCAAAAATGCGTCTCCTGAGCTTACGAGCGACATAGCTTATTACGAAAGCAGCTTACGAGCGACGTAAGAATAGTCCAAAGGTCAGACAGTGTAGCTTGATGCGGCAATTACTGTACATAAAAGGACTAGTTCTATGATGTATTCGTCATCAATCAACCCTATACATTTTTGCATTATACAAGTAGGTTCCTAGTAGTTGAAAACGTTTGGCTTGTTTTTCTTGTATAATTTGTAATATATATTAGTAGAATTAAGGGTTTTTGGGAAATTATGTAATGCTCTTGGATTTTAATTGTTTATTTTTGACATATGTATTAATTGACAAGTCTTCTTTTCAAGTCGACGTTATGTTCTTATACACAAAAAGGCAGATTATAAGAAGTTTCTTAACACTCCCAGCAACAAAAAAAACTTGATAAAAATTGAAAGCGCCCTCCCAGCAACATAAAAGTCTTCTCTCTTCTCGACTAAATCGTCTTCTTATTCATTGTCTTTTTTGAATTATTTCTGATTTTTTTTTTAATTATCTTTAATACTTCTTTTCTTTAATTACTAGTTTTCTTTATCGTGATAGATAGGTATAGGGCATAATCCCGTCACCGCTCTACGTGTGCAGTTTCCATTTGGTAGCTTAACTTCTACTACTCGAACTTGACCATCTTCTCCCGGAATAACGGTAGAAATACGCCCAAGGTGCCACTTGTAAGACATTATGTTTTGATCCTTAAATAACACCATCTGTCCAGGTTCCATATTACAAGTTTTGATTTTCCATTTATAACGTTTTTGTAACTCATGTAAATACATATTTGACCATTGCTTCCAAAATTGTTGTTTTAATTTTATAAGTAGTTGGTAATTCGAAAGTACGTTGTCATCAGTGGATGTAAAATTTTCTTCTGGCAGTGATGTGTAACTTCGCCCAATAAGGAAATGAGCTGGTGTTAAGACCTCCGAATGCTCCGGATCCAGTGGAGTAATAGGACGTGAATTTAAGATGGCTTCGATTTCATTTAATATTGTATAAAGTTCTACAAAGGTTAACAATGCATTTCCTAAGATACGCTTTAAATGATATTTACAACTTCGAATTGCCGATTCCCAAAGCCGGTGTGTTATTGAGTAAGGCTATAGGCTACATAACATCACGCTGCGACTATATAGTAGCTGAGCATCAATGAAAAATATTGCAAAAACGGGGAAAAATGTACGACTTGTTTTTATTTTCCAACATCCACGCGAACGAAGTCGCGGGCACAGTTGGTACTATATCAAACTGCGACACATAGGCAAGTACAATGTAATTTTTCATTATGTGCATATGTTATAATGAGGGAAACTGCTTAATTTTATAGACGAAAAACGTATTAAAATTCAGATTTTTAATACGTTTCAACAGAATTAAAACGATGGTGATAGAATTATTAAGTAAAGCAGCATTGTTTAGTTTTGCGCGGTACAAGATATTATTTGGCTCAAAAAACCGAAATATTTGGGATTGCTGTGAATAAGTAAAACAGATGCGTAGTATCATCACCATATTCATTACATATTTAATGCTGGATTAACAAACGAAAACATAAAAAAATATCAATGGACATTTAAAATAATAAATCTATTCGTATCTAGACAACGGTGTGAATGAATAGCGCCATTTATAACACAAACACACTTTCACTCGAAAAAAATGTTGTAAACGACATCTCTTTTAGCATTAGCAACGCAATCTCGCAAAGGGGCACACCCATTTGTGTAATACTCGTCAATAATAATTTCATTAAAATGTAGATCTAGTTAAAAGCATTTTTTCTGATTAATTTTCAGGCGCGGGCCGGCGCTCTTCTTTTTTTTAATTGAATATCAGGCCACTTTGATGGAGTCGAGAGAAAGGGTTGAAAAAAGTTCACCCTCATTTGAATAAAATAACAGCACTCGCACTTTGCATTTACGGAGATATTTCAAATTATATCTGGACTCTTTTTTTGTTTTAATTTTTTTTTGTTCCCCGTATTTATTTTATTTTTCCATCAGCGCTGCCGTCTAATTGAGTTAGGCCTCCGAATCGAAAATGTCGATCGTGTAATTCAATTTATTTTTGTTTCTAATGGAGTTCGGGGGATTTTTTTTATTTTTTCGCGCTGCGCGATTTCGATGGCGACGGCCGTTGCTAGCTGATCGGAGACAATTAGATATGTGGCGCGGCTGGCCATTTGTGAGCTTTGCGCTTGATAAATTCATGAGTGGGTTTGTCTATGATTGATTTTTGCACTTGGTTCGGCGGAACTATGGCGTGAGCTAATTTTGTTGTGACGCTGAATTTTATAGGTAACGATGGCTGCGTTTATTTCTGGAAACATCCTTTAGTGCACAGTACTTTAATAATTCTGTATACAGAGTTTCTAAATTTATTACAAGGATAAGTACTTCTATCATCTCAGTTTATGATTGTAATGGAAATAATGATAAATCCAAAGACAAGCCAAATTCAACCGAAATTTTTCATTTACAGGAGATCTCGCTTCCTAAATTTGTTGAAAGAAAAAATGCCACATGTGGAGGTGACTTTTTATGACGAAACAAATAATGGTAGCTACCAGACCAACATTTGTTTTTGATGAAAATCCAAACTTCGATCATTACATTTAATCCTGGTGATGTTTGTATGATGGGACTAAAGAGGCTAGAGAGTTAAAATAGTATTAAGCAATCTTTCTTCATTTGACATAATGTAAGGTACACACACACCTACTTGCTTTTGAATCATTGTAATCTTAGCTTTTAAAGGTAGGTACTTTTATAATGTAAGCCATAATATTATAGGTAACATTTATTAAACAGCAGAGCATGTCAATCATATTTCAATTACCTGTCATATTAAAAAAATAGTTATAAGAATTTGCCACGTCCGTCGTTGTTAAGTTTAGAATTATTTACGTAATTCCAAAGTTGTTTGTGTTGACTGTTGCCAAAAAATTCAACTGTAGATATTTCTTTTTCAAGCGACCCCTTTCGCCGAGATTCAATTCGGCTAAATAAACTGAATTATATGCTACTTAAATGAGTGTCAGGTCGTCCCCGGCCACCCTTATAAGGGCCACTCACTTCCGCGCCGCGCCCCGACATTCTTCAGAGTTTCTCGGCAAGTAGGCAAAACGTCTCAACCCAAACTTAAATGTTTTATGTTTGCTCAGAACGGATGTTTTCAAAGTGACTGCTTGGAAATGTCGCATCTATTGTTAAGTTAGCTTTGTTCTTTGTCATATCTTTTATTGTTTTCACCCTAGTTATTGTTAGACGCCTTTTTGTATTCATCTAACGATGCCGACAATAATTATTGCCGCGTGTCGTTAGATTCTTTTGGCTCTCGAGCTTTAGAACGGACGAAGGATCGAAGAGTCGCTCACCAGCACTGGTTCGGATAACACTTATCACTTCGCCGCGCCGAAACTTGAATGGTATTTCCGTGTTATTTTATTATTTTTAAAATACGCACCTTCTGCTATAACTTCCGCCTCTCATTAAACTCAACATACCACATAATATGTATAGTAACAAATCTGTTACAAAATACAATTTCATCTGTGTAGAATCTAGATTTGAAACGTCATCGAGATATAAAAGAAAAACGGATCAACCCAGATTATAAGTTATCTGTATGCCAGATTTCTCCTAAGGACATTAAAAGGTTTTTGCAAAACGAAAGATACAGAAATTCACATTTATAATATTCTTACTGTACAATGACGAGACACACAGCTCATAGTGCGTCCCTACTGCCCGTTCTTCTTCCGTAAATGAAAGGTAATGAATAAGGTAAGATTTCGCAGTATATTGAAAAAACGAGAAAAAGTGACTTACTCGTTTTCTGTTTTGACTCCAGACAGAAAAGTAGGCGGACGCCCTCCATGAAACGAATAGGCCGGGGCGGCGAGCTTTTCTCACTCTCTTAAACGCTCTTGCCGTTGCAATACACTGAACCGATCTTGATACTTTTTGAAGCCGGTCAAGTGCATCCGTGATTTTTATTTTTTACATCTAAATCTTCAAATGTTATTATTATATTTTGAATTTGAAACAAAATACGAGTATGTGTTTCAATATACAATAATCATACATAATGTCAGTGAAAGTTTAAATTTCACATGAGACATGCTACTCATGTATATTAGAAATTTCAATCAATTTATTTTTCTGTTTATTAGGTATTAATATATTGGTCATTTTCAGTCGTTTGTTATAAAGATATGATAACGCAAGTTTGTGAAATATCACGGAAATGGACTTCAAGTGCCTTGTGTTAGTTTTAATCAGATTTATATGTTTTAATAGAAAAAATTAGATCGTGTTGTAGGTTGTAAATGTTATAAAATGACGGAAAAATTTATTAATATTACTACCTTTTCCTAATTAGAGATACTTAGATTCTTCGCGCCCCTTTCAAGTAGTACTTGTACTTTTGTTTTGATAAAAGTTGATGAATGAAGAAATCACTGAATATCCCGTATGGACTGGTGAGTTGATAACGTCTTCTATATTTTATTTAATACTTATCCATATTGCACTTCCAAATAATCGGTCTTTAAAGTCACAGTTATATGAGATTCGGTACCAAAGGAAATACTGTCTGCGTGCGGCGCGGAACAAATACAAACATATTTTCTGCTTTCATTTTCCTTTCAGACGGCCTTTCAAACAGGTTTTCTGCTTTCATATTAAATAAATTTTGTGTTCGTTGCGTTGCCTTAGTAGAAGACTTGGAACAACACGAGGAAGTATGTTTTTTTTACATACGACAGGGAAGCTCTTGGCCTTCATCTTACCTGATGGTAAGTGACGATAAGGTCGATTAAATAAGGGTAAGCTATGAGAGAATTGCAGGGTTCGGACGTTTATAGAGAAATTAATTATACTTTTGTTCTGTCTGATTTGGTTGATGGTAGAGCTTCTTAGCCTGCCTGGCTAGCAACCACCGTCTTACCTAAGTTCGTCGCCATCATATAACGATGTTTATAGCATTGTTGTGTTTCGGCAATATGAGGTAAGATAGCCAGTTCCTCAGCTGCTGAGGAGTCCAGGTGAAGCTCGCTTCCACCTTCGGCCTTATCGTTACTTACCATCAGGTGATATGAAGGCCAAGAGCTTACTTGTTATCATTTAAAAAAAGCATCATCATAGTCAAGTACGCAAAATAGGACGGACCGTACGAGCGAGACTTTGGTTTTGGTAAGCAAGATATTTTTCAGACGATACCTACCACACCCTAAACACCATTTTGCGGACCTCTGTGAAACTTGTCCATTCCAAGAAAGGCAATTATGCATGCAACCATAGAGTCATCACAAAAAGTCAAAACAACTTGAGCACAAGGATCAACTCAAACAGGTCGCAGTCCACGCTGAGTGTAGCTGGAGTGGCGCCCACCGTGGCATTGTTGCAACGTGTATCGCTAATATTATAATGGTTATACACGCCTTCATTATGCGACCTCATTGTCGTTAGAGGAAAAAATAAATCTCTTGTATTCCGCCGTTCTCAAGCGTCTTACTCGTGACACGGCGCTCGTCGCGTTTCTCTAATTAACGTCTGGAAGGCCCGTGAGGTTTGTTTTGTCATAAGTTGATTCTTCTGAATCTCGGATGAGAGCTTAGCGGATCGTTTCGTTACAAAGGTGAGGTTTCACGATAGCTTAATTTATAGTATGTAAGTATTTGGAATAATCGCGATGGTACTCGGTTGTGTTTGAATGAACATATTTTAGAGGCGAGTCCCTGTTTTTTGACTATTTTTATTGATCTCCCTAAAACAGAGAAGGAAAAAATTCACTCACATAAGGAATTGAATTCCCGACCTACAAATCAGAACCAGATAACCCCGGCCATAATACTAACTATACCTACAAGATTCTCCGGTTATTCTTACGTGTTATTGAAATGGTTCAACAAAATTGTTCACTACAATTTTCTCTAACAATTTAAAAATTCCTAACAATCTAAAAGAGCCAAAATACTGTGTATACTGTGTAAACAATAAGTATAAAAATAAAATTTGAATACAAATAATAAGAACCGTAGATATAAGTATTTCAATAGTATTTAGCCAACTCTTATATTTACTCCGTACAGCACTATTAAAAAACGTGAACATGTAAACTAAGTTGAACGTAATACTAACAGGGTTAACAGCATGTTGTGTTCCGAAGATTAGAGGTATGATTTCTAGATTTTCTAGTTCCTTGTGAAATTATATATTCAAAAGTACGGAAAATCATAAAGATCACTTTCATATTTTCACTCTTAGAGTCACTTACCATCAGAAGATCCCCCGCGCCTCCGCGGTCAAATAGCTTTGTAAGATCGACCTGACCATGTCCACTGTTTTGTGTCCTTCAAACCATTTCTGATCAATTGACCTGATCCTTCATTTTTCGTACTTTTGAGTTAATGATTAGCGCAAAAATGGATTGGATATTGCGGTTCTTAAATAAAATAAATAACGTTGAGATTGGCTCACTGGTAAGATAAAAGCTACGGGCTTATCTGTCACTTGTTAGAAAAACAAATACAACGTCTATGTTCCAATTCTACAGATATCTAAATGTAAATGTCTAGTAACTACAGCCTAAATCTACCAAACAAAAGAAACACAATGTATCATTAATGTAGACTTAAGCAGTTGTAGCCAAATCCGATCGAACAACGTTGATTTTGTGATTTTTCATACTATTGAATTACAATAGTTAGTATTGGATCCGTTTCGCATATTACACGGATCTTATTACTTAAGTCTTTTTCCAATTGTCCCGATATGTGAAATTCTAGTAACTATAGCCTAAATCTACCAAAAAAAGTAACATAATTAGGTGTCAATGTAGATTTACTTTTGTAGCCAATTCCGATTTAACGATCTTGATATTTTGACTTTTGTTACTATTGAGTTGCAATACTAGCGCCAAATTGGATCCGTTTACTATTTTGCGCGGAACTTTAGTAAATTAAATAGCACTGAGATTCACTGGTGATACCAATCTTATGCACTTTCCTATCATGAATAAGACAACAACTACCATCATAATTATGTATTTATTTTCTCCCGACACCTAAATGTAAAGCTGCATCTCAGTGTAGCTATAGCCTAAATCTACTCAAAAAAGTAAAAAATTAATCATTAATGAATCTTAACACATTATGCGTAAGTGCTTATATCACTCAGCAACCTGTACCGTACACGCGTCTAAGAAGAATTAAGAGCGAGTATTTTATCACGACAACAATCAAAACGAACGTTCCCAACCGCAAGTTTAATTATGCAAACATCAAGCCGTTGCCAGATTTCTCATTAGAGCCAAGATAATGACGGTACACACTGTCGCAAAATTAGATAGCAAGCACGCACCCAAACAGATATACGCGGCACATTAACATAAACCGAATTTGCATGTAAATTACATTTTACAGCATCTTAATTAAAACATTTTGGCATTATAAATGATCAAGCGGGGAGGCGGGTGCGGTACCCCTGACCTTAGGGGGTGTTCGGCGTTGTTCGATAGTTGCGAATTTTGAATTTGGATCCGTGAATTGGAATTAGTGTTCACCCTTTAGTTTTTAATGTTCGGTAATTTCGTCGCGCTGTTTTGTTTTGTTTCCTGTTCTTTGAGATACTCTCTATATACGATTACGATATACTCGTAGACAACTAGCTGACCGTGTATCATTTTTGCGTGTATATTGTTTTTAACATTAATAATATTATTAATCACAATCAAATATAGGCCATATCACTCAGCTAAAAATAACGTTGCTTTCGACTGGTGTAATAAATTTTCAAAATCGTTTTAGTATTTCCAGACATTATTTACCTACTACAAATAGGCTCACAAACTTAAAAAAAAAACCTCTATCATATAATTGGCTCGCTGGTCGTTTCGGCCTATTAAATATGATAATGTCGTATGTATGTATAAATTATTATAATGCCTAGGTTATGTGAAAACAATCTGTTAATAGTATCATCATCATCATTTCAACCCGTATGCGTCCCACTGCTAAACACGGCTCTGAACTAGGAGGAATTGGGCTACAACGCAACATCTCAAGTTTAGCATCTCTTTGCAGAGAAGTAATTGCAATAAACTCCCTTAGTCGGCTCTCACGACATCACCGGAAGAAAGAGAGCGACGAGAAATGTATTCTGAATACGTCACGTGTGGCAAAATATTGAAAATAGAAGTTTTATGGTTGATGAGATGATTGAACTTTACCTGAGATACCTCTATCTTAAAAAAAATCAAAATTCAAAAATCTTTATTCAACATAGGCCTCTACAGGCACTTACTGACGTCAAAATAAAGTAAAACATTCTAATTTTAAGTAAACATATTAGCCTTGTACATCCTTATATATTATAAAACAAAGTCCCCCGCCGCGTCTGTCTGTCTGTTCGCGATGAACTCAAAAACTACTGCACTGATTTTCAAGCGGTTATCTATCTAGCCACTCGATAGCGTGATTCTCGAAAAAGGTTTTAGTATATAATTTGTTAAGTTTTTGTATTTATTTCTGTGTACATTAACGATATTTGTTAAAGATGTCGGGAAAAAATAAATTAAGGCGAAACGTAGTTCGCGGGCACAGCTAGTCCTGAATATAATCAATACGAGAATGTCTGCAAATACAAGTAGGAAAGAAAAAAAGTTGACTCTACACGTGTTCGGAAAATGGGAGAGTCTTCTCGAGAAGAACAGACAAGCAACTCGAAAGGTCAAATTTTTTTTATATCCTCTTCTTTTAAATCGCCATTATCAATTTTGGTTTTGTTACATAGTTATTGAAAGTTAGAAAATACAATCCTTTTAAGTGTATATGCACACACCTAAAATGTCAGACAAATGTCATAAACTTATGCACTACAATAATGTTGTTACCAAAACTCAAAACAATTTCATTTTGACACTTTCGATCATTTTTCAAAAAGTAATCTCAAAAAGCAGTATTTTATCCAAAACTTGAGTTTGGCAGAAATGGTTGTTTGCGGCCGATTGCCATATTTGAAAAAAGTGAAGTGATATGTTGTTACCAAACATGACGTATGTAACTTAGTCTAGCTAATTCCACACCGTGTGATCACTTAACTAATCACTCGCTTTACAAAGCGAGCGATAACCTTTGCTCATGAGAGTCTTTTTAACGTAAACTTTAAAATGAATTGGTAACTTGGTAATTTTCTGTGGAAGCTTCTTATAAAAAACTACACACTTCCCCAGAAACAATCCACTAGTTTTTATAAGCCTGCAAGTTGCAAACGCTCCTTACTGAACTTACCTATTTCTGCCACTAAGCAGCAGTGCTAGCATTGCTGTGTTATGGTCTGAAGTGTAAGACAGGCTGTGAAATTACTATACTGTGACTTGACATTTAATGACACAAGTGGCATCCTTGTAGGGGCTATAGATTTGCAAAACTTACAGCCGCATGTACTATTGAAGACTTAAGCCACTTACTGTCAAGTGAGCAGCCTGTATGCTTATAAAAACAGAACTAAGAAAACTATTTTCGTAGTATAACTTTTCCTCTTGACTTCGTCCGCGTGACTCTAACCATTAAAATGTTTCATTTGCTTGATCATCATAAATTTTATAACCTTTTAGCGTATCTTAATTGGTAATAAGTAAGGTCGGTACTCGTACATCGCCAAAAGAATCGACAGCAGTTAGCCAGAAAGGTCTTGGAGTACAGGCCACGTACGGAAGACGCAGCGTCTTACAAATGTGTGGCATCCATACAAATGTGTCGCATCCATGCAAATGAATCGAAGCAGAACCAAACGTTTGGTGATTCATCGGGAAGAGCTTTTTCCAACGATGATCGTCTCTTGGCTGAAATGATGATCATGATTACTTTTTAATTCCCAACTTTCCACTCAGCAATACATTAGGTTTCACCAACCATACCTAAATACTTCTTACTATCTTATAAATCATCATTAAAAACAAATCTCAGAAACGAGTAATTCGAAAAATGGTTTTTATATGTCCAAATGTTCGCGTACCTATAATTCGTCAAAATAAGCTGAAAAGCTCAATCAATGTGGAACTAACAAACTATGAATCGGTTGCTATGAGCCAATTTGACTCCGAAGCCTTATTCAACGTACATTTTTGACGTCGAAATTCGTCGCAAAGAAAAATATTTACAAACAATTTCTAAAATTGGCTCTACAGTCGGTGTTCTGTAACGCTTTGAATTTTCATCACTTTTAGTTTAATTAGAATTTTTATTGCGCCCTTCAAGGCAACCCCATCGATAATGCCATATACACAATAACAACATCTACGTACCTACATATAATCTGAAGAAAAGAAAACCTTAGGGTTGGCACCCTCCGTGAAAGTTACAGAAACCTCTTTAAATAAGTTGGCAATTAGGGGTAACATTAAATTTGCATAATTGTGTGACTTGTGTACTGTTTATGTTTTGACAATGCGATTTATTTACCGTAGAGCGAGTCTGTGCTTAATCGCTTGGCCAAGGAGATCGGATACAGTAAGAAATTTTGGCTAAGTACTGGTAGATTTAAGGATAACTATCTTATAGGGGAATAAGGCGCGTGCCATAGCGGATTCACATAGACATGGTTTCAGAACGCATTTCCTGCTGATGATCATTTATATCATCAACAGCTCTTATACGTCCCTACCGAGAGGCTCGAGCCTACCCCTTATATACTAGGGCGATTAGGCCTCCATTCGCACATGCGATGTCCGTCTAATGACCCTGCCGTGGAGGCCTGCGTGCACGGTTGGCCCCGTGCACGCCGCCGTAAGGCCCTCCGTCTGAGGATTACCCTGGTGTTCTCGGGCAATCCCTCCTTGGCGATAGCCCGAACAGTTAGGTCGGGTTAGCCTGGGCGCGTTTAGGCCTTATTTAGGATTAGGCCTTAGACAACCACGCTGGCCTAGTGCGGGTTGGTCGACTTCACACACAGCTAGTAAAGAAATTTTTTCTTTACAGGTGTGTACAGGTTTCATCACGATGTTTTCCTCCGCCGTAAAAGAGACGAATAAACGTACGTATAAATTCAAAAAAACACATTGGTACCTACGTGGCGGGGTTCGAACCGCTACTGTAGTTCTTATCTCGTCGTTACCTAGTAATTGCTACTCTGACAACAAGGCCGCATATTATTTACTTTTCTGTTTTCAAGTTTATTTGTTACTTTATATATGCCCGGGATTTTGTCCGCGTGGAAGTCCTTTTTTATTGATTTCCTTTACAAATTCCCACCCCCCCCCCTATTTTACACCCTTTAGGAATGATTTTGGGGATAAAAACTATTCTTTATTCCTTCCCCCAACTCAAAATATCTCGATACCAAATTTCATCTAAATCGGTTCAGTGGTTATTGATTCACCATACAAATTTCCACCCGCTTTTCTTCCCCTTAAGGGGTGGTTTCAGCGATAAATCCTATGTCCTTTTCTGGGACTTAAACTATGTCTATACCAAATTTGATCTAAATCGGTTCAGTAGTTTAGGCGTGATTGCGTAACACACAGACAGACAGAGTTACTTTCGCATTTAATCTGAACAATACTGAAATCTGAATATTTGACAAAAGTGAACAAATTCGTATGTTATACCTAACCACGTAAACTGCATGATACTGAGCCACACAAATATGAACAACACTCCCACAAAAATCTAAGCAGGTTCGCGGTAAATACGGCTATTGGTATGAATGTGATATCCATCATTTTAATATCGCCCCCGTAAACATAACATACGTACGAAATAACTAGGTATCATCTGTACTTTAATAGTCTCGGGGTAGGGAGTCGTCAAATTATGATTTTGACAGTTTTTTTTCTATCAACGGATATTTACGTTTTTAAACAAACAATTACTATCTTGATCACTGCTATTGAATATAACTTCAGCTGTCTTGATAAAGTTATTATTATAAAACATTGCATTATATTATATTGAAAATAGGCTCATACTTGCTCGGTTTTGAATTAATTTTATAATAATAAACAAAATTTAAAAAGTACCATATAGGATATTATAAGGTGGAACAGAGGGCTCGCCCTAGAAGGGTCAGGTGGACATTTTAGTACAACGCGGAATGTATCTAACTATTTTATTAAGAATTTTCAAAGTTGTTCTGACGTCGATGGATAGTCAGAATCGGGGAATGTCTAAAAGTTGTTTACCTACTTAACCTTCCTGCCTGCTTTTCGAGTCGGTACTATGCACGTGCACGATAATATGTGTGGTGTACCTACCATTCATACCAGGACGATGATGGTAGGTATAATTAAAACTACCGTCATCACGTCATCATCCTGGTTTGAACAATCTAATGCATTACTCATGATTTCTATCAAATCTTCGATTTGAAGTTTTTATCGTTATCACGATTTTAGCCGAGGTTTGCTCTCTTCTACTCAAAGTCTTCCAATTAAAAACTCTAAATCGATCATTTGGAAGCTGTCGGTTGTCTTTTGGAAGGTACATATATATGTAGACACCAATAGAGGAGTTCCCAACAACGATCGTCAGTTTTAGAGATTTGCTTAGCTACAGCTAACTAAACTTCGTAATTCTACGGCGTTTCAAATAAAAAACTTATTCCTAGGAATAACCTCGGAATAGTTATTCCGTGTTTTGTCTTATTTTGACATATTACATCTGATATGTGCTAAAACAAGACAAAACACAGAATAAATTATTCCGAGGATTATCCTCGGTATAAGTTTTTATTTGTAAGGCCGCTATTGTATCTCTTTAGTTCAAATTGAATTGCGTGGGGAAATTCCGAATCCTTTTCAAGTAATCGGAAATATTATTTCACGAAATATGGCTCTTGTCTCCTTGCCTACGTGCGGATACGCGTCGGCACAGTACATTTATAATTGAGCATTTTTATCGCGCCCTATCATTTCAGCCGCGTTTCCAAATAAGCTCATTTATAACGCGGGGGCTGAACAAAAACAAAAATTTGAATAAGGAGGGCATTATTTATCGCCGCCCCAATGAACGCCCGTTAATGTGATTTTTTAATAAAAAAAATACACGAGCCAACCAAACGAGGACCATGTATCATCGCTTTTTCGGACAGTCATTGTCCGCGGTGAGCAAAAAAATAATAATATATTTTTTATTTACTTATTAGGCTTCCCGAGCGAAGTATACGTCATATTTATTACTGTCGTTAAGTTTATGGCGACCAACAAGGCTGCGGTTCAAAAGATGTTGATAGTTTTCTTGTGTTGCTCCTGCTCCATTTCGTTGTTTTGTACTGTCCTGTATTTTATCGAAGCCTCACTCGCTACTGGTCCGTGTCATTCATACAAGAGTAGGTACGTGATTGGATTGAATGGAGGAAAATGAAAATTAATATCTAAAAATGTTTAATAGTAAAAATGTAATTACTACATACAAAAATATATAATACTCGTATATACATTACTGCTGTTATTCCCGAAAGTTAGACAAAGGTGTACTATAAATACTCACACTTCGGCAATTTTTTTGCTCCCATACGAGTATATTAGCGCGTGGGACTTTTGCCTGTAATACAAGAAAATTAAGAATATTGACCTACAAACATGGGTCAATGATTAACAATTACAATCTGTTTATGAAACTGTCATATAGGTAGTTTGACTTCACTTGATTATGCATATGATAGTCTACGAGTATTTTGTCACATGCCTCGCTTATAAGATCTTTGATGTTAAATCAGCTTAATAATATGATTTTTGTGTAATTTTATGGCAGTCGCGTCGCTTTGTTGTTGACAACTTTTGTTGTTTTTTGTTCAGTCTATTCTTTTATGGAATTCCCTCCCTCAAGAAGTGAGAAACTCCCCAAGCAGGCTTAGCTTTAAAAATAAGTTGCTCAAGCTAGTCATTGAGCAGTCATAGGCAAAAAAAGCTTAGGTTCTTCTAGGATAAGCTTAAACTATTGTAAAAATTTGGTAAAGTGAATTTAGGCAATTATATATTAGTGTATTTTACATATTTTATTTATGTATTGGGATTTTATCTAATTTTATATATATATCAATATATAACTATTTAAAAATATGTTTTATTTTATTATTTCGGTACATCTACCACATTGTTTCTCTGCATCACCCAAAGGTTGACTGGCAGAAAATGCCTCAGGCATTAAGTCCGCCTCTGTACGACAATAATCGTACATAAAGTCTAAAATAAATAAATAAAACTATGGTAAGTATTCCCAACTATAAGTACCTTTTGCTATATCATTAACAAACCTGTATTAATTACATTCAAATAATCAAAATGCGTTATATGCCTTTATGCTAGCATAAAAAATATCTTTTTCATAATATATCTAATATAGATATCGAAGATAAGACATCAGTTTAAAATAGGCTGTTCAGTTCAGTACAGTTCCGCTTATGCATAATTTTACTAATTATGATATGATTTATGAATATAAATACATATCTATTACAACTAATTACCATTTTCATCAACCTTGTCTTAGCTTAGGACAATCCTAAATAGTATGCAGTCACTTCTTGTCTTTAATGAAAAGAATGTAACAGTATGTCACTTCAAATTGTTCTTAGCTCAGACAAATTTGGTGAAATTGGCCATTAATCTTATTACTAAATGAGTTGTCAGTCCCCTTTTTAGGATTTAGTAATATGCTGTCAATTCGTCAACTAAGCAAAAATCATAAAGATACAAGCAAAAACAATGCGGGGCGCGAACCCTCTTCTGCCTAATTAAAAAAAATTAAAAAAAGCTCCCTCAGAACGCGCGTCGTCACGTCCCATATTCGCGCGTTAATTACACGTCATTCTTTTTTTGAAAAAGCGCGCCAATGACGCGCGCAATTAAAGCCGTGTACAGAACTACAGACAACGGAAAGACGCGACATAAAGCCGGCTACACAATGGGTACTCAGCGAAATTCGCCGCAGGGATAGTGAAATTAACAAGGCGATTTACACTTGACACTAGGCGCCTGTTTTTCCAACTGCGAGGCAAAGGTGTATTACACATACGGCTTTTATAAATGTCTGTATGAGAAAGCTTCGTGTACATTTGTTGACTGGTATTGTGGAGATACTTGCAAGGAGTATCGTTTACACTGTGACGCAGAGAGAAAGAGGGTGGATTGGTGTGACGTTTCACAATGCTGTCTCATCGCTCTATTGTTTTAATTGCGCGAAATAAAGTTCTGTTGCATCATTATTTTTAGTTCATATGCCTGCAAGGATGTTTGTAAGGATCGTGGAGTGATTTAGAGTGCAGGTTGTGATTGTAGAGGATGGATGATATTCGTCTGAATGAAAGATGTTGTTTTGATATGTAAGTAGACCTAAAGTCGCCCTGAAAGTCTATTTCACAATGTCCAAGTCAGCTTCAAGCAAGTAATCTACATGGATGTCATGTTTTAATTGAAGGAATGACATTCAATACATCACTTTAAACGAAGAATAGGCACTTCAAGTAAGAAAGACCCTTTGTCGACAAGATTCGATTCCCGTTAAGTAAGGAAGTTAAAAACAAATGCAATCTTTTTTTTTAATGAAAGCCATGGGTTCTTTGAACATAATATTATGTAACTTCCATTTAATCTGTTTTATCTCTTCAGACCCATTTGTAATCACTTAAAAACAATAAATGCCTTGTTGAAACGTAGTTGTTATTAGTGAATAAACTCTAAAGAGATCAAAATAAAGAGATCTAAAGTACAAAGAGATCAAATAGAGTTGAAATTTCGTCGGAATTGGTAAGAGCTCGGCAACCTAGTCATCATCATCATCTCAGCTCATATACGTCCCCACCGAGGGGCTCGAGCCTACCCTATGTTAGGGTGATTAGGCCTTAGTCAACCACGCTGGCCCAGTGCGGATTGGTCGACTTCACATACACCATTGAATTTCTTCGCAGATGTATGCAGGTTGCCTCACGATGTTTTCCTTCACCGTAGGAGCGTCAGACAAATGTACATATGAAATTCGAAACGAAGAACACATTGGTACATGGCGGGTCTCGAATCCCGACCTCCCGATTGGAAGGCAAGTGCCGAGTCCACAGCGCCACCGACGCTCAACCTAGTGGTTAGAAAAAAATAGAATAGTTTTTTTAAAATTTACATACAGAAACTTAGAATAGCTGAACTATAAAATCTAGATATGATGACACAAGCCAATTTTTTAATTATAAACAATAAAAGGCTAGATTAAAATCGTTTAGGATGCTTGAAGGTAAATTTTAAAATTTTGACATAACAAAATAGGCGATGTTTTGTAATTTTTTGTCATTCGTGTTAATGATGAGAAAAACTACTGTTAGTGGCAAAGTTACGTAAACCTATCTTGGCGTACAAGCGAGATCATAGTAAATTCTACCTTTGTTTCAAACAATGAGTAAGAAGAGGCGCCGGTAGCGATTTGACGATTGTGTCTGAGTTTTTCCTTCATTCTTCTTTCTCATAATTCATTCTTAAGTTAAAGAACGTCCATGTTGACAGATGGTGTATGTTATATAATACTTATGTATTGATACGTCGATGTTTCGATTAGATTTTACTTGAGGATTAAAATAGAATGAATAATGGCCTGTTCAATAGTTGAAAAGTGTGTATTGGAAAGGATTGAAATTCATTCGCCTAACATTAAATACATAAGGTTGTTACTGTTCAAACTTTTTACTTTTTAAATTTTTCGCGAACATTGACACGTATTTTTTTCTAATAAATGAAGTTTATAGACTTCGTAATCATAACAGCTCATATACAGCCCCCCTGAGGGACTCGACCCTACCCAAAGTTAGGGTGCTTAGGCCTTAGTCAACCACGCTGGCCCAGTGCGAATTGGTCGACTTCACATACACGTTCGAACTTCTTCGCAGATGTATGCAGGTTGCCTCACGATGTTTTCCTTCCCAGTAGGAGCGTCAAACAAATGTACATATAAAATTCGAAAAGAAAAACACATTGATACATGGCGGTCTCGAACCCTGGACCTCTCGATTGGAAAGCAAGTGCCCAGTCCACAGCGCCACCGACTATTAACTTATTAGCCTTATGTAAATTTATGAGCGGCAATCGCACTATTACATTACGATATTAGTGCGTTCAGATGTTATAACCAATACGCACGTATATCGTACGACGTTTTTTGACACATTTGCGAGGAAACAGAAAAAAAAAATTCACAATACAAGTACAATGAAAAGAAAATTGGAGAAAAATGGCACGAGGATTATTTTCTGCCATGGCTGCGTGAAAATGTTGGCAAAGACGCTAGAGCATGCAGCCAAGTTTTTAAATTACCGAATAAACTGTTTTTTTTTTCATTTTAAATAAACTCAATCTGTGAATGCACACTGTTGATTTCCCGCCATTTTAACAGCGCGCTAGCGCTGCCTACTGACTGGCGCCGCGCGGCGATTAGTTCGAAATTTGAATAGCAACAGCGCGCTGCTCACTAGCTGGAGTCGTGCGGCGGCGATCAGTTCCATATTTGAAATGGCAAATAATACTGTTATGGAATTTGTATGGACTATAACTTAACTATTTGCTTTGGTAACAAACGCGTTTTTTATGACCCGCTTTACATATTTAAAAAACCGGTGGAATTACATCAGCTTTACGAGCAAGGGTGTTAAAAAATCATTAACGTTCATATATAATTTGACATCTGACAGCTGTCAAAGTGTTGTCAAAACGTATGGGAACGGAAACGTTTCTGATTTGGTTGGAACGTTGTAAATGCGATTATCCCTCAGGTCATTTAACGCATTCGCACAAAATAGAGTCGTACGTCCATTAAAATAAGGAGCGTATTCAAACAGTGTTTGTGTTAGATCAGCGCTAATCGCAGTGGGTCAAATCAAGCGCACGATGCTCCATTGAGGTGATTGCCATTTTCCTCCCGACCTTCGGAGTCGGGATTGCAGCACTCATCCTTATCTATTGCGAACTGTGCGGCCACTTCCGACACCCGTTTGAATCGCTAAGGTGCTGTTCTGGAGACGCATTTATGACACAATAGAATTCAAATCTTCGAATCTTACGATTTCGAATGCGAATTCCCAAATTTACTATTTTTTGAATATTCATTTCGGTAATTCTGTAACGAGTGGTCGGTGATATTGATCTAAAGTTAAAATGATAATATACGCATTTATTCGAAAATAACTAGTTTACTATTGTAAGGCACCCATTTTCGAACGTAACTATTTTTCACTGCGCGAGGTTTCTAAACGTGCGCGCTGTACCTATATTGATAACTCTCTCGCTTTTGTGTAACTTCACGCTCTGTGTTCTTGTGCAAATTAAAAGTTAATTTCAAAATATACCGGTGTTACTCTGAGCATCCCTTAAGCATGTACACTAAGCGCCACGTCAAGCATTACATTTGCACTACAAAAACTGGCCTATTATGGCCGGTACACACATTGTTTAGTGTTTAGTGCGAGTGGCTTGTTTAGTGTTAAGTGTTTAGTAAAAAACACGTTCGGACAGCTTCTGTTTAGTGTTAAGTGTTTAGTGTTTAGTGTTAAGTGTTTAGTGTTTAGCGAATAGGAACGCGTTCTATTTTTTCTGCGAGTCGCCCCTCCCGCTCTCCCGCCTTCACCCCTCACTTAACACTAAACACTCACTAAACACGTCTGGACAGATCTGTTTAGTGTTTAGTCCATATAATGAACAAATAAACTAAACACCGTTTACTAAACAGTGTATGGACAGCACCTACTAATCACTTAACACTAAACAGTCTACTAAACACTAAACACTAAACAAAGTGTATATCGGCCATTACGAGCAGCATACTTGCTTCGCGCGCGCAACCACGGTTGCGGATTTGAAAAAGCCAAAATTGCTTGCTTGAAGCGGCGCCACAAAAGATTATAATAGTGCGGCGCTTACTGTACATCGTGAAATACCTTGTTTAGGGATCGGTACCCCAAAAGGAAAGAAACGGAACCCTTATAGGATCACCTCGTTGACCGTCTGTCTGTTAAGACCATTGATTTACTACCAAACGTAGATAGAGCACTTCAAACAAAAACGCGCTTGAAATCTGTCACCTAATCGACTATACATTTGTACGCTGTTAAATAGGTAGTTGAATATGCACACCCGAATTAAAATTACCATAAAGAAAGTACCGTATTTATCGAATACAACCTTATTCTTTATTATTACGGCAACTATTTGAAGTACAACCTTGTGCAGTTACATCATTTCATACCTAGCCACATTAAATTTGACGTTTTAGTAATTGCTACAAGAAAATATCAACTTTATACTCTCAAACATAATGCTCAAAATTGCTTATCGCGTTGTCGCTCCAACGCATGGAAAAGAACTGCACGAGGCCCGATTGGGCAGTTCTTCACCGGCCCACTTTTCGAACGTTCATGCGTTATCTACGTTTGGTAGTAAATCAATGGTTAAGACCCTTATCCTCAGGAACGCCTGGAGACATCACACTGAAATTTATATCAAATATTTGGGTCCACGGTCTCTTTCAGCTGTGAAAACCAAACTTGTAAGTCAACGCGATCATAAAATATATTTTTTTAAATTATAAGACTTACAAAACTAGTTATAATCAAAGAACATTTAAAATAAACCAATCAAATACTATGACATAGCTAGATTACAACCTTCTAGATGTAAATGCAACATGCGTATAAATTATAAAATTGGGATTGAGAAATACCCTTTTTTTTTTTTCTCGGGGGGAAATGCGTAACCGCACCGTACCCGCCGTTGGCTAGACGGCGAGCGTGTGTGGGGCTCTCCCGGCAGAGTGCCAGGCCTACCCACTAAAACCCCCCGGTGTTCTCCCTGCCCTCTTGGGCGCGCTAGGTAAGGTCCACACTGCGACTCCACTACCCACGCGCCCGGAAATTGAGAAATACCCTAGCTCAGACGCATAATAGTAAGTACTTATCAATTTAATTTTAAATTCCAATAACATTTCTAATTTAAGCTTTCAGAATGGATTTTAAACAGTTCCTTGCAGAGACTATGGCACCATTGAATATGTTAAACTCAAAGCGTATCGAGTTGTGAACACATGCGATAAAGTGGCGAGTGGTGACCAAGACGAGTCTGACATAATAAATATGACGTTCTTGTCGCATATTTTGAGATTTCACAATAGAATCAAAACATAAGACTTAGAATGTTGATTTCGAATTATGTAACACAACAGGCTAAAGGAAAAATCTGTGCAACCCTTAATTATGTACTTAGTTTATAATTTAGATAAGTTTGGAGTCCTCGGTGTGCGAGTCCAACTCGAATTTAAGGCCGGTTTTAAGCAACTTCGAAAAAGGAGGAGGTTCTATGTTCGACTGTATCAATTTTTTTATGTATGTTCACCGATTACTCCGCCATTTGTGGACCGATTTTCAAAATTATTTTTGTAATCGAAAGAGTAGGTATAATCCCGAGGTAGTGCCATTGTCACCATGTCATGGTCTGATGATGGAATCCCATGGAAATCGAGGGAAACCCTTGAATTTCATAAGCACGTCCAACGTGTTTCATGTGTCTTCTTAAGATATTCAGGTATTTGCGTCGGTTCTCTATTTTGTCTCATAATTTTTTTATCCATAATCTAACGTGTCATAATGTTTTTTGACATATTCATCATATTATGTCCGAATGATAAGCACCCCTAACTTAATTTCTCATAATATCACTTGCCCGAAAACCGAACTCTCTAAATATAATATGACCTATTTTTTTTTTGCTATAAATATCACAATCTATAATATTTAAAATTCCTAAAAACCTTTTCTATAATAGTAATAAGTCCTAACGTAATATCTGATAATATAACGTGCCCTAAAACCGAAATACCTACCACAAATATAAAGTTCTTTCATTATATGTATTACCAAATCCATGCATACGTTTAAAAGCAGTCACTTAATGTAATGCAAGCAAGCATGCAAGCAAGCAGCATGCAGCATGCATGGCTTCTGTCACGGCTCCGGCGCTGCGGGGCTCCGGCGACCCCACGCGACCTTATGTCGCAGATGGTTTTTGCCCACCGCCGCGGCTGAGGCTGGCCGGCGCTGCTCCTCAGCTCGCGGGCCGCCTCTCCCCTCCGCGCCTACGCGGGTTTAAATAACACTCTAGGGGTAGGGCAGACAAGACTACGTGGTGTCGGTTTTACAGCGATATATTTCTGTCACTGAATTTTAAAACGTAACGGTTGTTAAGGTTCATAAGACAACATTTAAATTCAATTTGTTATTATTGATAGTAAGTCTAAGCTTTATGATATTGATAACATAACCAAGATAAATCAATTTTTAAACGTGTTTTAGGACTAACAAAATTATTATAAACCATCATTCGGACTAACAATATTATTATACAATATAACACTTAGGACATGTGACTTTATAGCAAGTAAATTTAGGATATCTTATTATTATAGCACTCGATATTATGACACAAAAGCTTTAGAACTAAAGACGATTAGGTAATATACAATTTCGTATACCCGAACATTATGGAAAGTGATGATTATAGCAAGCGTTTTCGGGATTATGATTTTCGGACGATCGATATTCGGAGAAGAAAGGGACTACCATTTGCGTCTACTAGTCAACATGTCATGTTACTGAGCTGATGATGGAAGGTACCCGATAGATTAGGAGTTTGGGAATATTTTTTTCGAAACTGCTTAGAGCGAAAAATGTTTTTTTTTTTTAATTATTCTTGTGTTTGCTTTAGCTCAAATTCTAATAAATATTAAGTAAAAACATTGAAAAAAAAATTGTTACAAAAAAATAAAACCGATTTCAAAACAGAAGTCGGTGCCAAGCTATGATCACCTTGAAAGTCTTAATAAATAAATATATGAACAATTAATGTAAGTGGTTACCTAAAACTTAGCCCCGACAACAATATAAAACTGTGATGTTGTACGTATTCTTATATTATTTAGGAATTTTTAGTGTTTTTGAAGTCGGTTTCATTTAAAAAAATGTTATAAGTTGAGTACACATCACAGAATGATGTTAACAACATCATTTTTAAGCTGTATAATAGGCTCTTAATCTGATTCTGTAAACGTTTAAAGATGGTATGCCTAATATTAAGAACAAAAAACAAGATTATTGTAATAATCTGTACAAAACCTGTTTTTTTATATTTCTATATGGGGTAGAGATTCTAGTGTTCTGTAACACAGACTTGTCCTAGTATAGACACCAGTCTTTCCACAATATGTGGAAAGAAAATAATTTTTTTTTGGATTTGATTAAACTTTCTCGATTGATGATGTATAAATATAATGGAACTCTAAAGGTATTAGAAAATTACGCCATACAAAATGTATGAAACTTATAGAAATGCAACGAAACGATCGCTCCATTGTAGATGAACGGACAGTTTCCATGCTCACAATTGAATGATGACCATCCATTGTGACTATGTTTAGAGATCCTGCGTCTAATGCAAGATAGGTGCTCTAAGACCATTTAGTCCACTTACAGTACAGAAAGCGCCACATCAAGCTTTACATTTGCACTACGAAAACCACTGCTATTACTATCGACATAAGACTGTTCCAAAGGTCAAACAGTATTGCTTGACGCCGAGCTTACTGTACGCATTATTGCGGCCTGTTGGGTCACTTGTGCTGATATGGTAATGGCATGAAAGATGGAAGATTTCTCTGGCACGTTAGAGCTCAGATTGTGCTAAATTTATAACCCGATGCTAATTTGATGTTATATTTTTATGTAAAATTGAAAACGTCGCCTATGTAATCTATGATTGATATGTTAATAAAGTTTTTATCTTATATAATGTGAACTGACACTATTATCTAATCTTGTAATGGAAGTTGAGCTCGAACTTTTGCTTTAAGGTCAGTTTCCAATTGACGACATTGTAACGACACAGGGAGAAAAAAATTGCTTTGCTGGTTTTCTTGCTGGTTCTTTCCAGTACAAGGTCTCCCGCCGTAGACTTGTGAACCAATGGCGTAGCTGCTTTGACGTTCAAAAGTGATTGTTACAGTCCTATTTGAATAAAGATATTGAATTGAAGAACAGTCTCTATAGATGAGTGGATGTGGCAACCTCATAGATTTTGAGGTCTGGGTTTGGCAGTTTTATTGCTCGGTGGGGTTGATGGTAGAATTTCAAAGTCCATTTAGTTAACAACCACTTCAACGAAGATTGTCGCATATTGTGTGCAACTTATAGGTACGTAAATGTGTAAATAATATGTGTTTGTGTAAAACGCTTTCCCGTCACATAGGTACCTATTGCAAAAACTATTATCACATATATTCGAAAAGAGCAACTTAGTTCCTCGTGAACAGAGATTAAAATAGCTTTTTCATCCCTTAGGGTTTCAAAGTGATTTGAATTTAGAATGTGGATAGTGTTAGTAAAAGTTCCCATCAGCACAGAGAGTTTGATCGTAGAATTTCAAAGTACTAAATATATTGATATAAAGATATTTAACAATATAATTCTGACATGTGTGTGTACAATACACACACATGTCAAAAAATACATTAGTTAATTATTTAACTCTTATTATATCTTTACAATTATTAATTAAATTTTTGTATGTTCTTCAATCATATTTATTATTTAAGATATATATGCAATACAAGCGAAATGAAAAAAAATGACTTACAACCTATTCGTATTTGAGTAAGCCTCGCGAGAAAAACGGGCATGAAACTCGGAAAGTAAAATTTTTTGTCTCCTCTTTTAAATCGTAATTAGTTTGAGTTGCATTGCCATGAGCTCTATTGCCTTTTTAGGAGAACTCTATTTATAGAATATCGAAACAGAAGAGTAAGGCTAATTGAGGTAATTAAGATTAAAAGGAAAGGTACCCAAATCAAGGTGCTAAATAGGAGAATGCACCGCGATCGGCGGAGCCTAGTGCGTTATCGACAACCGGTACCGGCGCTTAAATTATGGCGCGCTGCTTTTTATTTCGTTTTTTTGCCGAGCCTAGGGGTGGCACAGTTTTTTTCGACTTGTTTCTTTTATCGAACGCTCGGGCCCGCAGTGTGGGGTTAAAAACACAACCCTTGCGCGCAGTGTGAGCACTGTATATTGTTAAATATTCCGTACGGATGCTTAATTTTAACATTCCGATGGAAATTTGATTGGGTGTCAGAATGTTAGATTGGTTTTCCTGGAAAGAGATGGTGGATATACACGATACGACGGTATTCTTGGGTATGCGAAAACAAACCGATTTTAGTTAGAGGAATGCAATTAGATTTAGTGATTGGACTTTTGGAGGCAGACTTCAATTTTTGTCTGACTAACATGGATTTATTAATGTTTGATTAGTATTAGTAAGTCCATGCTTACTAATTTATAACTTGACGGATGTGTGTGTATACTGAAAAAAAATATTAATATTTCAGTATCGGTAAAAAACTGTTTGCCCCCTCAAGTTTTCAGGATCTTATGTAGGTACCTAGTATAGAGATGAAAGATAATTGCTATAAGTGTGGAATCGAAAAAATTCATCTCATTGACATGAGATTGGTCAAACTGTACGAGTACTAATTTAGGTGTAACACTTTCGCTCATGTTGTCGTTCTGTTTTGACAGCACACTATATAATCAGATATGGCATAAACAAATCTTCTTTTCTTTATAATTAGGTAGACTATGATAATGATGCTGAGACTCTCACTGAGAATTTAATTCCGTATTTATATCGAGGTGAGTTCATGCGTTGTTCATTTCCTGTTATGAACGAACTTTCCGACGGGGGTGAGCGAACCCCTTTTTCCGAACTCTTCTTTTTTGACGAACGTGATGTTAATTGGGCAGTGACACTGCCGGGGTCACTTCTGGGTTCGAATCAAGTTTGGACAAACTTTGTGGAATACGCGAATATTGGTTCTTGGCCACGGTTATATTCTATATGTGTACGATTTTATTGCGGTGACCAGCCTATTAATATGGTAGACATCTTCATATACTCGTACAGATATGATTTATAGCTACCATCCGTTAAAAGACACAATTTTTGAACGGACGTGACGGACGGAATGGACAGCCGTTTGAATGATGTTTAGTTAAAACAAATCAATCCTGCATAATATATGAATATATAATTTTAATTATGCAGGATTAATTTGTTTTAACAAAACATCATTCAAATGGCCGCCTCTATTGGTAATGCACTGGTTCAGTCGCACTCTGAAGTTGTCAATTATTTTATGAGTCATAGTTGTTTCTTTTCCTTAATTCAATGTACTAATCATAATCGATGAAAAGCACATATACTGCTATTTCAAATTTTCTTCCTTTAATTTAATTTTATTAACATCCTAAATAGTTATTTCTATTGAAGCCTGTAGAATAGGATGCCAGTGGAAGGCGCGTGCAGTGCGCGGTGTCTAGCTAGACTGTCTGCTTACATCAATTTTTGTTAGACAACTTTGTGATGCCATATCTCGATATTTTAGAATAAGCGAACCTTATTTTTAATTTTTCAGTAGATTATAAAATTGAACACTTGGAAAAATCCCAAAAAACTACTTGGCCTATTAGATTATGAGGAGAAAGTTTTTTTTGGAGACAACTCCAACATAAAACTTCGTCTTTTCCGGACTACATACATTACTATACATACGAAATATATTAAAAACGAATTAAAAAAGAACACACATACGTCACATAGCATATGTGGGAAGAAGAGAATCCTGTTCTCTACTTTAATATTTGAAAAAATTCAAAAAGGAAATCAATTTCACAGGTATTATAAATTCTGAAGTCCTTCGATAAAAACCTACTTTTTCCAGACTAGGGTTTGCAAAATGGCGAGTAAAATTAAAACAATCCTAAAATTCAGCCCCAAAACGTTGCTTAACGTAAACTTTTCAGGCATTATACCAGATATTTTGTACGATCAGAGCACAAAGCTCAGTTGTTTGTCATAGCGTTCTCCACTTCGGTAGCCCGTATTCGGCGTCCCATGCAAAAATAGTCGCAAAAGAGCCGAATCCTAGACAGAGAGGTATTTTTGGTTGTATTTTCATATATTCTATTCGGTACCAAACAGGAGCACTCGTTTTATTGGCGGGAGACGTAACGGGCGCATGCAATCTGCGGAACAATCTGACCCAGCGGCTTTGTGCCTACTTTCATGCTGCATTGACAGCCAAAGGGCCTGATAGGGTTGTCTGTTGCAAGAACTGCGGAAAATGATTAAAAAATATAGCGTTGTCTCTGGATGGGAGCAGCGCAGGACCGATCGACGTGAGCATCCTTGGGGATCCTCCATCACTGGGCTCTCAGCTGTAATGTTGAAAGATGATCATGATGAGAGCGATGTTTTTAATTGAGATAAGTACTTGTTTTTTATATTATTAACTTATTCAAACATGTTACAAAATATGGTTAGGGAACAGGTAAGCTAATGAGTATTGCAGTTTAAAAAGATTAGTTTTTTTTTACGTTTTTTGTCTTTTGACCTCTCGCCTTAATTGAATTGCTCTTAATTGAAGAATTCTTAGTAAACCATTCCACTTGTGGCATCAACAGTATCAAATGATGTTAGTACTTTAACAATTTTTCATCTCATTTACTGAAGCTTTCTTCTTATTCTTCTTGATATTTTTTTTATACCACAAAGTTTGTGAAGAGGCACGTGGGTAGCCTGATGATAATTTATCACCGCAGAATATGGACGCTTGCAACACACCGGAAGCATCAGTCGGGTTTTGTCGACTTTATAATAATGAGTAGCTTTAAAATATCATTCAGTGGTCCAGTTTTGTACCAATTACTAAGGTAAAGGAAAAGTACATACCGCATCTATCACAATAAAGGAATAATTTTAAGAGTTCCTAATAAAACTAATTGTGGCTAGCTACTAGTAACTTTTTAAAAGCATGCCTAACGAAATAATGTGTTTTTCGCAATCATTATTAAGATTGACACAGTCAGAGAAGCTGCTAATTGCCTCAGTGAAAAGTACCGGACTACACACATACATCAATTAACAAAGCAGCGATTTTTCATTTGCGTCTCCCTTTATGCAAACGAGCGTCTGCAAAGCCAAGCCGCGTATCACATTTGTACACATCGTTTGATTACGCGCGGTATCTTCCATCGCATATCGATGAAAAATTAAAATACAACAAAACACGCCAATTAATGATGAAATATATGCAGAAATGAAACTCGGTTATAGAAACTGGAACAATTAATAAAAGCCAGCCCACGCTATCTAAGTGAATATTTTTGCCATCCCTATTCCCGGTACACGGCACAGTAGCTATCGTCTGGTTTATTAATAAACATGCGCTAACAATAAATAATTGTTTATAATGAACTTTATAATATATTAGTGCGGATACTTCATTATCTCGAGGCGCACGCACACATCTGGTCTGGTTCACGCAACCGACGACGACGCATTCTAGCGGTGTACTGTGTTGGTATCGACATATTGTGTTTTCACTTTGAAAGTTACGTACTGTTTTTCTCTTCTAACTATGCAGTGATTCTATCAAAACTCACTATATACGAAGCACAAAGCGGCGCATTGTTGTTTTAGTACAAAAAAAGTCCTTTAATCATTATAACAGCTCATATATGTCCCCACCGACGGGTTCGAGTCGTGGTTGACTAAGGAATCAACCACGGTGGCACAGTGCGGATTGTTCGACTTCACATACACCTTTGAATTTTTTCGCAGATGTATGCAGATTGCCTCATGATGTTTTCCTTCACCGTAGAAGCGTCAGAAAAAATGTACATACCTATATGAAATTCAAAAAAGGAAAAGCTTATTGGTACATGGCGGTCTCGAGCCTCGGTCCTTCCGATAGAAAGGCAAGTGCCGAGTCCATCGACGCCACCGACGCTCTTCTACAAAAAATTATTGAAATTAATATAATGCAATCGAGTTATTTTACAACAGATATGTTTAGTCAACTTTTTTGCTTGGTAGAATCGCAGGCTAGCCGATAGTGTGGATCATCAGCAACGAAATGGTGGTAAATGGAAATTACCCAAAAACTACACAGTTAAGTCTGTTTGGCTATTCACAAAAATTTTGCCATAACATATTTTCGTGGTCCATCCAACATTGTCAATTCCTTAGTGTTTCGAAAATGAAGTTAAAGCATCCTCCTACGAATTACGATTAAGCATATTGCATTTCTGTTTTTGTACAATTATGTAAGTAACACTGATGATTTTGTTGATGTTATTTTGTTCCTTTTTTTAACAACCCATATACGCCTCACTGCTAAGCACGGGTCCTTTGGTAAGGAGAAATTAGGCTACTACATTGCTGGTCAATTAGGTTTATTTCGAGTCTTCCAATCTCTTCGACAAGGTATGATTGCGGTAAACTACTTTATTCGGCATTATACTGTGCCCGCGAACTACGTTTCACCTTAAAAGTTTATTTATTTATTTATTTAATGACAACCAACAAGTCTTACACTAATAAGATCTTAAAACTAAATGCTAATCAGGTTGCCACGGCATGCATAAGTGGACTTGATGCTACATAATCATATCTGCTTACACATTATTTTACATGACATTTATATAGGTTAAGTTCAAAGAGAAAACTGTAAATCTACTTTCCCGCGGGAACTACTTACTTTTCCGGGATATTAAGTAGCCTATATGTAATCGTAATTCGTCTATCTACAGAATTTCATCCAAATCCATTCAATAGCTTTTGCGTGAAAGAGTAAGAAACATCATCACAAACTTTTGCGTTTAAAATATTACTAAGTAAGGATAAGAATTCTTTAAACACAACCTGATGGTAAGTGACAATAAAACCGAAGATGACCAAGCTACAACTATGGATATCCATCCACGGGAGGAAATGGAACGTCTACACAAAATTTATCAGAGCACGGACAGTTAGGTATTTTATTTAGATGTTTGTATCGATATCGATGAGAGTCACAAGGCGGCACTATTGCTCGCAGGAGCATCGCCGCTCGCATTTTCTTTTATCGACGCATTGATTAATGCAGCTTGATTTGAATAATAATTTCAGATACAAACGTTATTGTATGATAAATTTAGTGCAAATTGTAACGTGAGAGGGGCTGTGATATACGGCTTTCGATTGGGGATCTTACACCTACTTGTATATCACTAGGTTAAGTGTGATTTTAGAGCGTCGGTGGCAATGTGGACTCGGCACTTGCCTTCCAATCGGGAGGTCGGGGTTCGAGACCCGCCATGTACCAATGTGTTTTTCGTTTCGAATTTCATATGTACATTTGTCTGACGCTCCTACGGTGAAGGAAAACATCGTGAGGCAACCTGCATACATCTGCGAAGAAATTCAATGGTGTATGTGAAGTCGACCAATCCGCACTGGGACAGCGTGGTTGACTAAGGCCTAATCACCCTAACATAGGGTAGGCTCGAACCCCTCGGTGGGGACGTATATGAGCTGTAATGATGATGATGATGAAGTGTGATTTTGCACCTAGATATGTAACTTTGTCATGTAAAAGTTCGAAACTTACTCGTACTAGACCAACATGGATTTAGCAGCTAATTCTTCACGATTTCAGAGCTAGACCTATAGAGATATTGTCTGAACAAGCTTTAAATACAAAACACCTCAACAAAGAGGGGTGAAAGGCTAATGGTGTTAAGCGACATTTTCGGAACTTTACACTAGAGCGTTTCAAAGTTTTGAAAGTCAGAAAATAATCGCACGAATTCAGTTTTTTATTTATTTGAAATTCTAAGTATACCTACACAGTTCTTTTTGATATTAAAATCCTCATCAAAAGACGGAGTTTTAAAAACGAATAATTGTCGCTTGAGTGAAAAATGCTTTTTTGTTTATTTTCTAAAGTAAGGAAATAAGACTTTATTGACAGTCCCCCTTGCTTTTGGAGTAAACCCAAATGATTCAAGATAAAACGGCTGTAAAAATTAAATAGAATTCTTAATGACTCAAGGAGGTCGTTGTAATGGTTTTCGTGTAAAGCCAATAGATTGAACTACCTAGGTTTGGTTGCAATAAAATAAGGTCTAGTATGCTGAAAGGCCAAATCCATTCTCATTTAATTATAAATATACAGGAAAAATGACTCAAGCAATGATCAGTATTCTTACCACATTGACCTAAATCCTCGAAATTTTGAATTTTATTTGAGATTGGTCGTTAACTATACCCAAACTATAACCAAAACTTATCCAGTTAAAATTGCAGAACACTTAACAATAGTTTTCGTTGATGTAAGGCAAGAATAAAATGAAAAATAACATTGAAAGACTGTTTATTAGACTCTTATACTGAAAAGGAAAATTAATAATAACATATTATTGTAAACTAAATTAAAAATTATTGTTAATGATTTAAAAAAAAAACATCAACATACACTTTAAAACAATGTAAAGCTTTTAAAAATATTTAAGCAACAAAAACATTTAAAGAGAAAATCTTGAATTTTATCTTTTAATGTTTTAATAGAATTTACTAATATTTCTTTCTTATTAAGAAATCACAGCAAAATAACCAGGAACATGCTTTAGATAAATGCACCTTAAAGAACCCCAACCATTTAAAAGAGGCGTGAAGAAGTAACTTGCAGGTCGGCTGACGGTGGCTAGTGTAGAGTATATACTCTCTCCTGCTCTAGCTATCGTTGCATTTGGACTCTACTTCCACTAACCCAAATGGAGTAGAATGGAGTCATTTGCTAGACCCGCTATAAAAAATCAAGCAGCGAAAAAATACTATCATGGGTCCTTGTGGGTTCTTGGTTGATCCTTAGGCTTTTAGGTCCGACCCAGTTGGTATGAATTACAAGACCGTCGACTTAACGACCGTCTGAAGCATCGGTGACGCTGTGGATTCGGCACTAGCCTTCTAATCGGGCGGTACCAATGTATTTTTCGTTTTTTGAATTTCATATGTACATTTGCCGACGTTCCTACGGTGATGGAAAACATCGTGAGGCAACCTGCATACATCTGCGAAAATATTCAAAGTGATGTCGACCAATCCACGCTGGGCCAGCGTGGTTGACTAAGGTCTAAACACACTAACGTAGGGCAGGCTCGATACCGTCAGTATATGAGCTGTGATGATGATGACTAGACCAAAGAGGTGGTAAGTGTTTCCAAAATCCGTGTCAATGTGAAGTAAAAATATCAGTTGATATTAAAAATAGTAATAATTATGACACAGAACAAAGATGACGCAGTTCACTCAAGTGTTATTGGCAAACAAAAAAGTTTCCTTTCTCACACTCACACTCAAACTCCAATAATTTAAAACGTCCAAACCGAAAACCAATAGCACCACGAAGCGGAGGCGAAGCGCAAATCGCGCACAAACCGTTTCTCGCGCACCCCAAATTGCTCTTTTGCTAAACAAACTTGCACACCTCGGAGTTCGGGGCGCATTCCTTCGAAGTGGGGTAAAAGGACGGGGGAGCAAAACAACTGAGGTGAAGGTCACCAAAAACAAAAGACGTGGCGCACACACGCCCACGGCGGTGTAGGCGCAGGCCGGTGGACTCACCATCGCTACTCGGTTACGTGAACACTAAACAGGAAAAAAGAAAAAAAAGGCGACACGGGAGAAATTGGCGGCGTCAGTGTGTGGAGCTGTTATTACCACGACGGAATATGTCACTTTTATTAAAGATATTTTCGACTTTGTCTTTAATTTATGACGAAGCTTTAGATGTTTTGTGATTTTTTTAAATATACTATCTGTGTTCGCGAACTACGTTTCGCCATTAAGAATACTATAATATCGCTATTAAAAATGCGGGGTTAGTGGCAGAAGAGTGAAAATTTTGGGTAATAAGTGATTTTTGATGCCAAATCATAAAAAAATTGTCAAAAAAAACTGAAATTCTGGACCCTTTTCACCTAGGGGTGTTAAAAAATTGCCTACGACCTATCCCCAGACGTACCCAATATACACAAAGAATTTCATAAAAATCGGTCGCCGATTCGGAAGAGTTTGATAATTAACACTGTAACACGAGATTTAATATATAAAAATTTTGGAGTGATGAGCTTCATAAAAGCGAAACGTAGTTTGCAGACACAGCTAGTTTTTATATATTAAAATCAAAAAATCAACTTGGATTTTACAATCTCTTTTGAAAGTCAAGGAAGCTCCGCCAATGGTTCACAAGTCTACGGCGGGAGACCTTGTACTGGAAAGAACCAGCAAGAAAACCAGCAAGGGCTATTTTTTTCTCCCTGTATTGTTACAGAGTCGTCAATTGGAAGCTGACCTCAAGGCAAAAATTTGAGCTCAACTTCCATAACAAATGTAGATTTGTCAGTTCTCTTCTTAGTACAACGTTACCAATACTACTTAATGAATAGTTATACACAATAACACGATTATTTACATTATTATCATTAATAATTTCTTCAAATTAACACCAGGCATTGGCATCTTGTAAATAATCGTTGACTTTATAATATCCTTTACTCATCAGAGTCTTTTTTACATGCGTTTTAAACTTATCAAAAGGCAAGTCAGTTACATTTTGTGGGACTTTGTTGTAAAAAGTTATACATTTCCCCATAAATGAGCTTCTAGTTTTTTGGAGCCTGTACGTTGGAACAGCAAGTTTATTTTTATTTCTTGTGTTTAAATGGTGAAGTTGGAAATTGGTTTCAAATATATTATAATTTTTATAGACATAAATCAAATTTTCATAAATGTACTGTCCTGCTAAAGTCAATATGTTAATTTCTCTAAATAAATCTCTAAGAGAGTCTCTTGCTCTTAAATTATAAATAGCGCGAACCGCTCTTTTTTGAAGTACAAAAATACTTTCTATACTAGCAGCTGATCCCCACAGAAGTATTCCATATGACATGATGCTATGAAAATAACTAAAGTAAATTAATCTTGCCGTTTCAACATCAGTAAGTTGTCTTATTTTTTTTACTGCATATGCTGCAGAACTAAGTCTGTTTGCCAAGGACTCAATATGTGGATCCCACTGCAATCTAGAATCTAGAGTAATACCCAAGAATTTTGTAGAATCGACGAATTCAACAATTTGGTTGTTCATTTGCACAATAGTATCAACTTTTCTTACATTTGGCAATGAGAATTTAATACATTTAGTTTTACTTGAATTTAATGATAAATTATTTATGGTGAACCAATGCAATACTTTAGAGAGAGTATCATTTACAACGTCAGTATTTCCGTTTCCTCTGTCAACCTTAAATATTAAAGAAGTATCATCTGCAAATAGCACCGTATCGCACAAACTACTAGTGAAGTGTGGGAGGTCGTTAATGTAAATTAAGAAAAGCAAAGGTCCCAATATCGAGCCCTGAGGCACACCCATAATTATGGGTGCACCAGCAGACTTAGATTTGTTAATGACAACTTTCTGGACTCTACTGGACAAATAAGACTCAATAAGTCTAATTGCTTCTTCAGAGACACCATAATATTTGAGTTTATTTAAAAGAGTCTGGTGACCAACGCAGTCAAAAGCCTTTGATATGTCACAAAATATACCAATCACATCCTGTTTGCGCTCCCAAGCAGCAAAAATGTGTTTAAGAAGGGCAACTCCAGCATCTGTAGTGCAACGACCTTTAGTAAAACCAAACTGATTCATATGTAATATGTTGTTACTTGAAAAATAACCTGTTAGCTGATTAGACATAATTTTTTCAAATATTTTACTAAGAGCTGGTAAAATTGAAATTGGTCGATAATTTGAAGGATCGTTTTTATTTCCCGATTTAAATAAAGGTATTAATTTGCTATTCTTCATGAGGTCAGGGAAGATACCTTCATCAATACATTTATTGAATATAAACGCGAGTTGGGGAGCAAGTTCCTTTATCACAGATTTGATCATGTTGGTCGAAATACCCCAAAGGTCTTCAGTGTTTTTTGTACTGATCATGCGGAATGTTTTCAAGATAGTGTCGGCGTCAATGTGACAGAATGTGAAGCCATTGTTGCACTCTTCTACACTCTGTGACAAGAGGGCCACAGCTGCATCGGGGCACGAGTTGAGACTACTTGTAGTTTCTATGGGTATATGGGAGAAAAAGTCTTCGAATACATTGGCAACTGCAATGTCCGAATTAACTGTAATATTATTGACTTCCAGTGAAATCGAATTTACTGAGCTTTTAGATTAGAAAAGGGGAATAATAAAACGATCGAATAAAAAAACAGGTAGCGACTGATGATGAGCTACTATTTTAATAACTTGAACGGTATGAATTTTAGTAAGCGAAAAATTATAAATGCGTATAAAAGAGCGTATTTTATAAGCGTATAAAAGAGTAAAGAGTAGGGGGACGGGGGGGACGGGGGGCACAGCCCCGTCATACCTACTATTCTATGGGAATCTATAGAACTGAAATCATATTATTAAGATCTTCCAATTTTAACATCTTCTAATTCTAAAATAGGTTCAAGGTGCGGCTCAAATATGATTAATACACAACCTTAAAATTTTTAAAATTATTATCTCGAAAACTACGCATCGCCGAGAGGGGGACTGGTACAGGGAGTGCTCCCCTTCTCCTCTAGTTATTAATTTTCAAAAATTTATAACAAAAATTAAAAAAAAAATAACCAAAGTACTCTGCTCATTATGGTATTTTTCAAAGTGGTTTTTCTATTTGATTTGAACAATTCATTTAAGATGATGATGATGATGATGATTTAAGATAAAACGCCGCTCACCATAAATAAATCATTTCCCAAATACTGAAATAATTCAGGACCTAATATTATGAAGCTTCTCATTTTGTATTTGAAGTAACTCGAATGAATGTTTATAAATTACTGTTTTGTTCATTTATCGTCATTCGCAGTCAGTCGCTCACTTGTAATACAATAACCCAAATTAATTATTTTTGTCTCTTAAAATTTTCATTTACAGTCATTCGTTTAAATACTACCCATTAGAAAATAACAGGTTGAAATGACATGACAATATCGTTTTGTGAATTCTCTTGAAATTAAATATTTTCCTTCGATTTGGCTTTGCGGTTTGGTAATGGATGAATTATACTATATATGATGTATATACTAATATGAAAAGAAACTACAAATCAAACTCGAATTCAATTGAGCAGTACCTATACATACAAATCTCTTCTTGCTTATTACAATTTTTTTCTAGGGTTCCATATTTCAAAAGGAAAAAACGGAAACAGAACAGAAAATTTGTCAAGAGGCGATATCTTATAGCACATGTTAAGGAAAAAACTGAAATCCGTAAATATGTCAGGAACATACCTAGATAAGTTCATACAGAACCCTCGGTGCGTGAGTCCAACTCGCAGTTGGTCGGTTTTTTCTTTTGACTTCTTCTGATTCTTCTTCTGAATGTCTGAATTGGTTTATAGGTTGGTGTACTTTTTTAAACCTTTGTCTTGAACTTTATTTTTTTTGCTGCCTTTGGGTGTATTGAAATTATAATATTTGTAGCTTAATAATTTAAGTCCAAAGAATTGAGCGAATTTTCAGTGATAAATTTGGGGATATTCTGTCACAGCTGATACCGGCTTTGGCACACTAATACATCTCTCAAAATGTTGGTCAATAGCAGGCGGAGCGTAGTAAGTGCGATGGTCTTATTTTACTGCGAACTCCTTTCTTTGGACCTTTGCAGTCGAGCTTCGATAACTAACACCATTGAATAGATATGGAAGTGATTTTTATTGGTATTTTATTTAATGTAGACCTATTGAACTGTAACTTGCTGTAAGGAATGCTTAAGGACCATTTATTACCTATGTATGAGTACTTGAATGAATAACCAACAAATGTATATAAAATTTTCTTTGTGATCTCATTTTTAAAAAAACATTTCCTGCAGCTGGATATTTAAGGAAACATCTCCAACACCATAATTGTATTATGTATTTTATGTAGTGAGTGCATTTCTTAAATATCTGTAATATGCGTAGTTTATGTATTTTATTATTAAGTATATATTTAGGTTAAATTATACATTTCAGTAAGAACTTTAATATCATACCTGTCATTAGCTTTTCAATTTAAACTTTCCTCTACCCATCGGTTGCCTGGTAGGGATTGCTGCTTTGGCAATAAGGCCGCCGTTTGTTGGTCCATCATAGTTTTTAATTTTTAAACAATAAAGTATTCATTCATTAATTTATCGTAATTTTTAGTTTGGAAACTATGTGAAAGTACAAGTGTTTTAAATGGCAACGAAGCAAGGGCATAAACGTTTCAGAATTAAAAAAAACATACGCATTGAATTGAGAGCCTCCTCCTTTTTGAAGTCGGTTAAAAATACAGTACACCATGTTTATTGATACAATTTTGCGGCGTGATACAATATTGCGTAGCTGGTAGGTGTATCTGAAATAGTCTGTACGTATTGTTTTTTAACCGACTTCAAAAAAGGAGGAGGTTCTCAATTCGATGCGTATGTTTTTTTTGTATGTCACGCGGTTACGTCGCCAATTGTGGGCCGATTTTCAAAATTCTTTTTGTGTTCGATAGAGTAGACACCAAGGGTGGTCCCAAGGTCAACAAAGTTAGGATTAAATTTTATAGATACCTCCAACGCTATTCAGGTACATATTCGAGCGAGCTAATGATCGAAGACTCCTTAAATTTTAGGAGTTGGGAGTTTACTTCGTTAAATACAATAGGCACGTATTGCCCCTTTCCGTATTTTTCAAGTGAATTTAATACCAGCTCACGAAAGGTGAGCTGGTATTAAATTCGCTAAAAAGATACAAATAAAAAAAATACTAAAAAATAAAAAACGACTTCAAAAACACTGAAAAGTTAAGAATGATATAAGAATAGATACAGACAACATCACATTACTATATTTAAGTCGGTGCCAAATAAAACTTTCTAGGAAATCATCGTTTGGTACCGACTTCAATATAGAAATGTGACGTTGTCTGTACCTATTCCTATATAATTTTTAACTTTTATTATAAATTATTTATAGTACACAAACAAATAATAATAATAATAATAAACACTTTATTGCACACAAAATAAACATATAAAAAAATTTCAAAAATAATGCAGATGTACAACACAGGCGGCCTTATTGCTAATGAGCAATCTCTTCCAGGCAACCTTGGACTAGGGAAATACTGAGAGGAAATTTAAACGGGGATTGGTGCAGTAGTAGTGAAGGACACAATGAAGGACTATTTTAGCTAAGGATTTAAGGATAGGAAGTGATTTCGAACTTGATTCTTAAAGGACACCAGCGTGCGAGCTCTCTTAATACTCTCAGGGAGAGAGTTCCATAGCCGGACGGCATATGCTGGAAAAGAGTATGAAAGGAAATCCGTGCTGTGGGGTGGGATATCAAGAGTTAAATTAAAGTTCGACCGTAAAGTACGACTTGAAGAAGAGGACCGGAAAGAGAACTGAGACTGAAGATATGATGGAAAGGTCGGAAGAAACAAAACATTGTAAAGTAGGGATAAAACATGTAAATCTCTGCGCTGGCGAATTGGCAGCCATTTAAGTTGAGAGCGATAGTAAGAAACATGGTCAAATTTACGAAGATTAAAAATAAACAAACAAATATTTAACAATTACAATGGAAACTACATGTACAAGGGCGGGCTTATTTCTGGAAGAAATCTCTGCCAACCAACCCCAGAAGTGTGAAGAGATGGTAGCACTTTTCAGTGTTTTTGAAGTCGGTTTTTATTTTTTTGTAATTTTTTTATTTGTATCTTTTTTTTTATACTATGCTATGATGCCGGCAAATAAACTTACGGCCCGCCTGATGGTAAGCAGTTACCGTAGTCTATGGACGCCTGCAACACCAGGGGCATCACAAACGCGTTGCCGACCCTTTAAAAACCTATTTACTCCCTTCTTGAAGAACCCCATACTGTATTCCCCGGGGAAAAACCTCGGCTGGGAGCTTGTTCCACAACCGGAGCGTGCGTGGGAGGAAATTTCTCTCAAACCGCACTGTGCGTGACCACTTAGGCTCCAGCGTGTGAGGATGAACACCCTGCCGATGGCGAGCGGTGCGATGATAAAAGGTAGCCGTTGGCATCATGTCGAACAATTCTTCAGAACACAACCCGTTGTACAAGCGGTAGAACACACATAATGAGGCAAAGTCTCTCCTCAGACTTAAAGGCTCAATACCGCTTGTGAGTTTGGGATCGTCAACAATTCGCTCAGCTCGTCTTTGGACCGAATCAAAAGGTCCAAGTTGGTATCGAGGTGCTCCCGCCCACAGATGACAGCAATACTCCATATGAGGCCTGACCTGTGATTTATACAGCAACAGTCTTTGCCTTGAAGAGAAGTACCGCTTGGCTCTGTTAAGCACACCTAGTTTTTTGGACGCCAACTTGACCTTGTCATCTAAGTGACTTCGGAATTGGACGTCGCTGGAGATGTCGACACCGAGGATCCCTAAACTCTTTGAGATGGCCAAGGGTGTGTTCTGTTTTTATATTAATTTAAACTTTTCAGTGTTTTTGAATTCGGTTTCTGTTTTTTATTTGTTTCTTTTTGCAGCTTTAATTACTTTTATAACACAGGTAGTGTAAATAAAAAAATAATGAAATTATCTACTCGTAGCTCCGGAGCTTTTTCACTAAATATTATAATTTTCAAAAGAAAATTTACACTATACAAGGGCACCTATACAAAACATACAAATTGTATAATTTACATAACCCTTAATCCATTAAAACACTTCAAGAGTTATTGTCGTGTCTTGAGAGATTAAACAACAACTGGACATTGCATTCCTTGTATTAACCGTCAAAGTTTTACGACAAACATAACATAATCTTAGCAAATGTACTAAGGAACACGTACATCTAATTAAAAGTGTGACGCGTAATAAACCGGCACATTATTCTCCGACGAATACAATGTTGTAAATTACTTACTGTCGCCGAATAGCGCGCCAGCGAATAGTTCGCGCCTTCCCAATGGTGTCGACACATAGACCTGTATCGACACGAAGCAATGAAAAAGCGACCGTCGTCGTCGTGCAAACACGTTCTTTTCGTCGACACATCTCTAATTCTGATAACAATATTTCAAAACCCATAAAACGTATGTTGCCGCATTACCCATACCCAGTGTAGAGGGTAACAATTTGAAAAAGTTGAAGTTGAAAAAGTTGTGTATGAGAATGAGGAAATTTACAGTCCCCTAAGTTCCATGAAGCCCGTTTTGGCAGGTGTTTATATGTCAAAACTGACGGATTGACTATGAGGGTGACAGCTGTCAAAAATTTCGTCTGATATAAAATTTGATCGCAATTAGGGTCAGGGATCCTAATGACTCGTGGCTTACATACAACTAGGACCTATGGCACTGGCACCCCAAAGGACCTCGTGCACTATTTAGCCCGGGCGCGTCGGTAGTGGTAGTCGCAGTGTGGACCTTATCACACGCGTCCATAAGGGCAGGGAGAACACCGGGGGGTTTAGTGGGTATGCCTGGCACTCTGCCGGGAGAGCCCCACACACGCTCGTCGTCTAGCCAACGGTGAGTACGGTGTGGTCACGCATTCCCCTCGAAAAAAAAGGTCCTAATGCACAAGATGGCCACAGCGACGACTAGTCGCATAACGGCCCGTTGTTTGTGGGCGTTGCTCGAAGCGACCAAGTGCGCGACCATTCATATGGGTCTATGGTTATCGTGGCATGCGGTTACCACGCTTCTGTGTTTCTACTGTTTAATGCCCGAAGCCTGCACCCGCTCTCGCTCATGGCGGATGAAACCCTGACTGACTGACTGACTTCTACTGTGTACTGTGTGTGATTAACTTCTGCTGACTTAGTAATCTGAATCAAATAGGGGCCTGAAAATGCGGCAAAATGGTTCCAGTAAAGGAGCTTCGCGCTCGAATTGGCGTGCCCTGCCCCCAGATAAAAATTGGAATTATCTGTTCTGTCACGCGCAATATATTAAGATTAGAAATTGTATTCAACAAACACATTTTCAAGCATTTGTTGATGTTAAAAAATAATCCATACTAATATTATAAATGGGAAAGTGTGTGTGTGTGTTTGTTTGTCCGTCTTTCACGGCAAAACGGAGCGACGGATTGAAGTGATTTTTTAAGTGGAGATAGTTGAATGGATGGAGAGTGACATAGTCTACTTTTTGTCTCTTTCTAAACCCCCACTTCCCTAAAATGGGGGGTGGAAGTTTGTATGGAGCATTCCGCAATTTTCAGGGTAGAAAGCTAAAAATCGGTATGCGAACTATTTGTGACTAACAAAAAAATCGTGCATTATTTTTTTTTTTGGAATTCTGCCCCCAACCCCTTAAAAGAGGGGGTAAAATTTTATATGGGACTTTTTGCAGTTCTCAAGGTAGGAAGCTAAAAATCGGTACACAGACTCTTTGTTACACCAACGAAAAATACCTGCCTTATTTTTTTTTGAAATCTTCGGTGTTACCCCGAATTTAACGCGAGCGAAGCCGCGGGCAAAAGCTAGTAGGTAATAAATGAATTATATTCCCCTCTTAAAATTACTCTGACTTTGATTCAGTTATCAAAGATACCATTAGACTATTATTTATTAAAACTAAAAACAATATTGTTTGTGGATATATAGTTGAAAGTACGCTACCTACTCTGTCTATCCTTACTATCTATTCTCCTATTGGCGCAAACAATGATAAAACATACAAAATGTCAGGTAATATTACCCTACGACGTGATCGTCGATGTATAATGTCAAATAATGTGTCGATGTTATCGGTCCTTACAAAAACTAGGACCCGAACTTGCATCCTATTGTATGGACTTGAAACTGTCGTAATGAGTCCATTACAGAAGCGTTCTACAGTGGACGAATAAATTGGTGTTTTATTATATTATTCTTTTGCTTACTCACAGTTAGAAATATCACATTTTATGTACAAGCATTGTATTGATAAAATATCACAACCAGGCTTAGCGGAATAAATATCGCATCCTTAAATTACTAAAAAATAAAATACAATCTGATTTTATTATTTAGAAATGTATATTCGATAATTATTAAGTATTTTTTTTTATAATAATAAATTGGCGAGAGATTTTAGTATTCCGTGTTAATTAGATTAAACAGTCCTTGCGATAAACTAAAAGCAAAACAATTTTCAGAATAAATGTTATAAAAGCGGTCAGACGCTCCAATAATAAAAAATATTCAGGAGATCATTGGCATCAAAAACAATAAACATTATTATTACATTAGAAATAATAATATGACCACTATAAAACGACATTATCCATGTCATCATCAAAAGGTTTCTTATGCAGATTTTATGAGCGGCCATTGCTGTAAGTACTACTTGCAACGCTTTGTTCGTGTCAGTCTCGAACAAAAACTATAAGCTCGTTTGGCTGCTGCCAAAGGAGCAGACAGTGCTTTTGTTGCAGCCCGAAGGGTGCTCGTGGCATGAGGCTACCAAATTAACAGTATGATAATTTAAATTAATACTAAGCTTATATTTGTTTAATGAAACAAATTTTAGCGTTTAACTCGTTTATATTTTCGTCTTAAACATTTAATTGATTTGTTTCATTCATTTACGAGTAATACGTAGACGTATCATTGCGCTCATGCAAATAAAATCAGTATTGGCATTTTTAGGGTTCCGTAGCCAAATGGCAAAAAACGGAACCCTTATAGATTCGTCATGTCTGTCTGTCTGTCCGTCCGTATGTCACAGCCACTTTTCTCCGAAACTATAAGAACTACACTGTTGAAACTTGGTGAGTAGATGTATTCTGTGAACCGCATTAAGATTTTTACACAAAAATAGAAAAAAGCAATAAATTTTGGGGATTCCCCTAACCCCCATACATAGAACTGAAACTCAAATTTTTTGAGTTTCAGGTCTGAGGTGTGAGTCAATTTTTGAGGTGATAGGTCTTCAAAAATCATATTGAGGTTTCTAATATCATTTTTTTCTAAACTGAATAGTTTGCGCGAGAGACACGTCCAAAGTGGTAAAATGTGTGTGTGTGTGTGTGTGTGTATGTGTGTGTCCCCGTAACTTCTAAAATAAGAGAATGATAAAACTAAAAAAAATATATGATGTACATTACCATGCAAACTTCCACCGAAAATTGGTTTGAACGAGATTTAGTAAGTAGTTTTTTAATACGTCATAAATCCTACGGAATCCGTCATGGGCGAGTCCGACTCGCGCTTGGCCGGTTTTTTATAACATAACCTCTTAATTAGAATTTTGATTAGGTGTATTTTGATTTCGAAACCATGGACCTACAAAAAATATCAGGCCCGTGTTCGAAACATATAAAATAAAAAATACCAATTTGATAACAGCTTTTCAAAGTTCAAATTCTTATTTTTAAATGGGTTTAGAAAATGTAAGAGCTTGCTAATGTAAAGTTAAAATTTGGCGCCGACTTCAATATAAAAACGAGATGTCTCATATCATTTTTATCAGACGTCGGTGTTTATTTTTTAACCGACTTCAAAAAAGGAGGAGGTTATCAATTCGGTTGTATTTTTTTTTATTGCAGAAAGTTGGCAAACAAGCAAACTGCCCACCTGATGGTAAGTGGTAACAGTCACCTATAACACATGTGGCTCTTGTGAGATTCGCAGCAAAACTGCAACCCCCACAAGGGCCACAGTGTACGTTGCCAACTTGTGACATAACATGTAAAGTCACAGTACCCAGTAATTTCACTGCCATATCTTACCCTTCAAACCGGAACACAGCAATGCAAGCACTACTGCTTTGCGGCAGAAATAGGTAAGACGGAGGTACCTAAGCAGACGACCCTGGTACAGAGTCTCCCTCCAGTAAGTTGAGTTGTTATGTTTGTTACCTCATAACTCCGTCATTTTTAAACCGATTTCCAAAATTCTTTTTTTATTCGATAGAGTATACTGCAAGGGAGGTCCCATGTAAGGATCTGATGATGGGATCCCATGAAAATTGAGGAAAACCCTTAAATTTTAAGGTGTGTCCAACGTGTTTTGTGTGTATGTTACGTCATTACTCCGCCAATTGTGGACCGATTTTCAAAATTCTTTTCGTATTCGATAGAGTATACACCAAAGTCAGGATCTGATGATGGGATCCCATAAAAATCGAGGAAAACTAATTTATTAATTAGGGTTTCTTTCACTAAAAAGATTTAATTCACTAAAAAGTTAAATATTTTTTTTAACAAAAATAAAAACCGACTTCAAAAACACTGAAAAGTTAAAAATAATATAAGAATAGGTACAGACAACATCACACTTCTATATTGAAGTCGGTGACAAATTTTAACACTTTCTAGGAGATCATTGTTTGGCGCCGACTTCAATATAGAAGTGTGATGTTGTCTGTACCTATTCTTATATTAATTTTAACTTTTCAGTATTTTTGAAGTCGGTTTTTATATTTTTTAAATTTTTTTTGTAACTTGTTTCTCTCACGATGTGTATGTGTATTTCTTTTTTACGTAAGAATTGCATTAGAAAATTTAGATTTTTCACTTGCTTGTATTGCCAATACGGTCATCTTCTATATTTTCTTTATTTGTAATTACAAAGGTGAGTATAGGTTTTGCCCTTCCCCGTGATGTAATCTGTCTATATACATAGCTGTCATCAAAACCTATTCGGCAGAGGGATAGAGATAAACAGACAGAACTACTTCCTCGTTCATCATGACAGCAATTTACGTAGACTCAATTTTAGACCTCGTACCACGTAATCACTTGTAAAGTGTTTAGAGGCTATACAAACTAGTAATGTAGTACTCTTACGCCAACAACACAATGAGATCGCGAACAATAGATCTGTGTTTGTCGCGCAATTATGACTTTTATGGGGTCCTAAACGCGATGACTCCATCCCTAGTGTGGCGACTACCAAGAAAGGAATCCAGTGTAGTCCGAGTTGATTGCTCTTAATTATGACGCTGTGATTCCGTTTGAGATATTGAAACAATAACATGCTGCTTGAAATGATTATCTTTTTTTACATATGACAGGAAAGCTGTTGGCCTACATGTTAAGTGATAATAAGGATAAGGTGAAAGTGAGCTTTACCTGGAATCCTCAACAGCTGAGGAACAGGCTACAGGCTAATTCCGCAAATTATTCAATTATATATTTCACAAATTACGCGTTGTCATATTCAATAAATACACTACATAAAATACATAGACTAATAAAAAATTTGAGATATTTCTTTAGTCTACTTGCACTATCGCATAATGTATTCAAGCGTGCTATAAAAAACATATCCTGCGCTGGGCACTTAAAGAAATATCTCCAATTTTTTATTAGTTTATGTATTTTATGTAGTGTATTTATTGAACATGACAATGCGTAGTTTGTGTATCTATACTATAAAAGTACATATTTAGGTTAAAATTTGAATCATCAATCATCATCAACAGCTCATATACGTCCCCACCGAGAGGCTCGCTACCCTAAACTCGCGCGATTAGGCCTTAGTCAACCACGCTGGCCAAGTGCAAGTTGGTCAATTTCACACACAACCTGTAAAGAAATTCTTTTTCCACAGGTGTGTGCATGTTTCCTCCAGAGATTTAAATCTCTGGTTTCCTCACGATGTTTTGCTTCACCGTAAAAGCGTCGAATAAACGTACATATAAATTAAAACTTTGAATAGTTTTCACTAAATAGAAGAAAAAACGTATAATGACGTAGGTAAGATATCAAAGGGTTACCCGTCATTATACCTTCCACAAATTCAAATTCAAAAATCTTTATTCAACATAGGCCTTTACAGACACTTATTGACGTCAAAACAAAGCAAAACAATCTAATTTAATGAAATCATATTAACCTTGTATGTGCATACATCCTGAATATACTCAAGATGTCTGCAAATACAAGTAGGAATGAAAAAAAAATTTACTCTACACCTGTTCGGAAATTGGGAGAGCCTTCTCGAGAAGAACAGGCAAGAAACTCGAAAGGTCAAAATTTTTTATCTCCTCTTTTAAATTGCCATTTAATTTTACAATTTTGGTTTTATTACAGAGTCGTTAATTGGAAGCTGACCTCAAAGCAAAAGTTTGAGCTCAACTTCCATTACAAGAAGAGATGTGTTAATTCACATTATATAAGCTATTTCTGAGAGAAGTGCGTGAACTTAGCTTATAAATTGCTCTCACTGAACGTTTCTTTGAAACAAAACGCAGTACATTGTTAAATATTAGAAATGAGAGTTCAAACCCAAACTTTTTTGTCCGTCATGTAATCAGACATATGTTGTATGGTGTTGAGTTAATACACAGATATATGTTGTATTAACTCAACACCAGCATCGGTTGTTGAGCGACCCCTCCTAAAACCAAATTGTTTACAGTGTAGAAGCTTATTCCTATTAAAATAACTTTGCTTTTGCTCTAACATTATTTTTTCAAAAATTTTGCTAAAGGTAGGTAGCACAGAGATAGTTCTAAAATTACTGGGGTCTGATGTGCTACCACATTTATGTAAAGGAATAATTTTACTCAGCTTCATTAGATCAGGAAATACACCACAGTCAATGCAATCATTAAAAATGTTAGCAAGTATTGGAGCTATTGTTTCAATTACGGATTTAGTAACATCAACGGAATTGCCCCACAGATCCGCAGTTTTCTTCATATTCAAAGCTTTAAATGACTTTATTATATCCATTCCACTAATGTGTACAAATTTGAATTTATCATCACAAGCTTCAACATGATCTTTCATTATAGATTCAGCAATAGCGGGGGAGGCATCCAATGACTTTGTGATTGAGACTGGAATGTCAGTAAAGAACTTTTCAAATTCTGCAGCTACTTCTGTGTCAACTGTTACCTTCTTACCGTCAATATTCAAACAATATTGATTATTAGTAGTTTTCGCTTTTCCAGTTTCATTATTAATAATATTCCATGTCATTTTAATTTTATTATTACTGTTTTTTATTTTTGAACTTAAATAATTAGATTTAGTAAGCCTGCACGCTTTTTTGAATACTTTGGAATAAGTTTTCACATAAACTCATCGCTAGTATTAAATGAACGTTCATTATAAAGTTCAAAAAGTTTGATTCTGCTTTTGTGAATGCCTGGTGTAGCCCATTCACTAAAAGCTAAAGTACCATTAACGGATATAGTCTTTGGACCAATAATATTTTTAAATTCAGAACAAAATGTATGAAATATTTTTTCATATAATTTATTTGGGTTTTCTTCATAACCTATATAATTTAATTTAATACAAATATTATTTTTTAGCCGTTCTACGCGACCAGCAGTTTTTGGCACAACAGTGATATTCTGTTTTTCTATGTGTTTACATTTAAATGGAATGGTAACAATTTGCCCAGAATGGTCAGATTCTAAATTATTAAAAACTCTTTTTGCTAAAGGAACAATATTTGTATAAATATTGTCAATGCATGTGGCAGACAACTGAGTTATTCTGGTTGACTCCAAAAATAAGTTTACAAGGCCAAGTTTATATGACCAAAACAGATTTTTAATCCTAATAGATAAACTAGAATTTTCTAATAAATTAATATTAAAATCACCACAAACAATGGTTTGTTTCGTGGAACTACACACTTTTTCAATACTTCATCCATAGTATCTTCAAAAAGGTCATATAATCCCGAAGGAGGCCTGTATACACTTAATACAATAATCTGGTCCAGCTCCACGCAGGCTATTTCTATTGTTCGCTCAATCAAAAGGCTCACAATATCCTTACGATCCTTCAATTTCAGATTTTTATTTAATATTATTAAAGAACCACCACGAATTGCATTTTCTGGACTGAACAAACTAATGATTACTAAAATTAAATATAAACTGATGGCTTTTAAGCCAATGTTCAGTTACACAAAAAATGTCAACATTACTACAGTTTAAAAATAATTCCACTTCCAGATCCTTGCCTGACATTCCTTGAATGTTCTGGTGCACCAGGTTGATGAGATTTACATTATCTTTGTTATTAAATGGGTTTTGCAATACATTATCACTTACAAAGCTTACTGTATCTTTTCTACTTAATGATAAGCAAGAGGATGTATTTATTGCCTCATTACTTAATTTAAAGAATTGTAAAAATTATTATCAGTACTATCATGGGAGCCGTTTTATTATCACGGGAGTATTGCTTAATAGGAGCAATTTGACTACTGTGAGTGGGCTGCTCAATAAAAGCATTGTCATGTTTTTGGCTAAAGTTGAAAAATAAAATCTTAGCGAAATAGCTAATTGTTTTTTTAAGAACATTGATAGATCTATCATTGTTCAAACTTTTCTCTACCCATCGGTTGCCTGGTAGAGATTGCTTTTTTATTAGGTTCGCCAATATTTTAACAACATTTTAATAACATAAAATAGCGAACATTCCAAAATAATGAATTGAGTGAAATTGCAGGCAACTTGCATTTTCGTTTTCAATATACTTAGCTGCTTTAGCGATCAGTTAAGCGATAAGTCCGCCGTTTGTTTTTTCCATTTAATTTCTTTTTTTTAATGTTTATTTTAATCACAAACAAAAAGTTATTCATTCACACATTATCGACACACAACAATGCAAATAACATTGTTATTATGGCAACAAACTTAGGTAAGACAGTGGTAGCTAGCTAAGCGGGCTCAGAAGCACTACCACCAATCAAACCGAGCAGAAAAAAAAGAACCCCGGACCTACCGAGCAACGCCCTGTGGTCTCAACCACTAGACCACGGAGGTGTTTATCTACTAAAATGGATGTTGTTAACGTTCTAGCGTCTAAACATCTTCACCTGTCTTGATCTGGGGCTTTTTCTGCTAGTGTTAATACATTTATGGCGTTTCAATAACGCTTTAATTGGTGGTACTATGGTGAATAAAATTTTTCGTAGTATCTACCATTGATGGTACTATCTAATGGTACCACGGAAAACAAATTCACTGTTTACCAAATATTATGCGTCCATGTATGTTATGTTTAATCGTGTGGCGAAATGTCTCTTAAATTGATTTATCTGCTAAACGACTTACAAATATATTAATTTCTAACAAATTGCAGAAACATCCATTTAAGCGTTACCTAATCGTATTTAGTGAGTGTTGTGCAAATCATATTAGCTTGGAAGTAGGGTTTTTTATTCTTTTAATTCAGATGCTAGTCATGCTAAGATTATTATGACACTAACAAACCGAAATCAACAAATCACATTAATTCTGGCTCTCTAGTACGAGTATTTAAGGATTTAATAGTATTTTTCCGGAAATTTATTCGAGTGACTAGATCAAATATTCGAAAATTGTGATACACTGCATTTAAAATTAAGGAATAAAACTATGATCAGCTCCACAAATTGTAGAGCATTGTACAGAAAAATCCAGGTAGGTTTATAAAAAATGAAGCTTGAGTTAATCGACCGGGGCTAGCATCTAATTTAATATCTAAAAAGTAAGTAGCTGTAATTATCACACTCAGCAGTGTGCAGTAGAGCATAGAGCGAACAGTATAGTGCTGCTCTACATAGAGAAGGAACAACTTGATCAGAGTTTTCTAGAAATATCAATATCAATGAAGTAACGAAGTGAGTTTCGTATCAAAACTACCTATGTCTTGTGTTGGTAGAGTGTTAGTAGAATCTTTTCTTTTAGCCGACACGATGCAGTAAGTTCACCGCCGTGCCTTCTCAACGCAAGGCAGTTGGATCGTTTACACGCAGAATGCATCTAAATCTTCAACATCAATATTCAACTGGAGCGTTTATTATCATATCTCATTATACGAGTTAGTGCTTGCACAGGCCGGAGAAGGAGACCCCTTCTTAGGTTATGACCTCAGTAGACACTAAATTCCAGAGTGGAACCGCGTCATTACCGACCTTATCCCATTTAAGTAAGACGCACATTTCTACGTTGCTTGTGTGTTGTAAAGTCGAGATTCAGTTTCGAAATGCAATTTGGAAATGAGATCCGGAGGGTAGCTGTTACCCTTAGGGTGGGGGGTGGCGGGCGACTTACCACTATTATTTATAAGGGGTGGGTCAGTACGGATAGCTAGATGTAGTGTGGTGGTTCGAACTGCACCGGTTAGCAAGCCTGTTTTGTTCTATTAATTAGCATACGCTCAGCCTTCGGCTACTTAGAGCTATGTCAGTGGCTAAGTTAGTATGAAAACTTATTGCGTCAAAGTCAACTAAAATTGCATCAATATTCGAAAAACTCAATTCGTCTGTCAATTGAACGTATAATATGCCGGGTGGAAAAAAAGACCGCGGTTGGATGAAAATTACCATTAATATTGTTGATCGCAAATTTTACTGAAAGGAAACATTCCTTTATTTTCAAAAATAAATCAAACTGCATTTAATGATTTTTGAAAAATCACCTGCTTGAGCCGGGAATCGAACTGGTGAAATGTGACAAAAAAAACATTCTGTATTTTATGGCACCAACCGAAAGAGTCATCCATAAGGATCAATTTCTTTTAAACAACAAAGTATCTTAAATTAAAGAAAGACCAATAATTTTTTTTGTAAAGCTTACTCAGTGGGTATCTAACGGAAATAGTTCACTTAACTTATGAATTACTCAAAATGAGACCCATTTTCACGTATGCACAGTCGTATTCTTCGACTGATTTCGCTACGTGTCGCCTTTTATATCGAGATGATTGAATATTTAAAATATTAGTTCAACTTTTCTGTAATGGGCTTAATAATAAAAAAATATTTTTCTTGGTCTTTCTTTAATTTAAGATACTAAGTTGTTTAAAACAAATTGATCTTTATAAATGACTCTTTCGGTTGGTACTATAAAATACAGAATGTTTTTTTTGTCACATTTCACCGGTTCGATTCCCGGCTCAAGAACGTGATTTTTCAAAAATGTTTAAATGCCGTTTTAGTTATTTTTGAAAATAAAGGAATATTTCCTTTCAACAAAATTTGTCATCATCAATATTAAGGGTACTTTTCCTCCAACCACGGTCTTTTTTTTCCACTCTGTATACGTGTTTATACGAAAATTACGTTCTTGGTATGTAATTTTGGTATTAATCCCTCACCTAGGGTATTTGTTTTAGAGTAGCAAATCGTCGTATCATTCACAACTAAGGACTAAAAAAAATAGAAATCTTCCTCTTCAACGAAGGTTTCATTATAAAAAAGTATGTTTTCAAAATCAAAAATCTTTATTCAGCATAGGCCTTTACGGGTAGTTTTTGACGTTAAAAACAATTAAAACGCTCTTATTAGAAGTTTGTTGTTTAACCTAGTGTAAGCATACATCCCAAAATGTTTACAAATACAGGTGGAAGAAAAGAAGTAGAATCAACACCTATTCGGAATTTGAAAGAACCTTCACGAGAAGAACAGACAAGAAACTCGAAAGTTCTATGTGACGACTTTTTTGATGAATGATGCCTTGATAACCATGAATAATAACAAGCGCTTGTTGAATCATGAAATTATCTGTTACAAAAGTTTACTTTTCCACAAAATAAATCAAAACTAAATAAACATCACAGGCAAATTAATCAAAATGGGGTCAAATTAAGAGTTGAATGAAAGAAATATTTTTTTACAAAATTATACGAGTTCACATGGTATAAACATTAATTTCACGGCTACCTAATTACGGAAGTTTATGTCTTATTAAAAACGTTTCCACTGTCGTCCGATACGTTTTATTCTCGTAGCGGTGTGTTTGAGCAGTAGTGTTATATTTTGTTTGCAGCTGTGAATAAAGCTTATTATTATTTTTGGTGTTTAAATAATATGACTTGTTTTTTTTAATTCAATGTTCAGTATTCAAACACAAATCGGATATTAATTGATTAATGTGTTTTGGAGGGCTTATATTTGGGTTAGTACCCGTGGTCCCTCTGGTAGTCCCTTGGAGGGACCACGGAAACTAAAAGTGCCCGTAGTCCCTCTATCAGATATAACCTATGAATTAAAATAATTACAAATGTTTTTTTATTTATTAATAAATACACTCCCGGACACCTAAATCGAGCGACGTTGCACTTTTGGATTATCATCCATAACCTTAAAAAAATGTTTGGTCGAACAGAAAGTTTTCTGCAATTTTGCAGCTGACATATTCAAGTTTAATCTGATGTTCTAATTATGAATATGCCAGCTACAAAATTGTTTGGACAACCAAAAACCTTTTGGTTGTCCAAATATTTTTTAAAAGTTATGAACGATCTAATCGAAAAGTGCAAGGTGGCTCGACTCGATTTAGGTGTCCGGGAATGTATGTACCTACAGTGACTACGGTGATGGATTTAGAATGCATGTGTCACTGCTCTCTTTCTTCCCGTTGATGTCGTAAGAATAGACTAAGCGAGTTCACCATAGAAACACCATAGCGAAGAAATGGAAAACTCGAAACAGGCCAATTCCTCCTCGTCGAAGGAGAGACATGCCCTGCTGTGGGATATGAATTGAAACGATGATGATGATACTAAATGCGCCAAAGAAAACCAGCCACTGAAACTGAGCCTGGCTCCACTGAAAACTGGCGTCATGGATTTTGCAATGGCATATTGCTGAGTGGGCAGCCATTTGGAGATAATATGTTAAATGTTTGCATGTACGTATTCCGTTATTTTTACAATGTCCAAATAAATTCTTTTTCATTTCATTTCATTCATTACAAAAATCCGTTATTTCTAACATTATTGAATAAACGTTAAAAGCGTTTTAATTTTCGGAATATTAAAATTCATTTACAAAATCAACTATATTATTTGACAACTTTTTTAAAACACTGTATTTACCTTTCTGACAACATTGTTCATTATCACAATTTCAATATAGCTGTTATTGCAAATGAAAATTTAAAAAAACATAAGTAAAATAAATATTCCATTGGTCCATGAAAACGCGCAACCGAGAGAAACGAATGTTCACAAGTAAATCTACTTAAAACTCACAGTCGGTGTAATTTACATAAATTACACTTAATCGTGTGCCCGTTTTAATTTAATGGCTGTTAATAGCCCTATTTCTGTATAAAAGTGTTTCTGTTTGAACTTGATTGATATCAGTGATAACTTGAGCTGCAGTCGCTATTGTACTGCCCTAAGTACTCGAGACACGACGAACGTGAACGAAAATTCTTCCAATAAATCAGTAAATAAGTAATGATACTCAAAACAATGGCTTATAATGTCGTGTGAAACTAATTAAAAAGAACAACATATTATATTTCTTCATTATATGCCAGGGCTACACCTGCGTCGTAATGCGTAAACAAACGCAGTAAATTTGATGTTAAACGTATGTGGAAATCTGTTTAAAGCGAATGGCATTTTAAAGATGTTGCAATGTATTACAAATCGTGTTAATTTTTTCATTTAATGGCTAATTTTTAGAAGACAATTTTATAGTCCGACATGTAGGTTTCTAATAAATATTGGACACGTTTTTTGTTATACATTCAAACACTTTCGACAACAAATATGTATATGTATATCAGATCTGTCTTTTTTGACGTCATAAGAAAAATCTGCTTAAATAAAGCGAATTAAAGTTAAGGAGCGGGGACTCGCCACGTCATAATTTATTCAAAAATTTCCCTTGGGAGGACGTCATGCGACATTTTAAATCAATGTCACGCCGCAAGCTGTTGATTAGGTACGTGAAAAATGAAGAAATATGTGTGCTACATTATTTTGTAATCTACTAGACGGACAAAAAAAATTTCTGCTTCCCTTTTGTACCATCAAGAAAATCTTAAAAATTAGCATTGCTAAAACGTTCAATCGCTCAATCGCAAGCAGGTTCAATTTTCGAATATTTAATTGTAGTAGCTTACATAGTACCTGCTACCTGGGAACTGGATATACTAATACTCATCGCACCCCATTTCTGACTTGGATATCGTCCCACATGAATGAAAAACTACGTGAAACATTCACTCAGTTCAGTGTAGAATTTATTGTTAAAAAAAACTACGAATAAAATAAAATGTAAAAATATTTTGAGAGAGTGCTTACGACGGATAGCGAAACTAAAAGTTCAGGACATAAATTTTGAGCTGCATTCAATTTTTTTATATTGATATGTATTGTCAAAGTGTAAAAAGTAACTGAAAATGTCACTAAACAAGATACAAAGATCCTTAGTTTCAACCGAGTAAATTAAAATGTTTTATGTTCGCATTCAGATTCATTCCATTAGAGTTATTTTGTAACTTAGATATATTCCATGATTTCCTTTAATTTTAAGTACAACTAGCTCTGCACGCGACTTCGTTCGCGTGGCTGTCGGAAAATAACATGTTTTTGCGAAACTTTATCCGTTTACGCAGCGCACGCAACGAAAGCTCTGAAAAATAATAATTTTTCTCGTTTTTGCAACATTTTTCATTGATGCTCAGCTCCTTTTGGTCATATCGTGATGTTATAAAGCCTGTAGCCTTCCTAGATAAATGGACTATCCAACACAAAAAAAAACAATTTGAGTCGGTAATTCCTGAGATTAACGCGTTCAACCAACCAACCAAACAAACAAACTCTTTAGCTTTATAATATTAGTATAGTTATAGCAATTTAAATCATGAATAATTCGTTTGAAAACGTCAAACAGTAAAGACCCAGACCAGTTCATGAAATCTAACCCTTTCACAGGGTACCTTTGCTTACTGCATTCCACAATATCGTTGATTATTGCGTAGCTTGAATTATCAACAACAGGTTCACAAATCAAAACATTACTATTGTAATGTTTTCATTTGTGGATCTGACGTAACAAATTACTAATGAAGTTTCGTTACTTCAGCTACAGTGTGAAATTTATTCATTTCTAATGATTCAAAAAGGGCTCTCTTAATTATTGCTGTTTTCAATCGTGAAATTTTTTGAATATTATTCATTTCTATATACCCATTAAAACTGCCCTAAGTATTTTTTGTGCGTTTCACGTATGTCGTTTATGTTACTAAAAATAAGTCTTTTTTATTGATTGAGCTCTTTCTTTAAAATTTTAACCCCGTTTTATATGGAACAGGAAACCTATCTATTTGTATTTTTGTATGTTTGTATTGAATAGGCTCCGAAACTACTACACCGATTTGAAAAATTCTTTCACTAATAGAATGCTACAATATCACTGAGGCTATAGAATATTTTCCTACGGGAAAATATAGAATTCCCAAGGGAAAAACGAAAATAACGTGGGCGAAGCTGCGAGCGGAAAGCTAGTTTTTAATAAATATATGATTTGCAACTTAGCATATTTTCTCCACTTAAAATCTATATGCTCCCCAAAAGTTTTATTGTGGCTAATCCAAACACATAATTTATATTGTGTTGTCTAGAAATTAACTCGAACGGGTGAAAATATCTTCAAATAAGTATCTTCTAATATATAAAATTCTCGTGTCACAGTGTTTGTTACCGAACTTCTCCGAAACGGCTTGGCAGATCTTTATGAAATTTTTTGTGTATGTTCGGTAGGTCTGAGAATAGGTCGAAAACTATTTTTTATCGTGGCGAAACGTAGTTTGCCGGCACAGCTAGTTATATATAAAAATCTTATGTCACAGTGTTTGTTATCGGACTCCTCCGAAACGGCTTGACCGATTTGAATGAAATGTTTTGTGTATACAGGATGGATTTTTGAGATGGGATTTAAAGGGCAGGTACATTAACCGTTATAGTTACAAGAAAACTGTTGAGAGTGGACTGTATGTAGGTACTTGTTGAGTTAAACGCAGGTTTCTTTGTGATAATTTTGGAGCTTTATTTACTTTTTGCAAGACGACTTCCACTGACCGACTATAACTCTACAATTTAACAGTATTCGGCCCTATATTTATACACTATCCCTTGGTTCGCGGGGGGACATCCTGCCCGCGGACCAATCAAAAGGGGCCGAATTTATTTATCATATGGTTCATTCATGGGGAATTGGCGCGCATAGACTTCGCCGACGTCCGCTGCTTAGTTCTGGGTCCCCGGCACTTCGAACTGTCGTCAACAAAAACATTGTTAGGCAACCATCCATAACTTTTAAGATATTTTGATCTGCATTCACAGATTTTGGAAAAAAGTTACATTCAACAAAAAAAATGCTGAGATAGCAAAAAAAATTTTTTTATGCCTATCAATCCTATTTCTTGTAGGGATCAAAAGACTCTATGGGACCATTTAAGGTATGAGTACTAGAAACGACAGAAATCGCCAAAAACATTTCCCATACATTTTGTACGGAAAATCCTCGGATCCTATTTCTTACCGTGATCTCTCTATGAATCCTATTTCTTACTTTAAGGGAAACTGTAATTTAAATAAATACTAAATTAAATCAATTAAACATGTATTCGAACCACTTTCTTCTAGATTCGTCAAAAGGTTTTTAATTACCTTGCTTGTTGGTACATGTCTAGTTGGGTACTTATTCGCGTACCACACTAATGCAGCTCTCACGTTTCTATTATTTACAAAGCATGCTTCAATTAAGACGACAATTAGAAGACATTTTTGATAAATCTAGAATTTTGTCAGCGTAAACACAAGAATGATGTGAAATTATTTGAAATAAATTCGAAATTTGAAAGTAATAATTTCATTTTACTTACATTTTTTCAACCAGTCCTTCCAAAAATAAAAAGTTTGACCATTGTAGTGCAGATAAATTAGATATTTTTGCGTTTGTTTAAAAATACATGTTTAAATGATTTAATTTGTTTTTATTTTAATAACAGTTTTCCTTAAAAGTAAAAAATAGGATTCATAGAGAGATCACCGTAAGAAATAGGAGTCGAGGATTTTCCGTACAAAATGTATGGGAAAAGTTTTTGTCGATTTCTTTCATTTCTAGTACTCATACCTTAAATGGTCCCATAGAGTCTTTTGATCCCTACATGAAATAGGATCGATAGGCAAAAAAAAATTTTTTTGCTATCTCAGCATTTTTTTTGGTGACTGTAACTTTTTTCCACAATCTGTGAATGCAGATCAGAATATCTTAAAAAGTTATGGATGGTTGCCTAACAATGTTTTCTTGTAACTATAACGGTTAATGTACCTGCCCTTTAAATCCCATCTCAAAAATCCATCCTGTATATGGTAGGTCTGAAAATAATCTAAGAAGTCGAAGGCTATTTTTTACGCCCCTAGGTGATAAGGGTGGCCCTTTCCAGATTTTTTTTACAATTTTTTATGGTATAATGATTATTTGGTATCAAAAAATAGTTAAACGCTACATCGTTATTCATAAACATTATTTAACTTTTGAGCAACACTTTAAATAATGATTAAGATATTTAAGCATTCATAAACGCTGCTTAGACTTAAACATTTGTTTAAACAGTTATTTAAGTAGCTGTCAAATTAAACAACCTTCCGCCCATGTTTAACTCGCTAATTAACAAAATGGCGGACAAAATATTTGTTTTTTGAACAGCTGTGTGAATGTTTGCTACATTTTGTGATTTGAGTTCGTGTTTTTATTAGTGTAAAAAAATTGAATATTTTGACTTCGGTGATGATCTAAATAATTTCGAGCAAGTTCTATTTGATATAAATAAATTCCGGCAATCACGTTCGAAAGTTTATAAACCTAGGTTGGGCCCTATGCTGGAATATGATGATTTGGAATTTAGGAAAAAGTATAGGTTTTTTAAACAAAATATGAACAAGATTGTTGTTTTTGCTGACGTCTTTATTGTCAATAATAGATATTTTGCTATTTATTAGTTGTGTAAGCAACGCCTGAAAAAAATCAACGTTATTAATTTGGGATAGGATAATACGGAAAGTACATGAAAACAGCTCATATTATACCTTTTCTGTTTCACTCCAGTTTGAGGAGAAAGAAAGAAAGAAAGAAAATCAATTTTATTTTAACTCCACAAGATAGTACACAATTAACATTACAAATAAAGAGATGACAATTAACATTTACAACACAAACCGTGTAACGCCATGTGAAGTCAAAATTGCGTCAGCTCAGTTTAAGCAGCAAGCGAGGCAAGCTGCACTGGTTTTCTGCTGAACGCAGTAGTGACATAAGGTACCTACCCAATACACACCCAATTTACAAGCGAGCCAACACTATGTACATTCAAGCGTAGATTCGGAACTCAGCTCCTCATGTGAATATGACATTGACAGACTGTACATTCTGTCATACGTAGTTATTAGTCTGTGATTCTGTCACTGTAAAATTCAACCAACGCGTCTTAGCTACTATCTCTATTAGTCGGTGGTCTTAAAACTTAGAACATTATTATTATTATGTACATTTTACAATCTGAAATCATTACTAAAAATACGTGAAATGATCAAAAAACAGAGTTATTATACTAAAAGGATAATTAGTTTAAACAAATACAGTTCAATACACAATCAAAGTAATATAGGTGGCAGAATAACAATAGAAAACGGATATAGCTAGCAAAGGTATACAAAGAAACACAGCAATCAAATACTTACACTACAATATAATTAAAGTTATTATTTCTGGACACAAGAAGCACCTCCGTGCGCACCGAGCGTATCTTTGAAGTAAGTTCACATAAATGCCCTACTAACAATGCATAAAACTAATTTGTAATTACTTTTGTAATTTTAATAAATGTGATTTTAACGATTTTCTAAATAAATAATGTGATTTCAGCGTTCGAATAGGGGGAGGCAAGTTGTTCCAACACTTGGAGGCTGCATACTTAAAGGACCCTCGGAATGCGGTAGTGCGGTGTTTGGGAATTTCAATCAAGTACATAGCTGCTCTGGTGTTATATGGATTTTTACTACTAGACCAACTAATTCTGTTGTACAAGTAATCAGGTGAGCGAGTGTGCACGATGTCAAACAATAAGGTGGCAAAGTGAAGACTTCTACGTGCGTCCATTTTGAGCAGGCCTGAGTTGTTGAGGAAGGGAGTCACGTGCGATCTAGGAGGAATAGTGAAACAAAACCGTGCACAGCCCCCGTAGCACGTCCACCAAAACACGATATGATAAAGCGATTTATCGCGGTTAACCGTCAAAATACAACGAAACCCTATTGTATTTTGACAGTTCACCGCGATAAACCGCTTTATCATATCGCGTTTTGGTGGACGTGCTAGGGGGGCTGGCATTTTGTACACTCTGGATCTTATGTCTAGTACGTGCAAGTAAACAAGGACCAGCAACAGTGTCAGCATAATTTAGCAAAGACAGAACCAAGCTCTCACAAATTCTAACTCTCATACTCTCTGAGAGGAATGGGCGATACCTATAAAGAACCTTCAGCCTATAGAAACAGCTTCTAACAACCACCTGAATGTTTTTTTGAATGAAACCGCAAGTTTTCCTCAAAGATGACCCCAAGATTTCTGGCTTCCGTAACCATCTCTATAGGCTGGTTGAGTATTCTTATCGGTGGCCGATGCTCAAGGATACGGGAGACCTGCAACTCTGAACCAAGAACCATATATTTGGTTTTACTAGGGTTTAAGACCAGACCATTTCTACTGGACCACTCTGACAGGTATTTGAGATCCTCATTTAACTTCTCCGCAGCTATAGATACCTCTTTGGGATGAGAGCTAATGTACAGTTAGACGTCATCAGCATAAAGGTGATATTTACAGTTTTTAATGTTGTCACAGATGTCTGCTGCATACAAGATGAAGAGGATCGGCCCCAGTATTGACCCCTGCGGTACCCCTCTAGTCACGGCCTTGCATCCTGAGCGCACAATCGAACCATCATCCCTCACGACCTCGACCATTTGAGAGCTGCAAGACAAGAAATTGTGGAACCAACGGACTGTGGAAGTATCAAATCCAAAGTAGGCTAGCTTAGAAAGGAGTAGTGGAACATCCAGACAGTCGAAGGCACGCGAGTAGTCGAGGAGTACAAGCAAAGTCCCCATACCCCTATCCTGAGCAGAGAGTATGTCATCCACCACATTATGAAGTGCAGTAGCGGTACTGTGCTTTTTACGGAAACCTGATTGAACCTGAGGGAGCAAAGAATTAGATTCAAGGTATTTAATCATTTGAATGCTAACAGCCTTTTCAACAATTTTGGAGAGACAGGGGAGTATGCTAATGTTATGTTTTTAATGAAAAACATTATAAAATTAAATCACTTTATTGGTTGACATAACAGAGAGAGCGATCACACACTTTTTTATCTTCTTTTCATAGGTTCATGACAAAGGGATCGTAACCCATACAATCATAGTATATACAACATCTCCCTTCTTTACATAGTTAAACATTTTATTATCATTAATCATACAGTAACTTTCTTCTTATAATTATATTTTAATGTTCCTAATATTAGTGTATTTTTAATCACTTATTAACACAATACAAATATATTTTATTCTAATTTTCATGACAAATGTATTTTTAATTAATAACTCAATAACACAATACAAGTATTTTTTATTTACAATAGTCTGTCAAATAGGTTGGCTTTTTAACCTCTCTCCCACATCTAGTAATATAATTCTTATTATCATTAGTCATTTTTACATTATCATTAGTATTTTTATAGTTAATACTATTATCAGACATTGACAATTCGCTTTGAACATTATCCCTAACATTATCCTCAAAACTCTCCTCATTATCCAAATCTATCCTACTCTTACCATAATATTTGCCATTCATAATCAAATTTTTTCTATTTCTCTGTATAACATTTCCTTCCTCTGTTTTAATTATATATGATCTAGGAACCTGTCCACGTCCTACTACAATTCCACTCTTATGAGGACCAGAACAACTATCCTCTTTAATTTTAACAATTTTCTCATTCGGTATCTCCGGTAAGTATTTAGTTCTTTTATTAAAATAATTTGCCTGTTTTCTTTGTTTTATTTTTAATTCCTTTCTATATTTACTATGATTAATATTAATATGTTTTTTCAAACTAGGTAACATATTATTAACTGGTCTGTTAAATAATAATTCAGCTGGTGATTTACCATTTTCAGAAATAGGTGTATTTCTTAATGTTAGTAATCCTAAGTATATATCTTTACTTTCTTCTGTCAGTTGCTTTAACATTCTTTTTACTGTTTGTATATAACGTTCAGCTAAACCATTGCTTTGATGGTGTTTAGGACTACTTATGCTATGTATGAAATACCACTGCTTTGCAAAAGATTTAAATTCATAGCTAGTAAATTGACTACCTGAATCAGAATGTAATACTTGTGGTATTCCATGTCGTGAAAACATTTCTTTTAAAAACGCTATTGTTTTTTGTGCAGATAAATCATGTAATTTTTTGATCTCAACATATTTACTATATGCATCAACTAATAATATATATGGTTCTCCTCTTAAAAAGAAAATATCTGTTGCTAAAATTTACCAAGGTCTATCCGGTATCTCTTTATTAAGATAGGTTCATTACTATTAGTATTTTGATATTTTTTACATGTGTCACAGTTGGATATTAGATCTTCAATTTCCTTTGTCATACTTGGCCAGTAAAGAAATTCTCTAGCAAAAGATTCGCACTTTGATATACCTAAATGTGCATAATGTATTCTAGAAAGCATGTCAGATCTTAAAGATTTTGGTACTAAAATTTGTGTGCCTTTTAAAATTATTCCTTGATATTCACTTAATTCATGTTTAAATGAAAAATATGTTTTCGCTAAAGAATTTACCTCAAATTTATTGTTAGGCCATCCATTTTTTATATATAACAAAATTGACTGTAATTCGGAATCCTTTTTTGTTTCTTGCACTATTAAATTTAACTTTTGATCAGTAATTTTGAATTTTTTGAAAACCATAGCTACGTATGTTTCTATTTCTTCATCATAACTAGTAGAATGTTCTGTTAAATATGATCTACTTAAATGATCAGCTACCACCAATTCTCTACCAGGTTTATATACTACTTGGAAATCATAAGAATGTAAGGCTAATTTAATTATTTGTAATCTAGGTGGGCATTTATTCATTGGTTTCATAAATATTGACACCAGTGGCTTATGATCTGATTCAACAAAAAATTTTTGTGCATATAAATATTGGTAAAATTTTTTACAACCAAAGAGTATGGCAAGACTCTCTTTTTCAATTTGACTATACATTTGTTCAGTGCTTGTTAATGACCTTGACCCATATGCTACAGGTTTTCCTTCTTGTAATAGGGCAGCACCTAAACCATTCTTTGAAGCATCTACACTTAAAATAATGGGTTTGTTTATATCAAAATATGTCAATATTGGTGGCTCGCTCAACATTGTTTTTAATTTATCATAAGTTGATTGATGTAATTTCTTCCATAAAAATGAAACATCTTTTTTTAGTAATTCCCGTAATGGGGCTGTTATATCTGAATAATTAGATATAAACCGAGACACATAATTAGTAATTCCTAAAAATCTCATTAATTCTTTTTTATTATTTGGCTCTTTTAACTTCTTAATTGTTTCAATTCTATCAGGGTCTAACTCTATTCCTTTACCAGACATAATATGACCTAAATATTTTACTTTATTTACTTTAATTTGACACTTTTCGTTATATTGTAGTGATATACCATCAACACCAACTGCATCTGAGTGAAAGCCTTGAATAATTTTTGAAACAGCATCTTCAGTAACCGGTGAAAGGGAAAAGGTAGAGGTACTGTGCCTGCTATGCTCAAAATAGGTCAGCTGAGATATACTTATTGGAGGTGTTTGAGGTACTGTAAGAAATGTGTCATTGATTATATCAGGCTCGAGACAAGCTCGAGAAATCTTGACGGTTTTTTAACACAACATGTCTCTTAAGATTCCTCCATAAAAGTTTCGGGTTATTAATGTTTTTATTTATATGTTGCTCAAAATAACACCTTTGTTCATGATATAAAGCTTGGATTACAACAGATTTCATTTCTTGGTAATGTTTCTTATGAGAATCGCTGCGCGTCTTTTTATATCTAGTATGTGCCTTATCCCTAATTGACATCATTTCCTTGACAGTGTCAGTGATCCATGGATAACTATGCGATTTCACTGTGACTGTTTTAAGAGGTATGTGGAGATTGAATAGTTGAGTTACAAGAGAATTGAACGACACAACCATTGAGTCAAGATCAGGTAAACTCTCTATAGAACTCCAGGAGCGTCTTCTTTTATTATTACTTATTTTCGCCTCCATTTTCGTTAAATTTCGAACACGGTGGGTGATAGACAGTCGACTTGACACTAATTTTTAATTTAACAATGATAAGGAGTTTTAGTATACTGGAAATTTTCTACCATTTCAACCACATAGTTTTCAATGCTTAAAAATTTAACTATAGTATTTAAGTAAGCAACATTTAAGTACCGTTTATGAATACGAATTTTTTAAGCATTGTTTAATGCTTAAGTCGTTGATTAGTTACGTAATGCTGATTAACGTTGATTAAGAATGCTGTAAATGTTCAATTTTCAGTTTTCTGAATAATGCTGTAAATTTTCACCCTTCTACTACCATACCCATTTTTAATAACGATATTAGTATTTTTACTGGCGGAACGTAGTTCGCGGGCATAGCTAGTTATCTACCGGGTGTACACCTCAATAACATTTAAGGGGCATATACTCGTAAGTAAGATACTAAATAGACCTTCGGTGCTTGTCTGAGACCTGGAACCCCAATACTTTCAGAGTTATTTGATTTTAAAATGAAAGCAAAAACTTTCAAGTGACAACCATAATCAGCTCTTAACACAAAAGAAACTAAAACACAAAATGACACGTGACAGACGTGAGCGTAGTATTCCTCCTACGCTTACGTAGGGTTGTCGGCACTTAATAACAAAACATAATTTATTTAGTTTGTATGGGGAAAAAGTAGGTTTGTTAGCCCTTTTTCTACAGAATCTCTACTTCTGATGGATACGTACCCTTAAATGTTATTGGGGTGTTCAGTTACACCCTGTATAAAAAAGATTCAGGGTTAAGATACACTAGTTATTGTCAAAGCATAATTTCGTCCCGACACACTTCTGTGTGCAAATAAAGCAACGTGGTCGCACAAAATCATTAAAGTTTATACACATTTTTAGGGTTCCGTAGCCAAATAGCAAAAAACGGAACCCTTATAGATTCGTCATGTCTGTCTGTCTGTCCGTCCGTATGTCACAGCCACTTTTTTCCGAAACTATAAGAACTATACTGTTGAAACTTGGTAAGTAGATGTATTCTGTGAACCGCATTCAGAATTTCACACAAATAGAAAAGGCAATAAATTTGGGGGTTCCCCATACTTAAAACTGAAACTCAAAAAAAAAATTTTCAACAAACCCATACGTGTAAGGTATCTATGGATAGGTCTTCAAAGGTGATATTTCTAATATCATTTTTTTCTAAACTGAATAGTTTGCGCGAGAGACACTTCCAAATTGGTAAATGTGTCCCCCCTGTAACTTCTAAAATAAGAGAATGATAAAACTAAAAAAAATATATATGATATACATTACCATGCAAACTTCCACCGAAAATTGGTTTGAACGAGATATAGTAAGTAGTTTTTTTAATACGTCATAAATCGTGCGGAACCCTTCATGGGCGAGTCCGACTCGCACTTGGCCGGTTTTTTTAAGTTGTATGTCCCGACTAAGTAACTGATGATTCCTGAACATACATCAATAATTTATATTTATTTGTAGTCGGGTAGATTAAATATTATTGATACTTTTTAATCTCCGTAATTATCAATTAATAAACCATATTAATACGGAATCGAACCAGTGTCTTCTTTACCACTGGGCCACCGGGCCACCAAGCACGTACTGGCCCCGACGAAATTTCAATTGTACCTACTGATATCTTTTTACTTTGTTAAGCCAAAGTAGTTGACACTAGTAGTTAACTGTGCATTTATTTCTACCTCAGCTCTACAGTGGCGACGAGGACAAAGATACAAAGATGCTCTATCTACTCTATTATTATACAGAGGAAAGATTTGTATGTATATATGTAACGAAGAAATTCAAAAACTACTGGACCGATTTCAAAAATACTTTTACATTTAGGATCCTACATTATCCCTGATGAACACAGGCTACGAAATTTTTTTTCCTGCCGGAAAATATAAGATTCCCACGGGTAAACAAAAATGACGCAGGCGAAGCCGCGAGCGGAAAGCTAGTCATACATAAAGTCAATGTGTCATGATCCAGTTTTGTAAACCAATAAAAAACATTGCTCCTTCGCGCTAAAACTATTGGACGGATGTTAACGAAATTCGGTATGTACACACACTGACACCTCAATCTTTACACATTGCCCCTGAGCCCGCCTTTACGTCGTTCGTGAAAGCGTAGGTTTTCGTAGTGGAAATGTTGTGTTGTTTCCTGTACGGCCGGCCAAGAAAGTGGTGTAACGGAGCCCAGACAAAGTGATAATTTAAAAACGATAACAAAGTTCGAAATGTATGGAACTGACATATAACGTGACAAATCGATCAAAGTCATCGACATAGGTTGGTAGTCAAATTGATTCGAAATAAATCGATGAGGTAGCGAATTGTTTTTCGTAACTTTCATTTATACAACTCAAAACAACTGATTTTTTCATAAAAATGAAATGAAAATATTATTTTTAATATTTTATTTTACCATTCCTTTTCCATTTCTCAGGTTGAGTACTTTGATAACCAATATGTTGTTTTTCTTGCAGAAAGAACAATTCGACACAGCGATCGCTAATCCTTACATTGGCTAGGAATTTGTTGTCATCATCTCAGAGACGATGACGAATTTATTCTTCGCGTATAAACAAAATATTGTTATGAAAAATGTTGCATAAACGGAAAAAAACATATAATGGTGAAACGTAGTCCGCGGGTACAGCTAGTCATCAATATTTAGGGTACTTCCTCCCAGTAGCTGTAATTTCCACCCTATATGTAAAGGAGTGATCCTTTACATTTTTCTAAAAGAAGTAAATTACCTAGTATACTCTAGGCACATAATTTTACAGCTGTAAGAAAACCGCCTGCCGCAAAATTTTAAAACTTTAATGTTGACATAGGGGGATGGCGGTCGATAGCTAATACCTTCAGTAGTTCGAAAGGGGGTTAATTAATAATAACGGCGTATGGGTGATTAATGAAACTGTACCCTTCCTAATTTATAGTTGGACTTAAGCACCTCGCTCCCCCCGCCCCGCCGGCCCAAAGCAAACTAAATATCCAATACCTCGATGTTGAGTGGGGACCGAATGATCTTGGTTGTTGTCTATGCACGAAACAACGCAGCCTATTGTGAGCATTAATAATAATAATAATAAATTCTTTATTTGTAAATCAACGTTGTACAGTGATACAGTGATTGGGACCACCCAGTAGACAAAATAATTGTGCCTGTGTTAGGTGGACCCGCTCTTCCATAGCTAGCATTGGATGAATATCTTCCGAAAATTGGTGGTGGTATACTATAATACCTACCTCCTGCTAATACTCACCCAGTATTCTTTATATTTTCTACATTGTAGTTATGTATTTTATTTTTTATCTTGAATGAGATAAATAAATAAAAAAACTACAATGTAGAATGTTACAAACTATTTTATGCTGTCAATAAGTGCAAAAAGGCGAATCATATCCGAATCTAAACGTATTTCAGTAAGAACATATTGCTATACTTTTTTGATATAATACAGATACGATAAAACCGCACGAATTCTATGTAAAGGTTTATGAAAGCAGTCACATGACTTACTGTTAAAACAATTCCATGATTTTTTTTGGAATTGCAAATAAAATTCGTACTTTCCACATTTAAATGCGCTGCAAAAGTTTGTATTTTTATAAAAGGTCTATTGATTGACATTAACTATTTAGGACGCACACATTGCACTTAATAAATTCTATTTGTGAGTAATTATGCATTTAATGAAGCAGATCCTTCGGTTGCCTTTTCGTCAAGTATCACAATTAGTCGAGCCGCTTACATTATTATGAAGACAAGTACGAGCAGTGTATTCGGACTTTGAAAATCTAATTACGTAGCCAGTACCCTTACCTCGATCGCTCCTTCGCGCCGCCCGCCGCCGCCGCCCGCCCACAGTGCGTTTTCCATTCGCTCCGAACGCAAGAGCTGAGATTTTGAAAATATTAATATTTGTTACTTTTACCTATTTTCTTTATTCTAAGAGGATAAAGAGGCTGACGATTCTATGACTTTTCTACTTTCTACTTAATATTATTTTTTAACACAACAAAAACATATGTTAGTCTGAAATATACGTCACGCCCGTTAATAGGTGAACACTTACTGAGATTGCTCTGTTGGAAAAATATTAAAATCATCCAGATTATTGCATCTTCCACCAGTTACATTGTTCTGAAGCTACTACATAACCAAGAGCTTGCAACATCATAACTCGAAGTCACGTGAATTTATATTTGTGGAGATAAATACTAATTTGGTGAGATTTCACTTGTCAGTTATTTTTTCGAAATTTTCGAATACGCACTGTTCACATCACAATATTCACATTTGCATGGATTTAATTCGCTACGAAAACCTATGACGTGTTTATCAAGAAACAGCTGATTGGTGTAGTTTGACAACCAATGATACCAACATAACGTTCAAAATCCATAACCAACATAGAGGGGAAAGGTACTTTGCTTTACTATCGAGGAAAGGCAAACGGCACTAATTGTATGCGGCTTTGGCTTCGGTTGCAATCACACTGCTTGCTTGCTTCTCTGTGCTGTAGCATAATTTATCGTTTCTGCCTCACTCTATAAATAAAATTGACTGTAATTGCAACAAATAATCTCATACTTCCTGCAATGTCTCCTCCGGAAAATAAGATATGTGCTGGATGTCGGAGTACAATTAAAAATAAGGAATTCTTAGAGTGCCCGCATTGCAATAAAAAATATGATTTGGTATGTTCGAGTGTTACACTTAAGCAATTCCAAGACATGAATACACAAAGCAAATCAAACTGGAAGTGCCCGGAATGTCGTACAAAGCAACCAAAAAAGGACAACACAAACACTCCGGTGCACGAACGAGCTACGTCTAATAACCGTTTTGCTGGGGCGAGTACCATGAATGAGTTCCAGGATGCGAACGTAACATTGAGATCATCTTTCCGTAAACGTGCCAAAAACAATTGTGAACTGGAGACAGAGAGTCCAACTGCGCAGTCAAGTAGTGAAGCGTTCAAGACTGACTTGACCGATGAGTCTAGAATATCTGCAATCGTTCGGAGAGAAGTAAGTGCCGCTATCCGTACAGAACTTCCTTCGTTACTAAAATCATTACTCGCGAGTAATTTAAATCCGATTAAAACACAACTAGATGCGCTTAATGAGTCGGTTAAGTTTATAAGTGACCAGTACGATGACTTCAAAAACAATATGCACAAAATAATTAATGAAAATAAGGCGCTACAAACTGAGTGTTCACAGTTACACGAAACTGTAACTAGTCTTTCTAGTAGACTAAACTTAATTGAACAATACATGAGAGAATCTAATCTCGAAATACAAGGAGTTCCGGAATTTAAGTCAGAGAATGTAGTTAATATTGTTAAGCAGATTGCACAAGTAGTTTCTGCAAAGCTAACTGACGAAGATATATTAAAATGTACTCGTGTAGCTACAATGAACAAGACGGGAGAACGACCGCGTGCAATCATCGTTAAGTTCCGAAGTAGTCGGTGCCGTGATGAAGTATTCTCAGCAGTTCATAGATACAACAGGGCCCACCCTAGCGAGAAACTTAATTCATCCCACCTAGGTATCGCTGATCAATTATCCAACATATATGTCTGTGAACATTTATCACCTACCTTTATTATTATCACCACCTAGCTAATAGATCCTTACATGCTGCTGCTCGCATCAAATCTCGCGAACTTGGCTACAAATTTACATGGGTGAGAAATGGGCAAATATTTGTACGAAAGGATGAACATTCCCGTTTCATACATATCAAGAATCACCAGACAGTTTCTTCTCTAGAGTAAGTTGGAATGGAACTGATACCGATTTCTTTCTTCCTTTTTATATTAAGATTCTAAGTCTATTTTACTTTAAAATTCAATTCCTCAAATTCTTTGTCGATATATTATCAAAATGTACGTGGAGTAAAATCTAAACTGTTAAGCATCTATAAATCCATTTTATGTTGTAACTATGATGTTATATGTCTTGGTGAAACATGGCTTGATGAATCCGTTGGCAATGCAGAATTCGTTGACAATCGTTACTTAGTCTATCGAAGGGACCGTCCTAGTAAATTTATGCTTAAATATAACAAAAAATACGGGGGAGGGGTCCTTATTGCAATTAAAAACAGTATTTTTTCTGAACACAGGCCTCACTGGGATACTGTTGTGGAAGATTTATGGGTACGGGTTAGGTTGCACAGTATTTGTATAAACATTTGCACAGTTTATCTGCCATCTTATTTATCGACAGACGACTATTCCGATTTCTTAAATAATTGCGAAAGAGTTACATCATTAAATGCTAACGATAAAAATCTCATCCTTGGTGACTTCAATCTGGGTGATATAGAATGGAACACAACAACGGGTCTACCGCATAAATTTATCGATTTGAAGTCAGCATCATTAAATGAGTTTTTGACGGATACTGATTTGACTCAACTAAACTGTGTAACCAATCAAAATACTAAAATACTGGATCTGGTATTGGCAAGCGTGGGTCTATCATGCTCAGTTGTCAGATGCACCGAAATAAGTCGTATAGACGAGAATCACCCTGCCTTGGAAGTAACGATCTCACATCAACGAAAGCGTTTACTTAAACAAATCGAGACGTCAAGGTACTTATTTCACAAAACTGATTATGAGTCGTGTACGGCCAACTCCTGGAAATTGACTGGGAAAGCCACAAACATCTAACATGTGATGATTTTGTTCTTAAGTTTTATAATATTCTTTGGGAGATAATTGAAGAACATACACCTAAGAGTAAAATAGGAAAATCCAACTACCCAGTATGGTTTAGTAATAACTTAATTCAAATATTCAAAGAAAAAGATCGTTATCACAACAAGTATAAAAAATTTAAAAACCCGAGGGACTTTGATACGTATGATACTTTGCGTGACCGATGTAAAGTAGCGATGGATAATTGTTTTGATTTGTACATACAGCGACTTGAGGAAAATATGGCAACAAATATAAAATCATTTTGGCGGTACACGAAGACTAAAAGAGTAACCAATGACTTTCCTAAGCAAATGCATTATCGCGAGCATACAGCTGATTGTGGTCAGGACATTGTTAATCTTTTTGCAAAATTCTTCTCCTCTGTGTACACTAGTTCCGACTCTTCGACATATTCGCCAGATTTTGAGGCATCAAACGTGACCTTGTCATCTGTTCATATAACAGATAAATCTATCAAGTCTGGCCTTGAGTCGATTGAGATAGGAAAGGGTGCAGGACCTGACGGAATCCCGCCCATCTTTGTTAAGCGTTGTTCTGGTGCATTGATAAGGCCCCTGAGTATCATCTTTAATAGGTCTTTAAGTAGTGGTCATTTCCCTGAGATGTGGAAGTTGGCTAAGATTGTACCCATATATAAGACAGGTGATAAGAGAAGTGTTTCTAATTATAGGCCAATAAGTGTACTTAACTGTTTTGCTAAAATATTCGAATGTCTGGTTTACAAATATATCTACTCTCATATTAAAGCTATTATCAGTCCCCACCAGCACGGGTTTGTAAATTCTCGATCGACGACTATCAACCTTCTAGGTTACATGGACTATCTTTGTTCTGCATTTGATGGAACAGGTCATGTGGACTCAATCTACACCGACTTCGCAAAGGCTTTTGATCGCGTAGATCACACAATTCTTTGTATCAAAGCTGAGCAGTTGGGTATACATGGTTCGCTTTTGCGTTGGCTACGGTCTTATTTGAGTAAGCGTACGCAGATTGTTAGGCGCATAACACATTGCACCGGACACCGCTGCGGTGTACGGAGGGACGAAAACCGCATGCGGCTGCGGCGGCACGGAACCGTGCCACCGTACGGTTTGCTCCGTATCACCGTCCGGAGCTGCGGTGCACGACGACGCCCCGCATCATCGCATTATCTATGTTGAGATCTATTACGAGTATGCACGTCCTTTCTACGCAAAAATCCGTACGATACTGCGGCACAGTGTGACATACCCCGCGGACCGCACCGCATCACCGTCCGGGAGTGCGGTGCCGTCGCGCGCGCCGCACAACCGCACGGTGATGCGGTGCGAGTGTGTTATACTCTGCGGTTTTTGTATACAAATTAAGATTCTCCAGTCAAAATTAAAAACCGCAGCACCGCACACCGGAGCGGTGTCCGGTGCAATGTGTTATGCGCCTTACTGTTGGCGGCTATGATTCACTTCTATTACATTGCTGAATCTGGCGTTCCGCAGGGATCGAACCTGGGACCTCTGATGTTCCTGATATTTATTAACGACCTATTAAATAAACTCAAATGCGAGTGTCTTGCTTTTGCTGACGATATCAAAATCTATCGCAAAATACAATCTGTCAACGACTGCGTTGCCTTACAGAATGATATTAATTCTTTAACCCAATGGTGTGAAAAAAATAACATGTCACTTAATGTAAATAAATGCCAGTTCATCACTTTTACTAAGAAAAGAAAATGCAATACTTGGTCTTACTCGATAAATGGAGTTCCATTGGTGCGAGTAGATGCAATTCGTGACCTGGGAGTATGGTTTGATTTGAAGCTGTCTTTTAGAGTACACTACGATTCAATGATCCTAAAGGCAAGGCGATTGATGGGTTTCATAAATAGAATATCAAAACCTTTCAAACAATTTATTTTTAATTTATAATATTTAGTAAAAACTTGTTATTTTGACATTACAAACAGACACTTCAATTTTATTTATTTGTATAGATATAGATGTATAGATAGTAGTTAGGTGTCTCTTGTACTAGTATTTTTGTTAAATTATATTGACTAAAAATAGAGCAATAAATAATCTAATAGATCCTGGGATGATCGGTATGGAAAGAGTAAAGTTATATTATATCTTAATTTCCTCGTCGCAATCAAAGTACAGTCGTGCACGCCACTTACAGTCGTTGCGCGTAGGTAATAAGAATGGTTGTCGCATGTTGGTGATGGTGATGTAGACAGTAGATATCTAAATGCTGCCCAATTAAATCAAAAAGTTATTATCTTACTTATTTAAGACGTACTGGCCGGATTTTAAATTAAACAAGTATTAGTGTGATATATGTTACTTCTTCCTTTTGGCAAGTTAATGTTCGAATTTCGGCGTTCTGCAGCTGTGGTCGTTATACTGTTTAGTCCTTATTTTTTATATTATTATTTTTTAATGGACAATAATGATACATTTGATTGATGTACCTCGATTATTCAGTTTTGGTGCAGATTGTGTTTGTATTGGAACAATACAGAGCTGATCTTCAACAAACTAATTGCAGTTATTTAGTAATAGTAATTGATTCGGAATGTAGATGGCAATAATATAAAACAATACCTTATCTTTTTTTATAATACCAATGAAGGCTCATACTTCTTGATAGCTCTTAGTGCCATCGTCTTCTTAACTTCATCGTTGTGTCGAACACAGTGGACCGCGCCAAGTTTGTCCAAGCGCACGAATTATACATGGTGTATTAATACGGTGTTCAACTCTAGTATTGCTAGTGAAGTTTTAATTCGATAACCCGCCGGCTGCCGGCCCCGACTACCCGCAATAATGTATTTATGGGCGATACCGCGGACCTAATGAGAGCTCATACAGACCTCTTTATAGTGCCTCGGTAATTTTATGTAATAAGCCGATATTTCCGTAGGAAGTGAGGAGAGCAAGGGAATTATAAAATTAATAATTTTCTATTGGGGTTTATTGCCTAAGCTGAGATTAGTGACATGGGCAAGTAACTGTGTAAGATTCTATAGATAAAGCACATTTGGTACACATTAAAGTGTTGAATTTTTATGATGTTATGAAATTGATACATCAACGATTTAGGGTTATGACGCTAATTTATAGTTACTGGCTGGGATTCGCCCTATAGTTGATAACGATCCTTGGAGGGTCAATTATGAAATCTTTCTATCTAAAGTTATATCGTTGGCATAGCTAAATGTATTGTCGTTTTCAGCGTTAGCGCTATACCAAGTACGAATTAAGAAGATACATTGTCCTCCGGGGATCTAGACTTTACTTATGAGCTAACCGAGTTATTCGGTATTCTATTATTATTGGGCCTTATTTGATTTTAGTTGCCAAATACTTATAACTATAAGATTGGCTTGAAATAAATGGTAATTAAGTACACATATCGCAATAATAAAAAAGGAAATAAGAAGGGACTACTAGGAAATTTTACTTCATTAACTGTACAACCACCACTTCCATTTCAACCCATATAGGTCCCACAGCTGGACACAAGTTTCACCTTAGATGAGGAGCATTGTCCTGAACAGCAACCCAGAAGGGTAGTGTAGAGGTTTGTTTCCAGGTTCCCATCTCTTGTCAGAGTATAATTCTAATAAACTCGCTTGCTCGGCTCTTAAGACACCCCTTCTTCTTTCTTCCTAAACTAATAACATAACAGCTCATATACGTCCCCAGCGAGGGGCTCGAGCCTACCCTAAGTTAGGGTGTTTTAGGCCTTAGACACCCACGCTGGCCCAGTAGGTATTGGTCGACTTTACTTCACATACACCTATAAATGTCTTAGCAGATGTATGCACGTTGCCTGCGATGTTTTCCTTCACCGTAGGAGCGTGAGATAATTGAACATTATTATGAAATTCGAAAAACGAAAAACACACTGATACCTGGCGGTCTCGAACCGTATTAACCGAGTAACCGAAAACTTATATATAACTAAATTAACTTACGGTTGGTTAATTTGGTTGGAAGTTGGACAGAATGTGTAGACAGCAAGCGTATGTGGGACTTGTGCAATATATGTATATGAATATACCCACTAAACCTCTTCTGTTTCCTGCAAGCCCAGGGGAAGTCACTATTGTGCCATAATGTGCGCGGGCTCCGGTAATGTAACCTGACCCCCTAGACAAATGCCACACGCTTACTTTTCCGCAGTCGTTCCTCAGAAAAAATGTATGAAGATGACATTAGCTGCGGAAAAAATAGCGTGAGGTTGTCGTAAGCTAATGTCATTTCCATACATTTTTTCTGAGGAACGACTGCGGAAAAGTTAGCGTGTGGCATTTGTCTAGAGCCTCTGTTACGGCTAAAAGCTGAAGTACGAAACCATGTAGTTTTAGCCGGCTAAAGAATTAGGTGCAGCCAGCAGGTAAGGTTAGGAGTTTTAGCCGGTTAAAACTAGGTCTAACCGTACGTTGGCTAGTAGTAGTTTCAATTGAAAGCGATGTTATTGCTAATATATTAGATATATATTGGTCACTCTATTAAACACGATATCCGGTCGTTTTAATTATATTTAATCACCAGAGAAAATTCATTTCTTTAATTAGAAAATATTACGTAAAAATCTTTAAGGTTGTAATTTTCTGATATTTTTTTAACTTTATAAAATCAGGTCCATTTTCAAACTTACACAATTTCCTGGTATTTCTCGATGAATCACTTTCTTATTAAATAAGTAAAGTAAACAATTTTTTAACTTTTGCATTTTCGTATTGCATAATTATTATTGCGCCAATTTCTTAGTAAATATTCCACATAAACATCAATTTGGAAGACATTTTCTTTCCTGCCTGGGTATTACCCTCACATCCATAGTAAATCTCCACCGGTCTTAAGTCCCGGTCCGTAGCTGACCAGGGGTGGTCCGAAGATTTAGGTTTCCCAGTTCCTGGGGACAAGACGGTCGGCAATGCCCTGCACTTTTTTAACACCACTAAGTTGGCAAACAAGCATACCTTCCTACTGATGGGGCTGATGGTAAGTGGTAACAGTTACCTATTTATAATATATCTGGTTCCCGTGAGATTCGCAACAAATTTGTTACCCCCACAAGAACCAGAGAGTACGTTGCCAACTTGTGACATAAGATTTAAAGTCACAGTACCCATTAATTTCATTGCCATATCCCTTCAAACTGGAACACAGCAATGCAAGCACTGTTGCTTTGCGGCAGAAATGGGTAAGACGGAGGTACCCAAGCAGGTGACCCTAGTACAGAGTCTCTCTCTGGTAAATACTGCACATCGCGGGGAATTACCTACCGACGACTAGCCAACTGGTCGTGGATAGGTCACCAAAAAGCCTCAAGGATAATTTGGGCTAGATAACTGCTTAGTGACTGAGCTGGTCATGATGTCACATGTTGAAGACGCAAGTTTGAATCCTGCTTGAGTCCGAGTTTTTCCTGTAGGTTTTGATTTATTTTTTTTAATTTATTTAGCAATTTTAAAGAAAACGCAATATTACAATATAAAACTCGAATGTTTGATTTATCCTCAACCAATTTTCACGAGATCTGTAAAGATTTCTAAATTGAACGTTGATACTTAGCCATTAGCAGTGAGTAAAGTCTACTATGGCTTAACAAAGTACACAAGAGATCAATACAGTTGAAATTTCGTCTGGGCTAGAGAGTTCAGTGGCCAAGTGGTCAAGGCGTCAGCACGGTATGTTGAAGACGGGGGTTCGATTCCCGCCCGAGGTGATTTTTTCTTGTATTGATTTATTTTTCAATTTATTTAAATTTTCAATGAAATAGCAGTCACAAATTATAAAAAAAGCCTCAAAGGTATGTATCAAAATATTCGCGTTAATTCCTGTGTGTCCTGTTAAAAACCAAAACAGTCACTTTATTTCTTTTTTATTTAAATATTTCAGTTATCCCCTCATACCCCCTCACTCAGACTCAAATGGACTCACTCACTCAGACTACGGATCGGTCGATAGCTCGATACAAGGCCGCTGGCTGGCTGTTAGTAAGCTCTTAGCACTAAAAGTAAATGAGATGGCTATAATCAGTTGGGACTTGACCCAAACTTAGTGAGTGATTTCTCAACACCCGCACACCATGTCTGTCTTGGTATACCTACGTGGACGTCTACTATGTTTTAAATAAAATAAATTAACAACAATTTTTTACATTTATTTTACAGTTTATTATACATAACATAAACACAGAAGTGGGTGAATAAAACAAACAACGGCACAAAATGTGTAGCTAATAATTTCTTACGAGACCTCTTACAGCCCTCTTATGATAGGAAATGCCACATAAAAATACAGACTCGATGTGTCCGTTATAAGTTAAATTAAGTGTTTTCTTATAAGTTCCAATGCTTCAAAAGGGGTCCAAGTCAAAGGTTGAAAATCAAAATCTAATAATTCCGTCAGTTAGGTAATAAAAAATATGAGACACGGTGTTTTGCTTTGGTTGTATAAAAATATAGGTACTTTTCCAATACTTTTTAATAACCTACATCATCATCATCATTTTTCAGCCAAAAGACGCCCACTGTTGGGCATAGGCCGCCCCCAGAGTTTTGCAAGCCGCCGGTCCTGCGCCCCCCACATCCAGCGACTTCCCGCGACCTTCACCAGATCGTCGGTCCACCTTGTGGGGGGCCTACCAACACTGCGTCTCCCGGTACGCGGCCGCCACTGGAAGACCTTTCCGCCCCAACGGCCGTTCGCCTTGTGAGCAATGTGTCCTGCCCACTGCCACTGGGCTATGTCGGTGACTCTAGTTTTACAGATCTCATACTTCTGTTGGTCGTGTAGAAAAACCCCGAGCATAGCCCCCTCTATTGCCCTTTGAGTGACCTTGAACCTTCTGAGAATGAGACTATTGTATAAGCAGTCACGTCTTAGTTCCGTACGACATCGCTGGCAACACTCACGAATTGAAGAGTTTCGTCTTGAGACACCGCGGTAGATAATACAATCACATAGTTATAGGAAAGAATAATTACTATGTCGCACATTGAAAAAAGGTTTCTTCCCTGTTGTAAGGTGACAAGTGTTTGCATTCTGTAGTGTGGCTCCATGATCAAAGTAATAAACTTGGGGTGGGGTGGCTTGTAAGTGACGTCACGTTACAGCTGCCGATGTAGGTTAAGGTAACTGTGCGGCTACTCTCTAAACTTGTATTTTCGCTGGAAGATGGCTTTTCGATCGATTCCAAACTTTAAGCTCTTGGTGCTAGTGCAATTCTGGACAGTTTTCAATGATAATAACCATCATATATTATCGCAGCGTAATCAGGTGCATTTACATATTTGGTCACCCATCTGAGTCATAACCACTAGCTTGTCGCCTCACTTTAGCAATCGTAACTATGTGCGTCAGATCATTATCATAGTGACACAATCAGGAAATTTATATATTAGCTAGCATATCAACTATCAAACAGAATAGTAAATGCCTCTTCGGGAATTGTCCTCGTGACCCTCAGATTTAGCATTAGGTTAATATAACTCACAAAAATGACTACTGCAACGGTTATGATATGAAGAATAAATGAAATATTTTTCTTCTTGATCTGGGGATGCTCAGTTGCGGCCATACTTAGTGCTTTTCTCAAACATGAGGCTAGATCAAATCAATAATATAACATCATAAATGTTTTGCCGCTTCATGAATTTCTGGCGGTGTTAAAATATCTTCATCACTCGATGAACTCAGTTTATGCAATTAAATATACTCGTAATAAATAATTACTCTGTGACACGTGCCTCACAATCGCCCGGCAGTGAACCGCGGCAGTAATGTTATGCCAGTTCGAAATTTAAATAAAATTTAAGTGACTTATCTCCTTAGTAATCAATCATATCTTGGCTCTAGGAGAGTTCGTTCTATTTTCAAATTACATTGCCAGGCGCTCGAGCACGCCAGAGAAGAAATTGCTGGCCGCTCGCTATCTGGCCCAGTACTGTAAGTACAATTTACTCAAAAATACATGTAATGTGGTCATTATTTTGACAACCTTGTTTGAGCAAAGTCGACCTTGCCGTTTTGTTTCAAGGAGCGGCTGGCAAAATTTTTATTTAAATTACTTGCTGGTTTTATTTAGATTAGGTACTTGCATTTTTGAGTAAAGCACTATACAAGCCTTGGCCCACAATGACTGCTTCGCTGGTCACGCTATGATTGCCTCGAGCCAGCCTAGCTACGCTCTAGGCCTTCCAGCTTGGCCATCATTGCAGCCCTTGCTGTCCTCACTGTAAAGGCCTCGACCTACGGTCTCAGCCTTTATCTCAGCTCGTCCATCAAGTGCTGCACGCTGACCGCGCTGTGTCGGCCTGGAGCAGCGCTACGCTGCGCTGTCGGCCATCATCAGCGCGACCAGCAAAGTAGTCATTATAGACCGCGGCAGTAATGTACTATTATCATTAATGAAGGGGACTTATATAGGCAAAGTACCTAATAATTCAAAAACGATAACGAAATTAGATAAGCATAAAAATATGGGAATGATTCCACATCACGAATAAGCATATTCTATCGTACGTTTTGTCTATCAATATAACCCTCACCTGCACCAACTTGAATATAATCACTACACCATTTCAATATCTCGATCGCTATTTCTTGTCTATTCCATTAAAATCAAAAGAGTCTGCGGGGCCGAAGGAAGCCCCGTCACCCCATCCGCCCGCCACCCCGCCAGAACGTCTTATACCAACTTCCTATAATTAATTACACTCATTATCATTATTGTTCGGAAGGCAGTTTTGCTTCGATAATGAATTGTTAGCCTCGATCATTAATTAGTTTATTATAATAAGAAGCGGAACTCCTTTCATAGATTAATCAAGTTTTATCTGATGCTCTCTGCGTTTGTTTCTCGCAATACTCCGAGTTTTCGGCTCTCTGGGTGTTTCTGAGACAATGGACTGGACGAGCCTGGCGTCGTGATGATAACTCTGGAATTTTCGACGTGATTTGATTTTAAAGGCATTATAAAAAGGAAGGCTTAACATAAAGTAGGAATGAGTAAAGAAGAAGAAGATATAACGGAAGTTTGCGTGCGGTGAAGGGTTTAGAAATACACGTATTACCTGTCTCTTTTTCCTGTGGATATCGTGAGAGCCGACTAGAGGATTAACGCAGTTGCAACTCGCGAAAAGTTGGAAAGCTTGAAGTCAAATCCTATAGCATGGGTTTTTTTTTGAATTGTCCCAATATTTATTTTATAAATTGTTGTAAAAGTTATATAAATCATTGATAAAACGCATAAATAATCTTGTTTTTGTTTAGAAATTTGTAATTCGTGGAAAATAGTAAGTGCACAGTGTGTATTTTTGGAAGAATACAGTTGTGTAAAAGTGACGTTTGTCGGCAATTTTGTAAGTCATTATCATCGGATTTAAGGTACTTTTGCTTAATTTATTACACATATTTGCTTTTGTTGAGGTGCGAAAATTGCACCTACATAAAAATTATCGTTATTTATTTACCAAAATTTGATTTCTTAAAGTATCTTTTTTCAAACTAACCTCCACTTTAATTGTTCACAGAACTCAATTTAATCTTGATTTACTTTTGTTTTTTTTTGTTTTACTTTACATTTTATTACATTAAATAATTAATCATGATGACACGCCGGGCTTTGTCTCGTCAGGAGGAGTCCAAACTTCAACTGACTTTATTAGAACTGAAGGCATCAAAAGAGATGTGTGAACGGTTGAACAGAGAGAGGGATGATAATGAAAGGGAACTTTCGGAAATGTGGAATACAAATAAAAAATTAAAAGATGAAATGTCACAGATGCATCAACAATATATTGCTGCAATTGATGACCGAGACAGGCTTCAGCTCGTTGTGAATGGTTTTGATCAGTGTAGGAGTGAGTATGATCATGCTTTAAAACAAATCTTTAGTCTTGAAAAGGAATTGCATGATGCTAAGAATACCATATCGTCATTAGAGTCAGTGCAGCAAAACATCACTTCCTCCCTGAATCAGAGTTTGTTCGATGAGCTGGTAGCTTGTGCACCAACTTTGGTTTCTGTGGCCCCCAGTAGCAAACCAACAATTACTATAGATCTTACTAAAGATGATAGCTCAAACAGTATAAAGACTATGATTGCTGCTGGGAGTAGCAGAAATAAAATTATAAAATATATTAAAATTAACAAATATATTAAAAAAACACAGAAATTTGTTAAGCGGCATAGGTTATGTATTAAAAATGCTAGCTTATATAAGGAAAAAAGATTAAATTTAATTAACAAATTGGATATGTATTCATCAAAATTAAATACTGTTGAATCTAAATATAAGTCTGACACAGATATTTTGGAAAATCAAATTGAAAAATTAAAAAATTCATTGTGCTTTATGACTAAACAATATGAAATGTCACAAAAACAAATAAAGGAACGAAATGCTGGCCATTGATGATCTGCTGGAGCTGTGTAACTCGAATAATGAAAAATTTAACTCATTAACAAAAAACCACATATGTGATTGTGGACAGTTACTGCCAGGTTCAATGGTCACAAGTGACTCCATCACCATAAAGAATGATTTATGTATTTCCGATGGTTCCTACTCACCGACTAAATCAACTAATTTTAAGCATGACTGTACAAGAAATATTATTATGTACAGTGATGACATTGGCAAAGAAATGGGCCAACTCCTGACAAAAATGGGACATTCAATAACCAATTATTGTATGCCTGGTGCTTCTTATAAGGAGATTTTAAATAGATCATTAGAATGTCAGTACAACCAGCATACTACTTTGGTATTTTTTATTGGAAATAGAGGTAATATGAACAAAACAACCCTTGCGCAATATCTTGATAAATTGAATAACTTATTGAATGTACAAAAAATTATTATGTTCACATTACCTTATTACAGCAGTCTGCCACAGGAGGAAAATAACTTAAGATACAAATTGAAAATTACATTAAGTACCCTATGTAACAATAATAAATTTCATTGTATTGACATAAATAATTATGTAAAGACATTGCATTTGACAAAAGATAATAGATATTATCTATCAAATTATTATAAGAGACGAATAGCAAAATCGCTATCATATTATTTTTATATATCAGCCAAGAACTTGGCTACTCAAATTGCTCCTATTGAGCAAAACTGTAGTTATAGAATGACTGTCAGTAATAGTACTGATGTATTAGTTCATAAGTCTTTAAATTAAGCATTAAGACAACAGAGACATCCTCTTGCATATCATTAAATAGTAAAGAAACTGAAAATTCTGTTCTTAACAATGTATTGGAAAGCCCACTTGGATATACTAAAAATGTAAATTTCATCAATCTGGTGCACCAGAACATACAAGGTATTATGGGCAAAGATCTGGAAGTTGAATTATTCATGAACTGTAGGAAAGTAGACATTTTTTGTGTAACTGAACATTGGCTTAAAAGCCACCAGTTCATGTTTAATTTCGGCAATCACCAGATTGGTAGTTCGTTCAGCCGAGAAAATGCGATTCGTGGTGGCTCTTTAATAATATTGAATAAAAAGCTTAAATTTAAAGATCGTAAAGACATTGTGAGCCTCTCCGTTGAGCGAGCAATAGAGATAGCCTGCGTGGAGCTGGAGCAGATTGTTGTATTAAGCGTATACAGGCCTCCTTCAGGATTGTATGATCTTTTTGAAAATACAATGGACGAAGTGTTGAAAAAGGTTCATAAGCCAGGAAAACAAATAATAGTATGTGGTGATTTCAATATTAATTTATTAGAAAGTTCTAATTTATGTACAAGAATTAAAAATTTGTTTCAATCATATAACCTTGAAAATTTATTTTTAGAGCCAACAAGGACTACTCAGCTGTCTGCCACATGTATTGATAATATCTATACCAATATTGTGCCTTTAGAAAAAAATATTTTTAATAATTTAGAATCTGACCACTCTGGGCAATTTGTTACTATACCTTTTAAATTTAAGCATGTGGAGAAAAAGAATATCACTGTTGTACCAAAGACTGCTGGTCGATTGGAACGTTTAAATAATAATCTGGGTATTAAATTAAATTATTTAGACTATGAAGAGAACCCAAATATATTGTATGAAAAGTTTTTTAACATATTTTGTTCAGAATTTAAAAATATATTTGTTCCAAAAACCATTTCAGTTAATGGTACTTTAGCTTTTAGTGAATGGGCTACACCAGGTATTCACAAAAGTAGAATAAAACTTTATGACCTTTATTATGAACGGACATTTAACACTAGTGATGAGTTTAAATTGTATGTAAAAGCTTATTCCAAATTATTTAAAAAAGTTTGTAAGCTTGCTAAATCTAATTATTTAAGTTCAAAAATTCAAAATAGTAGTAATAAAATTAAAACAACATGGAATATTATAAATAATGAAACTGGAAGGGTTAAAAATAATAACGGTGATTTTTGCTTAAATATTGAAAATAACAAAATTACAGTAGACACTGAAGTAGCTACAGAATTTGAAAAGTTCTTTACTGACATTCCAGTTTCAATCACAAAATCGTTGGATTCATCCCATACCGTTGCTGAATCTATTTTAAAAGATCATGTAAAAACTTGTAGTGATACATTTAAATTTGATCATATTAGTGCAAACGACTTAATAAAGTCATTTAAAACTCTGAATAAAAAGAAAACCGTGGATCTGTGGGGCAACTCTGTTGATATCTCCAAATCTGTAATTAAGACAATAGCTCCAATACTGGCTAGTATTTTTAATGATTGCATTGACTGTGGTGTATTTCCTGATTTAATGAAACTGAGTAAAATTATTCCATTACATAAATCTGGTAGCACATCAGACCCCAGTAATTTTAGACCTATTTCTGTGCTACCTACTTTTAGTAAAATTTTTGAAAAAATAATGTTGGAGCAAATGCAAAGCTATTTTAACAGGAATAATCTTCTACACTGTAAACAATTTGGTTTCAGGAAGGGTCGCTCAACAACCGATGCTGGTGTTGAGTTAGTACAACATATATATGAGGCCTGGGAGGACTCACATGATGCGCTGGGCGTTTTTTGTGACTTGTCCAAGGCGTTTGATTGCGTCCATCATGAAACTTTGATCAGGAAATTACACTACTATGGATTTCACGATACTGTTCTGGATCTACTCATCTCCTATCTGACTGAGAGGATTCAGAAAGTAGATGTCAATGGGAAGAGATCTCAGGGCTCCTCGGTTAAAATGGGAGTTCCGCAGGGTTCGATTCTTGGTCCTTTTCTATTTTTAATATATATTAACGACTTGCCTAATTATGTTCAAGACAGGCATGAGATAGTATTATTTGCAGACGATACTTCACTTTTATTTAAAATTAAAAGAGGATTGCAAATTAATGACGATGTAAATAATTCTATCTCAAGAATAGTTCACTGGTTTAATATGAATAATTTGTCCCTCAATGAAGGGAAAACTAAATGTATAAAATTTTTCTTACCTAATGTTAGAGAGGTTCAGACCACTGTAAACATAAAGGATAAAAATGTGGGCCTTGTGGACACCGTTGTATTTCTTGGTATTACTTTAGATTCTAAGCTTCAGTGGGGCCCACATATTGATAAATTGTCGAAGAGACTTAGTTCTGCAGCCTACGCTGTATGGAAAATACGTCAGCTGACCGATGTTGATACAGCAAGACTTGTATACTTTGCTTATTTTCATAGTGTAATGTCGTATGGCTTGTTGCTGTGGGGAAATGCTGCCGACATTCAGACTATTTTTGTGCTGCAGAAGAGGGCTATTCGAGCAATTTATAATCTTAAAATGAGAGACTCTTTGAGAGAAAAATTTAAAGAAATTGGTATTATGACTGTTGCGTCGCAATATATTTACGAGAATATATTATATGTCCATAAAAATATACATTTGTTTTGTAAAAACAGTGATATTCATTCAGTAAATACTAGACAAAAGAATATGTTAGCATTACCTAATACTAGACTTAAAAAAATAAATAACTCTTTTAGATGCTTTTGTGTACGTTTCTACAACAAACTCCCAACCAATATTAAAGAACTTAGCTTAAATAAATTTAAGACTGCAGTCAGGAAAGTACTTATGAAAAAAGCATATTATAAAGTGTCTGACTATCTGACAGATAAAACTGCTTGGGATTGACAAAAAATGTATCAATTTGACGTTCATTAAGTACACTTTGTGATTGTTGGATGTATGTATTTGAGTAACTGTTCCAATCACTCCGACAGGCATTTCTATATATATTTTAATAAACCAAAGTTATGTTTGTGAAATAATATATTATTGTAATGTTGGCAATTTAAAAGAGGAGACAAAAAAAATAGACCTTCCGAGTTTCTTGCCTGTTCTTCTCGAGAAGGCTCTCCCAATTTCCGAACAGGTGTAGAGTCAACTTTTTTTTTTTTTTTCATTTTACTTGTATTTGCATATATCTTAATTATGGTTGAGAATTGAGATGTATGTACATACAAGGTTTAAATAATACATAGCTTATCTTGACTTGTTGCATTTTTTAAATTAATTTATTGATTAAATAGAGTTTTGTAATTTGTTGACGTCAATAAGTGCCTGTAAAGGTCTATGTTGAATAAAGATTTTTGAGTTTGAGTTTGAGTTTGAGTTTGAGCAACTCGTATGGTCACCATTATTGTCAATTTCAATTCTTCCTCGTATCATCCCCATAGTAGTAGTATGACGTTTATGGGTTGAAGAAGAAAGAAAAGATAAAATAACATACCGTTCCATTTTTTGCTGTCTAGGTGCAGTGCCACAGCAATTACGATATTAAGCCTTAAGACACAGGTTTAGTGTAAAGTCTTGACCAATCAGACCGTGAAAAGTGCGCGGCAGCAACAAATGGCATTCGTAGGACGTAATATCTGCCGCGACACATCTTCACTATTATTATAAAGAGGAAAGATTTGTATGTATGCATCAAATAAACTCAAAAACTACTGGCCCAATTTAGAAATTCTCTCATCATTAGAATGCTACATTATCCCTGATTAACATAGGCTACAAAATATTTTTTCCTACGGGAAAATATAAAAATCCCTCAGGAAAACAAAAACAACGCAGAAGAAGCTGCGTAAAGTGAAGCTAGTCTTGATATAATTAGAGAAGAGTTGTTGTTCGTTGTGCCGCACAGTGCAGCCGCGGGAAGGGATGTTCCCCGCGTAATAAATGGTCCGCAGCCCCAAGGCTTCTAGTGCTGGGACGCTTCCGGGGTGCATAGCGGCGCACAACACCCGCGCCGCTCACAAAGCAGCAGAGCCACGCGCCATTCTGGCGTAGCGCGAGTCTGGCAACGGACGACTCACAGGCAGGGGGTCAGTGGGAACAAGGTCTCGCTGTCGTCCCCTTCCCCCTGTCTTGTGACAGACGGAGGAGCTGCTGGGGGTTTTTTAGTGGGTAGGCCTGGACCGATATGGCCCGGGGAGTCCCACATACCCTCGTGGTTTGGCTCGGCCACGAGGGATGCGTAAAAGCATTTTTCCCCAATTCAAAAAAAAAAGTGCTGCCGCGCGTACTTTTCTCTGTTGACGACTTGTCAAGATAAGGCGCGGTAGAAATTGTGTCCTATAAATGCTGAGAGTAGCTGCCACGCACTTTGCACCCTCTGTTTGGTTACGCCTTGAGGGGTTAAGATTAATATGGAACAGAACTATTGTTGTCGTCGGGGTCTTTGGGCTAGAGGCAGGTGCGGGCTTCGGGCATTGCTCGCCCCTTGTCCAGATATCTTGCACTCTTTAAAGTTACATTCAGTGACGTCACGAAGAGACGGGCTACCCTTCTGGGGTCCTGGCGTGACTCCGCGGTCAAGCATATTGCACCGGGCTATCGGGGCTTGCCTAGACCAGGCGAGCGACGGCGAGCAGATTGCAGCTTACGCTGCGCTCGAGGGAGCGGTGAGGAAGGAGGGGAGCCAAAGGTCTTCAGTGTGGTGATAGTGGGGTTGCCTCGTCCGACGGTGGTGTCGCTTAGATGAGTCACGCAAAGAGTAAGGTCGCTCGGCAGACGACGAGCCATAAACGACACGAGGTCAGTCCCCCTAGACGTCTTTCAATAACCATTATCGCTATCGCAATAGACAATAGTATGTGATTTGACAATTGCGCTCTAAAACTAAGCGAGTTTTTGTGTTAAGCCGAGTCTAATAGGACCAAACAAATCCAAACTATTATCCTGCCCAATTTCCATGATAGCTTAGGAGCCAGTGCGCATAACGAATTTTTATCGAATAAAAATTTTGAGGTAGGAATGCAATGTATGGGTTTACGGCACAGCGCGCCAAAATATTGGGACGATTTTAAAATTGTGATTTGTCAGGATTTACCGCGATCGCGGCTCAAAGCGACTGTTACAAAAGTAACTTGCTAGTATTTTGATATTCAATTTACCTTAGGCGTGGGCCAGATAGAAAAGGCGCGGGCGAGGCGCACCTGTGGCGCGCCATCGGCGCACCGCTTCTATCTGTTTTGTGCCCGTCTGTTTTCATACAATTAGTATGAAAGATCATTCGACAAGCTTCCAGATGGCGCGCTACGCTTGCAAAGACGGGCGCCCCGGCCGTCGCACTGCTGGCGCGCAGCCGCGTACCTCAGTCTATAGTGAGTTTTGCGCGGGACCGGAAGTTTCTTCTCCTTCTTCTTCTCCTTTGCAAATTGGCGAGTTGCACCAGGGCTAACATGTCTTCGTCGTCAGAGGAAGACATGTTGTTCGATCAAAATCAAACTCTTTAATGGCACCAACGTACTCACTCGCTGGCGCACCGTAACATACAAGCGCTGTTCGCGCCCACGACGGGCGCGCCTGCAGCGCGCTGCGAGTGCGCCACCGGGTGCGACTGATGCGCGCCGCGCCGCCTCTGTCTGGCCTGCGCCTTAAATTCTCAATAATTTGTCAAAAGTTTGAAGGTTAAGAATGAACCTTTGAATGAATAAAAGTCTAAGAATCTTTCGGAATATAATTGAAGATGATTGTACCAAACGAGACTAAGCAACTTGAACGAAATCCATGTTAAGAATGAGCTTTATTCTATTTATTTACGCAGTACGCGTAGAGCATATTCTGCAATATTTTACAACACGATTTTAAAATCGTTGCAAGAAAACAAATTGTAGCGCGCGCTTAGCCTTGAAACAATCCTAAATCGTATAATACGCGCTCTGCCTGTAAGCCAACGCACACGACCGACTTTTTGTAGGCCCGATAAATAATCGGCCCGATTTTTCCGACCAACTCAACACACACGTTTATCACTTTGTAGGTGGCCGACTTTTTGTAGTTCGTGTACGTTACAACGTAGAACTGTAACGAGGTGCTATATTCTAGATATAGCAACTCATTGCATTCCGCCTAACCTAAGTGCATTTCGAATTTTATGTCTTTGACATAATCTATTTCTGTTCTTTCGTCACTCAATCAATCATTAATGGAAACGCCAAAAGGCGTGAATGCGAAATTATTTAATATAAATTAATATTTGCCATAAATATTGCTACGAATAAAGAAAATAGAAATCAAAGTATATCATAAAATCTTTGTTAACATAGGCACTTATGTAGTGCCTTTCTCTTTATTTATAATAGTTAATTGTAACGGTGGAGAATAATTATTATCAGTGACATAATCTTGGTGCCTCGTTTATCCTCCCTAACCACTGCACCACTACGCTGACAGAAATCCATATGTTTCATTTGCCGCCGTCAAAAAATCGATCACCGATAGTCGGTCGTGTGCGTTCGCACTAAAACAGACATGAAACCACAGTGAGTGTGAGATGATGGTACATGCTACAATAGTGATACCTTTTTTTAATATTGCTTAAGCTTTGCTCTAAATAACTAACTAAATCGTCAATGGAAAGCCTGTACATTACTATGGTAAAAATGAAATATTATGTATTTTTTCGAGACGAGATGAGAATTTATTAAAATTGTCAATGACTACTTATAAAAGAACAAAATGCTGATAATTTTATAATGCAAAGTAACCAATAACCATCAATCTATTGCTGATTAAAAATACAACAAGATCAATTTTATTATTTCGAAAGTTTTCGAGTGAACTCATTGGATCCATACTTTTATTAGGCTGTTGACAACCCCAAGCCCCACTGCAGACGGCGGGCGAGAAAAAATGAATAAATTATGGGAAATTCGCTGCAGGAAAAGTTGTGTCATGGTTTTAAATTTTGATACGGAAGTTGGCTGCATGTAGCTCGATTTTGCAATTAATATTACAGTCCGAAAACGTAGTTAGCGTGAGGTTTTAGTCACAATCTGTCGGGACCACTACATACTCTTTGTACAAATAATATCCTTGTAATATTTGTAACTTGAATGTTTTGTGACAATGTTGTGTGACAAAAAAATAAAAGTGGCACTCGGGGACCGCCGCGGTAAAGCTATTGCATAGCATTTTCTATCAACTTATGCAATTACGAGTATAATTATTTATTTATTTTATTTATGCAGTATTTTTTTTCTTTGATATTAATTCAAGTTTTTTCTTTGATATTAATTCATGTTAGGTACACTTTTTGAGCGTGGTGACCGATAAGAAAGCAATTTTTTTTCTTTTATTTAAAAAAAAATCGCCCCACACTAGAATTTTCTCCTGTGTCGTGGGTGCAGTTTAAAAAAATGGAATATCACATGCGCATACGCCCAGACCGGAACAAATTTCTGTAGGCCATACAAAACAATTGTCCCGTACGGGAATCGAACCCGCGACCCGTTGCGCAGTAGGTGATCACTCGACCTCTACGCTAAAGTGACTAAACGTGTCGTCATGTCATATTGAATAAATGAGAAGCTAATATTGTTGAAAATATTTTTATTATCTTACAACACATATGTAGGTTATTCAGAAATTTTTATCATTGAAACTATAGTTTTATGGTAGCTGAAATAAGAAACATGAGTTTGATATCCTTTAAATATCAGCGTCGATGGCGTAGTGCGTAAGGCTGTCGTCTTCCAATCGGGAGGTAGCGGTTCGAACCCCGCCACGTACCAATGTGTTTTCAAATTATGAATTCATATGTACGTTTATTCGACGCTTTTACGGTGAAGGAAAACATCGTGAGGAAACCTGCACACACCTGTGAAGAAAGAATTTCTTTACAGGTTGTGTGTGAAGTCGACCAACCCGCACTTGGCCAGCGTGGTTGACTAAGGCCTAATCACCCTAGTTTAGGGTAGGCTCGAGCCCCTCGGTGGGGACGTATATGAGCTGTTGATGATGATCCTCTAAATATCTAACCACTCGTGGACGCACACAAACACCGTGCCAAAGTCTGCCGAACTGAAACGACGTTAGACGATGCACGGCTTTCAACGCCGCACCGCTGTGCCAGTCGGAGTGGGGGGTGGGGGGTGTTAAGTTTTTTCGTTACGGAATTTCTTGATTCGGTCGCCGCGCTCAAAGCCCGCGATAAAGGCTATGCAATAGCTTAAAAGTGATTGATTTATAAACATGCAGTCATCGAGGTAGAAATATTTATATTAAATTATATTAATAAAAATTACATGTTACGTTGAACAATAAATAAATTAATACAAAAAAAAACTTAACATTGAGCAGGATATTTTTAAGGGTTCCATAAGTACCTCAAAAGGAAAAACGGAATCCTTATAAAATATTTTACAAAATTTAAAAACTCACTTCAAAAACACTGAAAACTTAAAAATAATATAAGAATTGGTACAGAGAGTCACACTTCTATATTTTTTACCAGAAGCGCCCTTAATTATATGACCACCACTGTATTCGATCCATTAAGGGTTCATAGGGTTTTTGTTACACACTGGCACGGACCTGAAAAAAAATGTTTGTAGGGCCATGCACACTGTATATCAAAGACACGTGCGCTCAGCGAATGATTGCTAAGGTTATGCAACGTTGGCTGTGGTCGGACCTACGTTGGGTGACCAAAATATGAAATATCTCGAGCTCCTCCGTGCTTCGGAAGGCAAGTTAAACTGTGGGTCCTGCCCTACGGCTGATCTCGCCCCGGTCGTGTCGGCTAACCGTTCCATCGGACTAGGCGAGTGAAGGAACAGAGGGCGCACTTGCGTTGGCGCAGACACTTGTGCACTATAATATCTCCTGCGCAGATGGCTAGTCTCTGTTGAGATTGGCCGCCGTGACAGAATATCGGCTAGGAGGACATTATTATTATTATATCAAAATCAGAACCTAACTTAACCTTTATTCAAATAGTTGACTTAAATAAAAGCTCTTATAAATCGTCTAAATTTTTACTACCTATTCAGGACGACTTGTAGCGGATAAGAAGAATGGGTTCAAGAAATTTATTAGATCCATCAGAAGAACCAACAATTTCAATAAGTTATGTCGTTATTATAGACAATAACTTTAAAAAATCCAAATAATAAATAAGAATACATCACATTTTTATATTGAAGTTGGTGCCAAATTTTAACTGTATGTGTTTTTCGTTTTTCGAATTTCATACTCGTATGTACATTTATCTGACGCTCGTACTAGCGTGGTTGACTAAGGCCTAAACACCTTATCTTGGGGTAGGCTCGAGCCCCTCGGTGGAGACGTATATGAGCTGTTATGATGATATTTTTAAGACTTTCCATTGCTTGCCTGGCACTGACTTTAATATAAAACTGTGATGTTGTATGTATTCTTAAATCACTTATGACTTTTGATGTTTTTGAAGTCGGTTGTATTTTTTTATATAATTTCAATCTTTTAGTAAATTTAATACATGCGTACTATTAGAATTTGACCCAAGGCAAACACCAGAATAACTTAAAACAAAAAGTCTCGCTCTAAACAGAATTGAAAGAATTATTTCCGAACTCCTAGTCTACCAGAAACCTTCCATCATCAGCTCAATAGCATGATGTGATGACTACCAGATACAAATACCTAATATACCTTTACCTAATATCTTCAGAAAAAAAGCTGAAACACGTTGGACGTGCCTATGAAATTTAAGGTTTTCCCTCTGATTTACCTCAGATTTCATCATCAGATTATAACTTGGTGACAGTGGGACCACCTCAGGAGTATACTCTTTCGATTACAAAAAGAATTAAAAAAATCGACCCACAAATAGCGGATTAATCGGCGAGGATACATAAAAAAATAGATCTCGCACCCACTCATAACCAGAAACTCGTAACTGGAAAATAGAAACAGTCGAACATAGAACCTCCCCTATTTTGAAGTCGGTTAAAAAATAAAGTTTATTGACCCACTGTTCCTTTTTACAATGAATTATGAACGTATTATGAATATAATCAAGCGTAAGTACCAGAGGTTTTCAATCTAGGCCATGCCTGTCTCTTCGAAACCAGAAAACTGTTACTATTTCGAATTTTGCGAGTGAGATTACAATCATATGTACGTGTGTGTGTGTGTGTGTAATAAGCTTACACTGTAATTATTTTTAAAAGATAGAGAATAATTTAAATAATCATTGACTTTGTAATATCCTTTTCTCATTTAATCTTATTACATGCTTTTTCTTTAAAAAAGGCAAATCAACAACACTTTGTGGAGCTTTGTTGTAGAAAGCTGTAGTACATTTCCCCGTGAAGAAGTTTTTAGTTTTTGAAGCCTGAACGTTGAAACGGCAAATTTATTTTTATATAGTCTAACACCAAATCTTTAATTTTTCGTCTTTAAAAGACTACTTTTTTAGACTTTATCTACTATAAATGAATCCGCCTGGGGCACGAAAATAACAAGGGCCCCACTACATCTCTAATAAACACAAGCGAGATGTGCTCGTAGATTTTTAGAATCGACCTAAAGTTTTAATAATGGTGGAGCTATCTACGGCGGGCGAGCGGATCTAATGCGGGGACTTATTACGTATCGTGGCTTGGTGAAGATGCCTTAAAAATATTAGAAAGCATCTCTGTCTATCAAAATAGCCTATCTGCTCTATACCTGTCACAGGTATAGAGCAGATAGGTTATTTTGATAGATTACATTCTTTTAAGCTGATTTTAATAAATCGAGTTTAAATTGTTTTATGTAATTGCCTTTCTTATTTTCTGATCATAAATCAAAAGTACATGTTCTTTATGGTTAATAATTATTATAGGTACGTATCAGTATTTAATTTCGACATCTTTACGGTTATCGTAAAAATTGGTTAAGAATAAAGCAAAAAAATTTTGATACTCAGTTTATAGCCTTTTATAAAGTTTACCTTTTGATTAGCGACGTGTAACTCCATAGTGAGTAAACTAATTCTTCTTCTTCTTCCTTCCCTTGTCCCACCTACGTGGGGTCGGGTAATAATAATAATGTCTAATTAAATTAGACATTATTATTATTATTAAAGCTGCAATGATTTTATATTTCCTTAACTTCACGTGGTTCGTAAATTTATATTCAGTACTAATTTTCAATGAAATTTTACTTTTCCGAATACATTTTATAAGTTAGTCGTCTATAACTTTTTAGTTTGTACTTAGTACTCAACTCTGATAGTTTTCCTTTAAACTTCGTTATATTATAAAAAAATATAAAAAGTGCATGTTGTGCGCAGTTGTCATCGAGGTACAAATTTAAAGTTATTTTACTCGTTTCACATTTTGTTAATCGTCACTAATTTGTATTTTGTTACTGTGCCAAAAATAAATAAATATATATTACTATTGTAATTTTTTTCACGTGTCCATATATAACCGTTTACCAGATAGAGGGGGAGGGACACTTACCTCTAACAAAAATTTGCACTGCTTTAAAACCAAATATTTCAGAAACGGATCCCTAAATCGAAAAATTGTGTTTTGAACCTTACATTATTTTTTGAAGACCTATTCAACAATACCCCACAAGATGGGTTAGTTGAGAAAAAAAATTAACTCCCACTACTTGTATGAGAGCTACCCTAAAAATTTTTTTTTTCAATGTTTTTTTCCACCACTTTTTTTGGCATGATTATTATACATACCAATACCAAATTACAGCTTTCTAGTACTAATAGTCGCTGAGTAAAAGCGCGGACAGACAGACAGACCGACTGACAGCCATGGCGAAACTATAAGGGTTCCTTGTTTACTACGGAACCCTAAAAATGAGTTATTTCACTATCTCACTCAAGCGGTATACATTAAAACTTGTATTAGTTTGTGTATAGTTGTAATTTTTTGTGGTAAAATAATAAATACTCACTCAATAACTCAGTTTCAGATATAATCTCTCTTTCGCTGGCTTGCTGACGATTCCGCGCTCACTAGATCGAGAGTTATTACTTTTATCCAGTGACTAGATTGCGTCCTTGGTTGGTTGGACGTATGAAAAAAAAATCGTTTAGCTTATTAAATATATCTATGCGTATAATCAAAATAGGTAATCTAATATACTGATCCAATCACAAATCAACCAAACATTTTTCTTTCTCTGCGGCTATACTGATATTGAACTAAAAGAATGAAAGACCGAAACATTGCTCTCTCTTTTCGTTTCTGGTTTACTGAGTTATAAGAGAGAAAGAAATAGCCGCCGCTCCCTACCGCTCATGAGCGAATACGAAATAATGTTTTTGTTTCTCTAGAGATGCACTGTGCGAAATGAGCAAAGGAGCGGAAAGGTTGAAATTAATGTATGCATGGTGACTAGCTATTCAAGTAAAACGTTCAAAATCTGCAGTTTGTGAACACGCTCTTGACGTACCCAGCCAATATTTAAAATTTGATAATCCACAGATCCTCGCCAAAGAACACCGATTCATCCCAATGAGGCTATTGAGATTCAAAAACACCTGAATTCCAATAGAGATAATGGTTGAAGTCTCTATCCGACACGTAATAAATCAGCCGGTTATCAATTATTAGCGTATACGGCAACTTTCGGCCGAAGCTGCTTGGCCGGATTTAAAGCTGTGACGTCCTTTAGCTATTTTCGCGAAACGGTTGCAGCGATCGACGTCGACCGTGTCTAAGAGATAGTCTTAAAGTTCTCGACTATTTCCGAACTGTCCGGTGAAAAATATCTTGTTAAAATGTCTGTTACGTCATTTCGAATTCGCGCTCAGATGAAGCAGACTAGCGTATGTTACAGTTTGAAAATCTTGATTCGCTTAGAATTTGTTTTATTGTGATTGTTATTTGATTGTAAATTTACAAAAAAAAATAATACAACGTTCGTTTAAAATATATTGAAATATGTTTGTGTCGTACATATAAGTTTATATTGAAGTGTTCTGGAAAATAGGTTAATCATTTAAGTTCGTGTAAAATAGCTCGTAAACGAACTATTTTGCAGTTTGGCAGAAGTAATAAAAAAAATATTCCCAAAGATAAATATTCTATTCTATTTTAACATTTTCTCATATTACGTAGAATCTTAGATTCAAAAGAGTACTTTTTATAAGGTTTATTTAAAGACTATTTTAAGTTGATTCTGGTTTAATGATATTAATACAAAACGCCTTGATAGTTGTAAAATGGTTACTACTTATTTTTAATCAATATTTTGTACTTTAATTTTTGTAGTCGCACCAATACAGTCTTTTGCATGATATCACAACTACGAGTACATTAGAAGCCTTAATGCAAATACCTGCACACTTGCATTTTTATGTTTTCCTAAATACCGCTAACCTTCCATATCCTTGAAACCTGCAAAACCTTTCAGCCAGCTTTCAGCGTGAGGATTGCAGAGAAATGCTGCATTAGTCAGGATCTCAACTAAACTATTTGGCTACGTTCCATCAGGTATTTCTGCAGTGTTCAAATTAATTTTGCATTGACAGTTTTTTGCAAATTTAACCGTTTGCAAATTTATTTATTTTATCTCCTACGATCTCTGACCGTTCAGCCAAAGCGTCGCCCACTGTTGGACATAGTCCTCACCCAATGATCTCCAAATTGATCGGTCCTTCGCTTTTCGCATCATCGTTGTTCACCAAATCGTTGCTTGGTTCATCATGTAGGGGAGCCGCCACTCGAGGACCTTTCCGCCTCAACGGCAACGGTCGCCCGTATTACGATTCTATGGACATGTCGGTGACTTTATGTATGAATGTACAACTTTATTGCAATAGAAATAGTTACAAGAATTTTCTTTAAAAATCTAGTCCTTATTTTAAAAGGCGGCCTTATTGCCAAAGTGGTATTCTCTACCAGGCAACCTAATAGTAGAAGAAAGTTTAATTGGAGACATAAAACGACGGGACCGTAAAATTCTAAAATAATAATAGAATACATATACTACTTGTTATTAATAAGTAAACAATTATGCCTGCAAAATACATAAACTACATAAAATACATATACTACATACTTATAGTACTAACGAATGGAAAAAAAACTAACATTCTAGCTGCAGAAAATGTGTTGTTATAGCTCGCTTGAAAGAATCATGAGGTGCGCGCCTTATGGTCTCAGGTAAGGAATTCCAGTTCTTCTACGGACCTATAATTTCTGATTCGATCACGTAGAGAAACCCCGAGCGTAGCCGTCTAATATAAAATCCAAGAAAAATGTATTCAAATTCAAAAATCTTTATTCAACATAGGCCTTTACAGGCATTTATTGACGTCAAAACAAAGCAACACATTCTAATTTAAAGGAAACATATTAATGTTGTATGTGCATACATCCTGAATATAATCAGGATGTCTGAAAATACAAGTAGGAATAAAAAAAAAGTTGACGGAAATTGGGAGGCCTTCTCGAGAAGAACAAGCAAGAAACTCGAAAGGTCAAATTTTTTATCTCCTCTTTTAAATCGCCATTTACAATTTTGGGTTTGTTACATAGTCATTGTAAGTTATAAATTACATTCAGTAAGTATGCTTACATACACTTAAAATGTCAGAAAAATATGATAAGCTTAACACTAAGTATTATACAATAAATTATGTTGTTACCAAACATGACATCTGATAACTTAGTCTAGCTAATTCCATATCGTGTGGTCACTAAAATAATCACTCACTTTGTAATAACCTTTGTTCATGAGAGTCTTTTTAACGTGAACTTTACTTTGTGGAAGCTTATTATAAAAAAGCTACACACCTCCCTAGAAATGACCCACTAGTTTTATGATCACTGATTTTCTTTACTGCATACGCCGCCGAACTTAGTTTGCCAGCCAAGGATTCAATATGTGGGTCCCATTGTAACCGTGAATCTAAAGTAATGCCTAAAAATTTCGTGTTATTTACAAGGTCAACTACATCCTTATTCATATTTAAGTGGGTATCAATCTGCCTTACATTTGGCAAAGAGAATTTAATGCAATTCGTTTTCTTAGAATTCAATGACAAATTATTAGTTGTAAACCAGAACAGAACTATAGAGAGAGCATTATTTACATCGTCAGAACATTGTTTCCCTCGGCCAACCTTAAACAATAATGATGTGTCATTTGCAAATAATACAGTCTCACAAAGGTCTTTAATGTAATAAGGCAGGTCATTGATGTAAATTAAAAAGAGTAATGGACCCAATATTGATCCCTGGGGTACCCCCATAAGAATAGGTGCACTGGCAGACTCCGATTTATTAACGACAACTCTCTGCAATCTGTCAGATAAATATGATTTAATAAGACTTACTGCTTCATTTGAAAAACCATAATGTTTAAGTTTATGAATAAGTGTTTCATGACTTACACAGTCAAACGCTTTGGAGAGATCGCAAAAAAACTCCAATTACATCCTGCTTGCTCTCCCAAGCATCAAAAATATGTTTAAGAAGTGCTATTCCGGCGTCAGTAGTGGATTTTCCTTTGGTGAAGCCAAACTGTTTGCCATGTAATAATTTATTTGTTAATAAATGACTTAATATCTAGTTATACATGATTTTTTCGAAAATTATGCATATAAATACAGACATTTTTACCTCCAACTGCAGATGTAAATATGATGAGGTGTGCTAAAAATCCAAAATATAAGAGACTTAATTAAATGGGGAATAATAATAAAAGATAAGTTTATTTGGCATTAAATAAAACCCCCTTTATTATAATTTAATAACATAATTTATTTTTATTACTTTTAGGAACTTAGGTCAATATTTGGTCTGTTCTTGTAGATAATCTATACAAATAAATAAAATTGAAGTGTCTGTTTGTAATGTCAAAATAACAATTTTTTACTAAATGGGTATGAATGTATATCCGGTACCAATAACAAAAACATATTTTTTTTGTCTGTCTGTCTATCTGTCTGTCTGTTTGTTCCCGCTAATCTCCGGAACGGCTGGACAGATTTTAACGGAACTTTCAATAATAGATAGCTAATTATATAAGGTATAACATAGGCTACTTCTTATCAACTTCAACAAAAGTTACTATTCCACGCGGACGAAGTCGCGGGCACAGCTAGTTATAAATGCAAATTTATAAAAGAACAAAAAAATATTTTTTTTCTTTATAATACTCATACTTAAGGAATCGATGAAAATAAATCGTCGTGCCTATTATATTTAACTAAATATTTAACCTAACTCCTATTATTATATTTAACTTATTATATTTAACCTAACTCCTAGAAGTTAAGGATCATTCCATCATCAGCTCACAGCATGACTACTAGACGCAAATGTGTAAATAGCTTCGGAAAAAACATGACACACGTTGAACGTACCTATAAAATTTATGGGTTTCCCTCGATTTTCATAGGATCTATCATCATAGCTTGACTGTGGTGACGTTGGGACCACCACAGGAGTATACTCTATGGAATTCAAAAAGTAGTTTGAACATCGGTCTACAATTGGTGGAGTAATCGCATAACATACAATACACACAAGAAAACATAAGCATCGAATTGAAAATTCTTTGCTTTTCTGAAGTCGGTTAAAAAGACAGTACAGTTGAAATTTCGCCCGGGTTGGATAAATCAACGGTGACCTAAATGGTCATATCTCGCCTGAGGTGACCTTTTATTTAGCATTTTAAAAAAATGCAGTCACAATCTTGCCTTCCAATCGGGAGGTCCGGGGTTCGAGAGCGCCATGTACCAATGTGTTTTTCGTTTTTCGAATTTTATATGTAACATTTGTTTGACGTTACTACGGTGAAGGAAAACATCGTGAGGTATCCTGCATACATCTGCGAAGAAATTCAAAGGTGTGAGTGAAGTCGACCAATCCGCACTGGTCCAGCGTGGTTACTAAAGTCTAATCATCCTAACATAGGGTAGGCTCGAGCCCCTCGGTGTGGACGTTAATGAGCTGTGATCATGACGATGATGAAGCTTTTATATTGGTGTCCTATTTCAGATTACTTTATTTTATTCTAGCTATGTATTAAAATTTGATATCAAAAAATCACCATATTATATATGGTAATTTTTTGTCAAATTTCATTTTTTTCTGTGGGGTTGTTAAGTAGATAAGTTATTTATCGAAAATCTGTAGGATCTGCATGAAACCTATTAAGAACTGATCAAAGCACAGCATGAGCACGATGAGTAACGCAATTAGGATAGTTCTGGGTACAAACCGGTACGTTAGGCCACGCGCGCGTCTGATTCGATTAGGATGGCCAACTTAACTCTGCCTGCCGATAACATACCAGTTAAGACACGTTATCATTTAAGAAAAATTCTTTTACAAAATATAAAAATCGAATCCGAAAACACTTAAAGGTAAAAATGGTATAAGAATGCATACAACATTCCATTTTTATTTTAATGTCAGTGTTAAATTTAAAGACTTTCTTGAAGTCGGTGCCAAATGATGATCTCGTTTGGCACCGACTTCAATATAGAAACTGTAGTGTTGTCTGTGCTACACTCCGGAACACCTAAATCGAGCCATCTTACACTTTTCATAAAAAACTAACTAAAAAAAATATTTGGCCAACCTAAAAATTTTATTAAATTTTGTAACTGACATTGATATTCAATCTGATGTGCCGATTATGAATATGCTAGCTATAAAACTGCATAAAACTTTTTGGTCGATCAAATATTTTTTTAAAAGTTATCGACTGTATTTAGGTTTTATTTAGGGAGTGTTTTTTAACTTTTAAGTGTTTCTGAAATCGGTTTTTATTTTTTTTTATTAAAAAAAGCTCTTGAACTAGCTTGAAAGAATGCGACAAAGGGTCAATAAACGCCTTATTGATTTAAAAGACCTTTATCTCTGCAAAGTTAAGGATCCTTCCATCATCAGCTCCCTTAATAGCTATCAGACGTATATACCTAAATAACTTCGGAAGAAAAATGAAACACGTTGAGCGTACATATAAAATTTAAGGGTTTCCCTCGATTTTCCTGAGATTCTATCATCAGGTCCTGACTTTGGTGATATAATGGGATCACCACAGGAGTATACTCTATTGAATGCAAAAAGAATTTTAAGAATCGGTCCACGATTGGCGGAGTAATCGTGTAACATATTCACAAAATAAACATACGCATCGAAATGAGAACCTCTACCTTTTTAAGCGACTTCGAAAAAGGAGGAGGTTCTATGTTCGACTGTATCTATTTTTTTATGTATGTTCATCTTTTTGTAGTTGATAAAGTACACTCCCGAGGTGGTCCCATCGTCATGATCTGATGATGGAATCCCGGGCAAATCGAGGGAAACTCCTAAATTTCATGGGCACGTCCAACGTGTTTCATGCTTTTTCTTCAAATATTCAGGTATTTGCATCTCATAGTCATCATATCATATCTGTTGATGATGGAAGGTTTCTGATAGATTGGGAGTTGGGGAATAATTCTTTCAATAATGTTTAGAGCGGAAGACGTTTTATTTTAAGTTATTCTGGTGTTTGCCTTAGCTCAAATTTTATTTTATATTTTACAAAAAATAAAAGCATTTTCAAAAACACCAGAAAGTCATAAATAATATAAGAATACATGTTGTGTGTATTCTATACAAGTTTATTTTTTAGTTATGACAAACATTTTGTGTGATTGTTCAGACAAGCAAACTGAACAACTTTCACTATGGGACCAACTTCGAAATCGCAAAAAAAAAATCAGCTGTTCCATACAAATGTTCAACATTCACTGAACCTAAATGTATGAAACAGCTGACTTTTTTTTTTTGCGATTTCGAAGTTGGTCCCATAGTCGGCCCGTTCCAGATAAGCATTTTTAGCCATAAATACCAACATTTTTAGCATCTCTGCGTTTCATTAGCCGGTGATGCTAGTTTTTCTTGCTGGTTGTCATGCGTTTCATTTAAGCATTTTTAACACGAAATGCTAGCATCAAATTACCCATGTTAATAGATGGGTCCTCTGATACCACTTTTTGACAGCTTTCAAATTTGACATTTGGCTTTTTTTCATGAATCAAAATGGATTTTCAGCGGATTTAAAAAAAATATTGAAAGATATTTATAGTATTAGCCAATTATGATTTATATTATTAAAAATTTTAAGTGGCTGGTCTAAGTAGGTGAGGTGTCAAAATTCAGCATGAAAAATCAGTACCTTGCGTTTCATTTGTAACAATTAGCGCGGCTAAAAATGTCAACATTTCTTATATGAAACGCAAAACGAGGCTAACATCAGATGTTAGCCTCAGAAAGTAGCAGTAGCTCTACCATGAGTTTGCATTCGTTTGGAGTCGATATCGACTGCGTAAATTTTTGTATGGACCTTTGTACAGCGCCCCTAGCGGTAACGCGGTGAACTAAAATCGGTACCATGAGTGCAATAGTTTACGATACGTCGCGAACCTATCGAAAACGCGCTCGCTATCGACAATCATTTTGTGCATATTGTATGGAAATCGGTACCATGAGTTCATGGTTTGACAGCTACTCGATAGACGATAACGTACAAAACGATAACTCTGTAGTTACGTTACTCACTTACATTTTCAAGCGTGAGACTCGATTCGATAGATAATCTAAGCAAGTTTGGAATAATATTATTGAGTTAAATTAGTTAATATGTTGTGATTTTTTTTGCATGGAATATGCCAACCACGGCTGAGTTCAAGAATAATAACACATACATAATATATACGTCAATGACACGAAAACAATTAAAATACGGGAGCAGTCGTGAGAAAAAGTTCAAAAGAGTGATTACAACTATTTGTGCTAATTATAGTATTATAAATAAGCATTTCAGCTTTTCAAATTTTAAAAGCAAATACAGACTTGAAACTGAAAGCTATACAGAGTTTATGTAAGTAACCTCAAAATCAAATTATCATTTTTAAAAAGTTACTTACAATTTTGTTTTGTTCTTAATAGCTTTATGATCATAGAGGTACATATCTTAAGTGTATAATACTGTTTTATGACAACTGAAGTGAATATATGGGTAATAATTCAGATTGTCTTCGTATGACCCCTTCAGTAGGTAAATGCAAAACTTGGATTTTTGGAAATAACAAAACAAAATGTCATCCTTATGTATGGCAGATGAGATAACACATTCAATAAACTACAAGGCATCCCTAGAAGTTAAGGAATTGTTTGACAAGCTGATAACAAATTAAAAATAGTCTATATCAAAGTGTTAAAATACCTATTCTATAACATTTTATTTACAAAACATTTCTTACAGATTATCCATAAATGGGACTGTTGATGCCACATCCATACTTGCGTGCAACAAGTCCAATGAAGAAGCAAAGAATTAGCTGGATATAACAGCCAGTCAAATGGAAAAAGAATTGTGGTTAAAAATCATTGTCACTGTGTAGAGGTAAAACATTCTTACACCCTCAAATGTAAAGAATTGCATTTTATTTTCTATATTATAAACCTTAATAACTTTTTTAAATAACTTCTTAGAGTTGTTTCTCTAATAAAACGCTATTGGTAATAGGTATACCTAATTTTTTTACAAAGAATAAAACTGACTTCAAAAACACCAAAAAATCATAAATAATATAAGAATACATACAATATCACATTTTTATATTGAAGTCGGTGCCAAGCAATATCACCTGAAAAGTTTGGCACCAACTTCAATATAAAAATGTGATAATTATTGTATGTATTTTTGTATTTAGGACTTTTGGTGTTATGGAGCCTGTTTAATTTTTGTTGAAAAAAAAAATATTTCAATATTTTTAGTAAAATTCCCAAACTCGTCACCTACCAGAAACCTTCCATCATCATCAGCTCAGTAACATGATATGATGACTATCAGATGCAAATAGGTACCTACTTACCTAAATATCGTCAGAAAAAAATGAAATATGTTGGATGTGCCTCTGTAATTTAAGTATTTCCTTCCATTATCCCAGGATCCCTCTATCGATAAAAAGAAAGAATTTTGAAAATCGGTCCACAATTGGCGGAGTAATCAGTGAACATAATATTTTTTTAAAATTATTCAGTCAACACATCTCCTTTTTTGAAGTCAGTTAAAACTTAAAAAGGTGCATATATAATTATAAGATTTTATTTTTTACAGCTACATTTATTTTGGATGTAGCAGCAGATAGTAGCAGAGGTTGATTTGATTGAGTGGCATTGATGATAATACAGAATGGTGCAGCCAAGACCTTCGGTTTTAGCATTTCATTTTTTGGACTGATTTATTTCCACAGCTGCAGTTGGATTTTACAGTGTCACAATAGTTTGGATTGCATTAAAAAGGAAACATTGGTTGATGATTTTTTTTATTGGTAGATTAATAAAAAGATGTTGTTAACACATTTTTTACATTTTATGAAATTGCTGGATTTCCTGGTGTCATAGGATGCATAGATTGCACACACATTAAAATAAGAAGTCCTGGTGGAATATCATCAGAAGTATACAGGAATCGAAAAGGATGGTTCTCAATCAATGTACAGGCTGTAACAGGTCCTAATTTGGAACTATATGATGTTGTAGCTCGGTGGCCTGGTAGCACACATGACAGTTTCATATATAACAGTAGCGCTCTGAAACAGCATTTAAATACAGGTGTACTACAAGGTGTATTGCTCGGAGACAGTGGCTATGCAGTAAGCAATGTGCTTTTAACACCATTCTTATCACCCAACACAAACGGTCAAGAGCTATACAACAAAAGCCACATTAAAACCAGAAACACTGTAGAGAGAGTTTTTGGTATTTGGAAGAGGAAGTTTCCATGTCTTCAAGTGGGAATGGGAATTAAATTGGATACAGTTGTGGCAGTAATTTGTGCATGTGCAACATTGTATGAGATATCATTAAAACTAAATGAACTTTTGTTCAATTCTGCAGAGGATGAACATGATCATGACTCAATAGCAGAAAACATAGTCAATAATACCTCTTTACAAGAAAATCCCAATACTAATGGATTTTTGTTTCGACAATCCTTAGTAGACAGGTTTTTTAGTGATAACTAGTTGAGTTAGGTGTAAACTAATGGTAGATCTCAATATTTTATTCTCAGGTTGTCAGTTTTTTTGCGAGCAATAATTTAAAATGCTGTAAAACGAGCACAATAATTATGCATGAACTCGGGAGATGAGCATTTGAGTGATATCATTTTTTCATTTTAATATCCTCAATTTTACATCTTTCAATAAACTTTTCATGAAAAGAGAGCAAATTTATTTTCATTTCTAACAAAATGGGGGCCAATTCACATTATGACATTACTTTTGCACATCTGCACCACCTTATATATATATATAAAAAGGTTACAAATATGTTTCCTGTGCAAATTGATCATTGACATATTGGTTGTAGAGCTTGATATTCTTATAATTTGTGTGTACAGACCTCCATCCTGGAAACTATACAGACTTTCAACTTTTGACTGTCTTACAAATTGTAATGTGTAGGAAATTAAAGTAACTTTAATGTCTTTTATTGAAATCATTTTATTTGCATTGCATATTTGCTACATTAGCTACTTGCTGAATAGTATTTTGTTGTTGTGGACTATTTAGTACACTATGTAGATAATTTTGTTAGTGAAAGTTTGATTCTTTGAAGGTTTAATAAAACTAATATGTATATATTTTTATGTAAAATAAATATTTTTATTCCTGAAAATCAATTTTTTTCTTTAGCTCGGCTAACTCCAATTTTGCAATCTCTAGTAGAGTTCTGTTTTTTTCTTCCTCCATCTCAGCTGCTCTTTTTTTAATCTGTTGATTCTCCAGCTAAAACAAATATTTTATTTAAAAATTATGTTTCATAATAACCAATAAATTATCAATTCTTTATCGAAAACTAATTATTAAATTGTGTTTACCCGTAATGTCATTCAACTCAAAACTTTCATGTAAATCATAGACATGATGATGATACTATGATATACATGAAAATTTTGGGTTGAATGACATTACGTACACATTTTAATAATTAGTTTTAGATAATGCATTGATTATTTATTGGTTATCATGAAACACCGTGTATATGTTGTAATTATTGATACTTTTTAATAAAAATTATTACTACTATTAGTTAATACCTTTGCTTTCAATATTTGTATTTCAATTTTTTTCTTTGTTTCAAAATGTTTTATTCTTAAAACTGCTTCTCTTCTTATATAATCTGAAGTCTTCCTTTGCTCTGTCTGCTGCTCCATAGACTGCAAATTTTTGCTTTTTGTTGTGGCGCACAATTCAATGATCTCTTCACATACTGTAATTAAAGTAAACTTTATATATTGAGGGTTACAATTTATTTTATGCTATACAAAAAACAAACAAACAAGTCAACTAAAAGCTTGTAATTAATTTACCTGTATTCTGTTCAGAGTCATGGTCAATGCCAGTTGGAGTATTGATCTGAAAAGTAGTTGGCTGTTCGACGTCCAAGATATCTGAAAAGGTTTTTTGAAAAGTTTATGACACCTAAAATAATATATTTGATACCATAGAATGTTATAATTACATTTAAGAAACCAATACATACCTATAGAGCAGTAGTTTTTTGTGTCATTTTCTATTAATTCAATAGTCTGTGTATTTTCTATTGACGATAACACTGCCCCATCACTGTCAAATGAGTTTTTTACCTCACATATCATAACAGGAGCAGCCTAAATGGTAAATAAAATGATGAATTATTACAAGATTTATAATAAGATTCAGAACTAATGGTGCAATCCCTACTGCAACAGGATTTACAATTTAAATCAGTGACTAGTGTTTTTTATTCAAAATTAAGAGAATAGTTTAATAGTAGGTAATAATAAAATGTTACCTCTTCTACCATGCTTATTATAGCCCCTTGTTGTGGGGGTGGTGGAGGAATTGATGGTCCACCTCCAGTCTTTATCAAGTTTCCTCTCTCCGTAGATCTTGTTTTACGGGCCATTGCTTTAAGGTTGTCCCATGCTCTTTTTAATGTAATTGTATCACGCTGCAAAGTTTTAAAAATATAAATACTAGGTTTTTTCCACTACACATCTATTGAACTGTAGAACCAACTGATAAAGACAATAAATTGACAATTTAGGACATCGTTACCTTGTGTACATGGGCATTACAATTAAACTCATCAGTAACTGAGCTCCAAGCTATTTTTTTCTTTGAAACCGATTTCCCATCAGTGAGTTTAGATTCAATGATGGGCCTTTTTTTTATTAATTGTGCAAGTAACGCTTTTTCGTCGGCGGTAAAGTTTGCAACTCTTTTGCGAGGGGTTTTGTTTTCGTCCTAAAATAAAAATAAAAACACGTTAAAACAAGGTTTAGATCTTTAAATTATGAACCTACTTGCCTACTGAAAGAATTCAATACTCACCATGGTAATTTTTCTCTTATTTTCGGTAATAGCGGTGTGTTTTTGGATTTCACCAGACTCAAGATGTAGGTACTGTTTCGATCTATATATTTCTAAATAACTCAGATAAACACTGTCCGTGGAAATCAACACAAGTTCAATATAATAAAATGAATAAAATGATAAGTATCTTTTTCGCGAAACGCATATTGCTATGGCATTTGATCGACAATGACACAACAGCGTTTGGTGCTGCCGTATTGAAAAAATTATGGCGACTGAGGGTGACAGTCATGTTTTTCTTTGTTATGTCAATTATTTATAAGCAATTTTAATAAAAAACAATAGAAAACAATAAATATAGCGAATTTTAAAGAAAATCAATAATTTTAAACTATAAAAACTAACTTACGTAATGACATCGTAGAAATGATTTTATGCACGTGGCAATACTGCAATTTACCGATATACATTTCGATAAGACGGACTGCCCAACGCTTACTTAAAGTTGTCATTAACTAATGAAACATTAATTTTCGTCTCTGGGAGTAACGGCAAATTAGTCGTTTTAATTATAATTAGTTAAATACTAATTAGCACTAATTAAATGAACGTCTCTGAGTGCGGCAGTAAGAGTCGTAATGTGAACACAATAATTCACTGTTTTTCAGTCAACAATGCATTTATAGTAATATTCTTTAATTGCTTCCCTACCATTGCTGTTATTATGATAAAATAATAATACAAACAAAATGTATTTTTCAGACAACTTCCCACTGTATTTTACCCTTAGATCATTTAGCCTAATTTTACCTCATAATAATGTGCAGTTTGCTAAAGTATCCAGTGAGTTTGTAGCTGTGACTCTGCATACTTTCATACTGTCATTAAGATTTTGGCAGCAATATAATTTTACTGACTTGTAATCATACAAAATAAGTAAAATACCAATAGAATATATTTTAATAATATAATAGTGTCGATTAAACAAATTTCTTCATCTATTAAGTTTGCTAAAATATGATAATTATTGAATGATAATAAATAACAGTAGTACCGGTTCTTTCTTGTGCAGTAATTTTTATGGTTGGACATTTGACTCTAATTCCAGGTAAATTTTGGAACTTAAACTTCTGCAACAACAGACATATCATTAAACATCACATAAAGCCATAATAGCTAATCATAATATTGTAAAATAAAAGTATTTTATATGAATATTGGCCGACGTCAGACGTCATCAGCTTTATTTTAAGTTTTATATAAATTGCTTCATCATAATTACTCATACTGTAAAGGAGTAACATTTTTAGTTTTATTCATTCACCCACTCACTTATGCAGTTGTATATCTCCTGTAATACTACATTTGGCAGGTATCAATTTTCAGCATATTTGTCAACTCTATTGAATTAAACAAATATTATACATATTTTCCTGTGGACCCTCGGGAACAATTGAGATAATGGTGATCTAAAGCCTGAAAGAAAAAATTAATTGGTTAAATTATTTAGCTATAATGGAAAATCCTTCAATTATAACGGATTGCACTATTTACATTTAAATTATCAATCCAATAGGTCTCTTTGTGTAGCCACGTCTTTAAATAGATGGGTACTAAAAAACAAACCCATAGAAGCATAGAAAATGATTATTTTAAATGGAAAATTGTTACAATGTTTACCACAACAATGTTAATACTTACAATTAAACTATAATTACTATATATTCCTATGAATTGCGCCATTAACTGGAACCATGGAGCGCTTGTCTATATCATTATTAAATCAATACATGGCCTACATTTAATAAAAACTTATTCTTTAACATAAAACTAAATAAGTTTTCGTGAATGTAATCAAACAATGATTAAAAATATAACCTATGAAATAATTTGAAGTTGATGTATAAGCCGACTAAATTAAATCTTTCATAACAATATGGTAAGAAACCGAATTGAGATACCTTTTTGCGAAGACGGATTATAGCGTATTACCAACATGACGACAACAAATAATTACCTGTAAGTAGTCTGTATCCTTTGTATCGTTTACTATACTATCGAGTTAACGTTACGAAGTCGGGTAAATGCAAAAGTAACTCATGGTACGGTCACTATCGAAAACGATATCGTCTGCGTTAACACGTTAGCGACTGTAGTTAACTACAGTGTGCAATCGATGGCAACTCATGGTAGAGGTACAGTGCTTTATCTGGAACGCAGGGAGTGAAAGTTGTTCAGTTTGCTTGTCTGAACAAGCACACAAAATTTTTGTCATAACTTAAAAATAGCGGTGTATATCACAGTTTTATATTAAAGTCGGTGCCAAGCAATGATCTTCTTGAAAGTCTTAAAAAATATAAGAACAATTAATATACTTACTAAAAATTTGGCACCAACTTTAATATAAAACGGTGATGTTGTATGTAATATTATCTGTATATATAAAATTCTAAACTGACTGACTGACTGATATATCAACGCACAGCCCAAACCGCTAGACCTACCGACTTGAAATTTTGCACATAGATACCTTATGCAATATAGGCATCCACTAAGAAAGGATTTTTGAAATTTCCACCCCTAATTTACACATAGATCTCATATGCAGTGTAGACATCCATCAAGGAATTATTTTTGGAAATTCTACCCCTAAGGGGGTGAAATAGGGGATGAAAGTTTGTATGATAATCCGTTGGTTTTTAAGTGAGGATCCTCAAATTTTGGGTTTAGGCAGGACATTGAAAAATAACTTAGACCTGTCTCAGCGATTTTGATTATTCCACCCCCAGGGTGAAAAGAGGGATGAATTCGTGGGAATAATTAAATCGCCTAGAGACTTGAAATTTTGTACATAGATACCTTATACAGCTTAAGCATCCACTAAGAAAGGATTTATGGAAATTCCATTCCTAAGGGGGTGAAATAGGGGATGAAAGTTTGTATAAAAATCCGTCAGTTTAGAAGTTTGGATCCTAAAGTTTTGTTCAAGTAGGAAAACAATTTTTTACATATCTCAGTGATTATCAATATTTTTACTTCCTTCAAAGGGGTGAGAAAGGGGATGTAGTCGTATGGACTACTTATAATGACGCATATCCCAAACCGCTGGACCTACAGACTTGAAATTTTGCACATAGATACTTTATGCAGTGTAGGCATCCACTAAGTATTTTTGGAAGTTCCACCCCTAAGGGGGTGAAATAAGGGATGACAGTTTGTATGAAAATCCGTAAGTTTTGAAGTTTAATGCAATATTCACAAAAATATTTTCAGTATTACCTATGTTAAATATAAACATTTTTAAGTCTTTAATTATTATTATGGTCGGATTGGAAAGATACCTACTTAAAAGCTAGTATTATTTATACATTTTTGGTGTTTTTGAAGGCGATTTTTTTTGAAGTCGGTTATAAAGGTGTAATATTTTTGATTTCAGAATCTATGACGTAAAGGTAATTGGTTTATTTAATAAATGCACCCACCTCCCTCAAGCTTGCAAGGTGACCATAGCAAATATTTATTGGCTTACGAATATATTATAACACACACTTACAAATTTTCTAGATTTTTTAATAACTTCAACAACTATGTTGAACAAATAAATTGCTTTCTAATGTTAACGTTTGTGCTAAGTTGACGTTAACGTTTCTCGTGAATCACGTGAGTTAGTGCGCGACCGACACGACAGGACAGACAGAAACAAATTTAGGGGAGAAAAAAGCGTAAAAAATTTTAATTAAAAAAATTGCTAAATCGTAAAAAAACTAAAATTAGCGTATGTTGTGTTGTTGAATAAAAATATTGTTGAATTAAAAACCGACTTTAAAAACACTGAAAAGTTAAAAATAATATATGAATAGGTACAGACAACATCAAGGTGTCAACATCAAGTCGGTGCCAAACGATGATCTCCTAGAAAGTCTTAAAATTTGTCACCGACTTCAATATAGAAGTGTGATGTTGTATGTACCTATTCTTATATTATTTTTAACTTTTCAGTGTTTTTGAAGTCGGTTTTTATTTTTTGTAAAATATTTTTTATTTTTAACTTTTTAGTGAATAAAACCCTAATTTAATATGATGATTAAGCTGGTATTAAATTAGCGTTTCCCTCGACCACCCCAGGAGTATACTCTATCGAATACAAAAATAAATTTGAAAATCGGTCCACAATTGGCGGCGTAATCGCGGAACATACACACAAAAAAAACATACGCATCGAATTGAGAACCTCCTTCTTTTTTTAAGTCGGTTAAAAATACTCAATTCTGATCAATTTTTGTTTATTCGTCAAATACTTTTTATGAAATTAAGTAGATTAAAGTGCTTTAGTTTAACTTAAACTAGAACTCAACCATAGGTTATCTTGCGAATGAATATTAAATATGGTAAAGTAAAATCGTTTGCGATCAAAGAAACTTAAACATTTTGGTGTTATTTTGAGCAAATTTCTTCGGAATCTTTTAAAAATATCAATACCAAAAACTGTTTTTGTAATCAAAGTAACTTTTTACTGAAATACTCGATAAATTATTACATTGCTCAAACAAAAATGTTACCGTGCATTTACACGGAATCGATATGAATCTGAGCCAGTCGCATCTTAATAAAACGACAGTGAATAAGTTACGTGGAAATATATTCATCAAACGATTTTTTATATTTGGTTTATTGGGGAATAGTTGATCTATTCTAAAGTAAAACGGACCTTCGAGAATAAAAACAAACTGTGAACCTTTTATCAAAAGCAAACGAAATTGAAACAGTTCTTCAAGTACAAGATCTCATATATACGAGTAGTATTTATTATTACATTTGCGTTAATGGAAGTCTCTATGAAGGTAAAAGGAAGAAAAAGTTTAGACAGTCTAAATTAATTTAATATACAAACAAAAATAAGTGTCACTTGCAAAGTGGAGTAACTTCTGAAACACGCAACGCAACACAAGTTAGTTGCTTTAAAAATAAATTGCGCAAGCTTTTCTTTGAGCAGTCTTAGGAAATAAAACTTAGAAAATAGGTTTTAATGGTTTATACATTTTCGTAAAGGAGATTTTAGGCAAATACACAAGATGTTTGGTATCAAGCCGAAACCTACTCATGTTAACATAGTCATATAAAAGATATATTGGCGTCATTGAAAATACGAAATTCTAAAATAATTTTTCTGATTCTACATACATTTTTCTTACATTTTATTTTTACAAATATAGTATAGGGATTTCAAAATTAATTTTATCATTTCGAATTTTCAATGACGCCATAATTTTTATATGTGTTAACATGGGTAGATCCTGGGCAGGTTTTGATACGGTACCAAACACGTTGGGAAAGTATTAGCTAATTTAATATTATTTTATTTATATAATAGAATTTAATTCTTTTTATATGTGATATATTATTTTATTATCTATTACTATATGTTTTTTCGATGATTTTCTGTTTCTCTTTTATTTTCTCGGTAATTTTTCTGCATTACCCAAAGGTTGAGTGAAAGAAAATACATTTTTAGGCAAAACAAAGTTCGTGAGAACAGCTAATACTCAATAATATGTACGAGTAATTCATCAATCGAATAAAAAATTAAAATGTATGATGCCAGAGAGTGCTTTATGGAAAATTGTAAGGACGTTTGGTACTTACAGAATCTTATTAGTTTTTTTAATAGATAATCAAACGAGAACGAGATGACAATAACTCTCATCTCGTTTTCTGTAATTTTTATATAGATATAATGTTTTCCTGGGTAGTAAAAAATATCTTCTGAGTAACATAGACTCTTAATTTTTTCATCGTTGAATACATTAAATTGATAATATTACGTAAAATAGAACAATATTTGTGTACAGTGATAAGTACATTATTGTGTATGTTAATTATGAAGTGTTTATAATATGAAATAGATGCTTTGTGTCACTTAGTTTCATATTTTTTGTTTATTTTGTAAGTATCACTTTATGCCATCAAATAACCAAAAAAGATGAATAGTCCACATTAAAAATATTTTTTATTTAAAACTACTGAAACATGGTAACTAGATTACAAAATATTTTACATTTTTATTTATATCTGATTGTTATATCATATTATCTCGTTCGAAATTGTAAGTATAATGGCTATTATTAACACTGTTATACTCAAACTGACGAGATAATTTCATAGCAATTTGAGATTTTAGTTTAGATTTTTAGCGGCCAAGGCAAGGGAGTCGTTATACTATAGTATAGGTACAACCAGCTTCAAAAGTAGATGTGCATTTTTAGCAGATTTAGTACCATGTCACACAAACTATTACTTTTATTTAGTATGGTTACACCTATATTGCATTGTTAATAGTTGGTGTGACATGGTACTAAAATGATTATCTACTTTTGAAGCCGGCTGTACATGTGAATTGCACTTGAACCTGTTAAACTAAATGAATACGATTAATGACTATATATATTTTTTTGTTGTTCTATGGGAATGATTAGTATTATTGTGATTTTATAGAAGTGCATCTAAAACTCAAACTCAAACTCAAAAATCTTTATTCAATATAGATCTTTACAGGCACTTATTGACTTCAAAAAAAAACATAAAAATCTTCAACCAAGAATCTAATTAACTAAATTATTTAATCCTTGTATGTACACACACCCCAACCATTATTAAGATGTGTGCAAATACAAGTCAAATGAAAAAAAAATTGTCTGTACACCTGTTCGGAAATTGGAAGAGCCTTCTCGAGAAGAACATGCAAGAAACTCGGAAGGTTTTGTATTTTTTTGTCTCCTCTTTTAAAATCTCTCTCTCTCTCTTTTGTCCTCTTTTAAAGAACATCTACCAACTAAATGTTTTTTTTTTGTATTCGTTAAAAATGTAGTTATGCCATAGATGTGGTGATTTTATGAGCTAAACTAAATGTAGAGAAAATATCAATAAAAAAGTTCATGATTTTATTTTTATGTAGGTAGAGTCAATATACTGTATGAAAACTAGATGTATGACTGTATGAACATAGAACGAGGTGCCATTTATCAATCTGTATTTTTTTTCGAAACAGCAAAATTACTGTATTTTAACAACTAAAAGATACATTTATAACTAGTGATGTAAACGTTGTGAATCTTATTTAATGAGAGCTAGAATTCCCATTTTGTTGCAACGAATAGGTGCCAGTCAAATGCATCGGGTTTTTGGGTTCAAATGGGCCACTATGGTGATGCGTCGCAGTATAGTCGGAGCGTTCCTATAATGCATTGTCCAGTTACGCCGACACCCCCGAAAATACAGCATGCGAAAAAAGCCATCCTCGCTGCCTCCCGCTAGCATTAATGTCCCCCCACCGCGCACTAAGCTTCTTTTTTCAATACATAACTTTTTTTCAAGATGCATTTTTACATGTTTCGGCCTAAAACTTTACACACCCAGCAGTCAGAGCCGAGAGAACGGGGACCGCCTATCGGCGTTCGGATTTCTCGCTCCCACGCGGCCGGCACGCGCGCCGGACGATAGTGGCGCGAGCGAAACGGCCGATAGCCGGCCACGGCTCCGTCTCAAACCAAGATTAAGGCTCTATTCCGCTTTTCGAACGCAGATTCTTGATTTAAACGCATCGAACGTCAACGATCGCCAGAATCGACCTGGCGTTTCTTAATGTCAAATCACCTGTGTCGCCGCAATTAGGAAATGTACCTAGTCGCCTGAAATAAGGCGAACGCTATACGTCTCACTCTAGCGTCCAGTGCGAAGGCATTCGCGCCACGACAATTGAGTTGAGTTGAATTGAATTGAGTCGGTTAAACTGTAAAAATGGTGCGGGCGGGCATCGCCGCGCGCGAGCGAGAGCGACGAAAGGCGGGTTGGTGGAGACCGCTGCCTTCTTCTCCTCGACTTACGCCGAGTCGCGACTAGTGAACGTCAGGGTCCTGACGTGGGCAGCCGTGCTTGCGCTCGTGTGCGCCGCGTTTGACAGTTGTAAAAAAACGTGTCGCGCGTACTCGGCGAAGTGGCGAAACTTTTGAGTGCGTTCGAAATTTGAACTTGGGATAGTGGTGTTGTTCGTTGGTTTTTTCCGGAGAACTGGATTAGATCGCTGCAGTGACATAATTGTGTCGGCTCGGACTAGCCGTTGGGACGCTATAAAGTGATGAATCAGCGGGTGCCGGCTAATTAACAACGTCACTGTTACGAAAACAAATCTAAGCCTTTCCCGCTTCTAGCTTCTGGAATATTGTTGTAAGTAAACGCTTTTGTGTGATTAGTTTTGGTTTGTGTTGCTTTGAGTTTTACTATTTGCGATGCGGTCTAAAGTGAAATATTATTGAAGCTGATCATATTTGGTAGCAAAACAAATGGCATTCAAATACTTTCTATATTGTTTTTTCTACATTTAAATTAAAGTTTAACGATGTTAACTTTTAAAACTTATAACATTGGGATAATTGAAAACTAGAAAAACAAAATCGTGACAAAATTTTTTTATTAGAACTCTACCATTATCAGTTCCTAGCAAAAAAGTTTACAGACAGGAAAGCATGCTCGCCATGAAATCGGCAAAGTTAACCAAAGTATTGCCGATGGCGTGGTCGTGTGTCGGAAAAGCCGTTGAAATGGCTTATTATGTTTTTGACGCGTCAAAGAGGAAAAGTAGCGACTGGGCGGGGCGTGCGTGTCAACAATGAGCCGATTGGCTGCGACCACGAGTTGCATTTTTTGTAGGTATTTTTTTTTACTTTTTTCAACGACGTCATGAATGTTCCATCGACATTTTTATCGATAGTTTTTGTGAGAAGCCTTCATTACCCATCCTTAATTTTGAAGCCACTCACATAATTTGGTATGTGTATGAGTACTAAAGTTTCATTTAAGCTTTTTAGTAGTGTGTACATTTTTATTCGTAGATAGTTTTCGCAACTTTCATTGGTCAATATCACTTATCTGATTAACTTGCATATATACATGTTATTGAAAATTTTTCTGATTGATACAATAAATTTGTCGAAAAATTGAGAAATTCCGAGAGTTGAAGTATATGTGATAAATTTTATTATTATCATTAAATGTCATCTAATATCTTTTTAATTGTCGTCATAATATGTACTAAGATTCATATTATATCATTAATTATAAGAGAGGCTATTAAATTCTTATTAAATAAAATTGTACGTCCGCAATGGAATGTTTTATTAAACGCTCTACCTACTATGTTCATGCTAGTAGGAACCAAAACAGTCTCTAACTACATTCCGTTATGGTTGTTTTTGGGGTGTAGAGTCAAATATTGAAACGTTGACAGTACAAATTACGAAAACAATGAATAAAATTAGCTTCAAAAACATCAATTTATCGATTACATCTGTAAAAAAAGGTCGCTGAAAGCTATACAATTACATTTTATTGTTGAAAAAAAAAACTAGAATGCACCATACTTTGTTGCAAGGTATAACGGGAAAATACTGAATACATTGTCTCTCTACATCTGTTACTCGATACCCCGTTAGCAATTAAAGGAAGCGTGCTGCCCTTACACATTCGAGTTGAAAAAAAGTGCAAGTAACATAATGAAATATCCCACTAATATTATAAATGTGAAAGTGTGGATGTTTGGATGTTTGTAACTTAATCACGCAAAAACAGCTGAACGGATTTGGATGAAATTTGGCATGCATGTAGCCTTTGACATGGAAAAGAACATAGGCTGCCTTTTATCCCGATTCCTTAATTCTCAGGAATTCCTTTCCCTCAGGAACTACTCCTGAGGGAAAATTGAAAATTGTTCAAAATTGAAGTCCACGCAGACGAAGTCGCGGGCAGAAGCTTGTTATTTCATAAATGAAATTAACCGCCAATTTGATTGAACAACTCGTTGATATTATGTTAATTTAATAAAATACAACACGGAAACTGCGTAGCACGTATGTCAGTTTTGAGCAGTTTCTGTGAAACTATTCTCTGATAATGCTCGTCAATCTCAACCCTAAATTTTCTATGATTGTTCAAACAAGTTAGATACGTATTCCAGCTATTCCTAAATTCGTAAAAAAATATAACATGATCTAAAGTTGCATTTATTTGGGTTTCTTATTCTCCCAATATTCCGATCTGGAATTTCAATGTGAGAATTGAGGTTCTCATTGAAATTGAAAATGTAAGGATCTCATTATCAATTGTAATAGGAAGCTGATTTTTTCATATATTTTTTATTTTATAACAAAATCATAAGTCATTTTATATGTGCCTCTATAATAAAAAATGTATTCCGAAATCCTTATTTATAATATTATTTTTTGCAAATAAATTACCTATAAATATTACTTTATTATTGAAAGCGTGCTAAGTGGCATAACTTAAATGATCATAATATAATTATTAATATTAATAATAAAAGCACCATACTAGCAACTACTCTTATATTTATCCTACTAAGATAAGATCTAGAGGCACTTATAAGAATAAAAAACTTATCTAAAACAACTCGATTTTTCCACGATGAGACATATTTTTGACATTATTGCTAAAGCTCTATAAAATTACTTTAATTTTATTCATACTTATATAAGGGTTATACACGGTGTTTCAAAATAAGCAATAAATAATAATTTTTTTATCGAAAACTCATTATTAAAATGTGTTTACACGTATTGTCATTCAACTCAAAATTTTCATGTAAATCATAGACATGATGATGATACTGTGATTTACATGAAAATTTTGGGTTGAATGACTTTACGTGTAAACACATTTTAATAATGAGTTTTCGATAAAGAATCGATTATTTATTGGTTATTTTGAAACATACTACTAACCTGCAAACAGTAGCTATATCCAGAAAGGTTACCCAAACAATTGGTTAATACAAATATACTAAGGGAAGATATAAAAAAATGTTATGAAATACTAACCGCATGATTTGTTTAATTAAATATATAATTAACACTTCTTCAAATAAACGCAATATACATCTAATCTTTTGAACAATGAAACGAAACAAAGGCATTAATTACAAAATTTAATATCATCAATGTCAGACTAATGTCTCTAAGCACATGTGATCGACGCCAGCTCGGAAATTTTGACTTTTTAAAGTCAAGATTTATGTCTTAAAGCTTTCACATTCGAATAACACTTTATTTTAATGATACATTGGTGGCAATTCTTTCGGCACTAATTGGATTAAACTAAACTAAATTTAGTTTTCATGCTGTCAGATTGTGATTTTAATTGAAATTTTCGAATAAAAAACACAATTTGACAGCACTAAAACTAAATTAAGTTTAGTCCAATCTAATTAGTGCCAACAAAATTGCCACCATTAACTCCATTAAATAAAAATAAATATTAGCCTGCGTTAACTTTTTGCCCGGCTTTTTTGTTTTTTCTTCATTATCGATCGTACATAACACATCTTGTAAAAAAAGTAGAGTTGTGAATAAAAAATGTAATTTAATAATATAATGATTCTGAAATTCAGTCGAGAACTGACAAATTCACAAAATTGTCGTCCGCATATTTTCCCCAAAGCGATGTAATTTCAAATACTACAAATAGCTAAGATACCAATTTTCACACTTCTAAGTTCAAAAATGTCGCAGTTTCATCCAAAACTTCTACACACCCTCATCCCATTACGTTTACAAGGGAATTTCGGAAAATCCAAAACACACTTTTCTCCCTTCATAATAATATGACCGTTTCACACTATTACCTAACAAAATAACGAGTAAGTATTTCTGACTTTCAAACTATTTTAATAAAGGCAGATTATTAAAACTAGGTATTAAAAAACATATCTATATCTTTACTAAAAACATACCCTAAATGCAGCCATAAGTTTCTAGCTTCCATTATAAATAAGTCCTATATGCTCAGTGTCATACTTCGAGTTTCAAAAATAAAGAAGTCAAGTTTTTATTCCTTCCTTCACTTACTTAGGGGTTAAATTTTCAAAAAAACGCTCCTAACTGATGGATGTAAATCATACGTGCCAATTCTTAACCCATTGTGGCTTGGCTTTGCGTTGATAAATCAGTCAGTCACGTTTTTCTTTTTAATATAGAAAAAAAGCAAAAAAAGCAAAATAGAGATTTAATTGAACAGATTCCATTAAATAAAAAGAAATTCAACTAAAATGGTAGTCTTTCATGTAGCAAGAAATGAAATATTTTCTTCAAATAATAATGAATCTAGTTTTATAAATTGTCAATAATACAAAAATTCTGTTAAAAATACATTCGTCACGATGTATTTATTTACAGTACAATCAAAAGAAATTTGCGTAATATCATAACTATACTTACTCATGATTATTATACACTACTACACTACAGAAACGACAAAACTGTGTAACACACTATTATTTTTTAATTAACAAGCTGTAGACTTACTGGCATAATTTTTCTTTTAACATATTTTTATGTACCAACAAAAAGTGATAAATTTTTCTTTATGTAAGATATGAAAAAAGTTTACAGCAACCGCATAATCAAAAACTGATATGCTATCAGTATCTAATATCACTTATTTAATAGGAAACATAACCCTAAAACGCTGTCTACGGTCTGGGTGACTGATCAACTTAATAATTAACCCCAACGAATCTATATTGGAGTTGGAGGGGAGAGCATGACAGATGGTGGACTAGTCAACAGCTGTTTTGGTCCTGACAACGTTTGATTAAGTCATTTAAAGCGCTAATTATGTACTCTTTTTATGATGTTAAAGGGCAGAACAAGAAGTGATAGTTATGATGGTAGCTGCCACTGTTGATCTAGAAAGTCCGTGCCAAACCTTGTTGTAATGTTACTTTCATATCCAATAACGGGGAACCTATTACTTGTCCGAAATTTTCTTGTCCGATTTACATTTGACCGAAAACGTTTGTCCGACGTCTTTTTTACTGTATGTATTGTATGTCATATTTTTGACCATCGAAATATCATTTGACATAAGTATCATTTTACCGAACTACGTTTCACCGATTTTCAAAATATTTTTTTTACTATTGACCGAAGTCTCTTTTGGACTATATATTTTCGTTTCACCAAAACAACATTTTAACGAAAATTATTACGTTGATACTTAGCTGGTTAGGTTACGGAGGTTAAAGGTAAGGAGAGTACATTGTAATCACACAGCAAACTACATATTTCTTGCTTGCAAGGATAAAAACTTATGGGGTATCACTGTAGGTTAGGTTAGACATTGTGACTAAACTCAGAGCATCAAACTGCATGCTGCATGCTGGCTTGCATGCAGCAATGCAGTTTGATTATAATTATCATACTTGTTTGTTTGCTTGCATGTTTGCCTGTATGAGCGAGGGTCCAGGGGCGTAGCCCCCTTGCCCGGGGGGTTCGGGGGCCTTCCGCAAGGAGAAAAACTAATGGAATATCACTGTAGGTTAGGTTGGGTTAGACATTGTGACCACAAACATGCATCAAACTGCATGCTTGCTTGCATGCTGGCTTGCATGCTTGTTTATTTCCTTGTATGCTAGCAATTTGGCATGTATGCTTGATTTTTTGTTTGCTTGCTTGCATGAGCGTGGGTGCAGCCGCTTTGCAGGGAGGTCGGGGGGTGGAAGCCCCCCGTACGGAGAAGAAGTTATAGAATAACACTGTAGGTTAGGTTAGACATTGTGACCACACGCAGCGAGGCGAATGGAGAATCAAACTGCATGCTGATTGCTTGCTTGCATACTAAAAATAACAGCATAAATTGGGGATTGGAAATACTGTGGTCAAATTTTTCTAGGAGTTATAAGACAGTGGTTTAATGAATGTTCGGTAACATAATACTTCGATCAAATGTTGATTCGGCTAAGCATAACTTTGGTAAAAAAGTTTTTGACCAAATGAAACGTCGGAGTAACGAAAGAAAATGAATTGGCCAACCGATACAGTGGAAAACGAGACTTCGACGAAGTAAAAAAAAACGAAATGAAAATAGTCGAAAAGCTTTCTGTTAAATGATATTCGGTCAAAAATTTTTCGATCGTATGATAGCTAACCCGCATAACGTTGTTAGTCGCTGAACTTCACTGTTCTTCAATAACTTCATTCAACTGAAGAATAGACATGTTTATTAGTACGTAAAATCCTCAGATTACATTTTTTTTAATGCGTTCAGAGCTAATTTTTCAACAGATGAAATTTGTCTAGTAAAAATATGTGACAGTTGACAGAATTTTTTTCAAAGAAATTTTCAAGGAATGTAGCATCAACTTATTTGTTAGTTGACAATTAGGTATAAGTCCTGTCTAAAACACTACTCAAAATCTTATTATACTATCTACTAGCTGTGCCCGCGACTTCGTCCGCGTGGAATAGTAACTTTTGTTGAAGTTGATAAAAAGTAGCCTATGTTATACCTTATATAATTAGCTATCTATTAGTGAAAGTCCCGTCCAAATCGGTCCAGCCGTTCCGGAGATTAGCGGGAATAAACAGACAGACAAACAGACAAAAAAAATTAAATTGTGTTTTTGTTATTGGTACCCGATATACATTCATACCCATTTAGTAAAAGCTTGTTATTTTGACATTACAAACAGACACTTTAATTTTATTTTTTTGTATAGATAAGCGAGCTCTCAGTAAATAAAACAATATAAAATACAAGAAACCGACAATAATGGAACAGATTGAGATAATCAATAAGACATAATTTTATTGATTTAATTTAAAAAAGGAGACGTGCTTCATACAATCGTCGAAATTAGACATATTAAAAGACGCGTTAGTAATTTTTTCCACTTTGAACAATCTGGTGACAGTAGGTAGCTGACAGGTAGTACAGGACAGTTTTTGAACTTCCTTGGACGTTGATAGTAAACATCATCATCATCGATTCTCATTTTATATTTAATAAATATAATATGCTATCTATTAAGTGCAACATTTAATAATGTCGAAAGTATTGATTTATTTTGAAACAAACGTTATAATTCATTCATGAAAATGTAGAGACATGTACTGGCTGTACATAATATCAACATATTTTTAGACATTATATCATAATAAATAAAAAATGCCTTCCAATCGGGGGGTCGGGGTCGGGACCCGCCATGTACCAATGTGTTTTTCGTTTCGAATTTCATATGTATTTGTCTGACGCTCCTACGGTGAAGCAAAACATCGTGAGGCAACCTGCATACATTTGCGAAGAAATTCAATGATGTATATGAAGTCGACCAATCCGCACTGGGCCAGCGTGGTTGACTAAGGCCTAATCACCCTAACATAGGTAGGCTCGAACCCCTCGGTGGGTATATGAGCTGTGATGATGATGATGAAATAAAAAATAATAACACCTCGACATTTAGTGATACTATGGCACGAGTCTGAGGTTGTTTATGTTGATTTTTGATTGATTGTATTGTATTTTGATGGAGAGTAGAGCACAATGTCCTGAGATACAAGCTTTCAGTTTTCTTAAGAGCACTCGTATACAATAAGAATATTGCGATGATGCAGATAAAAAAAACATTGTCTTCATATATCTGTGATGTGTATATGTATATATAAAATTTTAAACTAAAATAATTTGATTGAGTTGCGCAAGTCACCTTAAAAAAAAAATAATAAGAGTGAAAAGTAGTCGTAAGTCTTAATATAATTTAATATTATATAGAATGGATCAAAAAGAAACCTAAAAATGAAAAAGGCACGGTCCACGAGTCTGTGGAGAGTTAACTATGTATAATAAAAAAAAACTTTCAGCTTAGTTCCTCATAATCCATAACACTCTGAAATTGTAAATTGTACCAACTAATTTGAATTTAATAAAAAAAAAATTATTTTGTGTCGGTGTTTTTGTCTTGTATCTTTATGTTGTCTGTATACTGTAGTTTTACTGTATACTGTAGGTTTATTCAATAATATTTTCATACCTTCTCCTCTCACGAAGAAGTTCAAAGTAGTATGTGGTATACTATACATTACTATCGTCTGATCTAATGTTAGATATCGATGTATAATTTTCATTAACAATGAAACTGACTTTAATATTAAAATGTCTTTTTTGGTGTTTTGAATTCAATACATGCGTATTTGAATTTGACCCGAGGCAAACATCAGAATAAGTTTTAGTTTAAAACGTCATCCGCTCTAAACAGTTTAAAAAAAAAATATTCCCGAACTCCTAACAACCTAATTGTTAAGAGGTTATATGTTGTACATTCTACTATAAACTTACCTAGATGACTTAAATAAGTACAACAACATGTCAAAAATATATTCCCATTATATTGAAAAAACTATCCTCTAACTCCTGACCTATAAGAAATATTCCGCTATCAGTTAGGTAAAATGAAATGATAACTGTCAGCCCAAATACTTGAATAGTTTTAGAAAAATACATGAAACACGTTGGACGTGCCTATGAAATTTAAGGGTTTCCCTCGATTTTCCTGGGATCCCATTATCAGATTATGACTTCGTGATAATGGGACCATACTCTTTCGATTACGAAAATATTTTTGGTAACCGGGGCTCTGCCATTATGGCCATAGAGCGGCTTCTTAACTCATACGCAGGAGCACAAAATGATGTTTAGGTTTGTACGACGTGAAAACACTTTCACGCTTACAATAAACCTACATTATAAATAGACTACCGGTGTATTCATTTGTTGAAGTCATTGTACGAAAACGCCACTATGTCACTCCGCCTTCAGGACTAAAACTCGAAACCAATACGACTTCAGCGAGTTGTGACACAGGTGACGCCGAAGCTATATCGCCGAAACCGTTCACTGTTGCATCGAAAGACATATTAAACTTTTGGACGGGAGAAGACATGGCATCAACATAAATGGTGAGTCCATGACTCACCTTCGTTTTGCCGATGATATCGTAGTCATGGCTGAGACCATGGAAGATCTAGGCACATTTCTCGAAGAGCTCCATACAATTTCCCAACACGTGGGTCTTAAAAAAAAACATTGACAAGACCAAAGTCATGTCGAATTTCCATGTAGTATCCACTCGTGTGAAGGTTGGAGGCTCTACACTGGAAGTTGTTGACGAATATGTTTACCTAGGGCAAATATTCCAGCTCGGCAAGTCCATCTTCCAGAAAGAGGTAAATCGACGAATCCATTACAGCTGAGCAGCGTTCGGGAAGCTACGCAGCATATTCTTGGTCAATCTACCGCAGTGTCTCAAGACCAAACTCTTTAACTCCTGCGTGTTGCCAGAAATGACGTACGGAAATGAGACGTGGCCGCTTATTATGTGTCTCATAAGCAGGCTTAAAGGCCATGGAGAGGACTATGCTCGGGATTTCTCTACGCAATTGCATCAGAAATGATGAGGCCCGTAGAAGAACTAGAGTCACCGAAATAGTCCAAAGAATTGCAAATCTTAAGTGGTAGTGGGCAAGACACATTGCTTGCAGGACTGAAGGCCGTTGGGACGGAAAAGCCCTCGAGTGGCGGCCGCGTACCGGGAGACGCAGCGTTGGTAGGCCGACGATCTGGTGAAGGTTGTGGGAAGCCGCAGGTCCGATCGGTTTGGAGTTCCCTGGGGGATACCTACGTCTAATACAGGGCATCTCTTGGCTGAAATTATGATGATGATGAAAATCGTTTATACATGAGGCCATCTCTACACCTGATGAATTCTTTTAATTGATATATTAATAAAGTCTGATGTTGTGAAAACGTGAACTGACACTGATCTTGTAATGGAAGCAAGTTGAGCTAAAATTATTTGCTCTGCGGTCAGCTTCCAATTGACGACTCTGTGACAATACAGGGAGAGAAAACATAGCCTTTTTTATTTTTCTGGTCGGTAGTACAAGGTCTCCCTCCGTTAGACTTGTGGACCATTGGCGTTTGTTAATGTAATAATCCAAAACTGATTATCTAAAACTGATTATGTAATAATCCAATTTTAATACACGATATCGACTTTGATGGTGATATACGTCTTCTGCTGGACACAGGTATTTTAAGATGAGGAGGGATTGACCATTTACCTTACGCTAGCCAGTCTGGTTAGTGCAGGATTATACTCTGCGTTTTCCATCTCTTTGCAGAGGTCTGGTTGCGGTAAAATGCCTTAGTCGGTTGTTACGACATGCATAGGAAAAATGGAAGCGGCGACACGTATATTCAAAGTCACCACACGGAAACAACGCTTTGTTCAATTTGTTCTCTCTTAATAACCCATACTAAAAAAATGATAACCTGTCATGACTTTCATCACAATGCCGATGTAAAATGCAACAATACTTTTTTCTTCTTGTAATTTTCAACGCTCCGAATTTCCATACTACATTACCAACTTGCGTGCTCTTGATTAGATGTTATCGCAATCTCCTATCGGTCATAATTACAGTCAAGCTTGACATATTATATTTAACGTTTATTTAAAACTACTGCTCTACATATTGTGCTCTGGCAGCGAATTTGGAAGTTCGCAGTGCTAGTGCGCAGAGCTGCCCATTTCTCAAGTATACATGTAGTTCGTAATTGCTTGCGTCAATAATAACTACAAAACATGGCGATAGTACCCCCGCACAACAATCAAGTATAATATAGGAAACTATTTACTTATTCATCATTGACATTTGAACTATATTTATCTTCTTCTTATATTATTCAGCGTATATTATCGTCTGGTTTACCCAGCAGTGGGCTAATATACCAACATACAATAATGTAGAGTCTTCCCTTTCTTTCTCCATTCTTTACGGTATTGGTCTTGCTTCCACAGTAACAGAGATACAGATTTTACAATCAAATAGAACTTGGCATCAAAATTGACGTTCATAAGTGTATAAATTGTACCTAAATGAATAAAAAGTTTTGACTTTGACTTTGACTATGCTAAAGGAACAGTCTAATCTGTTCTCCGGTATTTATTATACCCAACATTCATAAAACTACATACTCCATCGCTTTCCAAATATATTTATAGAAAACTTTTTTCATTTTTCTGCTGGATATATTTTCTGACATGCATAAATGCTGCCAATATGTATAGTAAACATCTGGCAATAAACATATTAAAAGTGACATAGCTCATGAACATTTTTTTATTACATTCATTATTTTTTTTATGGGATAGGGGGCAAACGAGCAAACGTATCACCTGATGGTAAGTGATTACCGTCGCCCATGGACACCCGCAACCCCAGAGGAGTTACAAGTGCGTTGCCGACCTTTAAGGTAGGAATACGCTCTTTTCTTGAAAGTTTGAAGGTCGTATCGGTCCGGAAATACCGAAGGCGACAATTCATTCCAAAGTTTGTCTGTACGAGGCAGGAAACTGCGAGAAAAACGCACAGTTGTTAGTTGCACAGCTGTTTACATTAGGTGAACATTAGGTAGCTGTTTACAGTAGCACGGTTGTTTACATTAGGTAAAGCCCGGTTCATTTATTTATTGCTGTCGGTGGCAGACGAGCCAGTGCCCACCTGATGGTAAGTGGTAGCCACCGCTATAGGACTCAATATCGAAAATAGTACGAGACCTTTATTTGAAATTTTATTTGACATCACCTTCTATAATTTAGATGATGACTGAGTTCTAATATTCACGACTCGTCATAAAATATTAAAATACCGTAGAAAAAGATGCAATCATGTGAAATTAGAATTAAAATCGGCTTAGAAATACGTGAGATACAAGCATTTTAAGTTGTTAATTTGGAAGCGTTTAGACAGAGAGATCCGACAACAACCGTGACGTCATTGTTTAGTATCGGCCAATTATAAACTCCATGTAAATTGCCGTTTTGCTAGAAAGAGATGAAGAAATTTTTTTAATACCTTATAACTTGGTTGTTTTTATAGTTATTCGAAAATCGATTTTTTCTTTTTATTTATTATATGAATGAGCTTCTATTAAAGCAATATTTTTTTAAACACCTCCATCACCTTATTTTCACTTACCACATACGCTTGACACAGAGCCTGCAAATTCCATTTTTTCAAAGTCAATCCTTAATAAAAAATATAAGCATATAAACACATACGTTAAAAGAATTTATTTGTCAAAAACAATCAGGACTACGTCGTCTGGTCTTATTAGCTGTATAGCTCATATTGTATAAATAGACTAAGCTACGTTCCTATGCATCATGAATTTCTCCTTAGCCACCGTCCGTAAATCATTACAAATTCAAAGTAATCAAGCCCATTAAAAAAAGTGTCTACCGTATTAACGAGTCGTAATCTTAACAAAAACTTATCGCACGAGATGACGTCCACTTAGTGCTATTTCGATCTGATCACATCATTTCTACAAGTCTATTGTACCTAATTAGAAATATGCTCGTGACTCATTTGTATACCAACAGCGCTATGATTCAGTCATTTTAATTGTGCAACCAGTCATTAGAATTAGTGGGTTAGATTAGTTGAGATTGTACCGAAATCCTACTATAACTCAAGGCTTAATTTTAATATCAAATTGAATGTTATATGCAATGAGACATGTTGAAATGTAAAACTACTGAGTTTAAAATAGTTAAGTAGCTTTTTATTCTAAAGATCAAACACTATATGTAGTAATTATGAGGACAGTTATTGATTCACTATCTAAAAGTTTTTTGTTTTCTAAGTGTTATTAAATAATGCATTTCGTTATTAAGTAATTCATTGTGTATTTTGATGGAATATCAAAACATTAAATCTGTCAAATCGTTTAATCTAACAAATTTTAACCAGTTAGACAAATATTCGATTAATTTGTTAATTTCGTAGTCGTACTATAATATTGTACATATGTAAAACTGTCCCTAATTCGTTTGATATACGATGCATAGAGCTCTTGAAAAGAAAGACGCAGATTTAACACAAAAATCTTAGTTTATGAAAAGATATATTATGTATATACAGTGTGAAATAAAAACCACGTGAAGCCTTAAAATGTTTACCTAAACGATTAAAAACAGAAGTTACAATTAAAACAAAAAAAATATTGACCAAATATATTATGTCCACTGTTAGATTAATAAAATTAATTAAATAGTTAATTGGGATCTTTGTGGTTTTATTTCCTCTGTAAAAAGTGCTAATAAGAATTAATAATAAATTTTAAAAATAAATCTAATAATCTGCATTTGTTTACTACAATATTGTTATTTAAGTCTTCGCCGTATGTATTTTTTTAATATTGAAAATTGTTTTGGCCAATGATTATGCTTATTGTTAAGTTAATCATGTGATATAAGAGCTGTTTGTTTCTTTAAATAAATAAAATAAAAATAGATTGTTTTAAAATTGACACACTTGAAAAAATAATTCTTACTTTTAAATGTTTTTTTTTATTGAAGAGTTTAAAAAAATTACATATATAAAAATGATCGTATATCGACTCTGAACAAAATTTTATCCATGCTCCTACCAAGCATCAGAGATTTCCCAAAAAAATTAATGTTTGAATACCTGATACAAATCTGAATTCCTCGTTCTTTTTTTAAATGAAGTAAGTTTTGCTTTGATAAAACTATTCTCGGCTAAGGAATTCCAAAATTCAACATTTTCAATAAGCTACGCTCAGTTAGCAGCAGGTCGTGTATTATGAAGAAATTTCGGACTGTTCCCAGTAGTCTTACCGAGTAGTCTTACCAGTAGTACTACTGGGAATTTCTTCCCAATAGACTTACTCATAGTAAGACTTCACTGGAATCGTGGATTATGTCAAGAATTTTTTTCAGAGTGCATAAAGTGAGATTTCAAAAAGCAATCAGTTTTTTTTTATAGTTTCCCATAGAAATAGCTTTCGATACGTGAACTTTACATGTGAAAAATCCACCTTTAATATTTTGCTTTATTATCTGTACTTACGATAAAGGAATGTATAATTAATTATAATACTTTAAGAAAATATGCTGACGAAATAAATATTGCTGTAATTTGTCGTTTACTCATTATAAAAAAATGATTCATTCAGGCAAAACCCATATTATATAAAATAAAGAAAATAAGGAAAAAACCTTCATATCATAAAGCATAAGCACATTATTACTACTACTAGCACATTATTACTACTACTTACTTACAGCGCGGTGACAGACAGACAGACAGAGTTACTTTCGCATTCATATTATTAGTATGGAAGTATGGATTAGGGTTGCGGTGCAATTTCAACCATTGTTTAAAAAATGTGATAACTAATATAAAGTTCGAATAAGTAGTCTCTGCGTAATCAGGGCAAATTTTCAGCTTCAATAATATCGTATCCCTATTTAATTGTCAATATAAATTGTCGAGCCACGTACTAGTCCTGGGCACGCCCTCCTCTTCTTTATTTTTAACATTAAGCCCTCGGAGATGGAAACATTCGGTTTTACGACAAACAGAGTATCGTCTCCGACATCAAATTTTATAACCGTTCAAACGATTACATCTAATCATATTGTTCTCAGCTTACGGCCAATCTATCGGGTGGGAGTGAACGAGACGGACGCATCCACTCCGCTACGCCCATCAATGTCTAATTGCTTTTATTATTTTAAGACATCGTAATCATTATGGCCGCAATAAAAAATGTAATGACTTCTCATTAGTTCAATTAAGAATTTTCTAGACACGGCTTAGTTGATTTGTTGATTGCAAAACGTCCGAGTGGATGCATTGTCTCGAGAAAGCGGCATTTTTATTGCTATCACGATATTTTTCCCTTGCGTACGAGTGAAACCTCTTGTTTCGATAGTCTATAAACTTTATGAGTGTTAGACACGGCTCATAACAATCAACTATAATGATCACTCCGAAATTCGAAACTAATCGATGTGTATTAATTTTTAATATCCATAAGGCACAAATTGAGATAGGGGAATTCAATAATAGGCAGAGCTGTAAAATTAAAAATAATATTGTCTATGGTGTGGTCGATGAACTTTTTAAATGTAAAATGTACCGTGCATAATGTTATCCACATTGTGATCCGAGATGATGCCACGTGAGAAGTCCGAGTGTTCATTTTATATCGAATAATTGTAAATTTCATAGGTTTCCTATTACAAGTTTATTGCCACCATCAATTGATATATTTAAGAGAAACGACATAACAGCGAACAAAAATTTTGTACATCAATTTGTTGAAGCTCCTCGTAGCCTTGATGAAATACAACATTCATCAACATTAACATCTACATCCAAATTCAGTTTATACGTTTTATTGGAATGTTAGTTTTTGGACAAAAATTTACGTCCGCGGGGTCTAGAGGTTATTTTATTAATACTAGCTGTACCCGGCATGCGTTGCAATGCTACGTAAATGCCTTTTTTTTTGCGAGGAACCCTCACGGGTGTCCCCATAACACCCTACCAAAGTTTTATTACAATCTGATAAATGGTTTCGGAACGCAAAGAGGACAAACAAACATAGTAAATACATTGATTTTTATATCTAGATAAAGTTTTCAATCGTTTTACATTTGTCAAATAAAGTGTACGTAAATATTAGTACTTATATTCAAGCTGGATTCGTTTTATCGTAAAGCAAAGCGTAAACACTTCATCAGCAGTGAGCGTAAAATGTCATAATTAAAATAAATAAGCTTTCTGAAATTTTCAAAATACGCGTCATATAAACATTTAAATAGTAAATCTATTGTTTCTCATTAATTCAAATGCGAACAATACATCTTCTACTCATTAAAAAACAGGTGAAAGTTTCCTTCCTTTTTAAACATAATAAGTAAAGTATAAAGGTCAAGCAACAAGGAAAGATTTAAAAAAGGAATGCAACGCAACTCGGAGCGAGCACGAGGCACTGGGAAAACTTCTCCGAAAAGTTTTCACGCACGTGACCAACACGTGGTCTTGAGTGAAAAATCGCGCAGCCCCGCGCCCGCCCGCCGCCGGGCCGCCTCAGGAGTCCTTTCTAAGTGGGACGCGGAAAAGACACGGGTGCGTTCGTTGCTAGGCGGGCGGGCGTTTTGAGGATCGCGGGAATTACAAAGGTTGATATGACGCCGCCCGTCATTTTAATTCTTGTTTTGATTACGCTTTAATTATACTTTATAATACTATATGATAGGCTTAAATAAAAACTAACGATTCGAGGAGTCAGATTAGAATTCAGTAAAAGTCTGTTTTGATTCTAATTTATAGAAATCGGTATGTATATATTTTTAGATAATATGATATTTTTAAATTGTTATAGCTTTTCACTCTTATTTCAGCAGATACTCAAAATGATCTAGACTTATCCATAAATATCCTCCCAGTTAACAGATGAACTGGCAATCTTGTGTTAGTATTTGAAACAACATTTATAAGGAAAGATTTTTTTACGATTTGTCTGGCTTCTGCCAAATGGGAAAATTTCGCTTGGAGTGATTCACCTTCGACGATACCTCGCGTATAAACAAAATATCGCTAAGATTACCTCAGTAAATCTCAGTATGGTATTGCATTCGTCTATTGAATCCGCGTACCAAGACTAGCCTACACTTTTTTAACGATGGGAAATGCTTAGCACATACTTCGTACTTGGGAAGGCGCGAGGTTATATCGGACTCTCTGCGGTTATTGAAGGCAGAGTGCCACCGGGTAAAACCCATCGATGCCCTTCAGAAACGCCTTGGCACGAGCACGTCCATCATCGCCGTATACTCTTCGTCATCAGACGGCGAGGACATACCGAGGAAGGACGCGTCGCTGTCAGAGAAAGATATGAGAACTCTAACAAACACATCACACACGACCTCGTCAGCGTCTGTTCGCCTAGAGCCCCTTTAACCCTCCCAAAATGGGGAGGCCGATGATCCCCCGGGGCATTCAAAGGACCCAGAGGATCAGCGACAGGCGGCAACCTGTGCAATGCAGGGTTCGAGCTTCCCAACCTGGGGTCCCGATGGTTGCCGTCAGGAGGAAGTAGGCGGGCGAATTGCCGCTTCCAGCGTCCCTTCCGCCGATGGCAGCATGGAGCTGCCTGGGGATCGTCCTCCCTGGCCCTCCTCCTCCTTCTTCTGTATCTGTCGACGTTATGATACAGAAGAAGGAGTCTACATGTCACACAGATGCTACAAAGATTGTCCTACTCAGACAAAAATGCCAGACTTAGCAGTTGCAGAAACTAATTTTTTTGATGATTTTTTCAATCTATTCTGAAATATACGTCACATTCGTAGAAACTAAAATTTATATATCGCAACTACGAGTAGGTACGTGTGTACTAATAAATGCTTTTCTTCCAGTGTCCACAAGAGGCCCAGACGCCAGCAAGCTGTTTTACCCCTATCTGAAGACGTCCTCCCTTCACAGGGACTTCCTGTTTGCAAGTGGCTCCGGTAAGTGCCAATTAAATTTTGTTTGGTATCCTGCAGGATTGGATATGGATTAATTGAAATGTTATCATAGCAAAAGTTTTGTCCAATAACAATGTTTGGCATTGAATGTGAATATCGTTGTGCAATGAGTGTGCATGTTGTTGTACAGTGAGTTGCATCCTTGGAGTAAATACTATTAGAGAATACGACAAAGCATTGACGACTTACATTCGTATCTATAGTCAAGTCAAAGTAAAATTCGTTACTTAATTTGTGATTTTTATACAATAAACGAGAATTTGAATGAAGTGAGCAAACGTAATCGCCATTATCACAGTCCGGACGCGCGAACTACTGCGCCACCGAACGCAATAATAAGTCATTTTTTTTATTGTCACAGTACTTATTGTATAACAACTTAAGTAACGACTTTTGCTCAAGTAATTACTTTGACTTGACTATAGATACGAGTGTACACGTACAAAATACCTCATACTCGCACAAGCTTCGTCAAAAGATTGCGCATCTACACATCACGTGATTTCTCTATCTAAGATTTTTGTTGTGCAGTGAGTGTACGATTGCTGTGAAGTGAGTTGCACCCTAACAGCCGGTTGCACCAGGTTTTACGTTTCACGATTTCGTAAAAAGTAGCAACTTAATAAATAAAAATGGGTCGTTTCACTATTAAATATATGATTCGCGCCGAACATTTACCTTTTTAAACGTAAATGATAAAATAAAACTACAATTGAAACTAGATTATTGTGCAATTCTTACGTATTTATATTGACTTTTGCTGTTACTTTTACGAAATCGTAAAACGTGAATTTGGTGCAACCAGCCGTTATAATAAATAGGATTAGACAAAACATTGACGAATTTGTACACGTTAATTAACTCATACTCGTAGAAATTTCGTTAATGATCCCACATAATAATATTACCTGGCTTTGTCTATCTAAGTTTTTTTTTTTGTATTTTTTGTCAGAATCTTCATATTGCAGAGATAATAGACAGTGTTCATTAAAGCGTTGTACAATCATTTAATTAATAATACTCATAAAAAAATACGTAAAAACTAAAAAATAAACATTTTGTGTTGTCTATAAAACGTCATTAAACGAATGCACTTACGTTAAGTTACGAACTAATAATTACAATTCTTCAATGCGCGCTTAACATAATACTATACTTTTGTATAATTATATTGTGTTAACCTTATCTCCAGCAGTATGTGAAGTGAAACACACAAAAAACACATTCGCCTCTCTTAAGAAAACCAACTAACAGATGCTTTTAGTAATTATAACGTCAATGCATAAATTACAAGAGAGATAATAACAGCTCTCTTGTAACGCATCTGTGAAATATTTTATCTGAACGATCTCCGTTATGTGCGTACGTAGTATTAAGGGCCCATAAAAACTATTAAAATTGATACTTATTTGTTTATATTCGAATAATTATGATCGGTGTGATGCGTGCTGTTTATTGAATAAGCAAACGCATGGGTTCCTCGAACCACGTGATGTCGATTAGCTTAATCTCTGTCTAAACATACTGAAATACTGGGTAAGTTTAATGCAGTTGCAATTTACGGATTATGTTCATTCATCGAATATGACTAGCTAGTTAAGTTTGTACATATATGGTTTAGTACCTATATGCGGTATGGTAAGTGCGTGTATATATTTATTACTATAATTATTTCGTTAAAATGTTATTGAAAAGAGACGAATATTGATGAAGACGCAACTAACAGGCTTTTTAATTATTAAACATTTTCGAGAATCTTTAAGAATCGAGAAACTTGTCTTTTTATAAAAACAAACAATTGCGTCGACACTTTGATATCAATCCAATTTTATTATATTCGTAAATTGAAATTTCGTTAATGGAAATCACATAATTTACCTAGAAGTCATTTATTTAAATATTATGTTCATTCATCGAATAAGACCAGCTAGTGAAGTTTGTGTATGTATTGTTTAATACCTATATGCGGTAAGGTATGTTTGTAAGTTTTTAATTGTATGTATGTGGTATGTATGTATTTATTTTTTATAATTATTTTGTTAAAATGTTATTGAAAAGAGACAACAAATGCGAAAGAAGAAGTCGCAAGTAACAGGCTTTTTAAAAATAAATTATTAAAAATATTCAAGAAATTCAAGAATCAAGAAACCCCTTTTCTTCTTTTCGTCTTTTTTATAATCCTTTGATATCAATCCGATTTTATTATTGTTTAGGATGTCACATATTATTATATTACCTAGAAGTCTTTTATTTGTAATTCCTTTATAATGTGCATAATGTTGTTTTATGTTTTTAATACTGACATTAATCAGTACCAATGTCTTTGAAAATGAATAAATCAATAAAGAAAAAAATTTCGTTTCGGGCAGGGATGGAACCCGCGTTCTCAATATACCAGACCTCTCGGCCACCGAGCTCTTACCAGCCTCAACAAAATCTTTAACCGTATCGATCTCTTTTGCACTTTATTAAGGCAGAATAGTCTTTATTCAATGTTAATAACTACGTATCAACATCCACCATTTTTTCTTTACTAATTTATTTATTTTTAAATATTTAAAGCATTTTTAAAAAAATGTAAAGTTCCATATCAAACCAATGTCTTTTTTTTATCAGATTGACAAAAGTGTGAACAATAGAATCAGGTAAACAGTTGGGTTATTCCGGATGAATCGAGCCTCGACTCTCGCGTCGGAGCTCCGGCCGATTAGATAGCTCCGAGAATCGCCCATAAATCCAACCCTAAAACAACCGCTCTGTTTAGTTTGGAAGCTCCCATCCCAGTAATTATACAATAATTCATACTTTAATAAATACTAATAAATCGTGCCGCAGAACCGGCATTATCTTACATTATTACACGATGTAATTACATCCAATAAATTACCAAATAATACATCAATCAGATGTGTTACAATTTCGGTACTCCTTTTTTTTCTCATGCTTTATCGGTGAGCGGGCAATTTTATTAAAATTATAATGCGGTGGAGCTCTCAAATTGGGGTAGCTCGAGGCGAAGCCAGCCTTTAATTATATAGGTAATGTTTAATGATACATTCTTATAATAAGCTACCTGATGCTGTTGGTGGGTATAAATCAAATATTTCATTAAAATTCGAGGCGCTTACAACCCTTTATTTGGTTCGTTATTAGAGAGACGATTGTTCGCGAAATCGCCTCGGCGTAATGCGTACGTGGATATGATTATATGGTAATAGCATTTTTGCCGTGACATTGATGAATGGTGTTCCTAAGCTGTGCATAATTTCGCCAGGATTTCGTCAGAATGTTCTGATTTTGTGTAACAAGCTATTACGATGATTAGTCTCCGGTATAATGCGATCGTCTTCATTTTCAGTTTGCGTTGATAACGAACTGTTTTAGAACAAATTCAACAAGCATCTCTTATTCCTTGCACTTCTGGTCCAAGTCCAAGATAGTCCTGTTCATTAAAGCACCCTCCAATATATTGTCTTTCTGGGGGTATTGACACAAACCCATCTATATCAAATACATGGACAAACTCAACAAACTCAAATTGATAGAAACTTACACAACTATTAGTTTCGCTACAAATAATGAGAAAGATATTCAATTATCAAATAGAGCAGACTCATTAAACAACTCTCATAAATTTTAAAGTGAACGCTAAAGAATCGTTTCGACAAAGATATAAATTAAAACAGAACCTATAAGATGTGAATTTGCAATTATAATTTACGAGTTATTCCATTTTAGTTTCAAGTCACTAAATACAGTGGTGCACGGGTTAATTGTGAAAGGAATCAAAATGAAGGTTGGAAATAATTTCTTTTAAATCATATAATTAAGAATTCGTTTTACTCAGCACGTATGGCCCCGAGCCTAATTAGGGTTGGCATTCTCAGAATTGTAGTTAATTTGGTAGAGGATTACTAGAATTGATTTCGTTATAAATACTATATCAGCAAAAAAGTTTAAATGTTTTTTTTCATTTGAATAGATTATTTGATATCATCATCACAGCTCATATACGTCCCCTCCGAGGGGCCTTAGTCAACCACGCTGACCCAGTGCGGATTGGTCGCCTTCACATACACCATTGAATTTCTTCGCAGATGTACGCAGGTTGCCTCACGATGTTTTCTTTCACCGTAGGAGAGTCAGGCAAATGTACTCGTACATATGAAAGTCGGAAAACGAAAAACTCGAACCCGGGCCTCCCGATTGGAAGGCAAGTGCCGAGTCCACAGCGCCACCGACGCCCATGATTTATATAATCATAAAATAATATAATATATAAGTAAATAATTGTATTAGTTCAATAAAACTCAAAATGCTAATTCTTGATTACATACTATACTTACAAAAACATTTGCTATCTTAAAATGCTTTAACTTGAATCATTCAGCGTCCCAAACATTAGGTAGAGTGTTAAAAATATACCTTATTTCTGCACTATAAAATTTTATACATACTTAATCTTCCTATCACACTTCTAATTTTACACATACAAAATATTTTTTTTCGAAAAAATATGATGCGGTTTAAGTATTAAGTAGTTTATAATGACATTCGTTACCATCATTATATCAATAGTATAATGATAGTAACACATATTATTATCTTGATTATAGTTGACAACCCTACTACCCGAAAGCCCTTTGTGATTGTGAGCGGCCACACAAGTGAAATCTTTTCGATAAAGTAGTAATTAAACATTATGACGTAAATAACAGAACGAGCAAAGATTTAATATTAATTATGTTAAGTATCAAGTCTTCTGGGCGCCAACAGCGTGATTAAGCGCAATTCCTAACTTGGATTTATTTATATGTATATCGTCTGCTTGGGTACCTCCGTCTTACCTACTTATTTCTCCCGCAAAGCAGTAGTGCTTGCATTGCTGTGTTCCGGTTTGAAGGGTAAGATGTGGCAGTGAAATTACTGGATACCGTGACCTTACATTTGATGTCACAAGTTGACAACGTACACTGTGACTCTTGTGGGGGTTGCAGTTTTGCTGCGAATCTAACAAGAGTCACAATTGTATTATATATAGGTGACTGCTACCACTTACTATCAGGTGGGCAGATTGCTTGTTTGCCAAATTTTTTTGTATAAAAAAACTGTTTTATTCGGAATGAAAAGTTTATGAATTTTATTTTCCTGATGGCTTGGATATTATAATACAATAGTGATAAAAATATCGAAGATGAAAGCGAACATTTTCTGGATTCTTCAATAACAGAGGAACTATCTTACCTCTTCAATGGCAATAAATCAACGTATCTTAGTGATAGTTAGCCAGGTGGGCTTAGAAGCTCTACTTCCATCCGAACTGATCAGAAAATATTTTATTAATATAATATTAATAAAAATATAATATTACACCTGAGGCCTACTCTAGAACCATTTCCAATCGATCGACATTGAGATTGTGATTTTGAGTGAACCAAATTCGGTGCTATCTAATTTTCTCAAAATACGGATCCACTTTGTCGCTGGTGTTGCTAAATAAGCGTACGAAAAATCACAATCTCAATGCCGATCGATTGGATTTGGTTCAAAAGTAACCCTATAGACCTCCAGATCTAAACCAAAAGGTTTCAGCAAGCAATTAGTTAGTTTGACTCTTATAATGCTGGTTTAGTTATTACTCATTCTGTCACTATGGAAATGTTGGATTAATTCTATAATGCTACATGTTTAGTGCTATTTTCTGTATAGTTTACAGCTATGGTCCCCAACGTGGTCTATATCGACCCCCAGGGGACGAAAACGATCCAAAAGTAGTCCGTGTGATTGGATAAAAATTTAGGGTCTGTGAGATAAAAACGAGGGTCCACGATAGTTTGGTCTCATTAAAGCAGACCGCAACTTGAATATTTACTTTAAATACAAAGATGATTTGTACCTTGTTTTTACCTCGAAACATAACAAACGGACCTACTAAATTATAAACATATAAAAATTTATGTGTGTTTCTTCTGATTCTATACCTCGCTACAGCTAGAGAACAGTTAAAACGTCTGAGTTTTCAAAAATACGATAGGAAGAAGGGGTTCTACCCCAATTGGAAAACATGGTGATCTTCAAGACAATAAAGTTTGGGGAACTATGGTTTACAGTATACTCCTCGTGCTAAATAAAACTGTATGTATTTTTTTACTCTTATCAACTAAATAGCCATTAAGGTGACACTAAAATGAAATCATTGGAAATAATATAATTAATTTAAATAATGACGGTAACTACATAAGCAGAAGTACCTCTTAAAAAATAAGCGTTTATAGAACGGTTTAATGAAAACAATTCGGATGCAGCCACTTCAATGTTGATTAAATCATCCATTGCGAGGAATTAAGATGATGTTGAGCGAACGTATCTTCCTATTTAATAGCGAATGATGCTTATGGGTCATTGTTGTTAAACGAGATCATTAAATTAAGGAAGCTTTTGATTTGATTTTTTTTATACTACACCTTTCATAATAATATGTTCATTCAGTTCAACAAATTCATCTAGGGCCCTATTCTGCTTGCGTTAATGCATTTATGCGCCCCTAGCATGACCACTGAAACACGATATATCGATATGAACTGTTAAAAAAGTTGGATTTTTCAACTATCTTGAAGTTTTGAGTATGTTTTAGATGTTGGTATTGTTATTTGGCTATTATTAATATATTAATGTCGATAACATTTCAAGGAGGCGATTATGTGCAACATGTTTTGACAGTTCACATCGATTTATCGTTTTATCGTATCGTGTTTCGGTGTTCATGCTACGGGGGCTCAACGATAACTGACTAAAACATTTGTCACTGTTAATTAATCGAGAAATTGTAGTACAAAAAGGGATAAAAAAAGATTTATTGGACGACTGTCAACACACCAACGTTACGGTTAGCAAAATTAGGCCCCTGGCCTATGTCCAGGTCTATGACATAGACTATGTCCAACAGTCTCTTGGCTGAAATGAATTAATGAATAAAAAATGATTGACGGGAAAGGAATTTTATTTTAGGGTTTTAAAAAATAACTGCAAAAGGTACTACGCAATGTAAAGCATGCTCGCGCGCTGCGGATATCGTCTTTGCGTGAGTCAACGGCTCGCGGCGCCATACGAAAGCGTCCTATGAAATACACGTTGTAAATTAAAAACTTATTTATAAATACTGATTTTGATGATTTGATGTTCTCTGGACTGAAATTAACAAATTAATGATGTTCCAAACTGTTTGGTATAAAAACTCTGAAAAATAATTGTCACTTTGAACTGAAATATCTCGGTAACTATTAATTTCCCAAGTATGGTCTAGAAGTTTTTGATATTGACGATGGGTTACAATACGTGAGTTTCGGCTTCGCGATTGGTCTTTTTACACCCTGTACATTGATTTGACGTCACGTCAAAACAATATATAAGTTGTCGCAAATTTTGGATTAGGTAAAAAAAATGAAAAAATAGTAGGTGTAATTTTTTAATTATTAACACAACGGTCATTAATATACAATTTAGTATCATCCCAATTCCTCTTCATATAAGTGCCTAGACTCGTGCCCAACAGCGAGACGTATAAGGGATGATGTGGATGATGATGATGTATTATGATTTATGATCATCCAAAGCATTAACGCATATAACCGCCTCTGTATTGAGACCACTGGGTGTTGATCGGGAGGTCCGGGGTTCGATTCCTCATGGGGCAGAAGTTAATCTGCTCGACTTGGTTACTGGTAGGGCTTCTGAACCCGTCTGACTCGCTACCACCGTCTTACCTTAGTCTGTCGCAAAAATAATAACACTGTAGATAGCAGCATTTTGTCTTTCGACAATAGGCTATTTGACTAATTTTAGAAAACCATTTTTAATTATTCTTTATATTATAATATGCTTACTACATTAATATTTCCAGGAAATCAATAATAAAAATTAAATTTCTAAAAGCGCGGCAAAAACGCTGTTTCTGTAATGGCGCCGAACATGACGTGCGTGACGTCACATGCAAGTAAACAAGTTAGTTGACCAAAGCAAAACAGTACTAATAATTAGTCGAGGAATCCGTGTTTACTTGCGTGTGACGTCACCAGAGTTACGTCCAATCATAGGCGTTTCCAACACATAAAATATAGAAAATTATTCGAATTTTTTTTTGCGAAAAAATAAGCATAAATTAGCGTGAAATAAATTAAATTATGCCTTTTTATCCTATTATCTAATAGGATGATCATAATTTGTAGCATATTTTCAATGTTGTCAAATAGCCTATTAGATGTAAGATAGCCAGTTCCTCAGTTATTGAGGAGTCCATGTGAAGCTCGCTTTCACCATCAGCCTTACTGTCACTTACCGTCGGGTGAGATGAAAGCCAAGAGCTTTCGTATGTAAAAAAAAACATTTTAACAGTATTCTGGCTTTTCTACTAATAAAGAGCGGAGAAAACATTTTCAATTAATATAATCATTTTTTGTGTCAATAAATACACACATTACCTATAATTCGTGTGTATAAAATATGTACACTTAAACTCCTTTTCTGAGTCTTTTCAGCAAATAAGCAAATCACTTCAAGAAATCAAGGGTGCTGATTAGGCAATTTTGAATATATACTTTTGAATTCATGTAAACGCAAATCATCAGGACTGGCTGTATCGCCACATACGGATTAAGAAAAAGAAACATTTTAGCGACACGCTGTGTGGCATTGTTGAGTGTTGGCTTAATTAGGAACACGTCACGCGTCATTACCTTAAGCCCGCACTTAGCACAAGTAGCTCGCTGGGTGTGACAGATGGTGTGTTGTTACTACTGTATAATTTAACTGTTTCGTGTAGTTTTTAGATGATCTAACGAAGTAACGACGATTGCCAATCATGTTTACATGTCACCAAGTTTTTCAGTATACAAAGTTATATAGGGTATTATTTACGAATTTTATTTTTAACTCAAATGTGGAACATTTTAGCTGTTGCTTAATTTTGTTTTTGCTGTAACTTACAGGGTATTTTTGTAAATTTGAAAACTAAACTAGGAGAGTAGTTTCAAATTTTACTATGAGCCCATTACATATCATCATCATAACAACTTATACGTCCTCACTCGAGCCTACCCTAAGTTACGGTGTTTAGGCCTTATTCAACCACGCTGGCCCAGTGCGAATTGGTCAACTTCACATACACCTTTAAGTTTCTTCGCAGATGTATGCAGGTTGCCTCACGCTGTTTCAATACTCAATACTCAATATATTTATTGCAAACCATAATGTACAATGAGGTGGTAAAGTGGTAAAGTAGGTACATACTTATACAAGATCATTATGGACCCCGTCGGGCACGCAATTTGCTGTAGAAGAGAAGAGGACGCATTTTTTGTAAAATAGGTATAATTACAATTTTATATTATTTTAGATAAATTTATATAATTATTACATAGCAGATAAAATATCAATACAATAATGGATTCATAATTATTTATTACTAAATTTGTCGTTTAGGAATTCCTTTATGTCATAGTAGCATTTATTAAGTAAAAATTGTTTTAATTGTTTTATAAATTTGTTGTCATTATTTTTATTTATTAATATGTCCGGTAATTTATTATAAATTTTAATTGAGGAATGAAATGTGCTTGAGGATGTAAGTTTCAGTCGGGAAGCTGGTAATATTAACTTATTTTTATTTCTATTTCTTAAACAATATTTAGTAGGTATATCCCGTTGCTTTGTATAAAATTCATTCCTTCACCGTAGCAGCGTCAGACAAATGTACATATGAAATTCGAAAAACGAAAAACACATTGGTACATGACTGTATCGAACCCCGGACCCCCCGATTAGAAGGCAAGTGCCGAGTCCACATTGCCACCGACGCTCCAGTCCACAGTTCACATTATTATACACAAATTATAAGTAAGAATCAAAATCTCTAATTCCAATTTTATACTCGTGTTAAGGACAATCTTCTTTTTAATTCCGTGTCATGCGCAAATTAATATCCACCTGCAGGCGTAGCATGGGCTGCCAAGACTGGACTCGAGTCACGCATTATCTCACAATTTCAGTGACATAATCTCTATGTCTTAAAGAGTAGGTGACGCGTATTAAGTGGGACTGATGTGACATAATGTAATTGAAAATAAATTAAAAAATATACAATAGGATAATCCAAAAAGGAAAAAAAAATATAAACACCATACCATAAATTTGCAATTGACCTCTCGACTACTCCCGAGCACTCGAAATAATACAAGCGATTTTCCATAAAAAATGGCGGAGCTCGACATGTCCTGTGCTCTCATTGGCTCAATTCTGATTACCGCTCGAGAAAAATCTCGAATTCGAACATTTTTACGAATTGTGCGAGAATTGGCCACCTGCATTGCTGTTCCGGTTTGAAGGGTAAGATAGGCTGTGAAATTACTAGGTAGTGTGACTTGACATCTTATGTCACAAGTTAGCAACGTACATTGGCGTCCTTGTAGGGGTTATAGATTTGCAAGTATTGCAGGAACCACATGTACTATATGCGACTCTAGCCTTACCATCAGGTGGGCAGCTAGTTTTTTGCCATTTTAATTGTATAATACGTTGCGATTAACTAGATTGTAAAACATGTGTGGATAGTAGGTTATTACAAACGAGCATTCATTAACAAGCCAGAGCCGAAGGTGAGGGTTTCTAATGTCACGAGTTTGTGACACACACGTGTATCACACGACGACGTTCTTAAATACAGCTTTGTAGAAAATATTGAACAACGAATCAAAAAATTTAATATGTTGAATGTATGGACAAATTCAGCTATTTATGCTAAGAGTTTACGCGCAGAACGTCCTATTCGGAAAACATTCACACTGTTTCAAAACGTCCCATTCCACATTGTTAAGTAGAAGGGCTTACTTTCCGAGACCCCGGAATGTCGAAATTCTGGAATCTCGGACTATTTTTACCGAGATTTCAGTTCCGGAACTGGCAATTTATGTCGTAATTCCGGTGTTAACTAATACCTATATTTAATTGTAATTAATTTTTTAAAATAAATATGATAATTCGCATGTCTATTATTTTTCTTATTTTTCTGCAGTAAAGGTAAAAACATACGAACCAAAAAATATTTTTTTACATAATGAACACAATTCCGATATTAAACTAAAACTCGTAATTCCGGAACAAGTTCCGAAACTGGCGACCTTCCGAGATGCCCTATTTAGTAGACATCCACAAGAGCTATCCCAACTATCCTGGACAGAGTCCTAAAAGATCGCAGCTTCCTTATCATCTTATCTGTGCTCCCACTCTCAACTGCTCCCTCCTCCATCCCGTCCTAAGCGTGGTCGCGGTAATACTATTACCACGTCACGTGGTCACGGTAATACTATTACTACGTCACGTGGTCACGGTAATACTATCACCACGTCCTGAGCGTGGTCACGGTAATACTATAACCACGTCCTAAGCGTGGTCACGGTAATACTATTACCACGTCCTAAGCGTGGTCACGGTAATACTATTACCACGTCACGTGGTCACGGTAATACTATTACCATATCCTTAGCGTGGTGACGGTAATACTATTACCACATCCTAAGCGTGGTCACGGTAATACTATTATCGTAGCGTGGTGGTGTTGATGCGCACATGCTGGTTGTTCCTGGCTGCAATACAATTTTTTACGCAACTCTTTCAGTATTCGTGTTGTTCCGCTTTCGAACAATCTCCTGAGTCACATTCAGTAGAGACAGTCACGTGCTTTTTTCTTGTTTATGTACAGTCAGTAAAACGTCAACCTTTACATTTGCATACGAAAGTCGCCGCTATTACGAGCGACATAAGGCGGTCTTAAGGTCATATCATGTAAAGTCCAGCGTGCTGCTGTGTGTACATACTATAAAGAGTATATCTAACTGCATGATCGTTATTTGCAGGTGTTTTTTTATCATACATTGCATATTAATATCCATAAAATATCGAAATCTGCTCAGTTCCTATTTTCGTACGTTATTATCATTAATATTCCGTTGCATTGCGTACTCGTAGTTAGCTATAGCTTTTACGTATTCTAGCGTATTTTTAAAGTTCCGTGCCCCAAGATGAAAAAACCGGAACCCCTAATAGGATTACTTCCTTGCTATCTGTCATCCTATATGTCTGTCTGTCAAGACCATTTTTCTCAGGAAGAGATATCAAACTGGGATTTAATATTCAACTTTCGTGTCAACGCTCAACGGTCTCTTTAGGCTGTCAAAAAATCGAACGTGCAAGTAACGCGATCATAAGAATATTGCCGTTTATGTCGTATATTTTCGCAAATTATGCAATTTCACAAGGAAATCAAAACCTATACGGCCTTATTAATAACAATTTCACTCCTTGGATCATCCTCGGATTAGTTGCTCCGTCTTTTGTCTTGTTTCCGCACATGTCGGCTGTCATACGTCACAATAAGACTAAACACGGAATAACTAAACCGAGCATGATCCAAGGAGTTAAATTTTTATTAATAACACCGATAGGGTATTTCCCGTCAACCTACAGTCATGAAATTTGGCAAGAAGCAATGTTTTATAGTACGTATTAAGAAAAAAAAATTGTAAACCGTAAATATGGAGTTAGAAACTTTTATGCTTAAATAAATTTGTACGGAATCCTCGGTGCGCGAGTCCAACTCGAACGTGGCTGGTTTTTTACAAGCTTTTCATTTACTTCACCTGTTCCGGTGTCTCTAATGATATCTTGCATGTTAAATTTGACCCACTTCCCAGTTTCTGATTGAGCTGAAATTTTGCAAAGATATGTATATCACGTGAAAATGCAATATTATGATGATATGGAGCTGATCTAATGCTGGAGCTGGAAGGTGGCCATAGAAATTCCGCAATAAAACGATACAACCCCATCGAGTTTGGGCTCATTTGATTCGTAATGACGAGTACTAAAAGCTTTATTTAAAAAAGTTTTTCAGACACAGGGACAGATGAAAGTAAAGAAAAGCTTGTAACAATAAAATATTATATATTTGAGTCTAAAATATAACCCCAAGCAGTTCAACTGGTTGTACAAATGATACACCACTGCATCATTTGTTTAACTAATTATATTATTAACGAAATATGTAGGTATATTGAAACATGGCAGTCTGTGTTTTTTTTTCGGATCATTAAATTAATTAGACGGTCATTTTACATAATATCATGGGGTTGGAAAATAAATTAATATATAATTTGTGACGTCGTATAATAATGATTTAGGCGACTTGGGAAATAATAGACGACGAAATTTTGTTTGGGCCGCGGTCAGTAGTAATTATCATCGCATAACGATATCACATACTTATTACTTATTACCGAACCTTACCTGTTTTGTAATTAATGGGTAAGTGCGTGAATTACAAAGAGGTTCAATACTATATTGAGCTTCTTGTATTTCGATCGCTGGTAACCTATAATGAAGTCTACTCTACAGTGCTACGTCAATGTGACCGAAAAGTCAGTGTTTCGTAGGCCTGTGCTCCAAGTGGGTGGGGCGCCGGCAAGGCAGCCTCTCATTCCGCATGGTGCAGGTACTGACCGGACATGGTTGTTTCGGTCACTACCTGCACCGAGTTGCACGTCGGGAGGAAACGCCGCAGTGTCATCACTGCGACGCTCCCGACGATACGGTCGAGCACACCCTGTTGGTGTGCCCGGCCTGGCGACGCCAGCGCAGCGAATTAAACGTTGCGCTGGGAGGCGGCGACCTTTCGCTGCCGAGCATGGTCGTGGCCATGCTCCGCGGCGAAGCGGAATGGGGGGCTGTCGCCTCCTTCTGCGAAAATGTCATCTCGCAGAAGGAGGCTGCGGAGAGGGAGCGGGAGGTAGATCCTCAGGCCGCTCCCATCCGCCGCAGACGGATAGGCAGGAGAAGGCGGGCATTCGCTCAAGCAATGCCTGTTCGATGACCCTGCCGTGTGGCCTGCGTGCACGGTTGGCCCCGTGCACGCCGCCGTAAGGCCCTCCGTCTGGGGATTGCCCTGGTGTTCTCGGGCAATCCCCCCTTGGCGAGAGCCCGACCGGGTGGTCGGGCTTGTCCGGGCGCGTAGGTAGTGGAGTCGCAGTGTGGACCTTACCTAGCGCGCCCATAAGGGCAGGAAGAACACCGAGGGGTTTTAGTGGGTAGGCCTGGCACTCTGCCAGGTGAGCCCCACACACGCTCACCGTCTAGCCAACGGTGGGTACGGTGCGGTTGCGCATTTTCCCGCGATAAAAAAAAAAAAAAAAAAAAAGGCCTGTGCTCCAATTATCGTGACAAGATTCCGCACAGTAATCTCGTATAATTTGTGCCGCACATAAATATTAGGGGTTAAAGTATGAAATTGCGTTTTGTATGAAGATTTTTAAGAACATTATGCTTATTTCATACTAACGTTTTTCTTAGTTGTTTAATAACCAATAAAGCAAACTTTATGAAACTTTTAAAGGCTGGTCAATAGACTTTAACCTAAGTAATAAGACAATTTTAAAGACAAGAAAATTAGTTTTCACAAAGTTATCGTCAATAATGTACAACATTCTGACGAAAAAAATAGGGGGTAATTTTTTAGATTTTTTTATATATATTATTTTTTTTTTATTAAAAAAAAATAGTATTATTAAACTAATTATGAGATTAAATTGTAACCAAAACGTGCACTCTAAGGTCAAAAAGTTATAAAAATAATTATTTTTGATAGCTCTTAAATTAGAAAAGTTATATAAACAAACGAAAAAACGGCAATTTCATACTTTAACCCCTATTATAATTGCTTACCAGCCACGGATAGTCTAAAACGAGGTTGTATAGGATAAAGTTGAAAGGCATGTGATTGTGGAGATAGCGGGGTGCTTACCACGGTTTGTAATAGTTGAGGACCTGATTAATGGACGGGATATACGATGGTTAGGAGAGACAAATCTTAGAGCCGAACTTCAGACGGCTACAGGAATTATGGTGGATCCTACTGGACTGGTCAAGAGGCGGTGCAGGCAGGAAACGTTCTGTTACATTGAAGTAGAGAGCTCGTAACTATTATTAGCGTGATCCTACAAAAGGGGAGGGAAAAAAGTATTAGAGCCAAGAATTGCGCACGGCAGTAGAAACAGGCAGAGATTTTATATTTGCAGGTTACACGCATAACTTTCGCAATTCTTCCATTATTACCTAACAAAACCCGGTAAGTGCAAATAATTACATAAGGTATGAAAAGAATTTCCGCGGATTATTTACGAGGATATTTCCTTTTATTTTGATTTGTTCCATATCTCGCAAATTTAAAACTCTATGATCGAGCGTTGGTAAGTACGATATTGCCTCCGCGTGCGCACCGCCTAAAGATTATAGAGGTAAGTAAATTTAAAAAGCAGTATGGCTGAAATATTTTTCATTATATCTTACCCATATTTTATATTAAAGGGATCGATTTTCCTCTCGATTCTGAACAAACAAATTTTAAGTTTTGTGTAATTCACGTTATTTAAGTTCCCGACTACATATATTTCTGCCGCGCTTACGAAAAACGCATTAACTACCTTTTTAAGTGTACACTAACTGTAGATGAATGATGCGTTTTTGGTAAATAAAATATTAAATGATATCTAAGTTAAACGCGTTCATAAAAACTGAAATACATAGCGGGTTTTAATAAAAATATTGAAATGGTCTCTAAGGGAAAGTTATAAAGCTCGTTTTCCTGATTTCAAATTAGGTACCTATAGAACTTTATTCTGCCAAAATCGTACATAATGCATTCTTCGTAAGCGCGGCAGATTTACGCTTTTGAGATTTTTCTCTTTTACATGCGCTGTAAGGCATCGCTCCTTACTTTCATGTTTCTTTTGTGAAATCGCAAAACTTGCGAAAAGGTCATATCTTTTGACTTAAAAGTTAATTTTTCTTAGCTAAAAGAACGTAGACCCAAGAATTGGATAAAATTTCAGTTTGATATATGTACGCGTTCCTGAAAAATGGCTCCTTGACAATGCCTAGTCCTCACATTATGATACTGAGCTGATGTTGGAAGGTTTATGGTAGAATAGAATCTCGCTTCCACCTTCGGCCTTATTGTTACTTACTATCAGGTGAGATGAAGACCAAGAGCTAACCTGTTGTTTGAAAAAAAAAAAAAAGGATTTGTGGAAAACTATAATGAAGAGAACATGTCAAACCTATATTCATTTCATAATTTGACTAAGTTTCTCTGTTTCATTAGTACTAATTAAAAATATATAAAACACTTCTGCTCCAGCCACCGCTCTTAATAAGTCGCAAGCGTCCAACAATACTGAAATTAATGCAACACGATCGCTGGCTCGTAAAAGTGAAAAAATCAAGCACCAATCGTAAAATGGTAGCCGAGTTATAATTTCAGCGAGGCGAGTGGAAAAAAAACAATTCAGAATTAAAATCGCTAATGACTAAGACCATTAAGTTAATCATTTTAATTAGAACTTTGCGTTCGCCAGAGATGCTGTTTTGTTTTGTTTTGTTTGTGTCAGTGCTCGTAGGCTCAAGACGGACGGCGGCGGCGCGGCGGACTCGCACTCCTCGCTTTTCAATGCCTGTTGCGTATGAAAAGGAAAGAATACACGTTTTATCAACAGTCAATGTATTGTGCACACGTTCAGAAGTCAGTCCGACCAGTAGAAAGACGCGAGACACGTTTTGATTACGACTGATACCAAAAAATAAATGCATCGAGCCATCGGCGTCGTTAGGAAAAATTATTAGGAGATGATTTGATTTTGAATCGCTCTTTTAAATGTTTGTGTAAATGTTTGTTTTTCCAACGAGGAAGATGGAATGAGGTTTGGGTTTGGACTATATTAACTTTATTTAAAGTCAATCGTTCAAATTAGTTTTTGACTGGATTTATTTACTATTGTTTTGGGAATCTTCTGTTATATAAAAATCTCGTGTTATCCAACTCCTCTGAAACGGCTTGACAGACTTTTTTTTTTATATATTTGATAGGTCTGAGAACAGGTCGCAGGCTATTTTTTAAGCCCCGAGGTGATAAGTTACCGAAAAATTCCGAATGGATTTGCATGAACTTCATCATAAACTACTTTTTCATTGTGTAATTCAACTCTCAGCTACAGCATCCTGAGTGAGAGAATTCCGAAAGTAGATGTTAATTGGAAGAGCTTTCAGGGCTCCTTGGTTAAAATGGGAGTTCAACAAGGTTCAATTCTTGGCCCGTTACTATTTTTATTATATACTAGCTGTGCCCGCGACTTCGCCCGCGTTGAATAGTAACTTTTGGCAAAAAGTATTATGTAATTAGCCATCTATTGGTGAAAGTCCCGTCAAAATCGGTCCAGCCGTTCCGGAGATTAGCGGGAACAAACAGACAAACAGACAGAAAAAAAAATTAAATTGTGCTTTTGTTATTGGTACCCGATAAACATTCATACCCATTTAGTAAAAACTTGTTATTTGAACATTACAAAAAAGACACTTCAATTTAATTTATTTGTATAGATTTCGCTCGAGTACGGCATGAGCAGGCTTATGAGCAGGCATGAAATGGTTTAATTTGCAGATAATAGGTACTCCGCTCATATTTAAAATTAAAAGACTGCCAAATAATGGTGATGTAAATAATGCTATTTTAAAAATAGTTAACTGATTTAAATGTGAATAACTTGTCACTCGATGAAGGTAAAATGTATAAAATTTGTGTATACCAGAGATTCACACCACACTGTGCACTTTTAATATAAAGGACTTACAAGTGAAGCTTGTTGACACTGTAGTATTTCTCGCTATCACTAAATTTCAGTGGGGACTTTAATATTTATATTCTCGAAGAGGTTTGGTTCTACAGCTAACCAATGTTGGATCAGCGAGGTTTCTTATACTTTGCTTACATTATTTGTATACTTTACTTACTTTCACTTTGCGTCGGTGGCGCTGTGGACTCGGCACTCGCCTTCCAATCGGGAGGTCGGAGTTCGAGACCCGCCATGTACCAATGTGTTTTTCGTTTCGAATTTCATATGTACATTTGTCTGACGCTCCTACGGTGAAGGAAAACATCGTGAGGCAACCTGCATACATCTGCGAAGAAATTCAATTATGTATGTGAAGTCGACCAATCCGCAATGGGCCAGCGTGGTTGACTAAGGCCTAATCACCCTAACATAGGGTAGGCTCGAACCTCTCGGTGGGGACGTATATGAGCTGTGATGATGATGATGATGATGATGACTTACTTTCATAGTATGAAATTTTGACAGAAATTCTTTGAGACAAAAATTTAAAGATTGGTATTATGATAGTTGCTAAATGTAATATGTTCATAAAAATATGCATTTATTTTGCACAAACAAATGATATTTACTCAGTAAACACGAGGAAAAAATATGTTAGTGTTACCGAATTCTAGCTTCAAGGAAATAACAATAACAACTTTTTACATAGCTTAGCTTAAGCAAAACAATTAAACAACAGGGAAGCTCTTGGCCTTCATCTCACCTGATGGTATGTGACGATAAGGCTAAAGATAAAATAGAACTTCACCTGGACTCTTCAGCAACTGAAGAACTATCTGGCCTCTCATTGTCGGAACACATAATGTTATTAATATTGTTATGTTGACGATCTTTTTATACGAGTATTGCGTTGCATAAAACTCTATGTTCGCGCGCACGCGAGTACGATTGCCGCTTGGGCGTTACCAGACCAATCGATCGATCGTCGATCGATAGCATTGATCGACGTTGGTCGACGTCGATCGACTGGTGGTGGTAGGTAGCTTTGATTGATCGACGGATACCGTTCCATAAACCGTTGACTAACCAATAGAAGTCGATCGACGCCATCGATCGTCGTCGACCAATTAACCTTGTCATTCGGCTATATCCCATCAGTTTCTTTCAAAATGTATTCGGAAGAGGACGCGTTATTGTTGGGCAGACGATGCTACTCGTTTTAAATGATTTCTTTTAAACTTATCGGATAATAAAGCAGCTCGAACGATATCGACTAGTCGATGATCGATTAATCGGTGTGGTAGAAATTATCAAACGACGTCAACTCAGCGATAAAAGAGAAAGACGATGGAGTTGAGTAATTTATTAAAAATGGCGTGGTTGAAAAGAAATGTTTCATGCAGTCTGATCCACATTCTAATTTCAGATTACAAACAAACTAATGTTGGTTAGATTGAAATCGACTGTGATAGGTTCTTTTTGAGCTACTCATTACTAGGGTCAAATCATAAAATTATTGAGATAACTTTGATTATTGTCGTATTCAGCCATAGTGACATCTTAATTCGCCGCAACTCAGACATCAATCAGCATCACATCATCATTCGCGAAGGAAGAATGTCGTTCGTCCAACAACACATTATTTTCAGTAAAAAGCGCAACATGTCTGACCATCGAAAAAATTAAATCTCGGCGCCAATCACATTAATACCGCACACCACAATGGCCACATTAAGTGAAATTAACTTTTTTATGGCATCTCAAAGGCAAATAATTACAATTTTAGTGAATTAAGAACCCTTTCATTTACTTCGAGTCCTATTTTAGAAGGTTGAGCGATGGCCGCGGAGCCGCGAAAGCTTCATGTTGGATGTGACTTTTAGGCTGTTTTAAATTTGATTTCATAAAATTTCAAATGTATAGGTTAAAGATGAATATATTTTTATTAAATTAATCGTTTTGCAGATAGTGTGTCTACTTATTAGCAACAAAATGCTGATGCTTTTTTCATAATTGTAATAAAAATTAAGAAATCAATTATGTTGATACTTTAAACGAAAGTACTCGGCCTCTCTATTATTTTTAATGCTTAGGTCCCATACAAAGTTTGTTGAAATACGCATTGAGGAAAATGAAGAAGAAAATAGCCTGAAATATATGAGAGGGCGCCTCTATACCAGAGTCTTCTGCATGGTTATCTCCATCTATCTTACCTATTTCTGCTACCAAGTAGCGATGCTATTCTGGATTGAAGGGTAGGACAGACAGTGAAATTACTGGATATTGTGACTTGAAATCTATGTCACAATTTGACAATGTACACAATCTGCATCCCCGTAGAGGCTGTAGATTTGCAAGTTTTACTGGAACCATATGTACTGTAAGTGATTGTAGCCATATACCATCAGGTGGTCAGCCTGCTTTTTTGCATTTGCCAACTTAGTTGCATAAAAAAATTTAAGCAGTTGCATGCAATTAACAACAATTAAAAAAATTAGATACAGGAGTGGCCATATTGGACTTTGGAGAAAACAAAAAAAAACTCTGATGGGAAAAACAGCTTGTAGAAAGTGAACAAGTTATTATGAAAATTTTACATTTGACATTTTGTCTAAACAAAGCCACACATATAAAAAGGTACCTATGAAGTACTAAGTAAATACTAGTTACAGAAAATATATTATTAATTTAACAATAATACGATAATTCAAATGATATTAACACGATCTGTCATATAAAAACGTACCTATGAATTAATAAGTAAATACTAGGTAAAGAAAATATTTTATTAATTTAATAATACTACGATAATTCGAATGAAACAATACAAACTTTTTTGTATAATATGACTTATTAAGAGCAAACGTAATAAAACTATACAAACGCATCCATTTATGTTAACTCCGGACTGGAAAGGATTCAGACGGACATTTGAATGGGGCCTCATTATCTTTAATTACATACTGATTCTTCGTCAGAAGGGTGCTAACAGTACTTATTGATGCAATTTTAAATTCTAAAGTAGGAAAAGAGGTTGTTTTATTAAATTCATTTCACAAGCGCTTTGTAATTTGATTTATGAGTATCTTCATTAATGGATTATCATTAGGAAGAGCTTTATTAAGCCTCTGTTCCTTTATACAGAACCGTCTTAGTTTATTTTTGGAACGAATTCTTATTGATTCTAACAATAAAACAATACTTTGAGTATATGAGTACTCTGAAGTTAATTAAGTTGTTTATTTTTAGTACACTTGTCTTGTCGCTACATTTCATGTTCACATTCACATACCTATTTTATGCTATCTATATCGAAATATTTGATAATTCCGATATAATGATTTAATTTTGAAGATTCTGTTGACCTAATTTTATTGATTTTATCTTGTAATTTGTGTGTTTAATGTTATTTTTAACCTGCTTATAAAATGTGTGATGTTTTCTTTACATAATGGCTGGCTTCTACTTCATATGAACCACTATAAAAGTAAACAAATACGAATCGATTTAGTGCTTAACGAAATTTAAACAATTTCTATGTAATGAAAACTATCTTTCAAACGGCCTATTTTATAGCGAAGCATTAAAACTAGCGGCCGTTCACTATCGCTTCACCTTGATCTGAATGGAAAATCTTTTCACCGGCACTTATTAGGGTAAAAAGGGGAAGCCGCGGTAAAAAGTGTAATTATGTTGATTATTTAGGTCGTAATGCTGACTATCCGCCACCCCGTCATTAATCGCCCCCACCAACCCCGCTTTATTATTTCGTTTCAATTATTTTTGTGATTATCTTTTTATGGCGGCGCGCATTTAACTCGAAAAAATAACAGTGCACATTAAACGTAATTAGGATCGAAATTACGAGATGTCACCGGCTTTGCGAGCTTTCGGGGTGCTGTTGATGCTCTTTGATGTTGCTCTTTGTGTAGGTTTAAAGCGTTAAGTGAAATTTGTTTGGCGTTGGATCTTCGTCGGCGTTTCTCGATTTTTAACCGACTTAAAATGAGGAGGTTCTATATTCGAGTGGCTCTATCCTCTCTTATCTGTGTGGACGGATTTCTATATTTGTCTTTCAATAGGGGTGTGGACTAAGTAGAATAGAAAAAATATAATAGCCCCTTTTTTGTTTTGTCGAAAAACAAAAAACTACTGAAATAAAGCGAATTAAAATTACCAAGTGGGGGCTTGCTATGTCACAAGTTAGTAGAAAATTTAACTACGTATGGCGTCATGCGAAATTATAAATCAATGTAAGTATTATCGCATATTATTTGTTATCTACCAACGCAAAAGTAGAAAAAATACAGATAGATTATAATAAAATGGCCGATTTTCTACGCTCGATTATATCATATAAGTAATTTACATTGATGCTGAAGGTTTTTTTTATTGTGAAGTCAAATAGGGGTATTGCCCACTAAAAGTTAGGCAGTCACATGCGTGCTGTCTCCACGCCGGCCGCTAAGATAAGAGCAACTGACAGTGTCCATTATGTAACTCCAGTTGCCAACTCGGAACTGTCACTTTGAGCTACACTTTATATCCATTACTTGTTTAAAACGTAGTTTGTTTTGGCGCATTCATTAAATTACAGTTCCGAGTTGGTAACCATAGTTACATATAGTTCAAGACGTTTTTGGGCAGCGATCCTCGTGAATCGGTGGTACTTTCCAAGACAGCGATATACCTTCTCTTACTCTTTTAAATTCTGTTTCCTCGGAGTTTTTAATGACTCTGAAGTGTGTTTGATCTTTGCGCACAAATCCCGTGGCATATCCATTTTTACACCAAATTGTAAGTGCACGTTTCTTGAATCCATTTAATAAATGCAGTTACTCTTAATTAGTTTTGAAGCTGCAAATCTCGTAGTAGATAGACTACTGTGCAAATATAGCTATAAGATTTGTCAGTGTACCTATATTTTGAGATAATCCTTTTCAAACGAGGATAAGTCGGGTGGACATATGTCGAAGCGGGATATTTGTGTGTTGATATTGTTTTGTTTACCTTTGTTGTCGTTCTACTTATATATGATAAACGTATAGTAAGTAGGAATCAAAGTTTGAGTTTTGAGCTTAAACTTTAACAGACATTTACGATTTTTCAGAATATTATTTGTTTTGAGGCTGGACATATAAATGTGGGTTATGCTTTTCTTTTTCAAAATGACTATTATACATCATCATCATCATCATCACAGCTCATATATGTCCCCACTGAGAAGCTCGAGCCTGCCCTATTTTAGGGTGATTAGGCCTTAATCAACCACGCTGGCCCAGTGCGGATTGGTCCTTCACATACACCATTGAATTTCTTCGCAGATGTAAGCAGGTTGCCTCACGATGTTTTCCTTCGCCGTAGGAGCGCGTCAGACATTCGAAATTCGAAACGAAAATCACATTGGTACCTACATCGTGGTCTCGAACCCAGACCTATTGTACATCTATATTTTTTTATTTTTTCGGATTTAAAGAGAAATTATTGTTTTAGTAATAAAGTTATCAAAATTTATCAATACTTTAACACGTTTGTAACATAATGAGTGCAATGAATGATTCTGATACTATTGCAATTAAATGTTTTTGATGGAAATAAAATAAAGGCGTATTATTTATATTCAAATCTTACAGTCATAAGGCCATTGAATCCCCAACGCACCGAGCAAACATGCACGGCATTAATGGCTTATTAAATCGTTTATTCGTATGCCGTATTAATTTCTATAGCAACGGAAATATAAAAACACGTAATTATACCTAATACTAAGTTGACGCGTGACCGTTCACAATAGAACTTGGATTTGCCAACCCTTTGATTCAAGTCACTAATGAATACAACGCGGCCTCACGTGAAAAAGGACCTTATGCCACACAAAATAAGTTGCACAATCGTATCGCGGTGTCGTGCTAATGCATTTTATTATTAGGAGAATTTTATGGATGAGCAATTTTAACGATTGTATAGAAGCGAATAGTAGCATATATTTGAACGTCGTAGGGAACGATTTAAATCTTTTGTTGTAAGTCATAGGCACGGTCGTTATCGACATAAAAAATATTTTGAAGTGACAGATGGTCCCTATTTTATAGATTAAGTACAGTTGACAGTAGCCAGACCAAGTCAAAGACATCAGTGCAGTGATTTGAAGTATCCAAGGGTTCTGTGGTTGCTTGCTAGTTTGACGGGTGGTTCCCATTTTCTACGACGTTATTCAACGCACGTCCATCTGCAGGTGCTAGGATGTTTCGCAATAATATAATATTATGAGAAATAGAAATAAAAGTAAAATACCTTTGATCATAACCTCTATTCGTGTTCCAAAGGACGACCTGTCGTGTTATCAGACAGTGTTGCTTTTGTCTAACAACGGTCCAATGAGGATTAACGCGACTTAGTGAACATATAAGCATTCTGCTTAGCTTATAGTACCAACTGTCCTACTGGGGCCTAGAAAATATATAAAAATTACATAAGTCACCTTGTCTTCATCAGTGTCACAGTTCTCTGTGATTTAGAGCTGAATGGTGTTAATGAGACAGCGGGGATTGGGGTCGCTTTTGGTTGCTTAACTGCAAATAATTAGGTAGGTACCTACTTGTTTTTTTAATTGTAAATTAATTACACCTAACTGTATACTGATAACGGCCATTATACAAAGTATTACAGAAATACCCCAAAATTTATTCTCGAAGTACAGCCCTATTTAAAATCTTCTTTTAAGATGGTCTATGCCGATTCAGGGTGCCGAGACAAAGTAACTATTCAAAAACAATAAGGAAGTCTTAAAAAGAATAAAATGTATGAGAGTGATTTTACATCACGAATCATTCTCATACATCGCCGCTCGATACAGTACGTAGGTATATCGTAAATGAAACAAACGCGAATGTTACTTTGTCTAGGCCCCCAGAGAGCTTACTAAGGTTGAATGTTGTATTTAAAATTAATTTCTTATTTAGGATATTTATTTTTGTGACACATTGTACCTATTTCATTTGTTGGCGCCAAATATGTTTTTTTCTCTCTTTCTTCATTTTCACCTATAAACATTTCACTGCTTGGCACGGCACGGGTCCCTCCTCATTTGAGGAGTAATTGACCTGTACCACGCTGGACAGCGAGGTTGGTGTAGGTGTTTTTGTGGAAATCGGGGAATGGCTAACGCCGATCCCGATTGTGTCCCTATGGAGGTAGAGGTATCTGGAGGGGTTTTAGCCAGGTATGGGGTTTTTACCCGAATCCGGCATATCCTTGGGGTGGCCTCGTCAGTCGGCCCCTTGTGAAACCGTAAGAAGGATTTTTCCTCCTAAAAAAAAAAGGTGTTTTTGCGTCAGGGGTCGCATTATTGTACTTGATAACCCCTCCGTAGAGTGAACCTTGGCGCTTGGGTCAGTTTTGCTGGCTTACCGTCGGGCCTATTATCCAGGGGACGCACTCGGAGAATGGCTTGCGCCGATCCCGATCGTGCCTCTATGGGGGTAGAAGTTGCTGGAGGGTGGTTTAGCCAGGTATGGGGTATATACCCGAGTCCAATAGCATATCCTTGGGGCGGCCTTGTCAGCTTTCAGTCCCATGTTGAATCGTAACGAGATTCCTCCACCATAAAAAAGGTGTTTTTGCGTCATTTGGTAAATTAGCCTTTCTTACCCCGAACGTAGCGAACGGGGGCGGAAAGGTTTCGGAGGGTGAATTTTTTATACAACTAAGTGGGCAAATAAGCGAACTGCCCACCTGATAGTAAGTGTAACCTAGTCACCTATATACCTACATGTGGCTCTTGTGAGATTCGCAGCGAAACTGCAACGCTCACAAGAACCACAGTGTACGTTGCCAACTTGTGACATAAGATGTAAAGTCACAGTACCCAGTAATTTCACTGCCATGTCTTCTCTTCAAACCAGAACATAGCAATGCAAACACTGCTGCTTTGCGGCAGAAATAAGTAAGACGGAGGTACCCAAGCAGACGACCCTGGTAAGGAGTCTCCCTCCGGTGTCGGACACCAGGGGAATAACAGCTGGTCAGTGGACCCGAGTTCTACGTCATACCCAAATGGGCGATCTGGTCAACTTAGCCCCTTGGCATCGTTACAGATGTTCCGGCTCAAAAAAAAGGGTTGTGTTTAGATTTATCCATCTCTACCCAGATATGATTTGAGGTAAACTGTCTATGTTGGCATTTACGACATCCACGGGAAAAAAGGCAGCAGCGACACATGTATTCTAAGACCGTCCCCACACGGAAGACTTTCTTCTTGCTATGCGTATACGCTTCTATTATATGTCGATACCCTAAACAGAATATTGCTTTATATCACACCTCGCATTGTCATTCACACGGAATATCCAATCGAATCACGCCCAGCTGTAAACAGATTGAGTGGTGTAAACACAACCACGTGACCGAGCTCATTAAGCGAAAGTGGAACAACATGAGGCAAATATTCCGCTATCAATGGACGTTGCGTACCGCATCTGCGTTTAACCCGCCGAAAATATTGTTAATGCCGCCCAAATGATGTTTCATTACCAACGGCCGGCCGGCCGGGCGTGTGGGCATGAAATACGAAGCATACAGAGGGCAAGCTTCATACAAGTTTCTTTATGCACAACAGAGAAGGCCTTGGCCTTCGTCTTACCTGATAATAAGTGAATATAAGGTCGAAAATGGAAGCGAGCTCAATAGCTAAGGAACTGGCTATCTTAACACTTATTGTCAAAACAAAACAATGTAATTAACATTGTTGGTACGGCGACAAATCTTTTTTTACAAGCTGTTGCGTACTGTGAATGCCCATGGCGAGTCTAAAGGCATGTATGGGACTCTCCCTCAGGAGTGCAGGACATACCCATTAAATCAACCTTTTTGTCCATCTCGTTAATAGTGAGGGCAATCCTAGGTCTGGGCAACTCCGATTCTTCGTAACACCCCGGGATAGCCCGGCCAGCAACGGGCCGGCTCTTAACGCCTGTAGGGGATTACCCTAAACATAGGGGAATTACCTATATAATCTCGCGCATTAGGAGCCACACTAGCACGTAGGCCACACCTAGGGCAATCGTGGAAGGTGGGCTGTGTCATCTACTGCCCGACTGTCTGCGTCAGAGGGGAGCGGCATGAAATTCGTATTTTCGTTCCCTCCTTATTCTTAGCTTTCCATTTCCTCTCACTAGCCAACATCATACTTACGATAACTGGCAGTGAGAGTTTACCGCCGCTCAACACTGTAGTAGCTCGCGACGTTGAGGCATTTTTGAAACAATGAAATTCAAATTCGCATTCAAAATCGTAAGATTCGCATTCGAATTACCAAATTCACTATTTTTGAAGTTTCATTCAGTGAAATCTGCAACGAGTGGTCCTACCCACTCGTTGTTGATTTCTACTAGTAGAATATACACAACGTAATATAAGTTCCGTTTTACATGCGATTTATCGCTGGTTTTTTAAATAAATGAGCTATTTCAATGTTATTGCGTACCGGATTTTATTTTTTCTGCGTATAACGGTTTCTAACATAGAATTTGTTCTATGTTAGAAACCGTTATACGCAGAAAAATGTACAAATACTGAATTAAAAATCCTTAAAATTGGGAACAGTACAAAATAATTTCGCACGTGATTTGTATTCGTGTTCGAATTCAAGATTCATTTCTAATGATTCAAAAATGCGTTCCCAGTACTCTAATTCTATGTACTTATGAGTACTTAAGCGTATCGCAGGGGTATCTCAGTGGAGACACTGCGGCATGGCGATAAATCTAGGTAAGAAGGTGATAGCTAGCTAGGTAGCTTTTTAATTATTATTTTTTACACCAAGACTCAGTACCAAGTCTCCTTCAGTCTCCCTCTTTTTGTCATTGGGCATTCGTGGTCATCGAAATGTGTAGCCTATTGCGACACTATTTGCGAATTCCTACTCTCCTAGTGCATTTTGATTGGGGACTGTTGATCCCTTTTTGATCTGGATCTAGTTATCCAGCTTAGGGACCGGTGTTAAGAAACTTGTAACAGAGAGAGAGTTTCGCTCCCAACAATCTTTATCTTACATGATTTGGTACGATATACGAGAAATCCGTTCAAAAAAATATATCCATTTTAGTGCCATATCATATTGTAACGATGTTGATTCGCTTTGAGAACTTTAGGTTAATGTTGACTATGACAAAGTGTTACTGTTTAATCTAGTAGAACCTACGACTTCAACACAACTGCTGGGCACGGGCCTATTCTTAGACGAAGATAAAATGACCTATAACAATACGCTGATCGGATGAGTAAGGATTTTATTCCGAGTCTTTAATCTTTTCGTTGAGCTTACATAAGCTTCCTTAGTCGGTTCTTACGACGCCGCCACCATGGAGAACCATGTAATATAAATCCGTCACCGCATGGCCGATCGATGCAATCTATCCGGACGATATTGACCATTTGAGTGGATTAATAAGAAAACAAACACATAGACAGCTTAGTTTGAAGTTATTAAAAATAATGCCTCTTAACCAGGATTTGTTTAAAATGACTCTACCTTTTGAAGTGCTTAAAAATTACTATTTATGGGAAAGACAATCTTCATAGTCGTAAATATAATATAACATTTGTAGAAAAATAATTATATGTATTCCATTGAACTACCAGGTTTTTTTTAATTTACATTTGATAAATTAAACTGTTTTATAATCCTTGCTGATTTTTAACATTAAAGTTATAATATCAAAAAATTATACTTTCAAACTATGTTTAAAGACGTAGACGTTCGCATCATTTTCTATTTACAGACGCTACTCCACGGCCAAATGTAGGTATAAAATGAAATGGCATACCAACATGACTTGGACTTCTGTACGCTGTATATTTTTTGGTGCGGGCGAGTGACGCGGGCGCGAGTGGAGTGGCGGTGGCTACATGGTGGCAGGCAAAACTGAAAGTGGCTGCGCGGTCCGAAACGCCGGTCGCATGTCTCGTCTACTATTATATTTAGCGATCGCGAATAACGGCCCCACCGAAAGCGAAACCGATTCCAATTGTTATCTGCACTGACCGTTAATTGACCGATATTTGTAAATGTGCGCCGGATAATTTGTGTTTTCGGCGGGATAGTGCGACGCGGGAATTTCGCGAGCGGCGCGTCATCGTCACCCCGTTGCTTGGTTTAATGAGCGGGTGCAATTCTGACTCTAATGCATTTGTTGGCGTTTGCTTTTTTGGAACGATTTGATTGGAGCTATCAATGTTTGCTCATTCGCTCGTTCGTCTTATTAGGCTTTTCGTCATGAGTTTGAGATTAGAAAGAAGACTTTAAGTGCATAGCTTTCCCCTCTCTCCTCTCGAAGCCAAAAACTAGCAAGTATCTCCTCGTAGTTATCACGAGTAGGTACATCATAAATGGTAGTGGCTTCTAAGTCCTTCTGGTTATCTTTCAATATCTGGTTTTACTTTTTTGACTTAACCAATTTGAAAGATTATTGTTGAGTTCCGACTAATAGACGTAAAATTGTAGTCTTGTGCTAGGAGAATTCTAGTGAAGTTTTTGTTTCCCGTTTCTTGATGGATCGTGTCTTATCACGTAAAGCATTGGGATGAATAATAGCCTCAACGCAAATAGTTATACAATCTCCATTAAATTTATTAACTGTTTTATTGCCACCAACACAACCTAAGCCCTGGAAAACTACTAAAATACGGCATAGAATTGTCCACGAGTAAATTTAATACTATCTCATAAACACTTAGCACGCGCATCTCATTTGCCTCCGCCTAAACATGCAGATACTTAGATCAATACCATTGCGTGCATAATACGACAACATAAATTTCGCAAGAATTACGGCGCCTTGTAAAGTAGGCATTAGCAATGTTCGGTTCCAGCGTCACTATAACAGGCGTTAGGGTGCATTTTAGATTGTTAGTTGCGCGCGTCCTCTAGCGATTGTTCTCCTGTGATGTTGGGCAATAAAGTTTTGACCAAACTATTTGTGCAGCAGTTCAAAGCGTTCGCTTCAACGCTTGTTTTACTCTAATCTTGGACAATAGTGACGGTGTCGCGTTGGGCGTTTTTGCGAGACGTTTTGTGCTATTCCGGATCGCCGTTGAAGTTACCCATTTAGTAAGCTATTAGCTCATTAGTTTTGTTTTGACTTTTCAAAATAGCTGATTTGTTTATGAGGTCCATATCGAAATTCTTCAAATATACGGGACAGTGTCCAAACTTTTAATCAAATAGTGGGGGCTGTATTGATGTTGCGTGAAACTCAAATGAAGAATTTTTGTGGATTTTTTGCCAAGATACACCTGATGATAAACAAATAAACCATAATGATAAAGGACTAGTTGTTTTTCATACATTAGGGGGAGCTGTTGGCTTTCATCTCACCTGATGGTGAGTGATGTTAAGGCGGAAAATGGAAACGAGCTTCACCTGTACTCCTTAATAACTGAGGCACTGGCTATCTTACCTCTGATTGTCGAAACACAATGTTACATATTATCTTTATGGCGATAAAAGTTAGATACGATCGTGGTAGCTAACCAGAAGACAAAAGCCTCACTCACCAAATATGTAAAAAAGCTGCCCTCAAGGGAATTCCAACCCAGTTCACGTCCATGCTAGGTGGTCTCAACAAACGAGACCACGAATGTTAAAACAGACGGCTTAATATCAAAACCTATGCAATGTATCAAAATCGTGTCAGTTGATTTTTCGACAAATTGGACGTATAGTTCATCCCGTCAAGAGCACCAGCTGCTCATTCATTTGGCAGCTAATGTTATTTTCATCGTGATCATCTCGACTATGTTTCTGGCAGAAGCGTTAACTATTCAGATCGACTATTGCTGAACCGGCGAGTGAATGTCGGTTAATTTGCCGAAGCACAATCGAATCGTCTGACTCACAAGTTGTGCGACAGACCGACTTGTAAGTTCATCACCATCTAGATCAATCAGTGATCAGTGAAAAAGAATCAAGGAAAAAAATACACACACATACTCACACACAACATATTATCTCTGTGGTTGTCAATTCCGACATTTTTACGTCATCACAAAACCCACCTCTTTTCTGTGATCTGTGATTTGGACGGTGGGACTTACTAGTACTATCTCCAACCAAGTATGCCACTATAATATTAACAACATTATTGTATTGCGAAAATAAGACGTAAGATACCACATCCTATATAATTGATATATTGAAGTCGAGGATACAGCTCGCTTCCACCCTCGACCATAAGATCATCACCATCGCTAAATGAAGTCAAAGAGCTTCCATACTGTAATCAAAGAAGCGGTTCTTTTGAATCTTTTTAGGCGCAGAATGGTCCGTCCAATCTACCTGTCATTTGAATTACATTGCGTTGCGTTAATCAATATGAGTAATTTTGGATTGAACAATACATAGACATATGGGAAAAAGCCAAATGGAAACGAAAAACAACGAAATGGATTTCATGATTCCAAACAATTCAGCACTCGTTAAATGAATAAGCAACCCCGTGGCATTAGAAATCAACCGTCACAGTCCGAAAAAAACAATAATTATAAAGCGCGCGTAATTCTAATTTCGAATTCAAATTAAAGCCGCTTAATGCGCGGGAGCGACCCCGTTTAAAAAAAGAGTTGACGAGTGCTCGCGGAGGGTGGTAATTTTTCATTAATTTAAGTTCACCATTCCCTGTTTTGTTTGCTTTTAATCGCATTTCTAATTAATCCCGTCGAGAATAACGTGACAACTGTCGACTATGGCGGCCATTTTTTCCATGCCGAGTATAGCAGATGTCGGCCGATTTCCATTTGTTTCTGAGATTAATGATTCGGTGCGATTGTGAATTTTTCCGGTCGGCTTTTGTTGTTTTAGAAGCAATTTGTCCGCTTACTTTTGTAGAGGCAGTCGTTAAAGCCTCCGCGAATGATATTCGAATAGGAAAAAACATAAAACAAAAGGCCCAAAGCCTGGTTTCGGCTGCATGTCACCGAAAACATGATTTAATCATTTCACTCGTTCGTTATATTTTGATGTTTTCATTTCAAATATCTATTCATAAAAATACAGTATTATGTCTGATTTCACTAGTATACTTTATACAGTTACATAAAATGTTCATTCATGTTTCTGTTGGTATAATTGCGACAACTGATAATCAAAATCACAAACTTTTTATTCATCTTTATTATACGCTCTATTATTAAAAGTTTACTGAAACTTCGTAAGATATACATATCGATGATCTTGTACTCATTGTAATGTAAACATTTAACAATAATATGTTTATGCGGGAACTGAAGACGCTGTCATCTGAAAGGGGTCATATATTTTGCAACATTCTTAATTGCTTATTAATTATAAAAGACCTCTCGATCAAATGAATATGATAATTGTAGGTTCATATAATTGAATGTAAGATGAATTATATGATAAATCATTACTTGATAATACAATCTCATGATAAATCATAATCATAATCATTACACGATATTCATACGATCTCAAAGGTAACATGTAAGTCAACGTTGTGAATTGCTAATCGCGGGGACGTTACGTCGAAAGTAGCTTTAGCACTTGATTCAGTCCCAAGCCCAGTCAGGGCATGGCTCGGTGCGTGCGGCGGATATGAGCGCCTCTAACGCATTACGACCCCCTCGCAGGGGGTGACACCAAGTCAGCAGCGGGTCAGATAGCACGACCCCGCCGCTCTGCACAGTTCGCCTGCCACCTCAGTCTACGTAGTTTTTCGCACTATCACTAATTTGTTGCAAAAGGATTTTATTACTTTGGAATAAAATTTAATATTGAAACTGGATTGACAATAATTAAAAAATATTGTGAGACTTAATCCTCGGTTAAATTTAATTCACTTAAATTATACCAGATTTTAACTGTATCGTTGGAATCAAAAACTTAAAATATTCAACCTCCTTTACTGCGCCAAAGGAAGAATTAGCTCAGTAACTTCCAACCTACTAAATATTTAAGGAATATTTTTAAAAATCTTATTGACACGTTCGATCAAAAAGCATAAGTAACGGTTCACCAACATTTAATGCTTATATACCATTATTATATAAACTCATTATAAATCAAAATAAAACTACACTTTTCGGATTTACCCGCGTATATTTAGCTTAAAACATTTTAATTGTGTATTTAGCCCGTCGTATCGAACGTTTTGCAGCATTCATGAAACGGACCACATAAATATATGAGATGACGGTAGTAAAATAATAAATCTGATGTTACTCTATGATATCCACCAGCTTTAATCACTTCGTGACCACGAATGCTGCAAAGCGATCGAAACGTCGAGCTAAATGATTAAAATGTTTTAAGCCAAATATACACGAGTAAATCCGAAAAGTGTAGTTTTATTTCAATGTGTAGTGCTCGTGCAAGTAAAATACAGAATCATTATAAATCCCACATGAAAGCATCTGACTAGTTGAGAATGTTTGTTGAGAAAAAAACTAAAACACCCATTAATAAAATCAAAGTGCGAAGAAATAATGTATCCAGTTAACGAAACAAAGAAATTTATTGTCAGTTTAGACAAGAAACCAATCCAGATAATCAGTTCCCGAACTTCAACACAAGAAACACCCGAACTAATAAATTGAAAAGTCACGCAGTGCAATTTATAAGAACAAAAGGCTACACCATTAATCGACTTAACAGGTCTTTAGATAAATCACACCAACGAAACAGTAAAATGGTTAACCTTTAAGTGTTCTTCCGAATGCGTTTAATACTATCAACTGAGAATCGAGAACATCTTATTTCCAGGCTATAACTAAAGTCAATGCCTTTATCGCCCGCAATGCACTATAAGTGTCTGGTGCCTGTAAATTTTCGCAGTGGCGATCTGCGGTCGGTCTTTGTGCTATTAATTTGTAATGTCCCCCCTGCAGCCTAGATGCATCGGCCGGGCGCACAAGGGGAGCTGCCCAAAGACGAGTCTCGGGCTATACATGCGCCTCGTCGTGTTGATGGATAGAATATTGTTTTAATTGGAGCTTGTTGGGGTTTTGGTATTCCGGTGATGTTTGTCAAATAATTTTGACGAACTGGATGGAGTTTCATTGGCAGCATCGTTCGTGCGTGTTTGTTATCTCTATTAATCTAATGTGTATTGAGACGAGTATGCTTTCATTGTTACCAGAATTTGTATAGTTTTTCTTTCTGTGTGTCTTCAAATTGATAACTAATCATTGTGGACAGGAAACAAAACTAATAGGATCTGGCGTTCCCATTAATGATTCAGTTCGAAAACACCAAAGAAGATTGCAATTCCCAAGATGTTACTCGAAGATTTCGAAGAATCTTCGGACGAGTCCCTAGATGATCGCCCATTCTGGACTCTACCGATCTTGAATGGGGGCCGCGTTTCCGATAGGATTAAGCCAGACTTACTGCTCGGTCAGAAACACGGCGCGACGCAGCCCCCCCTCCTCACTCCCGTCGCCCGACGCATTAGGAGCAATCATATTCGACGGCTGCGAGGTTTTGGCATCCGTTCGTGTTGCTTAGGCTCGCCGGGGCTATTTGCGGAACAATGATTGGTGGTGTCTTAGTTTGTAACGTCCGTAAGGTCCACTTCTGCCTGGGCTGCGTCCACTAATGCACTATACTATATGCACATATCCCGTGGGACGTAAGTTCAAAATTCGTATAGCCATGTCGTTAACTGAGCTTGCTCCACCAAGATTGTTGAGCTTCAGATTAATGTAGACAATGCCGATCGGGCAACGTTTGTTGTGACTCGAACATTGTAAGCATTGTTTTCAAATGTGTTCTGAATGTGGCAAGTTGTTCTTCGTTCATTTGATTTTGAAATTATTTCTTTTCCATTTGATACTGGATTCTGTTCTCATTTTAGAATATGTCCAGAGAGTGGCAAGTTACTATTAGCTAGTATTCATTGGATTTTGGATTTGGTTTTGGTTTGTATTCTATGTAATGCTAGATTAATAAAAAAACCTTAATAATAAATTGCTCACGTTGAAAATGTATTTCAAGTATGCCTGATGAGTCTTCTGCCAGACTTATGTTCCATTATGTTTTATTTATAAGTGTTATCTAGATTGAACACTATTAAGTATTTGGCAAATAAATTCAATAACACAATCCTTAAATTTACTTAGTATTTAATACAAAATAAATTCTAATAGGATAAATGTGTCATTGCAATTAAAATAAGTTTACATTAGACTTATTTCTAAAAAGGCTCTCGCCAATGACTCTTAAACAAAGTCGCCGTGTCCTGTTGTGTAAACTCCAACTCTTGTCTACATAAGAACTGGAAAAATTTATACAAAATCTCTTGTTTGTATGTTTCACCAAATCCGTTGAATAGTTTTTTCTTCTTTTAGGAGTAACTAACGTCCTTTCCTCAATCGATCCTCATCAAATTTTGCAGTCACAATACACTCGAGAACATTGAATCCGGGTCGTATCAAGATATCGGAAAATCTCGGAAATTAACAATTCTAGCTAAGTGTAATAAATTTTGTTTAATAGAAATTGAAGTACTCGAATGAAAGTAATAAAGCGAAATGAACCCTATTGATATTATAAGTGCGAAAGTAACCCTGGCTGGCTTTCTGTATACCTGTCTGTTACGCTTTTACGCCTAAATCGCTAAACTAATTGTAGTGAAATTTGGTACAGAGATTGCTTAACCCTTGAAGAAGAGTAAAGGGTATCTACTTTTTATCCTAAATTTTAATGAGTTCCATACGCGTGAAATAACTGAACTCGCGATATTACTGAATTCTACGCAGAAGAAGTCGAGGCAAACAGCTAGTAGTAAAAAAAATGTCTATTAATCACAATTGATTTCACTAGACTTGCTAGAAACTCCTAAAACAATTACGAACATTACAAAACAAGGATATAAATCGCGATTCACTCACAAGCCAACGCTCCACGGAAGATTGCAAAAAGGATGAGGCGATCTCGACGATGTAACGAATCAACAGGTGGCTAAAAAGGCAGCGAGAAGACGAGTGTACAACGTTCGAGTGAACGCGTCCCGTGTGTAACACGACAAAGAAGGCGGAGTTTTCCCTGAGCCCGACGTTCTTGACCTAGTTATCGCGTCACGTTGGGGTAGGTTCGCGGCTCACGTACTTTCGCGTCTTACGGGCGGTCGGGATGTGTCTATCGGGTGTTTTTAAGATACAAGGTCTCGTTCTGCGTACGTATCCACGGGCTCGTTAATACTTGTTAGGCTTCGATTAGGCTGGAATATTCTGATCTTGTGTACCGTGTTTGGGTTTCTCGACTATTTCTACATACCTAATTATGTTTATCATGACTGCATGATCGGTTTTCTTGAAGATTCCTAAAATTGACTTAGGTACGGATTTGATCTTGATATAAACTATTGTTGAATGAGGAAACTGAGCTAAGCGCTAAGCTAAGCTAAGCGCTTTTAAGCAACTCCTCAATATAAAGAAAAAATAAAATTGAATTTCGTTAGCGTGGATGTCCGAAAATAACAATATCGTGATGTTATATAGCCTAAAGCCTTCCTCGATAAGTGGACTATCCGACACAAAAACAATTTTTCAATTCGAACCAGTAGTTCCTGAGATTAGCGCGTTCAAACAAACAAACAAACTCTTCAGCTTTATAATATTAGTATAGATTTCTAAAAAATCAGAACACAATAATCTTTTAATCTATACTCGTCTTAGGTGGTGGAAGGTGTATAAAACGTTGCTTTTTTTACTAAAGTTAAGGTAGCAAGCAAGTAAGCAAACTATAACAAGAATAAAACAGTGGTACTAAGATCGTCCAAAATTTTCAAGCATAACTAAAAAACTAACTAACAAAATACAACATATTTGTAATTGAAGATATTCTGGTAAAAGCTATCCTGATGGATTGAAAATAACTCTATCAAATTGTACAGTAAATTAGATAGATAAAATCTTTATTGACACTCATCTTCATCACACACAAACATAGTTTCACAAAAAAAAACAAACTTAAGAATATTATTTATTATTATTTAGTACTAATATTATTTAGTACCTAATTCAAAACTACAATGTATGAGCTGCACAAAGCACTGGTATTCTGCTACAACCCCTGCTACAACTTCTTGTTAATTAAAATACAAAGAAAATTTTACACTACATGGCAAAGTTATGTGTATCATGGCAAAGTTATGTAATTATATATGTGTTTACAGTGTATATAAATATATGTATATGCATCAATATTAAAATCTGGAAACTGCAAAAGGAGAAGCAAAAAATAAATTCAAATTCGTGTTTTGTATTATGATGTTATGTATTATTATGTGAGTAAATGTAGAATATAATGTGCATTTGTAAATCATTAATTATCGGGCAGAATAAAAAACATCCTGTCCATTCAAATGGCAAAATCCGCTACCGAGTACCGCTTTGGAATACACAGAAGTTGTTTTTGTAAAAGAAATAGTTTAATGTGTTTTTTGAAAGAAAATTTTGAAGATAATTGTCTCAAAGGTAGGAGGTATGTTGTTCCAACATTTGGTAGCTAGGTAGCGAAAACCACCAGTGAAGGTCACAGTCTTATGAGGATGACATTCGAAGAGCCATCTGCAGGTTCTGGTACGATAGCTATCATGGAAAGGAGATGTTTTATGTTTCGAAAAGAGATTATGTCGGCTTTCCAGATTTTAAGACATCAAACAAGCAAGGTGCAGATGTCTCCGCGAGTTCATATTCAGCATGAATGCCTCATTTAAGTATGGTGAGATGTGACTCCTGGGAGGTATTTTGAAGCATAAGCGACAACATGCATTCTGCACCCACTGTACAAGGCTACGAGTTTCCGACTGTAGACGTGGACCATAATACCAAGTCTCCATAATTAAGTTTGGACAATATCAATGATTCACATAGAGTTATTCGTACTTTTACACTAAGAAGTTTTCTAATATTGTACAAAACCTTCAAGCGATAAAAGCAGGATCTGACTAGATTCAGTATATGAGACTCAAAACGAAGATGTCTATCCATAGATATACTCAGATTCTTTGCCTCATCCACTAGCTCAATGGTCTTCCCCTGAATCGCAACCACTGGATCACCCTTAATTACTTTAGCAATTTGATTTTTCGAACCAAGAATTAAAAATTTTGACTTATTTGGATTAAATACCAGACCATTTCACTCCGACCACGACGTAACACTATTCAGATCCTTATTTAGAAATAAGCATATCAGTGTCAGTTGGATTGACGGATAAATATAATTGTATATCATCAGCATATAGCTGATAGTTTAAATGTTTATTGACTCTGACAACATCAGCACTGTATATAATAAAAAGTAAAGGGCCAAGTATAGAGCCCTGGGGGAGGAGTTTATGTAGAGACACTGAGAAAGTACCATCTTCTTTAGGAAGCTTAACTGATTGGCAACGGTTTTTGATGTAGCTATCAAACCAGGACAGAGATGCAGAATGAAAATTAAAGATCAGAACTTAATGAAGATGTTAAGGTGTTTTGCGATTTTTATAGACAATAATAAAAATTTAATATTATTATAAGTAGAGTATCTGTATTACTATATACATAATTGACAACATTTAATTTTTGCTTAGGTACCAAAATTCAAAAACCATTTCGAAATTTTTGCATTATTATCACAATATTTTAATTTCGTTGTTTTGATATTTTTTATACAACAATTTTAAAGATATTTCGAAAAAACTTCAGAGTACGAAGTGTTGGGCTGAACACATGGGATAGGCCTTTGCCCTTTCCTTAAAAACTAGTTTTCAAATGCTAGCATCATGGTTATTTGTGGCTTACATTCAAATGACATTCACGGTGCGTTCCAGATAAGCATTACCACTTTTTGGTTTTCTTTCAATTTCTTTCAATTTATTTTTAAATCTTCTGTAAAACCTTTTTAACTCATGAAAAAAGTTATCTTCGGGTGGACTTAAAACCAGCTGTGCTGTATCCACGCCGTTTTCGCGAATCTGTAGAAATTGTGTCAATAGCCAGTAGCCAATATCTATTCGTAAAATAAATGTCTTTGTATTTCATACGTCTCTTTGACGTTAAAAAGTGGTATTAGAGAACCTATCTTATAGCCTTGGTATTTGATGCTCACTTTTCCCAACACCAGCACGAAAATTTAACAACAAAAACTACCAAATAAAATACATTGGTGCTTGATATGATGAGGCAAACACAATTAACAGTATTAAGTACTCTACTTTTGTGAAATAACCAAGTTTAAAAGAATGGGAAAATAAAAAATAAGGCTCCCTTTATTTATCAAGTTCTTTCGTATAAGCTAAAAAAATGTAGGGGTCAAAACTTTGAAAGGTTGTTAATTGTTATTAAGTGTAATTGGCATAAGAAGCAAGTGATTATGAGTTTGACCTACCTAAAGAGTAAGGTCACCTATGACTTTTAGCCATTTTTGCTATTTGTATAAAATATGTAGTAAAATAGTATGTGCTACTTATTAAGCAACTCTTAAGGCTCTTCCAATTTCAAATAGATGTAGAGTCAACCATTTTTTTTCATGTTACTTGTGTTTGCATACTTATATCTTGATTATGGTCAGGGTGTATGTTCACTCAAGGCTTAAAAAATAAATTGTATATCTTAATTTAATAAACTTTTCATTTGATTCTTGTATTTTGTTAACTAGCTGTGCCCGCGAACTACGTTTCGCCATAATATTTTTTCTCCGTTTTGGCAGCATTTTCCATTGATGCTCAGCTCCTATTAGTCATCGCGTGATGTTATATAGCCTAAAGCCTTTCTCGATAAATGGAATATCCAATATAAGAAGAATTTTTCAATTTCAATTTGTAGTTCCTGAGATTATCACGTTCAATCAAACAAACAAACAATCAAACAAACTCTTCAGCTTTATAATATAGTATCATGATATCAGCCAAGAGGCGCCCTGTTGAACATAAGCCTCCCCCAAGGATCTCCATGCCGATTGGTCCTGCGCCTCCCGCATCCAGCGGCTTCCCGTGACCTTCACCAGATCGTCGGTCCACCTTGTGGGGGGCCTACATTGATTTACTACCAAACGTAGATAGAGCACTTCATACAAAAACGCGCTTGAAATCTGCCACCTAATCGACTATACATTTGTACTCGCTGATATATTGTTGAATATGCACGCCCGAATTGAAATTACCATAAAGAAAGGACGGTATTTATCGAATTCAACCTTATTCTACATTATTACGGCAACTTTTTAAAGTACAACCGTTTGAAGTTACATCATTTCATACCAAGCCACAGATCAATTTTATTGACGTTTTAGTAACTATGGAAAAGAACTGCGCGAGTCGCGATTGGGCAGTTCTTCACCGGCCCACTTCTCGAACGTTCATGCATTATCTACGTTTGGTAGTAAATCAATGGGGGCCTACCAACGCTGCGTCTCCCGGTACGTGGCCGCCACTCGAAATCCTTTCCGCCCCAACGGCCGTCAGTCCTTCGAGCGATGTGTCCTGCCCACTGCCACTTAAGGATTGCAATTCTTTGGGCTATGTCGGTAATATTAGTATATTGAATAAAGATTCTTGAGTTTGAGTGTTTTTACCTAATCGCTGGTTTTGTCAACAGACGAGTCGGGATGCGAGGCTGACATGTTGGAGGGCGCGGAGGTGGGCCGGCACTCGCCGCCCCGGCCGCAGCGCGAGCCCATCAACCTTAAGAATGAGGTAAGGCTATTTTTTTTTATTGCAGAAAGTTGGCAAATAAGCAAACTGCCCACCTGATGGTAAGTGGTAACAGTCGCCTATAATACATGTAGCTCCTGTGAGATTCGCAGCAAAACTGCAACCCCCACAAGAACCACAGTGTACGTTGCCATCTTGTGACACCAGATGTAAAGTCACAGTACCCAGTAATTTCACTGCCATATCTTACCCTTCAAACCGGAACAGAGCAATGCAAGCACTGCTGCTTTGCGGCAGAAATAGGTAAGACGGAGGTACCTAAGACCCTGGTATAGAGTCTCCCTCCAGTAACTATTTATTACTATACCTTATTTATCTCGCAGTGAGAAAGTATGTAAGCAAACCCTTGAGTGGGTCTTTTGATTCTTTCACGTTTCAATCGTGAAAGAATAAAAAAATAACATGCCAACGTCTCTGCTATTAGTTGTTCTTATGTTTAATAAATACTATGCCTTAATAATTTATCCAACCTTTTCAGAATAATTTGATTTGATCATCTTAAATTCCCGTAATTATTTTCTTCCTTTTAAAAAGTTACTTAAAAATCATTGTGTGGTTTTATGAAACCACGATGCAAATAAAACCTTTTTTTTTCGGATTTTTTATTATGAGTAGAAGCGCGTTTTTAAGCATGACATAAATCTTTTTCTTCTAATAAGAAAATTATAAATAAAAAACTAAAAATTAAATAAATAAAACATAACAAAAAAAGGAATAATAAATATAAAAAAATTGATAAAATAAATAAATACGTAAGCAATAAAAATAACGAAACAAAAGCACATTTACGAAAAAAACGCTCTACATCATAATCGAACGACTGCCACACAGACACTAAGTTGAAGATCTGACGCGTAGACCAATCCCGACCTATATGAAGTGGTATAATTAAAGATCTCATATTTTAGTGTAATGCGACATGCGATAGTTGGACGAAATAATTTGAGGCGATGTAAAAAAGTTTCACTTCAATATGTAGTTGACATTTAAAATAAACCAAAAATAGTCGTGTTTCTTAAACTATGAGCTGATTCTTAATACTACCAAATCATAAAATACAGTTAATGGCAACATCTTACATTGAGCGATGACGTTTTGAAATCCGTCGAGTTACACCTGTGACCTATTTACGAAATGGACATAAAAGTTTGAGAAACCTTGTTATTCTCGTCATCACCCTGCCATCCCACTCCTACCAAGGGTCGGCGCAACATGTTTCTATGTCGCTTCAAGATCTGACTTAAAATTTTTAAAACAGGTCGCCAGTGTGACGTCAATCCTCCTTGGACATTGTTGTGTCTAGCTGACGACTACTATACGGTCCTTTATCGCCGCCTTTGAGGTCTTTCATCACTACCTTGCTGCTTTTCTACCGGAGATACATTGTCTAATATACCAAGGCAGGCAGGCATAGGAAGAAAACTACGCTTTTCTGCGGGCCTAGCACGACGAGTGGTATATAGAAGAGAAAGTGACTAACCCTCGTCCCGTCGCGCTTCATTGTTATATGAGAGAGCGAGAAGAAACATGTTATTTGTCTATTGTCCCGTTTTGTCTACGGTCCGTGCTACGCCTGCTGTAGTATGTTCTATTAGTTGCCTTTTACGACATCCCATAGAGGAGTGGGTAGTGGTGCTGTACAATATTAAGCTGACACCATTGCATATTTTATCTTCTGATATATTTAGGACATTTTAATGAACTGACGCTTAATCTTCCTAAAGAAAAAGAAAATTATGTGGATTAATATAGGTTATTACTGGAAAGTACGAATGATACTCTCCAGTAACCTATAATAATCCATTGGTCAACAACCCTTTTTCCATTTCTATTGGTGACTTAATATTTAGTTAAGTGTTAAGCGTATGTTTGTTTAAACATGTTGATAACATTAGTATACGTATTATGTCACTTTCATCACCATCACCATTACAGCTCATATACGTCCCCACCGAGGGGCACTAGCCTACCCTATCTAGTTAGGGCGATTAGGCCTTCGTCAAACCACGCTGGCCCAGTGCGGATTAGTTGAATTCACACCTTCACTGACACACCTTTGAATTACTTCGCAGGTTTATGCAGGTTTCCTCACGATGTTTTTCTTCAGCGTAGGAGCGTCAGATAATTATTAATGTACAGTCAGCGTCGAAATGATCTAAGCGTTCAAACCTTCCAAAAGTATCTAGAGATTTGACAAAAATCAACCTTATCTCAAAACGTAGAGATGCATTTTCATAAGATAACAAAATATAGTACACCTTAAAGTATTTGTGCTAAGAGTGATTTTTGCCAAATCTTTAGATACTTTTGGTAGGTTTGAATGCTTAGATCATTTTGACGCTGACTGTACATATGAAATTCGTGAAACGAAAAACACATTGGTACATGGCAGGATCCATCGCGGGCCTCTCGATTCTACTCGCAGCACAGTCCAGTGCCGATGAAGCCACAGCGCCACCGACGCTCTACGTACGTAGGTATTATGTGTTAGAAAACAATCTAGTGAAAAAAATCATTTTTACGTATCCATAACTGGTTCAGGCTTGTGTCATTTGAGTGAATCAGATCATTGTCGCATGACAGGACAGTGTATCACTTTTGCTATTTGTGACAGCTTAAAAGTACTCCATAAATACATAATTCGCATTAATATTTGCGGGAAAAGTCGTGTATCATTTCTAAATAATACCAGCGATAATAAGTTTATTGTTGTGTTTTTTATCGATCACAAAAATAAGGTTTACGATCAAGATTCTATGCATGTGAAATATCAATATTTTGACATCAAAATTACGCTGAAGATTTTGTAGATTGGTTTAGTGGAGTTTACGGATTGTTACTTCTGGCACCACTTTTTTCACCACTTTTTCCCCACGAGAAAATGTGGCGTATATCATCATCGTTCCTACATTATCGAAATACCATTTTCCATTCCTCGTAGACCCATTTATAGAATTTAAAGCTTACGCAAAACAAAATTTCAAGCTGAAAGAAACTAAATTTTCAGTTCAGCTAAGCTAAGCGAAATTGTCAAAAACAAAATAAGCTCGGACGAAGTTAAGTGCGAACAAGCACGCTCGGTGCTCAAGTGTTGGCTGAGTTGGCAAAAAGGCCACGGCGACTCCAGGGCTCAAAAGGTACTCTCAATTCCGCCGAAAGACTAAACACTCGGCGCCTCGTTAGACGCCCCCGAAAATGCGAAACGATTCGCTGCCGCCCAATCGGCGTGGTAGCGCAACCTGCTTGCCTCAGAATCTATAGTATCGATTAGTGAACGCTTTTTTTACCCACACGCACTCACACACCGAAACGGCGGGGGCAGCCTTTTTAACAATCTTTTTTTCGACCACCCTCCCCCCGAAACCGCCATGTCCATTGCGCGGATGCAAAGACCGCCCCGCACCCCACCCCTCATATAGCAGCATTGAAAATGGAATTTCCATGAGTGATGGAGTGTCAAACGGAAAGTGCAAAAAGGAGAAAAAGTACATTATGTTAATTATTGAACGCGCGGTCCATCGTCCGAGTTTAAATTGAATGTCATGTCGTACGTGTCGTGGAAACGTGCGCTTTCATTCTGTTCTAGTCCGTTCCGTTGTTGGTTTTTTTGAGCGTTCCACGTTTTCGCGAAATTAAACATGTGCCTAGTAATATCGGTCCAAAGATCATTAGCGAAGTAACTTAAAGAATGTGTAAAATTGTATTCGGAACGCAAGATTTATTTTCCCTGACGTAAGCACAGTTTCGATATTTAAAACGAGAAGGCGTCGGCGGGGAGTTCATTGACCTGATTCACTTTCTTCGAGTGGCGAACTAGGTCTAGGTTAGCGCGGGCCGTGTTTAGGGGTTGCAAGGACCTCGAGCTTCGACATAATGTCTTGGAATTTTAACATTTTATTTCATTACTGAAATGATATGAAGTGATTCTGAGCAGACGAGATAAAAAAATGTACCTACAGACTTTAACCATGAGCGTACAACAAGACTTTTTTATTGACTACTAAAAGTTTACTTTATATTCAAGGTAAAATTATATAACATATTATAAGTACCTATTGGTTAGGTATCAAATATTTTTTTTATAATTTCTACTTGTTTAAGAAAGGATTCATTTCATAATGATATCCAACCACAGAATACGGCATAAAATATACACGGTAGCAATACCATATATACAGTTCGTGAGCCAAAGTAGTTTGTCAAGCAGACGCGGTCGCCCGTCCCGACAGTCGCATTGCTAATGGAAATCCCGAAAAAATATCGGCGGGAAAAACTAGTAAAAAAAACCCAAGCACATTTGAATGAAAATTGGGTGGTGGCGGGCGGCGGCGCGGCGCCCGATAGGCTATTATTATTATTATTACGTGCATTATATCTGCATTTTTTTCACGCACACACGCGGGCAGCCATTTTTGTTTTCTTTGCTTTTCCTTTTTTCGGCCGCCCCCACACTCGCGCAGGAGCGGCGGCACACGGCCGGGATCGAACTGTGCGATGTCTACAAGTGGACGAACATTTAAATTGGCTCTCATCAAATATTGACGGCGTGTAGTTTTTTCATTAACCGGTTGGCTTTTTGTGAACGCAGTTACGATTGCTGCTCGATTTGTGTAGGCCTTTTTATGTTCGGCCTGTCTAAGCAGAGCAGCCTTGATTCATTAATTAGTTGGCTTTTGGTGTGCTTAACATCATGCATATGCTCAGAGGCTTGTTTATTTTCAACGCTATTCGTAAATGAAAGCTTTATTTGAAAATGCCAAAATAATATCCCAATTTGTGTTGTTGGACCCATTATTTTGCTTTCTTCGAAAAATAATAAATAGTGATTTTTAACAGGTAATACTGAGTACCACTTCTTCTCGAGAAGGCTCTCCCAATTTCCGAACAGGTGTAGAGGCAACTTTTTTTTCATTCCTACTTGTGTTTGCAGATATCTTGATTATATTCAGAATGTATGTACATACAAGGTTAATATGTTTCCTTTAAATTAGAATGTTTTGCTTTGTTTTGACGTCATAATTGCCTGTGAAGGCCTATATTGAATAAACATTTTTGAATTTTGTTTTTTTTTTAGTAAGTACTTGCCAGCAACATATTGCAACTTACGATAACTTATTTGATAAAGCATTTTATGAAAATAAGCAAGTGTTGCTATTTATTAATTCTATGACTTGAACAATTACTCCACATTGACTATTAGCTTTACATTTCTATAAAGTTTATCGCACAAAAATAATATAGGTAAAAATGGTGTCCCAGTAACACCATTTTTAAGTAATGTATATCTATCATTGCATAATTTTAAAAAAGTATCACTTATTAAAAGTAATCGGTATTGACATAATCAACCTTCCTTCTACATCGATTTACTGAGTTAAATTATAGTAAGGAACTAAATTTACTAAACAACAAATCTCTTTCCACATAGATCGGCTTTCTGATACCGAATGAGTCAGGCAAGTCTCTGGGTCTATCAAGTTATATTTCTGTTACTAAATGGGCCAGGTAAGACTCTCCTAATATATTGGAGCTGTTTTCAACACCTGTAAAGAGTCAGGAGAGTATATAAAACTGAATATATCTTTTTTGTAAATTTCAAGCTATTATATTTCTTCTCCTTGTTTAAATTTAACCGTTTGTAGGTGTATTGTATATTACAGTTAAAATATACTACAAAATCACAACAGTGTTAACGTGTAGCCTGCGAGCGACGTCGCCGTTGCATTCAAGCGAATTTATTATCATTAAAAAATGCAAAAAATCATAATTAAAGGGGTGGCGGCGGCGGCGGGGTGCATCCCATTTTTTATTTTAATTGGCTTGTAAATTACCAAAGTTATGGTGAGAACGAACGGTGAGATTTTTGGCGCGGCCCGCGTCTGTTTTCGCGTTCTGGCAATTGTTGCGCACGTATTAAGTTTTCTAGTCGAATAAAGATGACGATAATATGAAAGTGAAATAATCTATTTCTAAGTCCGCAAGTATGATTATAAAACAACATCAGTACATATTTAATACATAATAATATGTTATTATTAATTACGTAAATAATATTGCTCTTTCAAAATAAGAACAGACTAAAGAGCTTTTTAATGTAAAGTCAACTGACACTACACAATGACCACAGCGAATGACGGTATACAGAAAAACTTCAATGAGTTTGGCCTTATACAGGCAAGATGTTTTAAAAGGAATGTAATTAAAATATTTGTAATTATTATAATTACAAAAGAAAAAAGTGAATTAAAGAGGAAGGAGGACGTGCTGCGTCAGAACTCAGTACAAAATGAATCCATGCAATATACATAATGTTTATATTGTCCAAGTTCTTGGTTACGAAAAAAAACCTGCCTAGTAGATTTTTAGTCTATGGTGGGCATTAAAAATATAGCTGTCATCCTAATTATGTTGCGCGCACGCGCAATTTTACTCCAGTGACGCACGCCATCCACCTGCCGGCCAACACCAATTAGTCAGTCCAAAAGAAAGCATTTACCAGGAGGAAGACTGTACCAGGGTCGCCTGCTAGGGTAGGACGTGTATTTACGTAAAAATATTAGTACTTAAATATTAGTCTCCATTCCAGCAAATCTTTGCACCATGAATCGGATTTACGGGCTACATGGCCTGCCCATTGCCACTTCAACATAGCTATCCGCTCACTATGTCTGATACTTTGCTTTCCTTTCTCAACCACTTATTTGTCTTACGGTCTCTAAGAGTTACTCCTACCAGTCTACGTTCCATCGCCCTTTGAGTGACTATTAATCTTTAAAGATTAGCTTTTGTCGTCACCCAAGTCTCGGCTCCGTAGGTAAGAACTGGTAGGACGCACTGGTTAAATATACGTGCTTTCTGACGGCTGGTGAGGTTCATTTTGAAAGCAAAGTCTAGTTTAGCAAAGGCCGCCCAACCCAGACGCACCCTGCTTATTTCTGTTCCCTGGTTTTCCTTGCCTAGCCTAACTTCTTGACCAAGATAGACATAGTTAGCAAGTCGTTCTAGTGGCGTGCCCCTTACTGTAATAACCTCCGTGCTTGTACTATCTGTGGTCATGACCTTGGTTTTATTAAGATTCATTTCCAGTCCTACATCTAAAGATGCGTCGTGTAGTTCATGTACCATAGTCTGAAGTTCTTCTGGGTCCCTGGCAAATAGTACTATATCATCCGCAAATCGGAGATTAGATAGTCTAGCACCTGCTATCGAAAGGCCTTTGTCATCCCAGTCAAGTCTCTTAAAGATGTCTTCTAATACCAGAGTAAACAGTTTAGGTGAGATAGAATCTCCCTGTCTGACCCTGCTTTGGATCTTAATAGGTTCAGTGCGCTGAGGAATGGCTACCTTCATAGTTGCATTTTTATAAATGTTCTCTATGATATTGGTATATCGGTGGTCGACTCTGGCATTTTGTAGTGCTTCGTGAACAGCCCATGACTCTACGCTGTCAAAGGCTTTTTTATAATCAACGAAAGCCAACCATAGTGGGATTTGGTATTCCGTACTTTTCTCTATAAGCACCCTCATTGTTAAAATGTGGTCGAGCGTACTGTATCCTTGCCTGAACCCAGCTTGCTCCCTTGGCTGATAGAAGTCCAATTTTCTTGTAAGCCGATGGGTTAACACCTTCGAAAAAAGTTTATAAGTTTGTGAGAGCAAACTGATGGGCCGGTAGTTGTTCAGATCGGCCTTGCATCCCTTTTTGTACAGCAGGATAACCACCGCATTTTCCCAGTTCGCCGGGATTTTCCCGCGTATCATGCATTCATTAAAAAGATCAGCTAGCCTTGAAATTAAATCCTGGCCGCCTTCCTTTAGCATTTCCGGAAGTATGCCGTCCTCTCCCCCAGCTTTGCCGTTTTTGACTTTATTCAGAGCACTGCAAATCTCGTCACTATCAATGTCTGGTATTTCCTCTGACCCAATATTCATTATTTTAGAGCTGTTTACGTTGCTAGATCTTTCTGCCATAGGGGAGTATAACGTTCGATAGTATTCCTCGATTGCTCTTAAAATTTTTGCTCTGTCTGTAGCCAAGATATCATTAGTGTCCTTTATTTTGGTAATTTGCTGGTTGCCTGGTTGGAGTGTCTTACAAAATACTTTGGGGCCGCGGTGTTTTTCTATTATCGATTGAACAGTTTCCTCCTTCCATACCTCAATGTCTCTCTCTACATGCTCTCGAGTTGTTTTACAGAGCTCTTTGAACTCCAAAATTTTCATGTAAATCATAGACATGAAGATGATACTATGATATACATGAAAATTTTGGGTTGAATGTCATTACGGGTAAACACAATTTAATAATTTGTTTAAGATAACGATAAAATATTTATTGGTTATTATGAAACACCGTGTATAAAACAATTTTTTTACAAAAAATAAAAACCGACTTCAAAAACACTGAAAACTTAAAAATACTATAAGAATAGGTACAGACAACATCACACTTCTATATTGAAGTCGGCACCAAACGATGATTTAGAAAGTGTTAAAAGTCACCGACTTCAATATAGAAGTGTGATGTTGTCTGTGCCTATTCTTATAATATTTTTAAGTTTTCAGTGTTTTTGAATTTGAAGTCGGTTTTAATTTTTTGTAAAAATTCATTTTTAACTTTTTAGTGAATGAAATCTTTCTAATGAAAGAAACCCTAATTTTCTGGTATTAAATTAGTGTTTTCCTCGATTTTCTATGGGTCCCATCATCTGATCCTGACTTTGGTGACCATGGGAACACCCTTGCAGTATACTCTATCAAGTACAAAAAGAACTTTGGAAATCGGTTTAAAAATGACGGAGTTATGAGGTAACAAATATAAAAAAATACAACCGAATTGATAACCTCCTCCTTTTTTGAAGTCGGTTAAAAAGAAGAAGTTCCCATCCATTGACGCACGCACAGCCGTAACCGCTAATTGTAGAAATGCTAAATTTGGACAGTTGTTTTAATTCAAAATGTGGACGCACACTAAGAAGGCATTTTAAAAAATTTGAACCCTAAAGAGATGAAATAGGGGTTGCAAGTTTGTATGGAAAACTCTTCAAATTAGCAACGATTTTGAACTTGAGATTCATGCTCTTAAAAACATTTTATTGAAAACATGTTTCATGGTTTATTGGAATTCACCCCCTTAGGGTGGAAAATAGGGGTTGAAAGTCTCTATGAAATATATTTAAAATGTGCTCCAATTTCTACAAAATTTATTGTCCGAGCTCCTAAACATAAATAACAGTAACATTTCCTACAGGAAAATATAAAATTCCCACGGGAAAACAACAATAACGCGGGCGAAGCCGCGAACGAAAAGCTCGTCAACAATAAAAATGGGTATGAAAAAAATACGGACACAAACGATACGGTTCAATGCACAGTAAAACACCAAGCTTAAAATGCACAGTTCTTAATTAAGACAGTCAAAACCAGATGAGCTCGGATATGAAATCGAACCTGCAGTGAAAGGAACCAAAAAAGGCACTTTTACGTATTTTTACAGTATTTATTGGCGGGGTAATTTATAACCGCCTTTGATGTCTTGTTATGGTTGTGTCAGATGCTTTTTTGTATTTCGTAAATGTAGGTACTACTTTGCTTCTATTGGAATGACAATATTTGTACAGTCAAAGAAGTTAAATCGTCGCTTGCCTTTCTAAATGACGTATCTGACATATTTAGCGAAAATGACCTTTTGATCACATCCTTAGCTACTTTTTAAATCGAATCGATCTATCTAATCGCCGTAGTTGTACGACTTACTAATCTCCAGAAAACTGTCAAGTTACCTTGAAGTGTCTGTGATTCGGCAAAAAAAATCACTCTAAACGTTGTAAGTGACATGGTAAGGTCCTTTATAAAAAATATAAATGTAGAGTAAGAGACGTAACTGTTATGTACTTCTTTTAGTGAGAGCAAAATTTCATCACTTGAGAATTTTTTATACAACTTAGTTGGCAAACAAGCAAACTGTCCACCTGATGGTAAGTGGTAACAGTCACCCATCATAGTACATGTGATTCTTGTGGGATTCGTAGCAGATCTCAACCCTCATAAGAACCACAATCTACGTTGCTAACTTGTGACATAAGATGAAAAGTCATGATACCCATTAATTTCACTATCATACTTACCTCTCAAACCGTAACACAGCAATGCAAGGACTGCTGCTATGAGGCAGAAATAGGTAAGACGGAGGTACTCAAGTATTCGACCCTGGTACAGAGTCTCCCTCCGGTACTAGAATGTAATTGTGTCAGATTGAAAAGGTAAAGTTATTTTTCGTCGCATTTCCACGTACTCCCAATTACAGTTCGTTTATTTATAAATCGGAACATCCTACGTACATCTTTTGCAGTAGATGAAAACAATGTAAACAATTTATTTACTATTCCGGCGAATTAGAACTTAAAATGGCTTGTAAAATATAGCGACTGAGGGTCGACGCCTCGAGATAGGGTTGTTACATTCGCTGTTGCTATAGGGCTGTTAATAAGCTATTTTATGAAGAGAAATTGCATTTTTTTAGTATAACAATCAATTTTTTTTTTCTAGTTTTGCATTAATACCACTGTAGTTTGACATTGACAGCTTCCGACAATTCCGAACTCTTCATAAAAATAAAAAAAAACACACGACTCAATGACAAAAAACCTAACCGTTAAGTGATGAATTTGATTTGTTTTAGATATTATCCTCATTTTTTAGTTGCCAAATTATTGTCATAGTTATTTAGAACAGGAAAATTCTTGACAAGAAGACTAAAGCGAGCTTCAAAAACAGAGAAAATGGCTATGTTTATTTACTCTAACTGTCAGAACATTACAGTGCTTTTAACGTTGTTCTTATGGTGAAATTTTTTTACAAAAAATAAAACCGACTTCAAAAACACTAAAAACTTAAAAATAATATAAGAATAGGTACAGACAACATCACACTTCTATATTGAAGTCGGCGCCAAACGATGATCTCCTAGAAAGTGTTAAAATTTGTCACAGACTTCAATATAGAAGTGTGAGGGCCCCAAAGTATTTTGTAAGACACTCCAACCAGGCAACCAGCAAATTACCAAAATAAAGGACACTAATGATATCTTGGCTACAGACAGAGCAAAAATTTTAAGAGCAATCGAGGAATACTATCGAACGTTATACTCCCCTATGGCAGAAAGATCTAGCAACGTAAACAGCTCTAAAATAATGAATATTGGGTCAGAGGAAATACCAGACATTGATAGTGACGAGATTTGCAGTGCTCTGAATAAAGTCAAAAACGGCAAAGCTGGGGGAGAGGACGGCATACTTCCGGAAATGCTAAAGGAAGGCGGCCAGGATTTAATTTCAAGGCTAGCTGATCTTTTTAATGAATGAAATGAAGGCGCCAAACGATGATCTCCTAGAAAGTGTTAAAATTTGTCACAGACTTCAATATAGAAGTGTGATGTTGTCTGTACCTATTCTTATATTATTTTTAAGTTTTTAGTGTTTTTGAAGTCGGTTTTAATTTTGGTAAAAAAAAAATATTTTTAACTTTTTAGTGAATGAAATCTTTTCAGTTAAAGAAACCCTCCCAGGATTCCTCTATTTTCTATGGGATCCCATCATCAGATCCTGACTTTGGTAACCATGGGACCACCCTTGCAGTATACTCTATCGAATACAAAAAGAATTTTGGAAATCGGTTTAAAAATGACGGAGTTATGAGGTAACAAACATTTAAAAAAAATACAACCGAATTGATAACCTCCTCCTTTTTTGAAGTCGGTTAAAAAGTAAGATGCTAGTTACCACCGGTGACTAGTATCCAATTATCAATCATAAAGCTTCTTTATGATTGATTAGCCTTCTTCAAAACTCTACGTGATGTAGGCAGTTGAAATTCTAAATTGGTATTATTAATTCGATTTTATTTAAATTTAAACTACATAAATTGAAATAGTTCTTGCATACGGGGCGGTTCAAATGCTACTAAGTAGGTACTTGTGTTATTCTTGTCAGTTCTTCTGGCCGGTGGCAACCCTACGGAAATATAAATTTACGGCGTCGCAGCCGGCCAGGGCTGGCCGAAGGACGGCGTGATTGATCAAAGTCGTTTGTCAGTCTCGCGTCGCGGCCGCCGGCCCTGCGCAATTAGCACATGATTCTGGTCGTCTAATGCCGAATTCGGCTTGCATTACACCGCTCGATAGCTATTATCGACCGTAGAAAACGTCACAGTTGTCGCTCAAGAAAGAATCATAAATTTGGAATTCAGGAACTATCTTTCATTGGCTGTCAAAATAGTTGATAGTAACTATTAATATTATGTCCCCCATTAAAGATCTAGTCTCTCAATAGATTGGTCTTTATATTGTTCGTGCAGTGAGGGATATAGAATTTGATTTACGAGTACAACAACTATATTATACACGGTTATTTTTTTATCACCCTGGAAAATTTTAGGGACGCTTCAGGACACATCCAATATTATATAAAAAAAATAAAAAAAATGAAATAAAAAAAAATATAAAAAAAAATAAAAGAATCTCAAAAAATGCTGCTCACATCTAGTGCAGCATTTTTTGTATTTTTCAAAAAATTTATATAAAATTAAGGAGGGGGGTTATTTTTTTTATTTATATTTAAAGCATTCTAATACCATGTCGTGAAGCGTCCCTTAAATTTTCCAGGGTGATAAAAAAATAACCGTGTATAATACAATATATATATAACGTGTTATAGTTATACAATATATGTATAACGTGTAACGGAAATTAGGCACACCATAAAAGTAGTTTGTTTAAAATATGTAAATGAATCTACTTCACACTTTTTTTAACCAGGATTAGTAGATAATTTTCAAAAATAATTATCCTTATTAAAACACAAGGCATGGGTATTCTACAAATGATCTAAGTAGCTAATAGCGTTAACAGTTTAACACATACTGCGAAACTTCTCATTCAAAAATAGCTCCTATAACTTTGTATTACGTATCGTATTCTTTTGTTAAGAATGTTAAACGAACTTTATGATTTTTTTGAAATTATTGTGTTAATTAATATTAATTGAGAAGCCAATTCCGACAAAACCACTTTTAAAGTGTGCATTATAATATCTGTTATAAGTTAAAGATATTGTGCGTGTTACGGCTCCATTCTAGCGTAGTGGCTTTCAAACGTAATAGCCTTTTTAAAATTAAATTTAATCTTTTCTCTTATATGTTTCCTAAAATTGATTACGTTTACGAACCAAAACCTTTATTCAATACTTATTGTCGTCAAACAAAACATAAAATCTCATCAATCAAGAATCAAATGAATTAAGATATTTAACAGTTAATTATTTAGTCTTTGTATATAAATACACCCTAACCATTATTAAGATGTTTGCAAATACAAGAGAAATGGAGAAAAAAAAGTTGGCTCTCCTCTTTTAAATTGCGCCGATATGTATTTCACAATAGTAGATTATGCACTAAGGGATTAAAGCAGTGTCTAACGTCACGGGCGCCATATTGAACCCCGAGCGTAACGAGGGACTCTAGAGTTAACTCCTGAGCGTAGCGAGGGAGTTAAAATTTAACTCCTGAGCGAAGCGAGGGAGTTATGTAGAGTCCTAAGTGAAGCGAGGGGATCAAGTCGCCTAAGACGAAGACACTGCTTTATTCCAGAGGTGAATACTCTACTTTTCATACTATCTGCGAGACAATAAATATAGGGCTTTATAACCAATTACTTATGTGGTAATTTTAAAATTTTTATAATAAATTTTTTTATTATTATATATTTCATTTTCATCATAAATATTTTATTATGATGAAAATGAAAATTATCATTATCACTATAACTATGGTTAAAATTGTCACATTATCATGAAAACCATAAAAAAAGATTTGTTATTCTCAAGCACAAACACTTCACGCAATAGTTTTATCTTAAGTAAAGCTTGAAACATTATAAAAACTTAAAACATATTAATTATAATATGTATAATAAGTATGAACTTAGTCTACCCACCGATTTACAATACGATACGATCAGCTGCTGGACCCTGTCAATGACCTTTAGTAGCACGCAGGACGAATGTTAATTTGTTAACAATAAAATGTTATCAAATTTTCTTTTGTGACTCAACTTCGTGATATACTCGTATTTACTTTTAGAACAACAAATTACTTATTAGACACAACTGTCGAAATAAATCTCAAATAGTCGACAGCTTATTGACCCCAAACAAAAAAAAAGCTGAAGCACCTGGTCTTTTACTTACGTTTTTTAACTTTATCAATAATACACTGAATAGACTTCTAAAAAGACTGTATTGATGCCACAAAGCACATTTCACAAAGCACTTAACGTAAGCAACAAGACATTCCAATTTTGAAATAGGTTCATAATGGCGTTGGCGGCAAAATTTTAGCGATATAAACAATATACAACGGAATATAGTTACTGCACACTAACTAAGAAACAAATTGTAGAAACATTGTTTATTTTTAAATATGCCGCGTAATTTTTCCAAATGAAAGCTTTTAGCTCGTTAGTGTTCTTGCTTTACTTTGCTTTTTATTCGTTTGTATCGATATTCGATAGCTTATGGTGGCCGTCAAAAGATGGCGCTTTTAGCATAAAAAGTATTTTAATTAATAAAAAATAAAGTGAAGTGTTATTGTTTATTTTAGTTTGCACTATTATGTAGGTAAATATTTTATAATTTTGGTAAAGAAATTATGTATTTAGATTTTATAAAAACATTATTTACACAGGTAGAATGTCTATTTGTCTCTAGTGGGTGTACGCTACTGCTGTATGGGCGTAGAACCTTTGCCTTCCTAAGCTAGCATCTACGCTTAATTTTCATACAAATTTTATGTTCCAAATTTAAAACACTTTAATCCCTTGGGAGTTTCATACAACATTATATCCCCGGGGATATAATGTCTTGCTTTACGTTGAAGTTAAGAGGGTTATAATTGTACATTGTCGAGCAGGTGGTATGAAAACATTTTTATCTTATAGAAATATTATAGAAATGCCTGTCGAAGTAATTGAAACATGATACTGAAAAAAAATCACAAAGTGTTAAGTACTCTTTGTACGTTAATTTTTCACATTTTTGTCAATCCCAAGCAATTGATAATTCACGTCCTTTTTATTTACTCCTTGATTCGATTATGTCTTTATTTCATGCCATTGATGAATACTGGGACAAAGAAATAAGTTCGAATCGAATTTAATTTTCAGATATAAATTGTATACCATAAAAGGTGTTCCCCTGTCACGGATGCAGTCCGTACTAATTAAAACAGCAAACAAATCTATAAATCGACAATAATAAATAATAATTCTTCATGATTTATGACTTGGATACGCTGTAATGAATAAAATAAAACCTCTCTTACCAGCTTATATAATCAAAGCCTACCAGATACTTAAATTGTATGTGTATTATTCCTTAGCCTTTAGATAATAAGGCATGATGCTGTGTCATCCCTACTTATCCATACTTTACCGGAGAGAGACTCTGTACCAGGGTCGTTTGCTTGGGTACCTCCGTCTTGCCTATTCCTGCCGCATGCAGCAGTGCATGCATTTTTGTGTTCCGGTTTGAAGGGTGAGATATGGCAGTAAAATTACTGGGTAGCGTGATTTTATATCTTATGTCGCAAGTTGGCAACATACACTGTGGTTCTTGTGGGGGTTGCAGTTTTGCTGCCAATCTCACAGGAGCCACATGTATTATAGGTGACTGTTAGCACTTACCATCAGGTGGGCAGTTTGCTTGTTTACCAACTTAGTAGCAGAAAAAAAAACTAATCAACCGACGCTCACTGTTGGACATTGACCTCCCTCAGGGATATCCAAACCGAGTGGTCCTGCGCCTTCCGCATTCAGCATTTTTCCGCGAGATTGTCGGTCCACCTTGTTTGTGGAGAGTGGCGACCGCGTACCGGGAGACGCAGCATTGGTAGGTCCTTACCAATGCTGCCTCTTCCGGTACGCGGCCGCCACTCGAGGACCTTTCCGCCCCAACGGCTGTCACTCCTGCGAGCCATGTGTCTTGCCCACTGCCACTTAAGGTTTGCAATGCTTTGGGTAATGTCGGTGTCTCTAGTTCTTCTACGGACCACATCATTTCTGCTGATGCGTTCGCGTAGAGAAACCCTTAGCGTAGCCCTCTCCATTGTCCTTTGAGTAAGCTTGAGCCTTTTTATGAGACCCCTTGTAAGCGGCCACGTCTCAGTTCCGTACGACATCTCTGGCAACACGCACGAATTGAAGACTCGTCTTGACCACGGAACAAAGGCAACGGTGACACATATTATCCTTAATTAATTGATCATGTCTTCATCATTATTCTTTATTGTTTTTGTTTGAAACTTTTTTTCAGCTAAGTTTCAGTAGGTACGAGTAATAACGTTAAAATCCAAAATAAGTATGTACCATGCATAACATGTCATAATTATGTTGTTTCCATAGTCACGTCTAAGGTCTTGTCGGAAAATCAGCGCTTTTTGTGTTATTAAGTGAGCAAAAGTAATTAAGTGAGGCAATTACTCTTTTGGATAGCATCCATACTAATATTATGGGAAAGTGTATGTGTGTGTCTGTTTGTTTGTTCGTCTTTCACGACAAATTGGAGCGACAAATTGACGTGATTTTTTAAGTGGAGATAGTTGAAGGGATGGGGAGTGACATAGGCTACTCTTTGTCTCTTTCTAACCCCCCACTTCCCTAAAATGAGGGTGAAAGTTTGTATGGAGCATTCCGCAATTTTCAAGGTAGAAAGCTAAAAATTGGTATGTGGACTATTTGTGACTAACAAAAAAATCGTGCATCATTTTTTTTGGAAATCTGCTCTCAACCCCTTAAAAGAGGGGGTGAAATTTTATATGGGACTTTTCGCAATTTTCAACGTAGGAAGCTAAAAATCGGTACACAGACTCTTTGTTACCAACGAAAAATACCTGCCTTATTTATTTTTTTTAAGTCTTCCGTGTTACCCCGAATTTAACGCGATCTAAGCCGCGGGAAAAAGCTACTTTATTATTATTCCTTAAATTGGTTAGGTATATATATTTGTATGCGTTTGTTCAAACAAAGCATTTCCTTCTGTCTAATCCGTCACTGCATAAACTAAGGCCGTCTTATTAATAAACGTAGACTAAGGCAGGAGTAACTTTACTCCGAGTATTAAGTCAGTAGTAAACATTTTTTATATTAATAAACACGGAGTAGGGAAGGAGTAAGTTAATCCAACTCTACTCTCGGAGTAAATGTTATACCTGCTAGCTACCTAGTTTAGCGACAGATTAAGGTTGGAGTAGCGTTGTCTTTGCGTAAATCTATATAATTTGTCAACTTTGACACGTATCTTGTCATTAGATGGCGACCGTTTCATTTTTCATAGTCGAATTGAGCGAATTTGTGTTTATTGTTGGTGTGGTTAATTTTGTATTGTATTAAAATGGAAAGTGACTATTATTTAGATGATTTGATGTTGATCGACGAAATCGAAGAAATTGAAAATGTCTTGTTTTTGCAATATTGCGATCACAAATCGCGAACAAAATAACCACAAAATAACCTTGAAAGACAATCTCAAACTGAAACAGGTGAAAAAAACAGAAAAAACTGTCATCCCATGTATTTCTATCTGTCACACGATGCTCAAATCGTTCACCAACTCATTCTTTTTACTTTTAAATTGCAAGGGTTGCCATAACATACGCGTTAATCCGAGAGTAAGGAAGGCTTTGTTAGTCTAAGCTTACTCCGTGTTTATTAATAATGTTATAAACACAAAGCTACTCCTAGCTTAAACTGGTAGTAACTACTCCGAGAGTATGTTCGGATTAAGGAGGGAATAGGCGATTTTTATTAATAAGGCTGACAGAGTTTAACGTAATGACACCCCTGCGAAGGAATGGCAAATTCGAAACAAAACGATGATGCAATCGATATAAGTAGAAAAGCGTACACGAGATACGTAAGAGGAATCCTCCGCATCGTTCCCAACACGACCACAGTGTGCACATTTACGACTCTAAGAAAGCATAAAGGCAATCAACAGCCGTTGAATATTCACCAACGTGGTGGGGAGGAGATAATAGGAGGATTTCAGTCCATCATTTCATACGATTGTAATGCAAAACCGGCAGCCGTATGCACGGAGACGCGCCAAGACTGTGCTTTTGCACTTGGTAATGTCGAAAAAAGTAACCGAGCAATAAATATTTAAAAAGGGAGATGTACATTACGGACGAATTAAAATGCGCAATCACGTACATTGAGCTGCCGCGTTTTTTTTTTCAATACACTCGCGAAGCGAGCGCGGTGCGGACCGCACTTACGATTTGTATTTTAATTTGTTTCTGTGTTTGTCGACGACAAACGGCTGATTCGATTCCGTTATAACACCCCTTTTTTGCTTGAAACGCAGCTTTTGTATTTGAGGCTCGATATCTATAAAATCTCTCACAAGTGTAATTGTTCTGTAAAAAAAAAAGAAAATTTGAATTAAAGGGTTTGGTGTATATTTTCTGTGCGGGCTTAGATTAATTTGACTCTACAACAGTCAATCACTATTTGAAAAATCAATGGCTGATTGTGACTTATTTATTCTTCTATTAGAATCGATTTGGTAACAATCTAAAGTAAAAAAAATACAAAAATAAAAACCGACTTCAGAAAAGTTCAAAATTATATAAGCATACAGACAACATTTAATTTCTTTACTGAAATCAGTGCAAAATTTTAAGACTTTCTAGGGGTCATCGTTTGGCACCAACTTAAATATAGAAAGAAATGTAATGTTGTCTGTATTGTTATATTGTTTTTAACGTGTTTTTGAAATCGGTTTTTATTTTTGCATTATTTTTTGATTTGATCTTTTTAGTGAATTTAATACCAGCTCACCGAAATAACTTGAAAGAACACGAGAAAGGGTCAATATGTCCCTATTGTATCTGAAAAATTAACCTCTAATTCCTAAAATTTAAGGATCCTTCCATCATCAGTTTGGGTCATGACTATCAGACGCAAATACCTTTTTGTACATGCGACAGGGAAACTCTTAGCTTTCATCTCACCTGATGGTAAGTGACGATAAGGCCGAAGGTGGAAGCGAGCTTCATCTGGACTCCTCAACAACCGAGGAACTGGCTATCTTACCTCTTATTATCTGAACACAACTATGCTATTAACATTGTTATTATGGCGATAAACTTAAATAGGACCTGAATAGCTTCGAAACAAATAAAAACCGACTTCAAAAACACTGAAAAGCTAAAAATAATATAAGAATAGGTACAGACAACATCACACTTCTATATTGAAGTCGGTGCCAAACGATGATCTCCTAGAAAGTCTTAAAATTTGTCCGACTTCGATATAGAAGTGTGATGTTGTCTGTACCTATTCTTATATTATTTTTAGCTTTTCAGTGTTTTTGAAGTAGGTTTTTATTTTTTGTAAAATATTTTTTATTTTTAACTTTTTAGTGAAAGAAACTCTAATAGGGTTTCCCTCGATTTTCATGGGATCCCATGATCAGATCCTGATTTTGGTAACCTTTGGACCACCCTAGGAGTATACTCTATCGAATACAAAAAGAATTTTGAAAATCGGTCCACAGTTGGCGGAGTAATCGCGTAACATACACACAAAAAAATCATACGCATCGAATTGAGAACCTCCTCCTATTTTGAAGTCGGTTAAAAATAACGTTTAAACTGTTACTAAAATATTATTAGAAGGTTATTGGTATATACTCTAAAGAAGTAATTGTTATTTTTTATATTCTCACCTGATGGTAAATGATGATATGGCCGAGGCTCCACCTAGACTCAACAACTAAGGATCTGACTCGAAACACTACAACATTATTATCAGTGTTGCTATGGCGACGCAAACTTTGGTAAGGTGATGGTAGCCAACAAGGCGGGCTCGGAAGGCCCACCATCAGCCAAACCCTGCGGATAAACTTCTACCTCACGGGGAATCGAACTCCGGACCTCTATATCAACAGAAGACTACCCGAGTCTACACCACTATATAGAACAGGGAGGCAGCTAAATTAAAATTCAAATACGTTAAAACATTCTAAAAGCTACCATCCACAGTAAAATCATATCTCAAAACCGTTTACCACTTCGCAGTGATCCGTTACTGAATAAAAACTCTTTAAGTGGACATTTGTCGTGGAAACAGAATGAAAACCAACAGAGCCTGGAAATCTAGCGCCAAACGGCATAAGTACCACTCGATTGTAACCCTTAACCTTCTGGTATAAAGCGGATATTTGCACGGAGTAATTGAAAAGCTATCAGATTCTACTACTCCAGTTCATAACAAAGACAAAAGATACAATAAGTACCACCTAGGCACCCAACAAAAACCTATAAGTAATGCACAACTTAGATTGAGTGGATATCTGATACGTGAAACGTTGCAGACGGGCGGTTGTAGTGTGATGAAAGACAAATTGAAAAATTGTGTATTCTCTTTAAGCTTTGTTTATAGCAAACGTCGAAACGATTGACCGAGAATTTATACAAATGAGTTGTTTGTTATTCCATCATACGTTTATATCATCAAGTGCTAATAATATACATTTATTATATTGAATTTTATTTAAAAAATATCACTGAAAAATGTGTATATTTTAAATATTTTAGTTCAATTTTGTAGGTAAAAAAGTTTTTAAGTCTATCCAAAGCAAATGTAAATACTTTTCTTTTGTAATATTAGCGATAGCGTTAGAAAATTGATTTACCTATAGATATTTTTTTACTCGATTGCTTATATTAACGGCGTCTTCATTTGTATACTTAACCAAAAACCTCAACTAGTTTTGTGTTTTTATAAGAAATATAAGAAATCTTTATAGTTTTGATAAAATCATTTTTGAAACGCTGCGGTCGAACCGTTGGTCTGTGTAGGCTCACCGTGCCCATCCTCTGAAAATGGAGCGACTGATAAAAAAGGTAACGAATTATAAAAAAGCGGAGGCACACAATCGCGAGCGCGGACGTGTGGGCGGTGGGCGAAATGAAATGAAATAATGAAAAAAATGGGCAAAAAGCAGTACAAACATGCATTGTCCTCCGCCCGCCCCCCTTAATGAGAGGGGCGCGTACACCCGCACGCGCGACGTGTCCGAAGTGCCTGATTATCACCTGATTCCATCTGTGCTCACGCAAACTGGCATCAGTGTTTCCCGCACATCACTGAACGTCTAGCAGACGGAGCATTACAATTCGAAATTCAAAACGAATATTTTCTTTTTCAAAATTGCGAACTCCGCGAGGCTTAAAAGTCTATCTACCCCTCACAGCACACACAGAGTTGAATAGAGAACCTATCATGCGTGCGTCGAAAGTTCATTGAACGGAACCTAGTCCTTTCCTACACATAACACACCTCAACTTCGAGTATGCACAACAATAGCGCCATCATAACTTACCAACATGAGACGGGAATCGCCTCAATTTTCGAACACATTAACCATCAAAAACAGCGTCCGAAATTAATTTGTTTATGCGAAACAAAGGTGGGTGCCGGCTGCATGCACCCGTAGCTCACCCACCTCCCAAAAAAAGGGGAAAAATACGAAAAAAGTGGGGGGACGAATGCCCCCACCCCTCCCGCGGCGCGATCGGCATCGGCCTTCTTTTTTTAATCGCGTCGCAGTAGTCGCCGTGGTCGTTTTTGGTAAGCACACACTGCGCGTTGCCTATTTTCCAATTTAGATTGCTTTGTATTACCGGTTGAGCGATGCGCAATAGTTTTTGAGGCTCGTGACACGTGAGAGGCGGAAATTAAATTCTGTGTAAAATAAAGACTGCAGGACCCTAAGCCCGAGCCTCTGATGGAATATGTTCACCCTACGAGTATAACCGAAAATGTTTCGTGCTAGTATAACTTTTTCGAGATTTAGCGCTTTGAGACTTCAAAATCTTCTTTACAAAATAATGAAATGTCATTTAATTTTTATGTTGCAGTCATCATCATGACAGCTCATATACATCCCCACCGAGGGGCTCGAGCCTACCCTAAATTAGAGTGTTTACGCCTTAGTCAACCACGCTGCCCATCACATACACCTTTGATTTTTTTCGCAAATGTATGCAGGCCTCACGATGTTTTCCTTTATCGTAGGAGCAAAATGTTCATATGAAATTCGGAAACGAAAAACACATTGCTATGGCGGTCTCGAACCCCGGACCTCCCGATTGGAAGGCAAGTGCCGAGTCCACAGCGCAGTGCAGTACTAAATGTTATTTGATTTGATAACGAAAACATCGCGAGTCAAATAAAATATTCTCTTCTATCATCACCAGGAAGTGGAGTTACACATTTTTTATTTCCTATGTCAGTAGTTCTGAACACGGCTTATTCGGATATTTCAAATGAAAGCTGAAAAACACACAAAGGCCTTCTGAATTAATCACATACATGGAAATATTGCTTTGGTATAGTCTTTTGAAGTTGTGGTCGCGATATTCGCATTGGTAGCCTTCTGATTTGGATGTCGACAAGGGGAATTTCAATACTTCGAAAACTTTATTTTCTTTATTTCCAGTGTTCTATGTGTATTATTATCTAGAGCCAGTTAATTGAGTGATGCAATCATAACTTCTAAACTAATTTCTAGCTGCACACCCCCTAATTGTAAAATTAAGTGTGCGTTTTAATTACACGGTAGAAAAGGACGTTTGCCTGCGGGCTGTGACGTTTGACTCACCGGCCGGCGAGTTATGTCACACATATCCGTAAATTCAAGTCGTCTTTAATTATAAGGAATGTTCAAGAACGCTCTACCCGATAAGAAACTAAGTGGGAGGGTAAATAAATAGTCTGGCCAGTCTAATGTAGTGAATAAGTTCCTCCTAGTCCCAGTAGAGACCCGTGACTTTTGGGATACATTACCTTTATATAGGTTTCAAATAATGAATGATGAAATTAGTCATTATAATATTTATATTACAGACTACTTTCTTTCATATTCTTAATGGTAAATAAGTTGACTGAAGCAAATTTAAGTCCTAGTAAGTAGTATAGTCCTAGTAAGTAGTAAAGAGCGTCGGTGGCGCAGTGGACTCGGCACTTGCCTTCCAATGGGGGGGTCGGGGTTCGAGCCCCGCCATGTACCAATGTGTTTTTCGTTTCGAATTTCATATGTACATTTGTCTGACGCTCCTACGGTGAAGGAAAACATCGTGAGGCAACCTGCATACATCTGCGAAGAAATCCAATGATGTTTGTGAAGTCGACCAATCCGCACTGGGCCAGCGTGGTTGACTAAGGCCTAATCACCCTAACATAGGGTAGGCTCGAGCCCCTCGGTGGGGACGTATATGGGCTGTGATGATGAAGTAGTATATTATTCTGAAATTCGAAACGATACAATATTTTTATGTCTTCATGTTGATAAGTTATGAAAACATAGCTTCGCTTAAATCAATAAATTCATTGAAATTGTAATCCTTAGAAATATAATTAACAGCTTCGCCTTTTTTTCCTTTTTAAAGCATATACAGGATGGCACATTTAGATCGGTCAGTATGGGTAAGTCTGTATAAGACATACAAAGATCTGTTCTTAGGAACCATGTCATCAATTTTAGTCACAAGAAAAACTGCATATATTAAACAACTCTGTATATATTAAACAAGATACGCACTCTATAAAACAAGATTAAAGTTAAAATAAAAAGGGTTGAAATACCATGCGTATAATAAACGAAGTAAAGAATTGAGTAGTAGAGAGTAAGAACCGAAATAACCGAAAAATTTCGAAGGTTCGAAAGAAAACCAAGCATCCTCCCCTACTTGCATAAGCAAACGTAAAATCTTTATGGTGTTTTCCTATATCTGCTAGTTACTAGACTTTTGTCAGGATTGCTGTTTCGGCCCACTGGGATCGAAATCGTCCACTTTGGAGCGGACGAGTTATAATCCCTGTTCTACGAATGTGAAGGCAAATCCATTTAGGACCTAGTGATACCCGTTTCGCTATTTAGGTTAAGGTAATCGTTTTATCTATGCCAATTATATTTTTTGTGTAAAAACGTCCACATATAAGTGTTTTTAATGTAGTTCCTCTTCAAGGATCTTTAATCATATACGTATATCTCCCTCACTGTAAATCTCACTTGGGGATTATCCAAGTACCTATAGTCTCTGATCTCAACCTTAATTCTCTTTGATAACTTACAAATTCAATCACAAATCAATCTTTGTCGTCCCTTTGGCCCAGAAAGATGTATGACACGCACTGTGCCACACGCACATCATTCAGACAATGATACTGAGGCAGACATATTCCACATAGAAATGGGGAACATTCGATGACTAGTTCTGATATCTAGAGAAGTAAAGTTTCAGGGGAATAATATGTACACACAGCAACACGCCAGAGTTTACATGTTGACCTTGTGCCCGCTCTTATGTCACTTGTAATAGTGAAGGCTTTTGTAATGCAAATGCAAAGCTTGACAATGTAAACAATGTAGAGCCGAATTTAATATGTATCTCATTGGCACTATTTTTGTGGACTTTTCATCCATACTTACTTTACTAATATTATAAAGCTGTAGAGTTTGTTTGTTTGTTTGATTGTTTGTTTGTTTGATTGAACGCGCTAATCTCAGGAACTACTACTGATTCAGATTGAAAAATTTATCGAGGCAGGCTATATGCTATATAACATTACGCTACGACTTATAGGAGCTGAGCATCAATGAAATATGTTGCAAAAACGGAAAAATGAATAATAAATACATATAACGAAACGTAGTTCGCGGGCACAGCTAGTATATAATGTAATAAAATTGAAAAGTTTGTTGATTAATTGATTTTTGTTTTTTTTTGTGTTGGATAGTTCATTTATCGAGCTAAACTAATAATATCACGATGTTATTATTATCCGACATCCACGCGAACGCAGTCGCAGGCACAGCTAGTTCTTTATAATATGCAACATCAGCTCGTCATTTATAATCGTCATTTTATAAATAATGCAGCAAATGACCATCTACTCGTTTATATCGATCTCTCTCTACCCCATATAACTAGAGCGGCTATCTTCTTCTTACCCGCAGCCAGTTAATAATCGTCTTGGTAATATTTATTGCCTTCTGCTTGCTAATTATCAGGGAATTTTGATACTTGAGTTATTGGCTCTCCGGTGAGGGAAGTTAATTATAGTTAATTTTAAATCTCATGTTCGCTTGATAAGTATGCAACGATTGATGATAACACTACGACTTACTTCAAATGTTGAAGTCGGAGGCATTAATGATAGTTCATTTTTTCTTCTTCGTCACAAAATTTATTAGACGTGTTGATGTTAGATAAGATGGTATGAAATGAATTCACTGTTTTGCCTAAGGTTTTGTTACCTAAACAAGTGACTTTATTTAACGTAACATTGATGGTGGATAACGTTCGTGTAACGTTTTAAATCCACATAGCAATCGAGTCCCCTTCGGCCATATTGATAACTGGTTACTTAAAAAGAAAATTTTTCACTGTTTCGTAACTAGTTATTTAAGGAGAGGATTTTTCGGCATCTTATGTATCAGAATCTACACTACCTAAGTACTGGCGATTAACTCGATTAACCAACGGACAATCTATTTAATTTTTAACAAATATTACTTAATACATAGATAAAGCTCTTCGGAATTGTCCAATTATTTTTATTTGTCGCCTTTTACTTTTCTTTATCAACCATGTGCTATGAAAATTAAAACATAACTTTTGCCTTAACATATAATTAGCAATCCACAGCAATTCTTTACCGTATAGTCTTTACATATGACTCTTGGTTGTCATCATAATACCTGCCTATTGAAAAAAAATTAAGATCACTTTAAATTTAAATATTTCTACGTTTCCACTGCTTAATTACGATATTTAGTTTTAACGTAAATATGACGAATAAAAGTTTCATACTGGCTTACCAATCTGTGCAGGAGGGTTTTTTAAGCGTTACGTTGTCTACTCCATTGTATTTCGCAGCCTGTGGAATATCAAGCCGACTTCCACTTGAAAGTATAAGAGAAAATGTTCTAACTTTAGTTTCAAATTAGGTAATAAGTAATCCATGCCTAATAGGCTACCAACCTGAACACAGACTGACTAATCAAGTGGGAGATATTGTGATGCACAAATGTCTGCGCATACCGTGTACGTATGTGCATTCTCTGCTCTCTCCATTTGCTTCTCATAGCGACGGGATAAATAAAAAAAATCTGCCAAGATCTGATTTTTGAAAGTGGTTTCTGCAACTGAGAGACAATAACAAGTATTTTCATCAAACGCTTACCATAGTGCTAACATTTATCGCTAAGTGCACACACTACGGCGCTACTGCACTCCTCAATTCTGCATTATCATCACATCATCATCATCACAGAGATTAACTGTCTCTGTAGGCTATTAATTCAGTGGTGGTTTTGAACATCATCATCACAACTCATTTAGGTCCCCACCGAGGGCCTCGAGCCTACCCAATGTTAGGATGATTAGGCCTTAGTCAACCACGCTAGCCCAGTGCGGATTGGTCGACTTCACATACACCATTGAATTTCTTTGCAGATGTACGAGTATGCAGGTTCCCTCACGATGTTTTCCTTCACCGTAGGAGCGTCAGACAAATGTACATATGAAATTCGAAAAACGAAAAACAGATTGGTACTCGTACATGGTGGACTCGCACCCCGGACCTACCGATTGGAAGGCAAGTGCCATTTATAATACACCGTAACGTTAGTCGGTGGTAATGAGAGTGAGTGGGATTCCCCGAGAACTGACTAAGCCAAACGGTATCTGTAAAGCCACTTTGGGGTATTCTATGATCTAGACGACATCAATTCCCCAAACTACCCAGACCGGACTCACCTGGCTCACGCCAAGTCGGCTTGTTTAGTTCGTTAGTGTTCATACACATTTGGTTCATGTAAGATTTCATGAGGATGAGGACGTTGCACGTTCAATGTATATCAACTAGGTTTCTTGTCGTTTTGTGTGCGTCAATTCCTTATGTTACAAAATTTTCGAAAATGGAAGCTTGAATTTTGTTAAGTAAAATAAAACGTAAAATGTTAATGCAGTGTTTAACTGCAGATTTTGCATCAACCCTAGCTCACGTATCTCCAATTTCGTTTCTAATTGCTCTATCTCGAATTAGATAACCGAGCGCCAGATTTATTCGTTACAATATCGCCTATCACGTCCACGTCGGTCGTTCGCTTCGATTTTTCCGCGTTCCGAAGCTAAGCAGCTCGCGTATCAAGCCGGTGCACTTAATTGCGGCCACTATGATTTATTATCGGTTAATTTTATGATAATGAGACTATGAATAATCTGCGCGAGGGTGGCTATTCTGTTCGCGTTCGGCTTGCAAAACACCGGTGAGCTATTGGCGATTAAGAGCGCTACTTGCAACTTGTGACTTTGGAATAATATATTTTGTGTTTGCAGTTAGTTTGGATCTTGCAAGTTGGTTGTTTAGTCAGTACCGTGGGGTGTCCAGAACTTGATTTCCGCCGACTTGTCTATTTCAAAACCGTAGAGGAACACATTTTATAGTTCTCAACTAAAGAGAAAGCCAAATTAGCTCTAGATTGCCATGCGGATTAGGTTTGATGCTCCATCACTACCTATCCATGAGAACATCTGTCTCACAACGATGTCATAAATCGTTACATAATAAAAAAATATAAAAAAACGTGTTACAGTGACCGTACCTATCAATATTATAATACATTTTTATTTTTGAATACACGCACGCACGCTTAGTCAAAATCATGTTTCAAATCAAAATGGAAAGCACGTCAGTTGGTATTTTCAAACAGATACTGAAAGAGCACTTAATATTAACTAACTGTTAATAGTGTGTGTGCGCGAGTGTGTGTATGTGTGCGTGTGTGGGTGGATGGGTGCACGTATATGTATGTGTAATATTATTTTATTTTTATGTTTTAATTGGTTTTGGTGCACAAATTATATTTTATTTTGTTCCCGCAATTCAAGTTTTAGTACACCCGCTAGGGTTGACTGGTAGAAATCTCTCATAGAGATAAGCTCACCCTTGTACATTGTTACTTTTTGAAATACCTTTTCTTGTCAATTTGTGTACAATAAAGAATATATATCTATATATGTTTAGACCAGTGTTAATTTTTTTTTTGTGGTAACACCGTAAAAATGTTATATGACAACCCGAATACGCACCACAATTTAAGGTGTTATTTAAGGTATTATAATACAATATTGTAAAAAATAATCAAATGAGCTACTATCATACTGAAATACCGAACGCGGTAGCTCTAAATGAGCGGCGATTTTCGCACGCGACACCGTATCGCCGCCCGCGCCGGTATTACACCTCGGGCGGTATTGAACGGGAGCGGATTGTAATAAGTCCACTATAATTTATGTTGCACGCAATTAAAGTAAGATTGTTGCACGGCCTCCGCGCACTAAGGCACTGAGGGAGTTGCGGCTGCTCTGTCGTCCTTTATTTTTTTATTTAAGTTGAATGCGTTTAATATGGCCCTTTCTTCGGATTTGCCATTATTAATTGTTAATTTTGCAACGTTCACCATTACAACAGAATTAAATTTATAAGAAGAATACAGTTTTTTTTTACTAACGCGAAGAAGTTTTCCAACAGATAAATTTACTATCATCTTAATACTCATCACGTAACTTAGGCACGTGCAAAGGTCGCTGACTGAATACGTATCAACTGATGTAAACTATGTGAAATTATGAATGTCGTTAGCTTTGCTATTTTTCCAAATCTCATAACAGTATTATTAATTTGGATTAATGGAATATACATAATATTATTATAATGAGGAAAGATTTGTATGTATGTACAAGTATTTAACGAATAAACTTCTTTCATCATTAGAATGCTACATTATCCTGAATAGCATAGGCTACAAAAAAAAAAATTCCTACCGAAAAATGTAAAATTCCCACGGGAATTTTATATTTTGTCGCTGCATAAAGTAAAACTAGTACATAATACAGAGGGAGACTCTGTGCCAGAGTCTGCATGCATTGTAATCTTACCTTTGTCTGCCGCCAAACAGATGTGCTTGCATCGCTATGTTTTTCGGTTTGAAGGGTAAGATATGGCAATGAATTTACAAGATACTATGACTTGTCCAAGTAAGTTTTCTATGTCACAAGTTGGTAACGTACATCGGGATTCTTGAAGGGATTGTATATTTCTAAATCTAACATACACTACATAGACGATTATTTACTTACTGTCAGGTGGACAGGCTCCTTGTTTTCCGACTTTGTGGTATAAAAAAATACATTACATTTAAGGGGCATTATACAATGAAAACGATGTAAAAATGTTTTCCATTTACGTTTTTTTTTTCTATTTTGCTCTATATGCTGTATTTTTGCATTCTCATCAATCATCAATCACAGTCGACAGCTGGACATAGGCCTCTCCCAATCTGCATCACAGCACTCTGTCCTCCGCCTTCCGCATCCATCAAGGAAGGCATCTCCGTTGCCTTCCTCGGGTTATCGGTCCACCTAGCTGCAAAATGTCTTACACTACGTTTGCCAAATTGTGATCTCCATTCTAGGACGTCTGCTCCAACGGGTATTGGTCCTTCCACAGACGTGGCCAGCTCACTGCCACTTCAATTTGCTTATCTGCGAGCTATGTCGGTGACTCCAATTCCTTTCCGGATAACCTCGTTTCTTATTTTATCCTTTGTATTGCGTCAAAAAACAAAGATATTTGCTTAGGACTCGAAAAACTAATATGGAAGATTTAACGGGAGCGCCATGAAAAAAATGTCGTGATCAAATATGTATGTAACGCAACCCGTGCTAAAACAAACAGATTCGTACCTAGTACATAATACGAATTTTTTTTTTAATTATCCCATATGGTGCCGCTGCTTTGCAAAAGTATCTGTTCGGTGCATTGCATGTTACCGAACACCGTAGGTTTGGACGTCACTATGACGAGCCGCCGATTGCAAGCATTTTAACGTAACTCATTATAATTAGTGCATAAGCAATTACCGTCGCGATCGGGTGCATTCATTATCATTTTAGCATTATCAGCAATAGTTTAAGTTATTGGCAATAAATTGTGTTATCAACTATCAATCATTTATTTTTATGTTCTTAACCGGAACAGTATCACAGGGCACAGAATTTTTTTTAATGTCATCGGTGGCAGACGAGCTAGTGGCCTACCTGGTGGTAAGTGGTAACCATCGCTCATGGACATCTGCAAAGCCAGGGACATAGCTCAGTTACTGCCTATTTAGAGAGAAGCGCTTTTTGAAGCCTCGTTGGAGTCAATTTACAACATCGCTAAACTCCTCTACAGAGGCAACTTTAAGCTTTCTCGAGAATGCATTCATGAGCTATAAGCTACATTTCATTTATAGCTAAGCTAAATAATCAATTAATCCGCACTCTATAAAGAAACTGGAGCGAACACATTATACATCAATGAAAACGTCCGTGGCACAAACAAGGCTAATTTATTTGCAATTATAGCATGTTTTGCAATGATATTTAATTAGTTCCTTTTACTTACATAATGAGCTCGCGCCGGCAGGGCGAAAGAGACCTTATTGGTCACCGTTTAGATTTCACTTTGTTTGTTTCAAGTGTTCCGGCTCCTTGGCTGTATCGTTGTGCTATTACGAGTTTTCCTGTCACTAAATGAGATTAAACGCACCACGGTGAATGTTTCTCGGTATCTCGTGTTTTGAGCTTATTTTATTATGAGTTGCCAGCAACAGGTATGGGAGCGTTGTATTAAGTTATGTCCGTTCGTGTTTGAATGATATTTCTAAGCTTATAGTAGTATATTCCAAGCGTATAATAGGAAAACACGATAAGAATAATAAAAGATGGCGATGCAAAATTTAAGTTGACGAATGACAACATAGTGGCGATATATTTGAGGATATATCTATTTAATACAATTTATGATCTGTTATTGGGGCTGGCAGAGATCTCTTATATAGGTTACCTCTCACCTTTTATATGTTATTTTCATGATTTTTTATACAATAAATTAATAAATATATACGATATTATTTTATTCTAGTGGAAACAATTAAAATGTCCATTCAAAGTTATAGGGGCGAAAAATTGCAATCAGAGTGAGGCTACTGATTTATTTCAAATAAAATATAACAATTATATAAAAAAATCTTTGTTATGATTTGAGGAAGTAACGTTTTTACATACTTCTTGCATCATTACACAAGAAAGGGATATAGGAAAGCTATATGAAAGCTCTAACAACGTCTCTACATTCCGTCGTCAGTAGAGTGGCTGAGAGTCTAATTTTGATTACCCAAAATAATCTTTACTGTTGAATACTCATATCATCATTACATGATATCCATATGAATATAATATGCTCTAAAATTCTAACTTTCTCATATACTCAGAGCTAACTTTTATTAAGAGCCAAAGCAAATAAAAAAGTTGTGAAGATAGACTAATATTAATAGTCTTCATTATTATTAAGGCATCTGGCTTCATCAATAATGATAAGTTTTTTGGGTAAATTTTAATATTTGTAGAAAACTTGCGGTTATAAGCTTATTTCAATAATAAATCTTAACTCACTATTAAAACATAGGCTGCAATATGGAATTATGGAATTATACTTTTTTTTTTAACGTCGTCCCACACTAGGATTTTCTCCTGTGTCGTGGGTGCAGTTACAAACATAGAATATCACATGCACATACGCCCAGACCGGAACAAATTTCTGTAGGCCATACAAAACATTTGTCCCGTACGGGAATCGAACCCGCGACCCGTTGCGCAGTAGGCGATCACTCGACCTCTGCGCTAACCGTATCGTCAAGTCGATATGAAAACCATACTAACCACGCAGCGCTATAGAATCACAATAACAAAAATACGTATTCCGTTTTTTTTTAATTTTAAGGGTGCTTTAAAATGTCTGCATGCATGTGTTTCGAAGGATATCTCGATTAAAATTATTAATTGTGAAGGACTGTCTTCATGAATAATAAATTTATTCGACATTTCGAGTCATCCCCAGGGTGATTTTTTCTTCTATCGACTTACTTATATTTCAATTTTTTTGGATTTTTAAAGAAAATTTAATGTAAATACAAAATTTGTATGTTTGCTATATTCTTAACCAATTTTCACAAAATTTGTAATGATTTCAAAAGTGGATGTTGATTAGCTATAAAAGTACCTAAGTTAAATCCGCCCCGACTTTCAACACCGAAGAAATTTGGTTTGGCTTGGATAAATCTCTTCGTATTGGCCATGGCTTCAACCCAATATGTTAAAGACCTGTTCGAGTCCCGTCTGAGGTGATTTTGAGGGTTCCGTGCCTCGAAAGGAAAAAACGGAACCCTTATAGGATCACTTTGTTGACCGTCCGTCCGTCTGTCTGTCTGTCTGTCTGTCAAGACCCATTTTATCAGGAACGCGTGGAGGTAAAAGGAGGTCTAGCTGAAATTTATATCAAATACTAAGGTCTGTCCTTTGGAGCTGTGAAAAAATCAAACTTCTAAGCCAACGGAATCAAAAAATACAGCCGTTTATGCCGCAAATTTTCGACACTCGCAAGGGAATCAAAACCTACAGGGTACTTTCCGCGAACTCAGAATCTTGAAATTTGGTACAAAGTAACGTTATAAAGCACAGATAAAGGAAAAATTGCGAAAACAGTAAATTTTTACTTTTATACCTACAGGTTTGTACGGTAAACCTCGGTGCGCGAGTCCGACTCGCACTTGGCCGGTTTTTTTTCTGTACCTTGCATTTTTTATGAAAATGCAAGGCACAAATATAGTTTTCTATTACATCACAGATTCCTGAGTAACGATATCACACCTATACAATACAACGCGTAAGCTCTCCAGTATGTAAGTTATTCTAAGCACAAGCCTCTTAGTTACGCATTGCAGCCACCCTACATCTCGATACAGCAGGATTTAAGATCGCAATCAATATGCAAAGCGCTGATCGAGTATCGCGTGCGTTCGCGCCTGTGAAATTTCGCTTTTTATTTAATTAACTCCAATGATTTATATTACATTAAGATTTAATTGGTTCTCTTGAAATTATTGTGTGTCGTAATCGCTTACGAGTGTTGTGAGCTGCCTGCGTGTAAGCAAATAAATTTGCACGTAATCGTCGTTTTTCTACTGTGCTACCTAATTAAATTTTATATGTTGAGAGCGTTTATACTACGAATTTATGTGTTATATGTACTATGCCTTTCTTGCCATTAAAAACTAAAATCACTTTGGTCCAAACTCTCATTCTGCCCATTTTAGACTATGCCGATGTCTGTTACTTAGATGCCACAGAGGAGCTACTAAACAAGCTTGAGCGTTTGCAAAATCTTTGTATCCGTTTTATTTTCGGTTTGAAACAAAAAAACGATTTGACCATGTCTCCGAGTTTCGAAACGATCTCAAGTGGCTACCCATCCGTTTCCGTAGGAATACTCGAATACTTTGTTTCCTCTTTAATGTCCTTTTCAATCCCATGTATCCATCATACCTTCGAGAGCGCTTTTCCTTCGCTAACTCGTCTAAAGCTCTCTGTAGATCCCATCTTAAATCTCTTCTTAGTGTTCCTTCCTGTAATTCCACTTTCTTTTCCTATTCATTTACGGCCCATGCAGTTAGACTTTGGAATTCGCTTCCACCTAACATACGGGACTGCCAAATTATTTGCTCGTTCAAGCGGCGCTTAAGGGAGTTCTATCTATCCAGGTCCTAACATTAATCGTTAGAATTATAGACATTTGTGTTGCTGGATTATATATATATTTTATGTTTATTTATTATCTTTCTGACTATTATTAATATACTATGTTTATTATTATATATATTTTTGTTCTTCTGTTATACACGCATAACATTTTTATAATACAATTTCTCCTCTCGCGGGTCTGCTGGAAGAAATTTCATTTTTGAAATAAGCAGTACCTTTGTACATCTTTTCTTCTGTGTTGTTTATATATATGTTAATTTCTGCGTGCATAAATTGTTAAATAAATAAATATGTTTAGTACACATATTTAAAAATACAATATATAGTCCGTCGATTAAATGTGTTTATATGTGGGAAAATAATAAGGATTTTCAAAAACCCTACTTAACTTAACCCCGCACAGAATATTGAAAATCGAAAATATTTACGTCACACTAACGTCACTGTACATTTATCTGACGCTCTTACGGTGAAGAAAAACATCGTGAGGAAACCTGCATACACTTGCGAAGTAGGTAATTCAAATGTGTATGTGAAGTCAACCAATCCGCATTGGGCCAGCGTGGTTCACACTTCGACATGGCATGATCAAACCCCGGACCTTCCGATTAGAAGGCCAGTGCCGAGTCCACACCGCCACCGACGCCATAGTTCCACTTCCTTAATTGCTCTAGAAATCCAGGATTCGATTCGCTATGGGGGCAGTAGTTTTTCTGCTTGGTTTGGTTGGTGGTGGATTCCACCATCTTACCTTTATTAGTTGCAATAATAACAGTTAGTAACATTGTTGTGTTTCGGCAATTAGAAGTATGAAAGCCAGTTCCTTAGTTATTGGGGAGTCCAGGCGCAATTCGCTTCCATCTTCGGCCTTTACGCCACTAACCATCAGATAAAACCCAAAAGCTTCGCTGTTAGTGTTGCCCAAAATCAGTTTCGGTCTTGAAGACCAAGATCTTGTTTTTCTATTGTTAATAGATTTGCGCTTGACCCAGAATCACCTATGGTAAGCGAGATTGGGTCTATGAATGAGCGCGCTTACCTAGTAAATGCCCATTCACCCTTTTTTAAAAAAGACTCAGGTTAGAATGATCCATTCCTTGGTGACACGAATAAGGAAAGAATTGCCGAATCGTTTAGTTCGACAGAATGGAATGTCTACAGTGTAGGGATGAATCCCCGAGGTGCGTCTTAGATCTCTAAAAAGGAATGGAGCAGGAGATATAAGACTATGTAGTTCTTGAGCGCACTTTCCAAAATGTATCTTATAAAATACCGACAGACAGGCCACTTTACGCCGATGTTCGAGGCTTGATCTTGCTACAATTAGGTCGATCTCCAAGATCGACCTAATTGTAGCAAGATCAAGACCAAGGCTGGTCCATGCAAGATTTGAGCAAGAGTCTTGCTCGAATATTGCATGGGTCCGTCTTGGTGTTGGTCTAGGACTCGGTCTTGCAGCAAGAGTATCGCAAGACTGTAAGACCAAGACCGATTTTGGGCAACACTATTCGCCTCCCCTCGAGCTTAGTCCCACGTACGATCCCCTGCAGGGTCAGCTAACACGGACCGTGGACAAAACGGGACAAGAGACAAATAACATGTTTCTTTTCGCTCTCTCATATAGCAATGAAGCGAGACGGGACGAGGGATTGTCACTTTCTCTGCTATAGTCCACGGCTTTTGGTCAGACTGAAAGTTGTTTTGACTAGGAAATTGTCGGTAACAGGTCGCAGTCTAGTATGCCCGGTTGGCAATAATAGACTCACCCCCCTCTTGTATGTGACTTAAAATATTTGACACTCATGATATTTATCTAATGTATTTTGTTGAAGCTTATTTTATCTTTACCGGAGGGAGACTCTGTACCAGGGTCGTGTGCTTGGGTACCTCCGTCTTACCTATTTCTGCCGCAAAGCAGCAGTGCTTGCATTGCTGTGTTCCGGTTTGAAGGGTAAGATATGGCATTGAAATTATTGGGTACCGTGACTTTAAATCCTAAGTCATAAGTTGGCAACGTACACTGTGGTTCTTGTGGAGGTTGCAGTTTTGCTGCGAATCTCACAGGAGCCACATGTATTATAGGTGACTGTTACCACTTACCATCAGGTGCTTGTTTGCCAACTTAGTTGCAATAAAAAAAATATAAAAATGTTTTGGACCATATCTGTGTAAGAGTAAAACAACTCTACATTGATAAAATGCGTTATTTCTTATTGTCTTTGTCTTACTGAGTGAATCTAAACAATTACAACAGTAATAGATCGAATAACATATTATCAATTATAACTAAAGATAATTATAATTTATTTTAATTTCATTTTTTTATTCAGTTTATGATCACTTTTTTGTGACAAAGCGATTAATTTCACTATCGACATATAATGACAGATGCGTGACATCATCGTAATTAGGTTCAAAACATAAAAACCTTACACAGGCACGTAGGTGTATGTTTATTAGGAATAAAACTTATTAATCTTATCTCGCCATACTACTTTACTGAACGTAATTATTGTGGCATTTTCCAATTATTACTTAATAAGCATAAAATTTTGCATTTAATTACGTTAACGAATGCGATAAATTATAATAAGCAAACACAAAATTACTATTGAGACTTTTAAGAAATGAAAACGACGTATTTTCGGAATCATTATCGACGTACTCGTATGTCAATAGAATATATATTTGTATATGTCAGTTAAACACTGACAAGGCAGTACTAACAAAATTTTATAGTGACACAACTTTTTTAATATTTTTTTCTTATGTATAAGCTTATATGTAGCAATCCCTCACTATGATAATTTAAGTATTATATCTTATTGTTCACTAACTTTTCTGTAATAGTATATTTTATTAGAAATTCCATTAGAGCTTATCATATAGGTGCTTCTAAATGTGTCGACCATAAAATTTTCATGCATTTATCACCTACTCTAAAATTGCAAACCGTAAAATATGCATACAAAAGTAAAAAGTATAATGAAAACGTATCCTCATTTTGCAAGATAAACGATTAACAAGAAAAAGCAAATACTTACCAATCAAGGAGCCCAACGGCTAACTCACTGAATGCATTTTATTAATTAATTTCGTGGTGCATTTATCTTGTTCGCATGATGCAAGTGTTTAATAAGGACTCGGCTCCATTATGGGTATCGCATTTGAGGAGAAACGGGGAGAAATGGACGCTAACTCGGCGAATTCTTGTAGCTACATGAATTGTTTAGTAATAACGGGATTAATAGAGTAGATTTATAGGAAGCAATTAATATTATAGCGCGATCATTGCAACTGGTAAATTTATCATTCACATATAAAATGAAGAGGGAAACTCTGTACCAGGGTCGTCTGCTTGGGTACCTCCGTCTTACCTATTTCTGCAAAGGAGCAGTGCTTGCATTGCTGTGTTCCGGTTTGAAAGGTAGGCTAAGGTGAAATTACTGGGTACCGTGACTTTACATCTGATGTCACAAGTTGGCAACGTACACTGTGGGGATGGTTTTACTGCGAATCTCACAGGAGGAAATGTTACCACTTACCATTAGGTGAGCAGTTCGCTTGTTTACCTACTTAGTAGCAATAAAAAAAAATATTCTATATGATTCCAAGCACGAGAATCATTTTCCATAAAAAGATAGAATTCGATAGTCTTTATCACAATGTTGTTACTTGTCATTTCATAGATGCTTTTTGTAATAATTGATAATTGAGCACCACAATATAGAGACTCTATATTGTGATAGTACTTAAGAACGCATGGCTCTCAAAAGAGTTAATCTGGTAAAATCAAACATAACACGGTAATATAATAAATGATAATCTAGGGGCCATTAAAACAAAAACTGACTTTTGTATAGACAATAGTTTAAGAAACGTATGATCAATTTACCCCTTTGTCCTCTTATTTGTATCTTAACGTCAATCTAGCTGTATAAATAGGGTCATCAAAGATCAACTTTAGAAATGGGTACGCAATTTTAAATAAATGAAGTAATTTGTAAATTTTTCGCAATTTTGGCGGTTAAAATAATTTAGTTAAACAATTTTCTATAACTGGTTACAGTATATTCAACTCCTAACAAAAGCTTTCGCTTTTAAAAGTTTTGTTCTTATAAAAACTTTTACATAGAATCAGAAAATCATCATGAATAATCAGTAATTTGTTTCAACATTCAAATAAGCGATGGTAACTACGCCGCGAAAGTTGAATAAAATAACTGTGGTTGCACGCAAAAAATCAAAGGGTTGAAGGGTGAAAACTCGGCTAAAAGTTATGACAATGGTATCAATCAGACGAAAATATATTACTGTAATTGTGAAAATTTATTGTTATCTCCCGTCGTAATTGATTCAACGCTTAGATAAATGTATTCGTCGATACATTACGAATTAAAAATATATTAAAATCAATCATTATACGTCACATAGTTATTTTTAATGTTGACATATTAGGATGCTACATTATCGTCAAACGTCGTATGTAATGATGATTCTAATTAGTAGTATAGCAAATGCGCATTCACATAAAATTGTTTCTCGATGCATGTAAAACAATAATGGCTTTAAGTTCACACTCGGCTCCTTCGTCTCGATAAATATGGCGTTCAGCATTAACATACTTATTAATTGCAGCCTCCGGGCTTGCTTGGTAGCTGTTTTATAATATATCTCGGATGCTTTACGAGTCAGCGCCCCGCCCAGCGCTCGTCCGCGCGTCCGACTTTAATGCGTCGGTTACGTCGTCCGACAAATGAGTATACTGATTAAACTCGTGTATACTATGTTTTATTTGCCTTTTTTATTTAAATTATTTCTGTTGGGAATCTATGACAAAAATAAAAGCACCAGCAGGCAGAGCACGGGCTGCCAAGACGGGACTTGAGTCACGCATTATCTCACATTTTCAGTGACATAATCTCTATGTCTTAAAGAGTAGCATGGGGCGGCGCGTATTTAGGCTGCGGTCCGAAACAGATAACAGCGCTCACAGTGGTCAAGATTATAATCGCTCGGTCCGTAAAGCATATTAAAAGTGCTAGCAGCGCTAACAGCATGCTTAAAATTTCGGTCCGGGGTTTTAGCGTATCAATTTGTCAACCCAAATGGCGAGTTAAAATTAGGTTAGGGTAGGTCATTTTGCTTTCGATTGCTTGTCAGTTTTTTTTGTAGATTTTTAATTACAACATTGTTTCCCCGCTGCTCATCCAGAAAAGGTATAGTCATTTTGAACCGAAAACACAATTATCAAACATTTCAGGACGCGTTTGAGCGCGCTAATAGCGCTGATAGTAACTTTTTTGTTTTTCGACCGCAGCCTTATACCATACCATAATATGGCATTTAATATACCTAAATATGGTACAGATTAGAATACGATTAGAAGAGTTGTAATGGATATGCGTACTTATTATAATGGCTGGCTTACACAGTGCGAGTACCTAATAGTAGGCAGCTGCTCGCATTGCGTACTCGCATGTTTTTTTTAAAATTAGTATGAGCTTTCTCTTGAACACAATCGAGTGGGACGAGTTTGCCCAGAAAATCCCTATTCGCCCTGTTGTATGAACTCGGGAATATAGACGCATGCCAATAGTTCATAATCCACATAATTGGATAGCTTCCCAATCTCATGCGAGTTGTCGCGATGTCGAGTCAACCTGCTTTGATTGACAACCACTATCAAGCTACTGCCGAAGTCGTCCTATCGATGCGTGTGCGAGCTGCTTTCAGGCAAGCCGATGCTAAAGACAAAAATATTGTGAGCTACTACTAAATAACGTGCGATTAACTCGTAAAAAACGTCCATATGGTGCGAGCTACTGTACTGCAACTGCTTGGCAGGCTGACTTGCAAGCTCGCAACATGTAAACCTGCCCCAAGCTAGGTATAAAGTTAGGATAGTGGCGCAAGGGTCTAATACTATCTCTAACTATTATAACATAAAACTTCTATTATTAAACTAGTGGGCCCCGCGGACATTGTCCCGCCCGATTACAGCGCCACCTACCGAGTCCAACTGTATGTTTAAACCTTCCTTGGACCTATTCAAATACACACAGAAAATTTCGTAAGAATCGGTCGAGCCGTTTCTGAGTTTTGCGAGACAAACACACAGCGTTTCATTTGAGCGTCGCCGGTGGCGTTGTGGACTCGGCACTCGCCATCTAATGGAGAGGTTCGAGGATCCAGCCTGCCATGTACCAATGTGTTTTTCGTTTTTCGAATTTCCTGTGTACATTATTCCGACGCTCATACGGTGAATGAAGGAAAACATCGTGCATACATTTGCGAAGACATTCAAATGTGTATGTGACGTCGACCATATTCACTGGGCCAACGTGGTTGGCTAAGGCCTAAACACCCTAACTTAATGTAGTATCGAGCACCTCCGTATATAGGGATGTATGAATATGAGCTTTGATCATGAACAGCTGTTCTGACTTTGATGTCGGTTTGGTATTGGACTGTATTCGGTATAGCCGGCGTGGTTCAAATGATGGAGACAGCATCTGGTAAAAGCACTATTGATTTACTAAACTTCACAGGATTATGTAACGCACTGTATGATAGTTCTTGCGGTGGGAACTTTATATTTTAAAGTATGTATAATCGCGAGATTAATAATTAAATATATGCAAAAGAATCAACCTCACAAGACTATAGTGTTATCAATAGTCGTTAGAATAATGCATATCACCAGAGGGCTCATGTGTTTACAATTTTTATGTAGTAGTATTATATTGCTAACAACAATCTGTTGAGCCATTTTTCCCCTTTTTTATTTTTATGCTATTTTGTGTATTGTTTTAAATTTTCATGGTCTCGTTGATATCTTTTTAACATGTAACGTTTATATATAACCTTTATTTTAAACTAGCTTTCCCCTCGCAGCTTCGCCCGCGTAATATTTGTTTTCCCGTGGGAATTTTATGTTTTCCCGTGGGAATTTTATGTTTTTCCGTAGGAAAAATAATTTTGTAGCCTATGTTATTGAGTGATAATGTAGCATTCAATCAGTGAAAGAGTTTCCAAAATCGGATCGGTAGTACGGGAGATTACCCCCGAACATCCAAACTCACAAATAATATAGACTAATTACTATCATGACAGTCGTCATTATGTGAATGGCTCTTATTTAAGCTTGACGTGTTAACGTCAATATTTGTTTGACACTGGAATAAATTTTGAATAAATGTGTTTTTTTAATTTTGTCGAGCAATATAATATTTTCAATTTTTTTTTCCATAAGGACAATCCTGCTGCACAATCCAACAAATGCTTGAAGAAAAGAATTCATCGAATCGATAAAAGCGTTTCGAATTTTGCAATATGCAACATATTTAGCGATCCATATTTTAATTTATATAGATGTGATTAAATTATTTCGTTTCTATAATTACCAGAGGGAGATTCTGTACCAGAGTCGTCTGCATTGGTACAGTAAGCTCCTTGTCAAGCTATACTGTTTGACCTTTGAACCGTTCTTATGTCGCTCGTAATAGTGGCGATTTTCGTAGTGTAAATGTAAAGCTTGAATGGGAGCTTACTGTACGTCTATCTATACAAATAAATAAAATTGAAGTGTCTGTTTGTAATTTAAAAATAACAAGTTTTTACTAAATGGGTATAAATGTATATCGGGTACCAATAACAAAAACATAATTTAAAAATGTTTGTCTGTCTGTTTGTTCCCGCTAATCTACAGAACGGCTGGACCGATTTTGACGGGACTTTCACTAATAGATAGCTAATTATATAAGGTATAACGTAGGCTATATATTTTATCAATATCTTAAAAAAATTGCCTACAAAAATCAAAATAATAAAGTTACTATTCCACGCAGACGAAGTCGCGGGCACAGCTAGTCTTACCTATTTTTGCCGCCAGCAGCGGTGCTTGCGTTGCCGTGTTCCGGTTTGAAGGGAAAAACAGGCAGTAAAATTACTATTTGACTATATCACAAGTTTGCAACATACATTAGCGTCCTTATAGATTTGCAAGTTTACAGGAACCACGTGTTCTTTAAGTGACCGTGGTCACTTATCATTGGGTGGACACCCTTCATTGCTTGTCCGCACCATAGGTCTTAAAAATAGTTTTCTTTTTATATATCTGAAAAGCAGCATTCCTTTAATTCTAAATGATTATTTATCCTTCATATCTTATACTTAAAAATGTTCTTTTTTCTGTTTCAGGTAACTACTCTCACTTATACGGAGTTTGTAAGTTGTTGCGTAAGTAACTCTGTTTTATTAATTCGAGACGTTTTAAAGTTAGACATTATTTATTGTGCAATATAATATCACTATTCCGTTGATATTTTGAACAGGATACGTAAACACGCAATATTTCTCCTATATTTAATCTGCACCTACTTATTCGAACTTAAGGATCGCTACTGTACAACACACGTGTAGATTTCGCTACACGCGAGCCGATCTGACAATAGTTATCTTATAAATTACAATTCAAATGAGTTCGGCCGAAGCACTTACACACTTTAGAATACTAAGTTATGCCGGCGGGGCAACACAAACAGAACTATTATGGCCGCAGTCACCCACACAGGCACGTCTTCAATCAAGGCAAGTCGCATTTCCAAAGCAAATTATCGCAGTGCGGGGGTAGAGCGCGGGGGGATAATTAAAATCCGTTGATTAATATGTAAATGTAATAAGATTACTCTCCCCTGAATAATTTAACTGGGGCTCCGAGATGAGTTATATACGGCGGACGCTCATTATGGCGTGTAGCTAGGGTCGCCACGATCCACGGTCTAGAAGGAATAAATCGATTTGGTGACGTCACACCGCACATCGCGCTTGCACCGGTGGCCAAGTCGCGTACCCTCGCGAGGCTGTTCTCCGCCGATATTCCCGACGTCGATGTCCAGTTTCGATGGACAATAGATCGTAGGCGATAGCTCACGTGAAGATTAGAAGAGAAACGTGATCGCTTGATTCAAAATATACAGGTGCTTAGACAAATGGTAATCGTGTCATAGCGAAACGACAACTAAGTTCTTCGTCGTCATCTCTGAGATAGTGAAAACAAATTCCCAGTTAACGTTAGAATTAGCGATCGCTCTGTGTCGAATTTTTTGTAAGAAAACAACATATTGGTTATCTAATTACTCAAATCTGAGAAATGAAAAAGAAATGCTAAAATTAACTATTGATATTAATATTTTCATTTCATTATAATGAAAAATCACTTATTTTTGGGTAGTACTCGTATATGAAAGTTACGAAAAAACTATTCGCCACTTCATCTATTCGTTGTGAATCAATTTGTCTAACAACTTACATATCGATAACTCTGATCGATTCGCCACGCTATTTAGTTCTTATCGAACTTCGTTATCGTTTTTGAATTGTCATTTAGTCTACACAACCCTCCCCCCCCCCCTCGTTATGGGCTGAGTTTTCAAATATATCAAATGTCGGAATAATGTTTACACATTAGAATAAGACATACTATTATTTTGAGGATGATGATTATTAAACGAAGATGCTTGGTATGTAGACCTCTTGAAACAAATTTATCCCAAATTTACTATAAGACCAGGACAAATATATATTGTGTCTGTATGATATCTATAACCAATCCGGATTGGGCCAGCGTGGTTGGCTAAGGCCTAAACACCCAAACTTACGGTAGACTCGAGCCCCTTGGTGGGGACGTATATGAGTAATGACGATGATAGGTAAAATAAGGTGTTTCGATAATATTTCAAAATAATTGCAAGTATTTATAGATTGATTGAGAAGTTGTTCAGATTAACAAACTAGAGACTTTCACTATTATGGGACTCACACTGAAATCGCGAAAATTTTTTTGTTGTTTCATACAAAACTTCAAGTTCTACTCAAACGAAATGTATGGAGTGGTTAATTTGTTTCTGGGGATTTCAGAGTGGGTTCCATTATGAAATTTCAGTTGATGGGGGATTTCAGAGTATGTCCCATTATGAAAGTTCAGTTGATGGTCTTTAAATACCATCACAACTTATTGTAACACATTATCGCGAATTCAAAGCAGGCGCCATTTTGTTACTTGTTAAACAAAAACGCAACACCTTCAATTTCCACGGCGGTACTTTTTGTAGACTCTTTTCTCAATTGCATTTTTACCAACAAAAGGTTTGCAGTGCAGCAATACACGTTTGTCAAAGTTACGTGTTTGACAAACTTGTTTGTTCGTGTAGGGCTGTGTTTGACGCGTTTGACAAACGAACTACGTGTTTGATGTGTTTGAAAAGTATCTGGATTGACGTCGTGTTTGATGAAAACGTGAAGTTTGACAAGCAAGTTTGATAAACATGTTTGATCGTTTACAGGGCTCTTAAGAAATGTTATGTTTGCACAATTGCACTTCCAAGAATCGCTTGATCCTTGGTATAAGGTTTAAATAGATTTTTTTGCACTTGTGTTTGATGTCAGGGTGTGCATACTTTTCTGGGCGCGTGGGTAGTGGAGTCGCAGTGTGGACCTTACCTAGTGCGCCCCTAAGGGCAGGGAGAACACCGGGGGGTTTTAGTGGGTAGGCCTGGCACGCTGCCGGGAGAGCCCCACACACGCTCGTCGTCTAGCCAACGGCGGGTACGGTGCGGTTACGCATTTCCCCCCGAGAAAAAAAAGGTGTGCATACTTTTAAGGTTTACCTTATGAGGGTAAAAATATACAACCATATTTCTGACCACTTAAAAAATGTCAGCTTTACGGCTTTAAAACTAAATTGCATAACTGATTACTAGAACCGTAGGTACTCAAGTTTTTTGAATGGAATAAATGGCAAATCGAATTGGGTCTTACTTTAATCTATATCTATACTTCTATACTAATCTGTATCTATACTAATCTATATCTATACTTCTATAAAAATATTATAAAGACAAAAGATTTGTGTTTTTGTTTGTAATGAATAAACTCAAAAACTACTGGACCTATTTTAGAAATTCTTTACTAATAGAAACTACATTATCGTCGACTAACATTGGTTATAGAATTGTTTTCCTACGGATTTTTTTTCCCCACGGGATAAACGAAATTAAAGGCGAAGCTGCCCACTGAATGTCAGTTTTTAATAGTTTTTAATGTTATGATACCTTTTTGAAATATTAATATTATTTTTACTTCATTGATATAATTTTAATATTAATATAATATCATAAAGCAAGTTTTCGACAGATAATTAGGTGATAATTGTAATAGTAATACCTATTGTGTACTACTAATATTGATTTCTAATGTTCGTTTAAATTTACAATACTTGACGCATTTAAAGTAATTGACATAATTTGTAAGGCTTCATGTAATAATAATATTTAATTGATCTAAGTAATTGTAGTAGGTACGAACACTAACAACATCACCTTACGTTTTACGCACACATATTATTACAATATTATGACTGAAAAAATTTTTGAGGTTAAGTTTGAACCTGTTCGACTTTGAACTGTAAGAACCGAACTTGACTACTGACTCAGAGGTTCCAGTATTGTGATGTATGTGTGCCCGTCCGATTTGATAAATGCGGCAGTGGTGGTCGCCATGCGTCGTTGTTGGGGCTGTGGTAAGGGTCTGATTACATGGAACTAGCAGAGAGAATAATATTGGTGTGCATAAATAAGTTGCAAACTTGATTAATATGTTTTTTTAATTTAATTGTGAATTACCACAAACGCTTGAATCCTATTTTATATTTCACAATTTGTTTGATTGATTAATTTACTAACTGATCCTGTCATTGTCTTTTTGTCTTGTAATGTTGTATCGTATTTTTGACTCGTAATTATATTGGCATCCATCTACAGTACTCAATTTATTAATTTACAGACATGTTTTTAGCATGTAAAATGAAATATACACATTTTAGTATTTATTCGTGTAATCCTTTAATGTTTCGAGCTTAAATATAAAAGAATCTATTGTCAAATATGAGTTCTTTTGTATTTTTATTCCAAAATTAATCAAAGTCAGTATTTTAACCGTGTACAGAGTTGCTTTTAGATTTATAATATAAGTGGGGTATTTTTCCGTTATATTACATTAGTATTATTACGTATAATTTATTATTTTAAGCTAATTGCCTCCTATTTCATATTACAATTTGAGTGGAAACTCAATATCTACGTAGTTAAATATTAATTTTAATAATTACTTTGCTTTACTATATTGTCATTTAGAAGGTTCAAGAGAATACTTCAAGTGTTTTATTGTCATTTCTTACACGAAAAACTCAAACAATGATTCCATGGATTTTAACGTCAAATCGGCCATGTTGTTCCAGCCGACTTTATTAAGAACGCATGGCCTCCCGCCTCCTGGCGTTGGTCAACGGCCAGCTAGGCGTTAAAGGCATCAGCTATAACGCCTGCCAGCTTAGCCTGAGCCTCCATGCCGCCTTCAAAATACTGATCTCGGCGCAACTCCGCCAGCTTCCGAGCGATTCCACGGGCCTCTTCAATCTGGTCGTAGGTGTTTGGCTCACTTGTCTAATGGGTTTGATTAAACTGCCAGTTTATTTGACGGTACGATGCGTGCCACGTATGGATTTATGTTTAGACGAAGCCCGAGTATAGAATTAACGATCGAAGATACGTCAGGATGTTAGGTGCGGACAATGATTCGTCGGTGTCGTCCTTCCTGGCTTCTACGTCAATGCGTTTTGTATTGAAATGCGTTAGAAATAAGTGATTAAGTCAATTAAATGAACTCTGGGTTGATTTAGAACATTTTTTCTTCATGGAAACTATACATTTCTGCCGTAGTTTGCTTACTGATAATAAACTTTTTCCGTAGGTGTTTCATATGAGGGTACTTATTGGTGCCATGAAACTGTTTTCGTTTTTGTATCTACAAGTATAATAGAAACAAACTTATTTTCACATTAATTTTAAAGCGTCTTGCATAACTCACTGAATAAAAATTAGTATTCTACAACTCTATGTAATTACTTAAACTTATTTAAACGTTAAATGTGCTAATGCGTTATAATTAACATTATACGATTCCCCTTAAAATAACATACTCAATTTATAGATAGATAGGTATGTAGGTTGTATAATTTCCAGAGCAAAGGTTCATTTATAGGACTAGTTTTGGTTACTTGTAAATAGATTACAAGATGCCAAAAACACCTTAACTTTTAATTTCGTAACTTAAATTAAACAACATCTGGTACTTCAATACTTAATAGAGTCAGATAAATACCATGGAGTTATTAATAAATCATTTAGCGATGTCGGAGAAATTCGAAACCAGTCCGATCAGTCAATATAATTTCACCCATTTTGTCATTATGTTTATAAAGGGTGAGAGTAGATCGCTATCTACGTTTAAGAAATGAAGACTTATCGTTAAACGTAGTTTATTTTTTTGAGTTATTTCTCTTCGAAAGGGTTATTTTGGCACTTGTTAATTGTGTCTGCTTTAGATATATTGGAAAACAAGTGCAAACGTTATGTTTTACCAGTTGCATCATCGACAAGCGCTTTCATATTTCTCTAACATGTTGGGCTGATAGCTAAAACAGAGCCATGGCTAATTGTTGCCCCCGACTTCATCTGCTTGAAATTCGCGATATCGCAGCTTCGGTTATATATCATGCGTATCCAGTAAAATTTTCTACAAAATGTGGCCTTTTCCCCCCAGGGTTTAAGCAATCTCTATACCAAATTTCATTCTCATTAATTTTAATTATAATTGAGCGTAACAGACAGACAGAGCTACTTTCACATTTATAATAGTGATTTCTTTCACATGAATTTTTTAGCCTTTAAAATGGTCCTTATTACTTATGCACCGAAAAATATGTGATCCTCCTCTTAAATTATGTTATTATGAAGTTTAACATTTAATCCTTAGTGTTATCGACAATCTTTCAATGTTTCTAACTGATGCACTATGAGTGATCCCTCCCTTAAACACTAAAAATATATAACTCCGCATGTAAATATATTCTTTAGGCATATTAATTTTCAAATTCTGTATTGTCATCAACATAAACAATATCCCTGTTTGCACTAACTAATCATAATTTTTATGACAACATTTGCGTTAAACCGCTTCTACAAAAGATTGTTTAATTTAAATAATATCCATTCCCTAAACATATCGCATTGTCCTCCCGCAAGTTCGGTGTCGGAGTTCAGGATTAAAGTGTGCCCGTAGCTCGTAGCAATAACGCTACCTTCGCTCAACAATAGGATGCGGCGGTCTTGTATCTGACCTCCCAATAATTAGGGTAGTGCATCTCCGTTTTCCGATTGAGAATCGGGCCGTTTGAGCGAGTGCGAGGGAAGATGCGTTGCGTGCCTTATTTGGCGTATTTATGTGTGCAACCGAGGCTGTCCTCCGCATGCTACTCAGCTAGTGACGTATACTTCAGTCGGTGCGTACACCGCCCTATGTTCTAATGTAAGGGTTGTATCTAGGCGTCTTGTATTTTACCAATTAAGTGACTTGTGTTAATGTGTCGAAATAAGTTCTTTTTGTCATACTTACTGAACGTAGTAGGAAGTTTGACATACGTTTGGTGTTTGTTTTAATTTAGACTTTAAGGTTTTAAAAAATACAGTAACGTTACGAGTAGAAATTTTATTTAAAAAATATATTTCAAAATACGTACTATTCGGTAGTTAGCTGTTTATTGTCTTAAGATAATATGGTCCTGATTTTCTATTAATCTCGAGTCGAGCGAATTGTCCGAATCGAAGTATAAACGGCGACCCGTTGTAATTCGCCCCCGCCCGCGTAACTAACTAGACAAAATATTCCCAGAACGGGATTTAATTTTTGTCAGTCGACGTTTTGTAATCAGAAATCCTTTTGAGAATTCAATTTTTTATTGAAATTGGCGTCTCGTTAATTAAAACCAAATCGAATTAATTACAGGGCCCAAATTATTCCACCCTTTCGTTTCACTCTTAAAAATTGATTAAGACGAGGGGTGGGGCGGGCCAAGTCTCTGTACGAGTAGGTACATGCTGGAAACACCGCATGCCATAAACTAATATTCGCTCGGACACTACTTGGAGTTATTGGACAATGTAAATGAACGCTATCTCCTATAATGCCTGCCTTATTTCCCCCTCGCCAGGCCAGTGCCCGGGGCGACCCCCCCGGGGGGCGCCTCCCTCCCCGGCCGATGTCTCATCAGTAAGGATTGAACCCTTTAATGTATTCACCGTAACTTCGGGATGAGTCTTGTATTAGTGTTATAATGAGACGCGGCCCTAAGGAATTATGGCTATACTTGTGGATCTCGGGGATCGGGATTACCTCCAACCTAGTTTCAATTTCTATGTGTAGGGGCTTCGTTAGGTCAGGCCAGTATCATGTCTCGAGGTTTTCTATCTGAGCCCGTAATTATTTACGATTTAACCAATATAGGAGATCTCGATAATGTTGCTCGTTAGCCGAGCTGCGTATCAATTTTCGAAATGTTGATTTAATTTAAAGACTAGATAATAAGCGTGAGTACTTTTAAAAAGATTATTCTAATTCAAAACCTTTAGTCAACAGGCGTTAATCACAATAAATTAACTCTACCTAATTTGGAAAGCCTTCTCGAAGAATGAAGAAACTCGGAAAGTCTAATTTTTTGTCTCTTCTTTTGAATTACCAGCAGTACAATACCTAATAGTATTTCACCTACACGATTTTGTTTTTGTGAAAATATAGATGGCAATGTCTGTCGCAGTGATAGGAACAGTTCTCAAAGCTAATATTAGGTTGGGGAAAAAGTCTTTTCGCATTATAGTATGTATAAACTTGTAATAAAATCTCTTTGGCTATACTATTTGTATCTGGCTGGTTTTGGTATCATTGAAAGTTTAAATTTTAAAGAACATAATTCCAAATTCAAATTAGGAAAATGTGTGATTTTCATTTGTTTTTCGTACCGCCAAGATGAGTGAATCTAATGAAGAAATTCGATACATTTTAAAATTTTACTACAAAAAAGGTAAAAATGCAACGTAAGCCGCGAAAAAAATTTGCGATGTTTATGGACCTAGTGCAGTATCTGTGAGAGTAGCACAAATTTGGTTTAAGCGTTTTCAATCCGGAAATTTTGATGTCAAAGATGCACGTCGCTCTGGTCGCCCTATTACAGATAAAATGGATGCCATTTTTGAAAAAGTGGAGCAAGATCGGCATGTCAGTAGTTACGACGTAGCTGAAGAACTGGGAATTGACCACAAAACAGTTTTGGCGCATTTGAAAAAAACTGGGTACACAAAAAAGCTCGACATTTGGGTACCTCACGAGCTCACTGAAAGAAACCTAATGAACCGTGTACTCATTTGTGATTCTTTATTACGACGTAATGAAACCGAACCATTTTTGAAGAAGCTGATAACTGGTGATGAAAAGTGGATCACGTACGACAAGAACGTGCGAAAAAGGTCGTGGTCAAAGGCCGGTCAGGCTTCACAGACTGTGGCGAAACCCGGGTTAACTCGCAACAAGGTGATGCTGTGTGTGTGGTGGGATTGGAAGGGCATTATTCATTATGAGCTGTTACCACCAGACAGGACCATCGATTCTGAACTCTACTGCGAACAACTGATGAGATTAAAGCAAGAAGTTGAGAGAAAGCGGCCGGAATTAATCAACAGAAGGGGTGTGGTTTTTCATCATGATAACGCTAGACCTCACACATCTTTAGCCACTCAGCAAAAATTAAGAGAGTTTGGCTGGGAGGTGTTAATGCATCCGCCGTATAGTCCTGACCTTGCACCTTCAGATTTCCACCTGTTTCGGTCTCTTCAGAATTCTTTAGGCAGTGTCAGGTTAACATCACGAGAGGACTGCCAAAACCACTTGTCGCGGTATTTTGACCAGAAGTCCCAAAATTTCTATAGCAATGGGATCATGTCCCTACCTACAAGATGGCAAAAAGTTATCGAACAAAATGGTACCTACATACTTTAGTTAAATGTAAATAAACTATATTAAAAAATGTTTTGAATTTTCTTAAAAAATTCGAAGAAACTTTTTCCCCAACCTATTAGATTTATCCATTAACCACAAGGTTTATGAACGTCATATTGTCACACTTTTTTTTGTCAAATCCAAACATTAAAAATATATTTATTACAGTATTTTACAAAAGTTTTATCAACATCAACCCAAAAGAAGTAAACGATCAACAGTGCTCACTGAGTTTCCCGACGTTTTCAATTTACCCCAATCCAGTCTTAGCTCTAACATGCAAGGGTAAGGTTAGACCAGATTTAAATATATCGCTATTATATGGAATAAAAATTTTTACATCATACATTTGTACGAGTATTATGTTTAGCCATAATAAAGTTTAACGCAATAATAAATATTGAGGTCAAAGATCGAGATGAAAACTATCCTTTTAATTTGAACCAAATAACATTATCATCATCATCATCACAACTCATATACGTTCCCACCGAGGGGCACGAGCCTACCCTAACTAGTTATGTTAGGGCGATTAGGCCTTAGTCAAACCACGCTGGCCCAGTGCGGATTAGTTGACTTCACATACACCTTTGAATTGCTTCGCAGGTGATGCAACGTCTCGTGTTCGATGCTCGAGTAAGGCAAAAGCTTATCAAGTTTACCCCTTTAGAGAACTCTTAGAAGCAGCTTGGCGGCTGGAATTAATGCCTGGATCAATCAATCAATCAAAATAGCCTATATGACTTGTCAGAAAGCTCTTTTGAATCGTCCAAATGTTTTTTTCAAATCGTCGTTTAGCTGTCAAGAAAACGAGTGCTGGCAACTTATCAGCTTTATCAGAAGTTAAAAAAAAATTATGTCGTTACCATACACATTTATATTTGTTTACATAAATAGTTGTTCAGAATAACATTTCTTACCTTTGGTTTAATAGAACCTATTAAGCCTAACCTTTCCGGGAAAACATGTTCAAGTGATACTTAATAAAATATGAATTCATAGGAAATTTTGCGGCGATCATGTCCATTAAAATACATAAGTTTTTAATTCGTTTTTTAAATTTAATTTTACGAGGAGGTATTCTATGAAGTCCTCTTGATGACTCACATTTTTAACAGAACTGACACTATCAACGAGTTCCTCATTAATCTTAAACTTTGTGATCTAAGTATTAAAAGATTTTGATCATAGCTAAGCAAAGTCTACGTACTTTTTTACTTGAATTAAATAGTTACGCTTAAAACCATCTGAAGAAGTCTGTTTCGTTTTGAATTTTAAATGTGTGGTCGAGAACATTAAAATATCACTTGTAAGAAACTTCATATTAATATGTCACCAGTCCACAGATCCGTTCATGAAATTCGAAATTATCCTATATACGTTCTTGTAGCGTATTTCTTTAATTAGACACAGTGGCATAATATTCTTTTTGCATTGGAAATTTAAATCTATTATGCTTCCACCGAACCCTCAGTCAATTGAAGCTGACATTCAAATGTATGGATACCCAAGGTAGTAATATACTCGCGCACTTACTTAATATCGGATTGTGAAGTGTACAGTCTACCAAAAAAGTGGTTTGCCATTCTCAGGTTAAAATTCAGTTTCTAGTCATAAAACTTTTTATATTACTAGCGGCGCAGCCCGCGAACTACGTTTCGCTATAATATTTGTCAAAAAATCTGGGCCTCCCTTATCATCTAGGGGCATAAAAAAAGACTACCTATTCTGAGACCTACCAAATATACACAAAAATAATATAAACCGTCAAGAAACGTCTTGGCGGAGGAGTTTTATAACAAACACTGTGACACGAGATATTTTTATATTAGATAGATGCTGACATCTTAACGATATATTGTTTATACGCGAAGTTTTGTCAAAACTGGTACAATACTTTCTTGACCGACCGTACATCGATGTCATGAATTTGAACATTTTGCTATCATGTGTGACGTATTGTTACGATATTGACTGTATTTGACTTTTTCGTAAATTTCTTGATGTACTTAAAATGACAAGTTACTACAGCCTTACAATATCTGTTCTATTTCTTTACACCCCGTTAGAATGTGAAGATTTGTGTCTATGGAGTTACTTAAAGTTTTTGACGATCCTTTCAGTTCTATGAACAATATTTCAAACTGAATAAAATATAATATTTATAGAAGTATAATATTATAAGTTTACTAACAAATAATTACAATACCATTAACATCTTAAAACCGTATCTATTGTATTAACAAAGTTCACCAATGCTACTTCAAAGATCGAAGCCATTATTAAATGGTATCACAGTATATTTTCCGAAGATACAAGCTTAGTGATGACTTAATGTAGTTAAACTCCCGTAGAAACTTCCAAAGAAGTAATTGGAGTATCCAAACCTCGAGCACTTATCCAAGTTTGACCTCAAACAGAGTTGGTGTTTTAAAACCGAAAATTTGTCTCGAGCGAGCGGGGCGATTCATTAAAAAGCTTATTTGCTCCAGCTTCTTGAGTCGCCAACAGATCGATAATGCTGCCAATTAGTCGGCACCAATTTTCCAATAAAACTTCAAACTGTTTTCCATTCCATTATCTTTCACCACCCTTTATTACTGGCGAAGTTAAGCTACGACTCCTCTTTCCACTTTGCTCCGAAATTATTACAATAATAATATTATTATATTAATAATTGTATTGATAAGGAGACTCTCGTAATAAGGGTAAACCGTCCCCTTTCTGCCAGCCATTCTCAATAGGAGAATTTATGTAACTAATGAAATAAGCGAAGTGCCACTCCCCGCTCCACAACCCGCCCAACCCGCTCCCATCCACCCTTCATTATCGGAAAGTTTGAAATATAATTTGAAATTATGCTCAATGTTATATTGAAGATAAGAGAAACACAAATTCCTTTAATTGGACTTGTTAAAGTGACTCAAATTAAGTTAACACCGAGTTGATGGTATTACTTTCGAAGTTGGGAATTATGACGGACTGTCCGTGGGTTTCAGCGGAATTCATGAGGTGATTAGCGGCCGAAAGAACAGTTATCGGTTACTTGTTCACTTTGTTTTAACGGCGGCGCCACTTTATGGGAACATAGTGCATTGTATTGGCAAATTATAGCCTACGCCACTTGAGCGGAAAAACATTAGTCTGTTATTGATGGGCATTCGAACGTACTTTCCAGCTTTTCTAATCACTTTGATTAGTCGGAGAGTAAATTTAATTTGAGTAATGCAACAGAAAGCTTGTAGAAATTACATTAGAGAATCCTAAACCTAATTTCTTTTCTTAAGACTATCATAAATGATTGATGTATTTGTACACCAATAATTATGGTGGCGGGGTATGAAAAGTAGAGGTCTATTTAATCAGTCATTTCGAAAAAAAAACAATATGAGACGTGTTGTTTTGCTTTGGTCGAAATAACAAAACGCTTCTGAAGCGAAGCAATGCAAGTGAGGGCTTACTACGTCACCACTCGGTACAAATTATACACAGGATGCGACATCATGCGCCATCTCAAATCAGCGTTTCGCAAGTGAGGTAAAAACGAGAAAATAAGTATCCAATATTTATTAATAATTTATACGATAGACACCTTAACAAGTAACGAAGTAGAGTTGAAAGGCTGGCTTCGTACGAACTGAACCGAGTATCGCACAGCCACAATGGACATGTATAGCTGAATAAATTAATTAGTAATCATGTTTGTAGGAAGATCCTTCTGGGTTGTGCGTTAGGTCAACTATTGATTTTGCCAATACGGCGAGTCCGGCGGCAGTACGCACCTAGGGGCTCGTGGCTCAACTTGAGACCGTCACAATTAGGCGCCGGTCTCAATCTAATTATATTTCTGATTGGCTCAGTGACGAAACGGCCACTCTCCCGGTTCGGTACATGAATATTTGTGTTTTACTAGTCTATATCTTCGAGTATCGGACGTTGTCTTAACTAACTTCTTTTGAAAAGTTAGCTCGGTAGATTGCAGATATTAGTTTGTACGACGATCTGAAGTTTTATGGCAAATATTCGAGGTAGATCATCATGTTTTAGTTTGTCAAAGCAATATCAGATTCGGTGCAAACTTATATTGTTTAGCCACAATTGATAATATTTATTAATTACTAACTAATTGGTTTTGTTGTTTTTTGGTTAATTAATCCAAATAGTTTTGCGTTTTATAAAATTATATCTATCGATTTTGTTACCTCATCAGAAGATTTCGAGTAGTCAAAGATTTGCAATAAGTACAAAAAGTAAACTGTTCACTTAAATACGTCAATTGAAATTTAGCTTTTGGTTAAATTTACCATAGTGATTGCTATTAGATGTAGCAAAGCTAGATGCCATTATTACAATCCGATTCGGACACGATTTAGTAATTGATTTATTAAGAACAGCAGGCATGGGAGTTGAAGTCCTAATATTAATTTGTTTGCAAGCGTAAATATGGAAAACAAAAAACCCTGCCCAAGTAAGAATAGTCTTGCCAAGCCCAAGTTCTTACTTGGGCAAGTTTTTTTTTATTTCCAACTAAAGTTATGTTTTAGTTCAGTTGTTCGCTAGTTAAAATTGTCCTCTGCATGGCGCCGCTCTGGTGACGCTCAAACGCCTTTTTGGTACGCGGATATAATAGTACTCGTATATGACTTCTAGTTTAATACCTTTTTAAAAAAAAAGATATGCTTTCACCATCGAGCTTGGAGAGCTTGAGGTGTAATTTATTACACCTAAAGCTTTTGAATAACTAAAATTTACAAATATTTTATCATCATCACAGCTCATACACGTCCCCACCGACGGGCTCGAGCCTACCCTAAGTAAAGGCCTAAGTCAAATACGCTGGCCTAGTGCGGATTGGTCGACTTCACATACACTTTTACATTTCTTAGTTTGGGTGTTTTTCCATGAGAGCTTCGGACAATTAATGTACTCGTACATATGAAATTTGACAAACCAAAATCATTTTGGTACATGGCAATCGAAACCCGGACCTCCCAATTAGAAGGCCAGTACCGAGTCCACAGCGCCACCGATGCTCTTAAAAGCTCTTGAAAGCCTACTTAGAGTCTCGTCACGATTAAACTATCGTGTATTTTTTGTCAAGCTTTTTTTGCATCGCCTCAAATTTTTCCTACATCTATTGCATGTCGCATTACATAAACATAAGTTCTTTAATTTTACTGTTTCATGTAGGTCAGGATTGGTCCACGACTTAAAATCAGTTTGGCAGTGGTTCGAAACTGGTGTAGAGCAGATCCTATTTATCATAAATTAAATCGAATAATTTTCTGATAATTTTCATCCAAAAAAAAAGATTCATTTCCATCGTGGTTTCATAAAACCACACAATGATTTTTTAGAAAAGTCCTATATGATAAAATAATGGTTAGAATGTGAAAATCGTATTATTATGAGTCGTCTCCAGGGCTTTGCTGTGCGTCGGCGGGCGATTTCGGAAATTATCAGGGCGTCTGACGTTGGACTCCTTGCCCGGACAGACAAGCGCGCGGCGGCCCTATTAATCCTAATAACTACTAATGCCTTCAGACGTCCATTGTGTTAGCTGTAATTGGACGCAGCCACACGTTGCAATTATTTGACTGCTCATATCCCCAATGCATGCTATGAATTCTTACACTTTAATTAGTTTAACGCCGGAGATGTCTCACTTTTAGTTGGTCACTTTGCTTTTCAAGTGGATGTTTAGCATAAAAGTAACTTTGATCTTTTTTCTTATGACTAAAGATACTTAAAGGAAGTCTTTGACCACGTGTTAGTCCTCTCAAAATTTTAACACTTTATTTGAATCACAATCACAAAACTATCGTGTAATTTTGTTTGGGACCTTTCTTCATCGTAAAATTATTTAGTAGCAAGGCCGAATTTCGTGTACATTATTCGCTATAGCAACAGATAGTCTTAGAATTGCTTGTAGGAACACAAAATTACAATAACCAAGAGTAGTGTGGCAAGCATCGACCAAAAATACAACCCGGCGCTCATTAGCATAACAATTTAATTAATCAAGTCGGTGACGACGCCCCGAGTACAATAAACTCAAGTCTGCTCGCACGCCGAAGAATATATCTTCACGTGAACGCAGTCACTTGCTTTGTCTATGTATAATTCATATTTCTGTGACGTAATTATACATACATATGGTCGAGAGCTTTTGTGGCTTTCAGTGGTGCTTAACCTATTAGTAACGACTACGAGGGACCATTTTATAAATATCTGTCTAGCCATGGACCATCAACTCTAGTCTAGACGAATATAGAGTATAGGAATAAAGTGTTGTTTGTTATATCTATAATATTATTTTTCGGATGGCTTGGCGGACCACTTCTCCTGCTTCCAGGGACCACGAGTGTGGTCTGCAGACCACCGGTTAAGAACAACTGGTTTATAGGATGTGACAATTTAAAGAATTCGGCCCATCGAAATAGTACCTGTACGAGTCAGTTATGATTTTACAAACAAGGAAATACTGAATGTAATGGTTTGTGTCTTCGAAAAAAATTTGCCATTTTATGACATTACCATGGCAATTTCTGTTTGGAACTCTTAACGAAATAGAGATTTTTTTGAAATGATTTAATAACGTGTACTGTATTTTTCTCCAAACTATTAAAACGAAAATTTTTAAAATCTTTAACTTGTCCACAAAAAGGAATCTTCACTATTCAGAATTATGAAATATACTTGTCCCGAATTTGGTAAATAATGGTACTTGTCCGAAATTCTGTACTTTTTATTAAATAGTAAAGCATGGAAACGTAGATGTCAACACGCTACGAACGTATTACTACGCTCCTCGTAAAAATATTACGTTTCTTGCCACACACAAGCATACTGTCAGTAGAAGGGATAAGTGAACTATGATTTTATAGAGACGTTTTAAGTATAACAGTGGTTCCTGTCCACAGAAGTTCCTGTTAAAAACAGGGCACTGTTAAGCCGGGTCCGCTGCGCCATGTTTTCATGTTTGTAAACACGAAAACATTGTTTAGTTAACCGATTAGGGGCGTGGTTTAACAGTTTTGTTAGAAAAATACGATAACATGTTTTCCGCGACGAATGGATAACATCCCCCGCGTTCGCCTGCGGGAGGGGAAGCTAAGCATTTTTTGTTAGCGCTCACTAGAGATACACGTATCGCTTGAAGGCTCTTTGGTTTATTTTTGAGTGAAATAAAGACAATATTTCGTTTTTAATACAACTAATAAGAGAGGGACCGGTGCTGTGGGATGTTACATTAATAGATTATACCGAACCTATCATAAATTTTTAGTTCTTGATAAATAATGACAAAATCATTTTAAAAACAGGCGCCATGTTTTGTTAACATGTTTTGTTAGAAAATTGGCGCAGCGGACTGGCTGTTTTTCTTAACATGTTTTGCTAACATGTTTTGTTAACATGTTTTGTTAAAAAATTGGCGCTGCGGACCCGGCTTTAGCGACACAAAGTTACAGAGTAGATTCCGATCAATAAAGTTGATAATCGCATTATGTGAATATCACCTCTAAGAAAAGATGGCAATATCGAAACATAGCCCCACATCAACTTGTCTAGCCCCAGGGGAGACCCCAGCAGTGGGAAGTTGATGGGCAGAAGTGACGAGGATATATTGTGCTGTTTTTCGTTTAAGCTAATTCGTTTCCTTGAAGTTAACGTCATTCACATGAGTAATTTTTATGTCTACAGCTGGAAGGGAATCGCTGATGTCTTTACATAATAAGGAATGTATTATCAAGTGAAACTGTATTTCACCTATTAACGCGGAGATTTAAATCGTTAGATGCGTCTTTCCCATACAAAAGGCGCTCGAAAATGTGTCAACGCTGGAAAGAATGAGCTCCTCATTCCGTCGTAGTCTGTGGCAGAAAGCACCGAGCGATGGACGTCAAATGCATTTTTTCTTTTCCCTAATTTCCAGTGTAAAAAAATTAACTATGTCTTCCTGTGTCTAAATTACATACGTTATCTACATATTTAAATCTCGGTATTTACGGACTTAATTCTTACTACATACACAGTTGTGCGAAAAAATGTAATAATTTTAAATATGAAACACCAAATACTAGAAAAATAATGGATTGCGAAATTGTTACACCTCATTGCAAGTAACGAAAGCGCATAAGATCATAACATTTTTTAAACGTTTAAGTATAAAGAAAGATTGCACCAAAGCTAACATATAATACCAATTTCTGTAAGAGTTAAGCTTAGTAGGTGCCTTTAATTTTTTTAATCCGACGTGTCGGAACTTTAGTATGGTGTGTGCACAAGTCAAATACGGCAAAGATACTTTGTAGCAATTGTCTTATGCAATATAACTAAGATTATTGATAAGTAGCTGCGGTTGAAAAACGTGCCTCTCCGCATGCCACGTTTCTTCGCCTCGCCCTGAAGACCATCCCCTCCCGTCCGTACATCATCTCATTTGAATTTCTAACTAGGAAACCTCCATGCAATTATTGGATTAATGTAAATTACGCAGTCTACAGCCACGGTGCACTATCAGGGACAGGGTTTAATTAGAATCCGGTTGTCTAATAATTCTATAGTGCTAGTGAAAGTAGGTCTTATGTCTAAGAAAGAAGGTTGCTTTCTATGTTGCAAATTGTCGTCTTAAATTGTTTGCCTAAGTCCTAATGTGATTAAACGCTAATATCTATATCTGTTTGGTTTGCATTAGGTTAATTGTGTTTTAAACAATTTTCTTGCCGCATCCATTGTCCTTTTATTTTTGTCGACGGCATTCAGATAATCCGGTTTGAGTATTTTTAATTTGATCGTTTACTTGTTTTAATTTCGCAAACAAATAAACAATTTTAAATGAGTTGCTCGTAGCGTTATAATTACTGTTTTGTAAACGAAGATTATTTATTAAAAAGATTTGTTGGTGAGTTGAAAGTAATTACATATCTACAATTTAAACCTTTTACTTTTAGCTTTTGTAAAAGCTTTTGCTATAGAGTTTAAGCATTTTACTTTTAGCTTTTGCTAGAGCTGCTTGGTGCTGGCTGGCTTACTATATTTTTTTTTTTATTATTTGAATCAAAATCGGCAACTTGTTGACAAACGACAACAACAAATCAATTTAATAACAACCTGTTCAAATCTTAACTCAAGTTCTAAGCTTGACAAAGCTAAACCGTTAGTGAAAACGGATTCACTATAATCTATAAGTAGTCCTAGACTTTCTTCCAAAACAAATATTACAAAAGCTATTAGAGATTCACGTCATTGTCAAACTAATGTGAAAATCGCTTCAACTTCATACCTTTAGCTCGCCAAACTCTCCACATCCAACAACTCCCTATAAGCATAGCGCGCCAAAAAGCAAAACACAACCTCAAAATACGTCGTGACCTCGAAAATGCACGTAGGTGAAGGCCCTCGGGAGTTCAACTCACGTAGGGGAACAAAAAAACCCGGCGAACCCCCGCGCAAGGAGCGGGGGGCGGGCCTCCCATGAATGAGCAAGGAGGCGCGCGTCCTTGGAGCAAAAAAGTCACGTGACCTCGTTCAACAGGTGGCGCCGTGAACGTGTCCTTTCCTTGCCGCCGCCGCCGCGTTAGAAAAAAAACAAAGACGGGTCGTGTGTGCCGTGCCGTGTTCTTTTTTCGATTTTCGATGTTGTCACTTGTTTCTTCCGAGTTTACGGCGCCTGTTGGCGATTCGAACACGTGGTTAGCGACTTGTTGTTCTGTATAGCTAACTGTATATAACTTGGAACTTTTTCGTACGGCGCTAGCGTTTCGCTCCGACTTCGTCTGCAGAATGTGTGATCTTAGGACTATAACAATTTTGTAGTAAGTAACGAAGTCTTCATATATAAACCTTCACCTATTTCTCGCATTAGGGGTGGTATTTCTTATTCGCCTTAGCGTTTTCTTATTCTAAATATAGGTACCAAAACTACCCATCTCCAAAATTTCATTGCTCTTGCTTTATTATTTGATACTACTATTTGAGAACGTACTACTTAAATTCACAACTAGATACTTTTGGTGTCGATTGTACCCATGATAAGAAAAGGTTATTTACCAGAAAACTTTAGAATTTACCAGAAAATTTTTATTGTTCTATTTTTCTTTATGCCCAGCAGTGCAATGTTAATGGATTGAATTGACGATGATGATGAATTTTCTTAATAAGTTTATAAAATCAATAGCCATCAATAACGATTAACAACGATTCTATTAACCTATCATGCTAGAACAAGATATTGGTTACGTCAACGTAAACAGTACAGTCACAGTTCAAAACATTAAACGTTTCATATTCAGCCAGAAAGCTCTGTTCACCCAGCAAGTTTACTTTCAAACAAGTAGTAGCTTGCTTCGTGAGCGTCCTTTATGAATGGCACACTCCCTCGGCCCCGCTTAACACAAATGTCACGACGCCCCGACGAGCCGGAAAACTCTCTTTTCTTCCTGAATTGCCGCTCAGATAGCCCAATCCGAAATCAACCGTAACCTCTTGTCAATAGGGGCGAAATCTATGCAGCCCTCGGCGAAAATTTAAGGAATTTTCTACATCGCGATTGCGCACAATTCTAAAACGTATCACCTAGCGCTAAAGTCGGCTTTAGGACGGCCCGTAAGATTGTCGGAGGCATGAAATCTTCCAGTCTCCTGCGGCAAATTGTTTCCTCGCGCGGCGTGTTTGTATTTTATTATACATTTTTATTTCTCGATAACATTAGCTTAACCGACTTTTCATTGCCTCCGTTAGGGTTGTCGCTGGCTTGTTAACTGATTTATGCATGTTTGGCTCGTTGTGGGGTTTTTGTATGGTGTAGAGTAGAACATTTCAGGGTAACGTTGTCAGGTAGAAAGAAGTTTTAACACAAAAACAAGAGAAGGATAATAATACGTAGTACTCTTGTTAGATGAACTTAGATTACTTTGTTCTAAAACAACATTCTAAGCCCTTAAATATTGGACAAAGTTATAAAATAATGTGACATCCAAAACTTGAGTATATAAGTATGTGTAATGTGTGAATAATATCACTTATTCTATAAGGTCAATGTGGAAGGAATGCTTTTATGACTCTCCAAAAAATTAAAACAATTTACATTTTTACATAAAATACTTATCTTTGATATTTTAAACTTAAAATGTAAATGCCTTTGATTTGAATATGTTACAGCTTAGTAATCAAATGAAACCAAATACTTATTTATTTCAGATAAACAAAAACAAAATTTTTGCAACCCAACAACAAAAAAATTACGAGCTGTTAAAAAATCTATATTTCAAAAAGTACCTTAACGCACTTTGTACACAGTTTGGCAAAAAAGACTATTATTCTTTTCCATTCAGAAGCATCACTATGAGTTACGAACGCTTAAAACAAAAATAAAAATCGACTTCAAACACTGAAAAGTTAAAAAAAATAAAAGAATAGGTACAGACAACATCACACTTCTGTATTGAAGTCGGTGCCAAACGATCATCTCCTAGAGAGTCTTAAAATTTGTCACCGACTTCAATATAGAATTGTGATGTTGTCTGTACCTATTCTTGTATTATTTTTAACTTTTCAGTGTTTTTGAAGTCGGTTTTTAATTTTTTGTAAAATATCATTTATTTTTAACTTTTTAGTGAATGAAATCTTTTAGTGAAAGAAACAATTTTCATGGGATCCCATCATCAGATCCTGACTTTGGTGACCTTGGGACTACCCTTGGAGTATACTCTATCCAAAAAGAATACAAAAGAATTTTTAAAATCGGTCCACAATTGGCGGAGTAATCGCGTAACATACACTAAAACACGTTGGACACACCTAAAAATTTAAGGGTTTCCCTCGATTTTTATGGGAACCCATCATTAGATCCTAACTTTGATGACCATGAGACTACCCTTGGAGTACACTCTATCGAATACAAAAAGAATTTTGAAAATCGGTCCGCAATTGGCGGCTTAATCGCGTAACATACATACCAAAAAAAAATACGCGTCGAATTGAGTCCTCCTTTTTTGAAGTCGGTTAAAAATAAAAGCTGTAACAGAACAGAAACACTGCTATTGCAGTTAATATATCTATATTTATTTTATCAATGAAAATGCAATTGTCCCGAGAAACTGTAAAGCTGTTTCCAACGGAAGCAGCCCTAAGTCAAACTAAGTTAATGTTAAATACGTTCAAATTTTTTAAAAGTTTTCTTTTGATTTTGGGTTATACAGGATGCAATCGATAAGTAAGATCTCACTCGATTTTTTCTAAACTACAATAAAAGATATCGGAAAACTGGTTACTGATTCTGAAAGTACTTTATGAGCTCTATCAAATATAATCAATATTGTGGTTTTTATAATAAACTAAATCTTAGCAAAAAGTCGATGTTTCCAGCTTCTATTCATTTATCTTATAACTTAAAATAGAGAGAGTTCGTTTATAGTTTTCACCCTACATATCAAATAATAAATAACTAAGCGTTACAGTCTCGGCGAATCACAAAGCTATTTTCAGGAAGAGTTTATACAGCACTCGCCATTCCAACCGCAAGTTGAGTTGCGGTTGGAATGGCAAAACGTTTAATTTTTTAAAAATGTTACTTTTGTTATTAAGATGGCAATATTCATAATTATTTTAATAGAAATCCATTTGTGCTAGCCCTAGGGAATCATAAATCTAATTTGGTTTCGTCAAAAAAGTTCTTATTACAAATACATGTTTTTTTACTTTCAATACACATAAACAGAAAACGAATTGTGATAGGGCAAATCGCAAAGTTAATTTCAATAAGAGTTACACAACCCCAATAACAACAGTTTCTTGCCTGTTCTTCTCGAGAAGGCTCTCCAATTTCCGAACAGGTGTAGAGTCAACTTTTTTTTTCATTTGACTTGTATTTGCACACATCATAATAATGGTTGGGGTGTGTGTACATACAAGGATTAAATAATTTAGTTAATTAGATTCTTAGTTGAAGATTTTTATGTTTTTTGACGTCAATAAGTGCCTGTAAAGGTCTATATTTAATAAAGATTTTTGAGTTTGAGTTTGAACAGTTGAGGCGACGCGAGAATGTCAAAAAACGCTCAAGATTTGATTTTGATTACAAGACATACGCATTAGAAATAAAATAAATTAAAACAAAAAACCAGTTGTGGCAGTCCTGGCGAATCCTAAATCTAATTTCAATAAGAGGACCTACTCCTAAGAATAAACGAAGTTAAGTGGCCATGTCGAAAAAGTTCATATTTCTAAACGTACCTAAGTATGAATTCCACAAACTATTTCAACATGAAACGGATTGCGACAGCCCCGGCGAATCGTAAAGTTAATTTCAACAGGAGTAACAACCCTAAGAAAAGTTGAGGCGAGGCGGGAATGTCAAAAACGTCGGGGCGCGAACAAATATGTGCTTTGCCGGCGGGCCGGCGCCACGGTAGCTTAAACTTCGGTTTACACGATGCTCGCGCCGTGCTCTTTATTTTACCGTTCGTTTTTTTGCCGTTCAGCTTAGGGATGCCTTCGAAAAGAGTGCTTGACTCGTACATTTGTTAGTGTTTCAGATTTCAATTTCCGTGATTATTGTGATGGTGAGTTATTGCAAAGTTGAGGTATTTTAGATAATTTTGAAAATACTTACATGCTTTTGTTTTAGTAGATGTTTTATTATTTCCAGTTTTTCTTTTATTGCATTTCACTTTTAAGGATATAGCATCTGTATACACAACTACTAAAAGGGATAAAAATATTTTTTTATAACTCTTTCTATACTTTAATTTGATGTTATCGCTTATCAAGGTAACGGTATTTCTATTCTAACACTTAATAAATGTATAATATATTCAATCAAATTGCATGCAATTAAAGGGACTTGTCAATTGCTCCATATTTTTACGAGATCGTCGGTCAGAAAAAAAACCGGCCAAGTGCGAGTCGGACTCGCGCACCGAGGGTTCCATACAAAATTATTAAAAATATTTTTATTATATGATGTAACAAAAAATTTACTGTTTTCGAAATTTTTCCTTTATCTGTGCTATAAGACGTTACTTTGTACCAAATTTCAAGATTTTGAGTTCACGGGAAGTACCTTGTAGGTTTTGATTCCCTTGCGAGTGTTGATAATTTGCGGAAATTTGCGGCATAAACGGCTGTTTCTTTTGATTGCGTTGGCTTACAAGTTTGATTTTTTCACAGCTCCAAGGGACAGTAGACCTGAGTATTTGATATAAATTTCAGCTCGATACCTCCATGCGTTCCTTCCCGGAGGACGGACGGACGGACGGACGGACGGACAACAAAGTGATCCTATAAGGGTTCCGTTTTTTCCTTTCGAGGTACGGAACCCTAAAAAGGAAAGAGAAAAAAAGAATTCAGACGAAAAAGAAATTAAATAGGTATTAGGTACATGCCAAACTGAAATAACATTTCACTTTGTTCTGGTCATGACTTTCCATTCAGAAATAATTTATTTGATTTTCAATGTAATAACAAACATAAACTAATTTATGTTAATAATAAAAGTCACTTTAATTGCAACACAAACTCCAAGAAATTTCTCACTAATGACGCCAGAATATGTTATTAAAGTTTGGCTTTTTGCTTGAACGCCCTAGTCAAACACCGAAAAAGCTAAAGTAGGCATCACCGGTCGCTCTCTGGGCTTACTTTTTATGTTTTATTATTTTTTCCCGCAGTGCGAAGGTTAGACGCCGCGAGCGCCACTTGGCGTCGTACTCCGAAGTTGAGTGCGGTCCAATCTCGTGTTAAGGTCTTCGCACATAACAGCGATTTGTAGACACATTAATATTTTGTATTGAGCAAGATATTTTTTTTCCAATTAACCACTTCCTTTATTTCAACAGAGTTGGCATAATATGTTATGTCTCAGTGCTCACTGCTTATCTTACCCTTCAAACTGGAACACAGCAATGCTACTTGGCGGCAAAAATAGATAAGATTCCTGGGCAGATATTAACACTATTTGAGTTTATTTGTTTCCGTTTCATTTTGAAAATTAATAAGTTATCCACCATGCCTAGCTAACGAAGATTTTTCAGCGCCTAAAGGCTGAATGAAATAAGGATGTGTACGAACATGCACACGTCTAACACCTTTCAAAATATATTATTGAAATATGCATCATAAAGAACATGATAAAAATCATATTCCAATGCTTTGCGAGCCCAAGTTGACTCGACGTCTACTCGTTGCACTGTGGATAGACCTTTATTCTATTTCATCCCCGGCTTACATTGGCGACTGGCGCAGATTTGGGGCGGCTTTACAATTTTTCGAGGGCGTCCAATTTGGCGGGTCATTACAGGTAATCTTCGATGTTGGAGTCGGCACTAACACGGCTATGTTTTTAATTGATTTGTTTTTTCTTTATTGTCTTAATGAAGTGGACAGTATTCATATTTAATGTCATTTTTTTACGTGATAACTTTGTTAATCAGTGGTCGATAAATGTTTTCAAGATAATGTGCTTGAGTTATTTCGTATTACGTGTTTCTTTTTTCCGATGCGGAATAGGTGCCATTTGGTTCCATAAAAATTTAATTCAGTCCAATTTCTAGTAGTTTTTATTTTATGAGCATTCTTGTTAACTTGTACGATGTAATTTTTACGATACTTTGTTGATTATGTACACCGATTACTAAAAAAATTCTGATCTGATTTATGTGATTATTTTTTTGTTCGATGCGGATAGTTGCATTTGGTCTGAAAAAAAAATAATTTGTCTTTTATTTGAAGTTATTCTGCTGTTTACCTACCTTGCCTCAAATTCACGAAAATGATTGAAATATTTTTTTTACGAAAAATAAAATCGACTTCTAAAATACTTAAAAGTCATAAATAATATAAGAATACACACAGCATTCTGCGTCGAGTTCCACAGTGTTATATTGAAGTCGATACCAAGCAATGATCATAGGAAAGTCTTAAAAATATAAGAAAAATAATTAATGTAGTTAGTTAAAATTTGGCAACATAACAATGGCCTATGTCCTATGTCCAACAGTGGGCGTTGGCTTGGCTGAAATGATGATGATGATAAACATAACAATGGCGAATATATTGATAACAAGCAAAAGCAGTGTTTAAACTAAAATATTTATGTAGCATCTGCCATCGAAAATTAGTACTCAATGTTTTGACGAAACTTGTGAAGTTTAGTACTCGTAATAAATAATAATAATCTAAATTAATACATTCAAATCACGCACACACCGCCGCGTTTCGACGCATCACGCGAAAGATTATCCCGGAACGATATTATGCCTTGCATGTCTCCAGTCCAGTTCCTCATCCAAAATCGATAGTGACCCCACAGGGGGCGTTGTTATAGTGTAGACGGTCGCTCCTAATTCGTGCCCCCACGTATGCGATCTTTGTCGTCTGAGCTAGAATGGACAGGTGTTAATTTTGATTCTCAATTTGAAGTGTCGCCATTTGCTCGATCGATATAGTGTTCCAGTGTTTTGGTTTTCTTGTTGGAATTGCAGATTTGCAGGTCTACTGATTGAAGTCATCGTAACGTTTAGGTAGAGCGAGAAGCTGTTGAAAATATGAACTCTAAATTTTCCTTAAATGCTATAGTTTACTTGTTTTTTTAATAAAGTTGATTATATGTTTCCTGAAGCTACACTTTAATCTGTATTTGTTTTGTTTATTAACACAGATTTTCTGAAATATGAGTGTGTTCTAAGAAAAAATTTGGCTTATATGAAATGTGAAACTTTTAAGCGACAGGCAATTTCACGTTGAACATAATTATCATTTTTTTAAAGCTATGTTTTAATCTTGTTGTTTAATAATGAGAAGAGTTATTAAATGTGAATGTGTTTCGAGAAAATTTTGATTATGAGCTTTGTTTAACGTCATATATTAATAATGTCCTCCTAACCGATGTTCGGTCACGGCGGCCAATCTCCACAGAGACTAGCCATCTGCGCAGGAGATATTATTGTGCACAAGTGACTGCGCAAACGCAAGTGCACTCTCTGTGCCTTCACTCGCCTAGTCCGATGGGACGGCTAACCGACACGACCGGGGCGAGATCAGGCGCAGGACCCATCCTAGGTCTGACCACAGCGAACGTTGCTTAACCTTAGCAATCGTTCGCTGAGCGCGCGCGCCTATGCGCCACCAAGCTCATATATAATTATGATTGAGTTATAATCAGTTATTTTACTAACTTTTCTTTATACAACATGTTTCAATGAATCTATTGAGTTATCTATTTAAGTAAAACAATCTTTTGATTTAGTATTTATAATAATTCTATGGGAGCTTTGTGTTAGGTACCTACTTTTTAAAAAGAATTTTAATATTTTTGCTTTTTTATCGTCGTTTTTAACACAAGGTATCCGTCATCTGTTATCTGATTACCTACTCTTCACCCTATTAGCAGCGTACTAGAAATAACAATACTGACTGACTTTATTTTACAAGATTAAAGTGATTTTGCAGTTCATTCCCAAAGTATCACACAATTTCATCGGATAAATAGTTTTTCTAACAAAATATAAAAAATTTTCGCATTGAAACAAAAGAAAATTTTAAGGCTGCCATCAAACATTTCGATGCGAGCGAGAGTTTCATGCGAACACATCGTTAAGGCCATCGGCATAGGAAGCTCGCTTAATAATAAAAATTAAATCCATAACAACTGGTCGGCCGGCCTCAAACTTATTACAATCCACCCAGCCCTCGTCATTATCTCCGGTTAGTTCCGAATCGATACTAGGACCCACACACGCGAACCTCCACACTAGCGCAACCGAAAGACTGCCTATACATGTAACTGGCGCGTCAACTTAAAACTTAATTATAATTAATTAATTCCGATTCATTCGTCCTGCTCCCGCGCGGCGCATCTTGGATGGCGCTATCACGCTCGCTCATCGGAGCTAGGGTCGATCGCGGTATTGTGCTTTAGAAGACCTTTTATCACGGCGTTTCCACGGAATGAGAGTAGTCGGTGACGCGACGGTTCGACTCCTTTCCGATTTTATTGGCGCTTTGATTTTAATTGGTGTTCTATTCAGTGGACGGTGTTTCGTTTTTACAATTCGTTCGGGGGTCGGTGCTCCTGGATCTCGATATGGAGATGAGTGTGTTTTCTCCTTTAAATTTGTAAGTTATGGCAATGCAAGGGAATGATTAGAATGCAAAATAATAAACTAATACAGTCTTACCAGTTCTTGTAAGAACAGTTTATTACAGCAGGGGTGGTAAACCGAGGATGTTCAACGCTTGTCAACGATAAATAAAATCATATCGTCAAGTGTAAGCTAGTTGGTGTAATGCAAACAAATATTTTTTTTAAAGTCTAGACTAGATTCATATATATATAGGTGCACAAGTAGGTAAATTGTCATAGTTAAATTTAATTACTTTAATGTCCAGAAGAATAATACTTTTTGCATCGTAAAACATCAGATCTAAATCCAAGCTTCTAACTCCACAAGCGCTGACTCTATAAAGCTATTCGTCGTTAAGTCGTTTCATTTCTCCAGGAAATTTATTAGCTCGTTATCAATGAATGTAAATTAATTTAATTTTTGAACTTAATCTCGTGCGTGTATCAAGCAAATCTAACAAAACGGCCATGCCATACCTTTTTACTGATGTGTAGTGTAGGATTTGTATATTTTCTATAGAATAAAATACATTATTTTGTGAGCATGAATGACACATAGATAACCAGAGATATTATTATTTTACCGGAAGGAGTGTGACTACTATAGTCATCAGCACGGGTACCTCTATAGTACCTATTTCGGCCGCCGGCAGCAGTGCTTGCATTGCTGTGTTCCGATTTAAAGAATAAGACCGGAAGTGATCACTGGGTACTTTAGCCACATTAGGTGGGCAGCCTGCTTCTTTGCCAAATAAGTCATATAAAAAGTAAAGTTTTTACATAAATGGACCTAATGGGAAAGTTATCTAGCTTAATCCATAATGGAACTGGCAATGGATCTTCTGAGATTGAACGAATTTATCAGCCTTTTAAAAAGCTTTTCCCAAATGCCGTACTGCATTTGTATATTGTGTGTATTGAGACGAGTAAGTATATGGACTGAGTTTAAAGTTTTCTTTAAATAGAGTCACAGCTTTAAAACTAATCTATCTTGCCGATGTCAATAAAATTAGTCCCAATTAAAGCTTATAGTTTCTAAATAATAAATTAACTCGCTTCAAACAAACGTAACCTATTTTACTTAACACTTAGAGAGATCCTAATTATTTCTCTGTCGACAAATTCAAGGTAATTAATTTAAGCTCGCTGTATATTGTACGGACGGCGTAGCCATCTCGAACAATACGAGCGACCCGAGAAAGCATGAAGGCGCCAAATCAAAACAAAATGGCCGGCGCTGAATGGCGGATAATTTAATTGTAATCATCACTACATCGGGTGACGAGTATCAGCCAGCGATGCGACTCGAGCCGTCCACCCCGCGCCCCAGACTTCCCACCCAAGAAGGGGTTTAACCCCCCTCATTACCATATTTCATTTACTCAACGAAATTATGCTAATTACTTATATTGCTTTGTGTAAAAAGGAAATTTATAAGGATTAAACTTACACCAACACCCTCCGCGAACCGGTCCGGTCCGGAGACGGCAACTACATCGAGTTCGCAGGGTGAATTATTTAGAAGATGATTCTTCGAATTAAAAAATCGTCCCGCGGAGCCGCGGAGGGCTCGCGTAATTCGCAATCGCTTCGATTATAATCGGACGCAATTAAAATTCAAATTGGGGAATTTTTAATTTTGTTATTGATGGCCCACTTTGCCGGACGGATTGAATTGAACGTTGTTAAAAACTTCCAGGGAAGTTAAAGCTCTGCTTCTCGATGGAAAATTGCTTGTTTATTTTGTAAACGCGACCCGGATTCCTTTCGGGGATTCGAATGTTCGGAAGTAGGTATGGTTAATTATTTCATTTGCTAATTTCGTAGCGTCTAACGAAGCTTTTTGCGGAGCTTTTGTGTCATTTTTTTTATTTTTTACTTTTTGTTAGAACATTATTCACTTTTCTGTAAACTCTACTTATATTCATGTCAATGTCAACGTAAGGTTTTCTGATTTCACAATATTCCATAATTGAACTCTAATTAATTTCTAAAACAACAACAACGCCGTGTAATCTTGATGATAATAGAATATTTATACTCTGTTGAGACTAATATTTCAAGTAAAAATCAAACTACAATCCAACCATTGGGAGTGTTAATTTATCGAGTGCGCGAGAAAAATAACCGAAATGCACAGATGAGTACAAGTTTGAATTGAATTATAGTAATGGAATAGCCCGCTTTGGGCCGGCGAGTGCCTCCGGCCGCTAGTTTCACAACTTATCCCGACTAAGGCAGGTCCTTATTTAAATGTAAATTAGGTTCATTTCGCGAAATTAATGTCGTGGAGACCCACCCCCTGGGTACTGCAGCCATGTATCTGGCCGTTCGAGGACGAGTCCCGTCCTGTTTAAATCACATTCCTGCCGAATTACATTTTATTGTTTTGTCAAACCCGAACGCGCTCGGTTCGGCCAATTTGATTGCGAATACGCTTTTGTTTCATTTTTTATGATCGATTTCATGGGTTATTCTCCATTAACTGTCTCGGTTTCGAGCGGTACGTTATTGTGATATTTTTTGTTTTTCAATTGTTACGTAATTTAAATAATCGTTGCTTGTGTTTGTGGGCATTCCAGTGCAGCGTGACTCTCGTAACTTCTTTAGGAAAGGACAAAAACTTTCGTAAAGTGTAAGTATCTAATGAATAAGTGAATAATGGTATGATAATTATCCAATGTACGAGTAATTCCAATATCGCTTATCTCGATTTTTTGTGAAATTTCCTACTATACAACTAAACGTGTTTGGTACATAGCCTATCAAACCGAAACCTACCCATGTTAACATCTTGTATACTTACTAATATTATAAAGAGGAAAAATTTGATTGTTTGTTCGTATTGAATAGGATTCGAAACTACTGAACCGATTTTGATGAAAATTGGTATAAGGATAGTTGGAGACCAGGGAAGGACATAGGGAAATTTTCCTAAGGGAAAAATCTGTTGGAAAAAGCTTTCCTACGGGAAAAGTTAGTTATAATGCAAACAAAGTTGCATACGGTCAGCTAGTTTAATATATAGAAATCTCGTGTCATTGTGTTTGTTATCGAACTTCTCCGAAACGACTTGACCGATTTTTATGACATTTTTCGTGTATATTTGGTAGGTCTGGGTATAGGTCGTAGGCTATTTTTTATACCCTAGGAGTGGCCCTCTTCAGCAATTTTTGAGTGTTGAGCTTTATTTATGAAAAACGTAGGTAGTTCGCGGGAACAGCTAGTAGTCATTGGAAGTAATATTAGTAAATTCCCCATACACATAGGTTGGGTCTGTGTAAACATATTTTTTAACACGAATAATTGGGTAGATTCCAGCTTGATATAAGTACTTCATATGTACGAAACACCTTGTATAAATATAAGTTTACATTATGTATTTTCGCAACATTACTTTTATCAGCATAACGATTAATAGGGTCATCATCAGGTATGAAGCTGACCTCATGTCTGAACAGATTTATGATTCAAATAATCTTTAACTGTATCTACGCCCTGTCGTTAGTAGTGTTGATTTTATGTAGTTTTAAATTTCGAAGTTGATATGTCTATTATATTTTTAGCTATGTATTGCAATATGCTACACCTTGCCCCTTAAAGGATCTGAGAACATAAAAAACGGTCACGCAATATTTTAAACTTAGAATATACTCGTATTGTCCAAACACGTATTTGGACTTAACAGTACACTATGGACACTAGTCTCTAGTGCTCGTATTTCTTTTGAGCCTTCCTTTGAGCGATAATTTCCCGAACATTCAAGCTCGCGCTGCCGATCTCGAGGAAGACGTACACCCTACAAGGCGACCGTAATGGCTGCTGTATGATTATATGGACAGACGAGTCATTACTCCGCTCTAAGTGTTGTTGCGAATTGCTAATGTTTCGCTCTCGGAGTTTTACACACACAAATTAATCGTTACTTTAGCTTCAATTATTGCGTTACTTTAGAGCATCCACTTAGTGATGTCTTTAGTGAGGGTTTGTTTGTTTAGTGTTTTGTTACGAAATTAAACTTCATTAACTGTATGAATACGTAGAACCTGCAGCATGACATAACAGACAAATGTTGAGTGCTATTCCAGTATCAGATATTTCAATCGATTTTATTCACTCCTTTTTAAACACCTCATAATCATTCCGAATCAAAGAAGTTTTAACATGCAGATAAATTTTCATTACTTTTAAACGTATTATTGAGTGCACAAAAATAGAGTCTGATTTTTCTTAACGTTTTTTATTCATCCTTTAATTGTTTTCTAAGTTCATCGTCGAACAGAGGCTAATTTACTACGACAATTCCATCATAATGATCTATCAATGACAACATTGAACACAAAAATAGAGCCTTATATTTCTTAACGTATTTTATTCATTCTTTAATTGTTTTCTAAGTTCGTCGTCAAACAGAGGCTAATCTACTACGACAATTCCATCATAATGATCTATCAATGACAACACTGAAGCAAGACATTTGCATTTATAGCACTTCAAAGCGTTTGCACTCACGAGTTGACTAAAAATAGAGGTCAAATGTGCGTGATTATTTTAATTTAAAATTGTAACGTAACACTCGATTACACTGATCAGGGATTGAAATCGAATCGAAGACGCGCCTTTAAAATCCCCGCGCCGAACAAATGAAACTAAAGCATTAATCGTAATATTACGGGCGCGATCACTCCGCGACGCCGATACGGGCAAGGGTTGCCCACCCCGCACATAATTACACCCACACAGACTTAAACACAGCGATAAAACAAGGCAACTACTTAGCATTTTCAAATTAAATACACTAATCACTTGTATAAACATAGTCGTGTACAGACGCTCGCCGGGGATCGATAGGTTGTGTGTGTGAGTGGTGATTATAATGAAGGGGTAGAAGGGTGAAATTAAGTGGCCCTGTTCGTGTGCCCTCACTACTTGCTGTAGTCATGCCTTTGCCACTTCATAGGCTGGGCCGATAATTTCTGTGACTAGCGATCGTCGATTCTTACCGCGATCAAGCTGTTAGCTTTCATTGGCACTTTCTAATGTTTTATTCTTATCGGTCGTTTCTAGTTTGAAACTCCAATGTATACTATATGCTTTAAGTTAAAATGAGTAGTGTTAATGGAGTAGTAGTATGTATCACTTTAACTAATCCAAAAAAGTCTCTCTTTTCTCAGTGCAGTTATTCTCTGGTGCACTATGACGGCCACAGAGTACTCTATTTATATAAAAATTTCGTGTCACGATGTTTCTCGGGGATAAAATGCAAAACTTCTTAACTGATTTTGATCCTTGGCTTACTGTGTGCAATTTGGCCTAACTTACAAGATATAATAGTTTTTATTATCTCGATTGTTGACCTGGATATTTATTATTGTGTCAAACTTTAATATGGCGAAACGTGGTTCGCGGGCTCAGCTAGTTATTATACTTATACGGAAAAGGTCAGCGTAGTTGGCCCATCTCCACCATCTTAGGCAAAAGTCACACGCTTAATTTTCCGCAGTCGTTCTGCAGAAAAAATGTATGGCAGGGGCCTGTGACACTATTTTTTCCGCAGCTAATGTCATCTCCATACATTTTTCTGCGGAACGACTGCGGAATTAGTGCAAGCGCACACGACCGATATCGGTGAATGATTTTTGACCGATTTTGTGTGCGGTAACGTATACATTTACGAACGTTCCATTTTTCACCGATAATCAGATCGGCCGGGATTTACCGATATTTTTTGACCGACTTAAATAACTTGTATGCATTGCAACGTATAACTCCATACCTATATGTTTATTTTTCCACCGTCAAAAATCTGTGACCGATAGTCGGTCGTGTGCGTTCACGCTTATTCTTCGACCCAACCGCATCTCTGTCGAAACATATTATTCGTTGATATTGAAGAGAAAGGGTTAGGGGACGTCAATTTACCAATAATAATCCACCAGCATACTAGTAAAATAGCGGAATAGGTTACTTTAATATGGTTCTTTAAAGTTTATTTTTGTTGATGATTACGCTTTTTTGGTATATCCCAATCTAGTGCTTGTTGTTGTTATTATGATACTTGTTGGTCTTCCTGCCCCCGTAGCATGAACAACGAAACACGATATGATAAAACGATAAATCGATATGGACTGCCAAAATATGTTGCATTTAATATCTCACATTAAATTTTATCGACTTTTTTATTAATATATTAATAAAATACCCAAAATAACAAAACCAAATTAACAAATATCCAAAACATACTCAAAACTTCAAGATAACTGAAAATCCAACTTTTTTAACAGTTCATATCGATATATCGTTTTATCATATCGTGTTTCGGTGGTCATGCTAAGGGGGGCTGGCACAATTATGACACATTTTCTTTTCTTGCGGTAAAATTTCAATTTAGATATATGTCAGGAACTAGCCTTACAGCCTTTTCACTACCGCTGGAATATCAGGACTATAATGATACAGTTTCAAATGTATGAGAACAAAACCAATACTATTTTATTCATGAAGTTGTATCGAAAAAAAATCAGAAAAAAAATAACAGTCTTCTATATAAGGGTTACAAAATTATTTTATGGGAAAATATAAAATTTCCATGAGAAAACACTAATAACGCGAGCGAAGCCGCGAGCGGAAAGCTAGACTCTCATAATCGTACTAGGAAGCCCCACATAACCTATACTAATGGTCCCTCGAGCCGCATATTGATATCTCTCTTTTTACTGTAGAGAATCGAATTATTTCATTTAAAAAAGACAATAATTCACGATTGAATTTCGAGTCGACGAAGACTTTTGAAAGGAACGGTCTTTAAAACATTCAATTAGGTCATTTAAAGCAAAAACATAAAATTATTATATCAAATAAACTAAGAAGTATTTTGACACCGAATCTCTATCACTGAGCGCTATATTTCAAGTCTATAAATTTCAACTCAATTAGAAAATTAACACCTCATTCAAAGTAAGCTTGAAACTTTAAAGTATATCTTTGCGTTTCACAGAATTCTAAGACTTTTTAACCGACTAATACAAAAAAGGAGGAGGTTCTATGTTCGACTGTATCTATTTTTAGGGTTCCGTACGTCCGAATAAAAAACGGAACTCATATAGGATCCCTCGTGTGTCCGACTGTCTGTCGGCCCCAGTCAATTATCTCCGAATCTACTAGACCGATTAAGTTGAAATTTGGCACACATATCAATTTCTGTGACCCAAACGCAGAGTTGTGACGTGAATAGATGAAATCTGTATATGGGAGGTCATTTTTGGGGGAAGGTGGATTTTTTTTTTGTTAACTGCATCGTGTCACATATCAAATGAAAGGTCTTCTTGTGTTGATCTTAAATGTATTTTCTTGTCATTTTAAAATAAATAGTTTCGAAGTTATTCAATAAAATAGACGAAAATTGACCATTCCCCCCCCCCCCCCCCTTATCTCCGAAATTAGTTACTGAACCTAAAATTTTGAAAAAAAATACAGAAATTAGTTTTCTACTTATAGATTATAGGAAAACCTATGAAGTCCATGATATTAAAATAACATGGTACTTAAATCACTCAATATAGGTAACATCGTACGGAACCCTCTTCACGCGAGTTCAACTCGCACTTGGCCGGTTTTTTATGTAATGTTCACCGATTACTCAACCATATTTTGTGGGCCGATTTTCGAAATTCTTTTTCTGATCTGCGGTGCTCCTATTGTCACAAGTCTTGATATATGATGACGGAATCCTAGGAAAATCGGAAATCCTGCCCGAGTAGAAATTTGTCTCATATTGATTTTGTTAATGCTATTCGATACATTCTCTTCGTCCTTGCGCGTCTACATGTCGGCTAATCCACAATGAAATGCTCACACAGTACACGGTCCCAATAAGCGAATCCGTCGGGATCGCACAAAAAATACCTCGCTTTAATAACCTCTAAAAAGAGTTTGAATTTCGAAAATCCTCACGTCGGTGCGCGAGGATCGATTAATTAGTGTTATTACATACAGCGATCCATCTGTCGTAATTAGGGCTTCATCCCTACCCGGCAAAAAATAATGACGCACCCTAAAACAGTTTCCACTTTTTTCTTTCATTTTTAATCCAATTTGCCGGGGATTATGTTGGTAATTATATTTTTCCAATTGCGACGCCGCGGTGGAAATTCGCTCGCTTGATTGCGATTCCGAAAAATCCTGGCCGTTGATTAGCCTTTTTAGCGATGTGTTACGTTAGGAGGGCCAATTTTGAACGTTTTGTGATCGTGTTGTTTTTGTGAGTGGCTATGTACATGTACCGACATACGTATTCAAAACGTGAGGTGCTGTTTTAAATTCGTGTAGCTTCACTGTAAAGTAACTAATTATAAGGTAATTTGTACACGGCCAGTGGCCGCATACGAGCACGGGTGAACTATAGAACCATTATGAACGGTCGCGAACTTGGCCGCAGCGGCCAACGGCCACAAACAGTGGCCCGCACGACTGGTCGTGGTCGTAGCTATCTAGTGCGCGAGGTCCCTTAGACGTTCCTTCAAACATTTCGTGATCTTGAAGTGTTTGAGGGTACCTAAATCATCATCATCATCATCATCGCAGCTCATATAAGTCCCCACCGAGGGGCTCGAGCCTACCCTATGTTAGGATGATTAGGCCTTAGTCAACCACGCTAGCCCAGTGCGGATTGGTCGACTTCACATAGACCATTGAATTTATTCGCCAATGTATGCAGGTTTCCTCACGATGTTTTCCTTCACCGTAGGAGCATCAGACAAATGTACATATGAAATTCGAAAACGAAAAACACATTGGTACATGGCGGTTTCGAACCTCGACTTCCCGATTGGACGGCAAATGCCGAGTCCACAGCGCCACCGACGCTCTTCAGGGTTGCGCCACCGACGCTCTAAAGTGTTTTAGGGTACGTAAATATCTATGCAATATTAAAGGTAGTTCTTTTCTTAGTTGTAGAAATTGTGGATAAATATTATTATTTATTATACAGAATAAAATCATTCTGTATTATAAATAATAATGTTTATGTTATAAGTACACAAAAATTATAGTAGTCCAATTAATACCAGAAAAAAAAACAAATTATTTCACATATATGAACATCTGACAATAATGTATAGGTAAAATACCCAAATAATAAAAACTAAACAGCCTATGTACATCGGTAGTACACATTTACTTACTCAAAGTTAACACACAAAGACTGATTCAAAAAAATATAGATGTATCTACATTCATCTCGAAACATAGTTAAATTCCATTGCAGTGAAATTATACGTTCACAAACTATTGTGATGGTTTTCGCTCCCCTGTTTTGTCTATTACAGCGCGGTAACGTCGCGGCACACTACTAGACTAGCGAGCTGGCTGCTTTGGCGTCATTAACGGCGAGTTATTGTCATTAACGCCGCACCAACACGGCTACCGCGCCGTCTGAACTAGCGCGCGTTTCCACTGTGTCACAGTTTCTTTAACGAACTCAGGGAACGCATATATCAAATATAAATCAAACTCATTCAGTTCAGGCCCATAAAGAGCACATAACAATATGAATGTCAAAAAATGACGTAAAATATAAAGTAATACGAATAAAAAATAAAATCATAAATATGAATAAGACAAACGTCGTATAAAACACGTGAACGATCAGATTAGACTGACCATGCATTCCTATCTTTATGTTTTTTTTTATTTCGGCTATGAATTTATTAATGGGTAATTCAATAATATCCTGGGATGATTTAAATATTTTCACACTTTTACCAACAAAATAATGAACTACGAATTCATTGATCCTATTTTTGGCATAGCAAGTTTATCTTTTTTTTGTATTTATACAAGTTACTTAATGTTTGTCACTATTTTTTTAATGAATTCAAGTTTAAGACACGGAAGCATTGCTTTACAAGTTTCCATCAAATATTGACACCTTATCTCGCAAACATAATATGAAGTTCGTTCTCACACAATAACGAATGAGAATAAATCCTCATTAAAAGAAAGATACAGTGGGTCACGACTAGGCTGCGTTTGCACTTTTGAACACATTTGAGTAGGGCAGTTTTAAGAGCTCGGAATACTTCCATGTCTTATGTACAGTAAACTCCCATTCAAGCTTTACATTTACACTACGAAAACCGCCACTATTACACGCGACATAGGAACGGTCCAAAGGTCAAACAGTATAGCTTGATAAGGAGCTTTCTGTACGTTCACTACCCATACTATTTTCCAGTGGAGCTCAGTTCAATAAATTATAAAGATATAAAAATACCAGTCAAAGAAAATTAAGTCAAAGATTACGATGAAACAAGTTAGTAAACAATGAAAGTGAAAATAAAATAATAATCTGATGCGAATATCTGAACCATATAATCTGAACCAAAAAATATTAAGTATTAATACAAACCTTACTTGTGTCAAACTGGACTGTAACCATTATGATTGTGCTTCGAGTTCTACTTTCATAAGTTTTCTTTTCCTCTAGCAACTAATAATATGAAGTTAAGCTGAAAAAAGTGTGCATAGGTACCCTAGCATCCTCAATGAAATACAATCGTTGAGTTTTGTATGTAAACAAATACGTTTGTCAAAGATGTTTAATTTGAATAGCATAATTTAATGATAATTCGTGGGTATTTATTCCACTACTCGCAATACAATAGGCATCGCGAATCATGAATAATTGTTTAACAATAACTTTTTATGTTAAAATAAAACAAACATACCGTAATTCATTCGCGTATATTTCATATAAAACGTTACATATTTCATACACTATACAGCATTTGTGGTCACAATTTTTGAGTGAAAGTTTAAAACATCGTATCTAGGCGTTAAAAATGATTAGTCAACTTTGTCTGTTGTCGTGACGAGTTGGACAATGGATACGATGCGCTCGCCTGACTGAGCGATCTCGCCCGCATGCTTAGGACCATTAAGCATTCGACTAATGAGAGATCATGACATAGACTGCCCGGGTTTTACTAGTACGTAAATTCCAGACGAATTGAACCAGACGCTGCTAAAGTCAGGACTAGAATCCGCATACGCTACTACTAATCTTCCTTTATAATCTCGATATATACGCGGAAACCTATATAAATACAATGGATCGCCAAATATCCTACATTCGGTTTCGGCTAATTCTTCTTTTCAAGTATTTGATGGATTCTGGAAAAGGTTTTCATGATGTGAAAAGTTGAAAATGTTTGAAATAAACATTTCTTCCAAACTGTTCGAGTACCAACAAATATCGACATCCAACAAATTAGTCAAAGACAAGAGCTATTAAAAGAACAACGTTTTCGTCGTTAACAATAAAAAAATGTTTGAGTGAATTCTGATTTCAAGCAGACAATATGTATAATTATAATCTACTTGTTTTAAATATAAAGGGGAAGCTCTTGGCCTTCCTCTTATCGAAAATCAAAGATGAAAGTGAGCTTCACCTAGACACCTCATCAAATCATCATCGAACCGCGACAGGACGAGGATTAGTTACTTTCTCTTATCTACATAGTTCACGCGCCGTGCTAGGCCTGCTGATTTAGGAAAAAACAAGATTTTTATTTAGTCTTGCACAATTTCGATTTAGCGTAAATTTTGATTACTTATAATAAACTTCAAAGTTAAATCGGCAACCGTCAGTTGATTTCAATTGGTTGTCTTGATTTTAGTTGACACAGCGAGCGACATTATTGATAAAAACATTAATAAATCTGAAATTTATTTATGAAAAAAAAAACATTTTCCGATAATTTTCAAAAATAAAAAAATGGATTTATCAATGCAAATTGCTAACGGTTTCTATTATAGGATATTTTTTCACTAGTTTCAAGAGCTGTATTATTTCCGCCGCGGAAAAATTAGGTCCTCTACATTTTTCATTTTAATTTTAAAACAAAGAAATTCTATACGTTTAAATTACGATTCGAAGATAGAAATTAACATTGACAAGAAGAATATTGTGCTGACACATTTTTTGGTGCAAAACAAAACGTCATATTAAATGAATGCTTAGTAAATGACTGAATGACAAGCTAAATCTAGATTTTGTTAAATCGAATCTATAATAAGAAGATGCAAGACAAGTTTATTGAGATTTAACAAAAATCGAGCTTAGAGCTAAGTCTAGAATTATGTAAATAACGAATTTTTTTAAATATTTTGCTGCAAGCGGTTTTTATGACAGAGTGGCGTGAAGAAACAAAATGTTTAATTTCCCTCTTTGGTGCTCCCTGTGTTATAAGAAAATTAGGGTTAGGGTTAAACTTATAAACGTCATAACAGTACCAAATAAAATGTTATGCGTTAGTAAAACTATGTTATAAGCACTAAGAACAATAATCGGCTGATTGGTACCATTGTAAAGTAACAATAATTGGCTTACGTACACAATTCCAAATGATATTCTTTAGCTACGGGTTCCATAACAAAGCACTGACATTGTTACTTTTGATGCTGACCGTATACGGCTTACGGCGACAGGCAGTGGCCCCTAATTCTGCTATTGTTAATGATAAACCATTATGACATATGAACATAACCTAATACGATTAGTACAGTGCATCATATTGTACAAACGTACTAATAGACTGTAAATGGATGAAAACTTATTTGCACAAAGGGCCTCATAGTAAAGTCAACTAACGGGACATGGTAGATACTCGAAACAATAGACGGTATTATTGCTAAAATCCTATTTTTGTATGGTGAATCACTGACATTAGTAAAAATCAAAAACAGGTTTAAAGAATTGCTCAATTTTGACATTTGATTTGATTTACTTGTATAAACATTTTCAACCACTCTTGAAAACCCTATGCTAGATTGTTCGAGCTTGAGCGAAATTTCAGATGTAGGTTTTACTTAAGTTAATAGTGGTCCCATCAAAATTATAACGTAGATTTGTCTATAAATGAGTTCATTTTCCTATGAACTACTATTTTTGTAGGATATTTGGTACGTATTGTATTGATTTAAAACATGTAGGATATTTGTAGGATATTTGGTACGTATTGTATTGATTTAAAACAAATTTGGTAATCTAATTCTGACCTTTTTAATAGGTGGATATCGGAGTTGTGCTCATCAAGCGTTATCTCTCATACAGCAACATTCAATTAGCATCACACTAATAACAGAGCTTCTGTAAACCGCCGCTTGTGGCCGTCACACGACGCATGTAAAGTACCAGCCAACACATTTTTGCGCAATCTCATTTGCACCATAGTTTTCCTTTTCGAAGTAAATTAAAAGTCGCGGACGCACACCAAAACAATGGAGTAAGTGCACGTTGACACAGTACACTTGTAACTCAGTAGAATCAAATAAATTGATTCATAGATTTAGAGGTCCCGTGGTAACAAAAATCTAACTAGTTGGATAACGTGGTATTTCTAAATCCGCCTTACAATGAACATGTCAGTCCAAGTCTCGCCACCATAACAGCTAATAGATTAAAGTTATCGGAATCCAGAATTTGCCTTCACCTCGTAGGCACTTACCTATCTCCGTTTTCATCACCACAGCCAATATATGATTTTTGATACACACCCTATAAAGCCGAAATATCAAGCAAAGTCTATCAAGCATAGTCATATTAAAGTTATGGCCTCATTAAAAATTCGAAATGTAAAATTAATTTTCTAATTCCCTATACAAATAGTGTGAAAAAAGTATGGGAATTTTAACATTAATTTTACAATTTCGAATTTTCAATGACGCCATAACTTTATATGACTATGTTAACGTGGTTAGGTTTTGGTTTGATAGGGTATTGACCAAACACGTTGTATCGACCAGTACTGGGCACAGGCCGTCCTACATCAAAGAAGCACAAATAAGGAGTATTAGGTCCTAATACCACAACGCTAACCTAATGCAAATTGGTGGATAGGAACGGTTGCAATCAGTATTCGAATAGAATCCGATAGGGACGCACGTGTCATTAGTCACCGTGTTCCTTTTCTATTTCTTCGCGTGTGCTTTATTTTGTGCTTGTGAGCGATTTAGGTAGTGACTTGTTACTGAGTGAACAATGAAACCGGTTTCCCTCACTGGATTGTAAAACGCACTGTTTATAAGTGAAGCGTTTTGTTTCTGACTACAGGAACAAAATGGCATCCCAACCGATTGTCAACACCCAAAGTTATGCAGGAGTGACCCAGACCACATGTTTCCCGAAAAAAGACCAAGCAATTATCGTAGATGCTATCGATAATGCACAAATTAAAGACTATGCCCAGGCCTTGTCTAAAATCATAGAACCCACACAGATCAGATTCTTGTCTAGAATATCAAACAACAGAGTTTGCATATTTCTCTCTTCGAAAGTCATCGTTGATGAACTAATAGACAACGAAAAGGGGATCACACTTGGAGAAAAGTACTTACCAATACAGCCTCTAATCAGTAGAAATAAACGAGTAATTTTGTCAAATGTTTGTCCCATAATCCCACATAGTATAATCGAACAAAAACTTCGAGAAATCGACATAAAACCTACGTCAACCATCTCTTTTCTTCGAGCAGGCCTAAATGAATCAGGTTTTAGTCATATAATGAGCTTCAGATGCCAAGTCTATGTATCACCTGAAGACTATACTCGACTGCCTGAGAGATTACAAGTAGATTATGACGATACAACATTTTGGGTGTACGTTTCTTCAGACACTTTAACTTGTTTTATTTGTAAAAAGGAGGGGCATGTAGCCCACAAGTGCCCAGACCTTATGCATAAAGTACAACGAATTTCAGAGCCAAGCAAAGACCTCACACCGAATTTTGTTACACTGTCCTCTTTTAAAAGACCCCACCCTCCAACTGAATCGACAAGCGAACAACAAAAACACGAAACGGCATCAAATAATGAGCGGGAGGTAGATTACGAGGAAGATTACGGTAGCGACTTATCCCAATCCAGTTCCGAGGCGATATATGAACTTATTGGCAAGAAAAAACTCAGGAAATCACCAAAAGTTGTACCTGATGAATCCAGCTGGAACGCCATAGAAGAGTTCATCAAACAGGCACATAAATCGTACCCGTTGACCGGACACCAAATGAAAGATTTCATAGAAAGAACTCATGGTGTGAAGAACATAAAAGAAATAACCCTATCATTCACTACTCAAATAGACCAATTAATTGAAATGATTAAAGATCTGATTCCATTTATTTTATGTCGTAGCTTAAAAAATAGATTAAACCGAATTGTTGCTAAGCTGAAAACACTCCACTAAATAAATGTATACATATTTATGTATGTACCTATACCGACGGTAAGAACGCGTATCATAATGCAGCGCAAAGGTGGGTTTTTTCTATTTATCCTATTCTTATATTTGTTTTATTTTTAATTAGCATATTTCATATTAATTGTTGTTAAATATGAGTGGTAATTCAACTATACAATATAATCTTAGGGTGGCACAATGGAATTGCAGAAGCCTTCTTTACAAATTGACAGAATTAGAAGCCTTTTTAGTACGGGAGGGTATTCACATATGTGTATGCTCAGAGACTTGGTTAGCAGATGATAAGACTGTGAACATATCCGGTTTTAACTGTTTTAGGAAGGATAGGATGGACGGCTACGGTGGTCTCGCTATCTTTGTACACCATTCTGTGCCTTGTAAGATTTCAGGTATCCTTTTTAATAGTGATAGGATTGAATACTTATGTATTGAATTACTAAATAGTTGTGTCTTAAAATATGTGGTTGGTGTATATTCTTCTCCGAATGTTAACGTTAGTTACCAAGATTACGAATCCTTGTTTAGTCTTTTCACATGTAAAACTATAATATGTGGCGATTGGAATGCTCATGGCCCATGGTCAAGTAAACTCGATACTAGGGGACGCCAACTGACGGAATGTAGTTCGGAAAATAATTTTATATACCTAAACAATGGTGATTTTACGCGTTGTGCTAAGGTGAATGACAGAGTAATTTGTAGTTCACCAGATGTCACTTTCTGTAGTTCCGATATTGCGTTGACCTTTGATTGGTCGGTTACCAATGAATCTTTAGGAAGTGACCATCGAATTATACTGGTGAAAACTCAAGACACGTGTTTTTTTGCGTCTGAAAAGAAGAGGAATATTTCTAAAGCTGACTGGGTTCAATACAAAGAAAATGTAGAGAGGTCGTGTCAGAATTTAATACTAGATGATGATTTGCAACATTCTTACGATCAATTATTGAATATTATTCAAGTGTCAGCTGATAAATATATACCATATGTGAATTTCGGTAAACACCCTGGAAACAAGTTTCGCCCTAAGCCATGGTGGAACCCTGAACTTTCAAAAGCCGTTGCTGAAAGAAGGTTAGCCCTTAAAATGTTTAGAAGATATCGTTGTCCAGAAAATTTTGATATTTTAACTAACAAAATAAAAAATGCTCGTAAACTGATTAAAAAAGCGAAGAGAGATTCATGGCAAAACTTTTGTAATGAAATCAATCCCAACATGTCTAGCAGCGAAGTTTGGAAGAAACTGAGATGGTTAAAGGGCCACCGCGGCAGAACGGAATATATGCAACCCGACAGCGCTGTCGCTTTCTTGAAGAATCTCACACCTGATGGCGTTGATCCTCCTCCCATTGAGCCAGACATTACACATAACAATAACAAACAATATTTTCAACTATCAGAGCTTTTATTGATACTAAAACGAAAAGACACTTCCGCAGGATTAGACAACATTACGTATTCTATGATTTACAATCTCCCAGATAACGCAAAAGAATTTCTATTACAAATATACAACAAAATTTATTCTACCGGTGTAATCCCTGAACAATGGCGCCAAATAAAACTTATAGCAATCCCAAAACTAAATAGCAATAACATTAAGTACAGACCAATATCGTTAATAAATTGTTTTTGTAAATTATTTCACATAATGATAGCTAGGAGAATCGAGTACCATTTTGAGCACAATGGTCATTTTCAGGATTGCACTATGGGTTTTCGCCGCGGGTACTCCTGTCTCGATAACTTGTCATCGTTTGTCACAGATGTGGAAACTGCTTTCACTAATAAACAATATGTTCTATGTGCTTTCGCGGACATAACTAATGCCTATAACAATGTTGATTTAATCGCCCTAATAGGGACCCTTACTAAGTTCCACACAGACCCACTTCTTAGTCGTTACATAGGTAATTTTCTGAGACAACGGTATTTAATCTATAGACTGCGGGATGATTCGACTTTATCTCGGCTATGTAGACAGGGCCTGGCCCAGGGTGACCCTATGTCTCCTATCCTATTTAATATTGTCACCATTAATTTATGCAGATCCCTAAAATATATGGTAAACATATCTCAGTATGCAGATGATTTTACTTTTTATTCAATAGATAAAAATGTAGATGTCTGTATTGATGCAATCCAGGCATGCTTAAAGAAGTTCAAGTATGAATTAATGAATAACGGCTTAGAAATGTCACTTACTAAAACAAAAATATGCGTTCTTACCAGGAGGTATAGAGTACCAAATATTAACATTAACATTGAAAATAATGCATTGGAATGTGTCAGTTGCTTTAAGTTACTAGGTTTATGGATAGATAGTCGTCTCAATTGGAACAAACAAATAAATGAAGTGACCCAGGCTACTATGAATTATCTCAACCTACGTTAGCGGTTCGAAGTGGGGTATTCATCCGTTGCAACTGAGGCGGCTATACATAGCATTAGTTAGATCTAGACTTGATTATGGTAGTTTTGTATATGGCAACGCCAGCGCTGGGGCACTGAGAAAACTAGATTTAGTCCAGAGCCGATGCCTGCGCCTTTGCGGCGGGTTCATCCGGTCCACCCCTAAATATGTAATGGAAGTTGAGCTCTGTATTGCGCCATTACATGTAAGAAGATTGTTTTTGTGTAATAAATATTTATTTAAAGTATTGTACAGAGAAGAAAACTCGTTAAGGTTAAAACTGGAGACATTTGATAATATGCTACTTTCCAATGTTAGGTATTGGCGCAGGAACAATCTACCTTTATTGCTTAAAGCTTATCATAATTACTCGAAATCAAAACTGTTTAAAGTTGCAACATTGCCTCATTTTCTGCTGTCATTTTTTATTTCTAGTTTACCATGGCAGTCCATAATTCATACAAATATTGAATCAATCGATGTTTCGAAAAAGAAATATGTAAATCTCAAACTCAAGCAAGCCACTGAGGCAATGTTGCAACTTAAATACGCAAACTTTAAACATATTTTTACGGATGGATACAAAACATTGGGCTCTTCCAGTTTTTCCTTTTATGATCAAAGTAACGGAATTACATCCAAATTCCAAGTTGATGAGTCTTTGATACCAATTATGGGTATTGAACTGTTAGCAATAAGTGAAGCCTTGAGTTATTGTGAAAGTAATAGTTACAAAAAGATTGTTATTTTAACAGACTCTAAAAGCAGTTTATTTCATTTAGTTAAATGTGCTAGGGGTGAAGTAGGTAGACCAGAAGCTTATCTGGCTATTAAAAGTATCTATAACATGATACGTAGCGGGGTTCAAGTATGCATCCAGTGGATCCCCCCTCCCATGTGGGAATTGGTGGAAACGAGGTGGCTGACTCACTGGCGTCAGCAGCCCACTCGGACGGTATACCTCTCTCAATTATACCTCATTATACTGATTACTTTCCAAATGTTCGTAGAGACGTCCATCAATTGTGGAAAACGTATTTTGATGAAAACTCAAAAATTAAGGGTATATGGTACCGCACGTTGGTGAGTGAGCCTCCTCGTGTCCCGTGGTTCTCCAATGTTAAGCTCAGTAGGAGGGAGCTGGTGTTATCTTTTAGGATGCGATCCTACCACTTCCCGCTTAACAGATTCTACAACTTAATGAAGAAGGTAGATAGTCCAAATTGTGATACATGTCAACGTGAGGAGGACCTTCTCCACCTCATTATGGAATGTAAAATCAATGAACAAATAAGACAATCGTTTCTGAATGAGTCTCTGTGTCTCAGACAAGACTTACTGTTCCTGTTTCATGAAATATTATCTTCTAATTTTAGTCATAAATTTAGTAGTAGATTTTTGAATTATGTCATTCAATCTCTTACGCTTAGAACAGAATCCTTAGTTAATCACTCACTTGCTTAAGCTGTTCCTTTGTACATTGTTAATTATATAGGTTAATTAGGATGTAAGAAAAATGTAATTTTCTGTTTATTTTTTGAAAAGCCGTCTTAACCCTATATGGGTGTATGGCTAAATAAAAGAATAAAAAAAAAAAAAAAAACGGTTGCAATCGCAACTAGGACATGCCTTTCGTAGCACGGAGGAACGAGAGATCACAAAGTTTTAGTTGCTTTGTTTTCAATATCGAACAATATCGAAACCGCTACACCACCTAGTTCCTCTGTACCGCACGGCTCTTACCACCCAAGGAAAAGAAAACCATATTTTGATTTGATTTTATGTTTTCTACCGAATCACGCAAGAACGATTGAACGGATTTGATTGAATTAAGGCAAATATGCCAAAACCAAGTTCTGAGGTCCAAGTCGAAGACGAAAAGCCTACTACAATTTACCTAATTTACTTAGAATAAAATTTTAGAACTGTGTTAAATCTTATTCATTATAAAATAATCATCCCAAAAGCTAACAACTCTCTAGTCAGTTTTGATTAAATAGCTATAAAGTTTAGATACTACACCAAAATCTATTGCCATGTTGAAATTGCGCTACTGACTAGCCGATCACTGTGCCCTTATTAAACAAGCTCAGGGCCACACACACGCGCGCCCGTGCCTGTGTGCGCCCACCCTAATTGCTTTTGTCATTAATAGTCGCGAATACTTCTTACCCAGCGTATTGTACAATTAGTAATAATGATGTGTAATTAGGCCTGCACGCTGTTATGTATCGTGGTACTGTGAGCCACGCGTCTTAGTTGGCACGAGTCACGCAATAATCGTCCGTATCTTAACACAGTTTGGGCGGCGAGAACTGTTTTAATTCATTATTATTATACGCGAATTGTAGTTATTAGCGTGAATCATCAGCAAAGTGTATTGTAATTTGTAAGTGTTCTGTGTGTGTGTTTTTATGTGAGTGTTGTCTAATGTATTATTTCTGCACTTCCCGGTGAAAAGTGAATTAAGTTAGGTGATTTTATTCATAGCAAAGACATTAAATCACTATACAGTAGGGTAAAGACCGGACATGCATATTCTTACCTCAAAATTAGAATTTTCTCAGTCTAGCGTAAGACTTCCTCCGTATCACGGTTTATCAGCCACGTTACAAAATGGAATCAATAACTTTCTATGAAATGTGCTCTCTATACAACGTGTCAATAAAATAGCACAAAACCTGAGACCCCCTAACTTATTTTTGTTGTAAGGGTTATATAAATTAATATTAAAAAAATTAAATACGAGGATTTATTTACGAAGATATATCAATCATTAAGTTTTGTAACATATCTTGCAAATTTGAAACTCTATGGTCGCGCCCCTGCGAATACGATGTTGCCGCTTAGCCGTCGCGCCGCCAATAAGAGGTAAAGACAAGAGTAAGAGCAGAGGCCCAATTCTACTAATACACTGACGAGCAAAAATTCCGGGTCACTTGGAATTACTTCGACTTCTCGTAGAGTATACATATAAGGAATAGATTTGAAAGACAAAATATATGAACCGTTTTCTTTCTTGAGCATTAAGTGCTTTTTTATTATAATTACTATTTCACATATAACTTATTTAGTACCCATATGTTTCATAGCTTAGGAGATATCGAAGATTTTGCAAGTGACCCGGAATTTTTGCTCGTCAGTGTAAGTTACAGCCGAATCGAAACTGAACCGTTGCGATCGACCAATCGTAGCGCGTATATTGCCACTCAACTGTTCGATGACGTGATAATGTGGCGTTCTGATTGGTCGATCGCAACGGTTCAGTTTCGATTCGGCTGTAAGATATTAGTAGAATTGGGATGATGACTGAATTCTAATTTTCACGTCTCGTCATGAAATATTAAAATACCGTAGAAAAAGATACAATCCTGTGAAATTAGAATTAAAATCGGCTTAGAAATACATTAGATACAAGCATTTTAAGTTGTTAATTTGCAAGCGATTAGACAGAGAGATCCGACATCAACCGTGACGTCATTGTTTAGTACGGCCATATAAACTCCATGTAAATTGCCGTTTTGCTAAAAAGAGATAGAGAAAAATCTTTCATACCATATATCTTGGTTGTTTTTTTAGTTATTCGAAAACCGATTTTTTCTTTCACTTTATTATATGAATGAGCTCCTATTAAAGCAAAAAAAAATGTTTTGTCATCTAGCCTATTGGATCTCAGGGGGGTTTCACTCCGCAATTTAGGTACGTTTGGCCGGCGCACTCATGGGCGCACCGGCCGGGCCGGTGTATGGCAAAAGGTTACCGCTCGGCTCGCACGCTGGCCACGTCGCACGTAGTAATTTAGATTTTTCTCGATAATTTTTGTAACGACAACTGCATATCGGTGAGTGTGAACCCATGCCAAATCAGTATCAGGTCAGCGACGCGTAACGGAATTGGAACACTCGTGTCATGCAATAAATTTCAACCTCCCGTGCAGTCAGATTAAGGTCTTATGAGTAGGTAAATTTTCATACCTAAACTTAGTTTTTCTTCGAGAGTGATCCTTCTGTACTATAGTACTATTATTTATTGTCTGGTAAGAGCTCTTACTGATTAACGACACTCTACGGCGACTGCCCGCGACATATCATCTCTATCTCATAGCGATCACTCGCTAGCGATAGCGAGTGATCGCTATAAGATAAGCGGTAGGGCCGCGGTACCGATACCGTACAGTAGTTCGGTTTCTAATTAATGTAGTATTGGAGCTAAGGTTTCAAAAATGGATTTTGAGGAAGAAGTAGGTAGGTACTTCTCAAACGACGACAACGATTAAAAAATATTTTACAAAAAATAAAAACCGACTTCAGAAACACTGAAAAGTTAAAAATAATAAAAGAATAGGTACAGACAACATCACACTTCTATATTGAAGTCGATGCCAAAGGATGATCTCCTAGAAAGTCTCAAAATTTGTCACCGACTTCAATATAAGAATGTGATGTTGTCTGTACCTATTCTTATATTATTTTTAACTTTTCAGTGTTTTTGAAGTCGGTTTTTATTTTTTGTAAAATAATTTTTACTTTTATCTTTTTTAGTAAATGAAGTCTTTTTAATGAAAGAAACACTAATATAATACCAGCTCACCTTCGGTGAGGTGGTATTAAGTGAGGGTTTCCCTCGATTTTCATGGGATCCCATCATCAGATCCTGACTTTGGTGATCTTGAGACCATCCCAGGAGTATACTCTATCGAATACAAAAAGAATTTTGCAAATCGGTCAACAATTGGCGGAGTAATCGCGTAACATATACACAAAACACGTTGGACACACGTAAAAATTTAATGGTTTTCCTCGATTTTTATGGGATCCTATTATCAGATCCTAACTTTGATGACAATGGGATTACGCTTGGAGTATCCTCTATCGAATACAGAAAGAATTATCGAAAACGGGTAATAAACGACGAAGTTATCTGCGAACAAAAATAAAAAAAAGCATATATACGGTCGAATTGAGTAACCTCCTTTTTTCTAAGTCGGTTAAAAAGGAGAGGTATGATTGCACGAGATATTGACATACAGGGAAACAACACAGTCAATTTTTTACTTTATATCCCCTTTTATAACGAGATGAAGAAATTCTTTAATTACTTAAGAATGTTCATACCGTCGTTTGACGAATTAATAAATATTTTAAGATATTCAGTTACTCATCAAGATACCTGTATTCAGAAAAAGTATTTCAGCTGAAGAAAGGATTGCTATAACAATTGAGGTAGTAGGGTAGGATTCTGTAAAGTCAAACATTCATACGCCCTAACCAGGAAAAACTTCGCGTTTTTGTTATATATATCAACGCCAAAGATGTATTTTATGGGTACTTATGAAATACCAAGGATGTGTGTTAGATAGTTCTTTTCTTGTTGATCGTTGCAAAACTTTGATTGAATGACAACTTTATGAAATTAATAAAACACATGACATTAGTTAGTTTAACTATACAAAGAATAACCAGAACAAGTAAAACATATAATAATTTAGGAAAAATGATCATTTACAATACATTCCCATTATGATTCCGGAGATAATGAGCTATTATATGAATGTGAAGATACTTGTAGTTAGCAACTGTCGTGACGGTTATGTACAGGTGTACTCGTAGGATTTTGATGTGAGCTATTAGAGTAGCCTGTGTAGTTGTATGTGGTGTTACTGGTGTTATACACGTTGCTACTTTACCTTGCGCTTCCGTTGCGTCTCTTAAAAGACATAGGCTACATACCTTTATTCCGAATTATAATGAGTTCCCTGGGGAACGTGTGATTTTTTTATACTTCTAAGTTGGCAAACAAGCATACTGCCCACCTGATAGTAAGTGGTAATAGTCAGCTATAGTACACGTGGTTCTTTGAGATTCGCAGCAAATCTGCAACTCCCACAAAAACTAAAGTGTACGTTGCCAACTTGTGACATAAGATTTAATGTCACGGTACCCAGTAATTTCACTGCCATATCTTACCCTTCAAACCGGAACACAGCAATGCAAGCACTGCTCCGCTATGCGGCAGATATAGGTAAGACGGAGGTATCCAAGCAATAAGCAATATCTGTAACTAACACCTAGACTATTCAAATAAGATGTATTGTGAATGCTGTTTATTATCCCAAATAAATAAATAAATAAATTCCACGCAATCACGAGCAACAGTGATAGACAATTTTATGACAGACAGTGTCGACAAAATCACTAAAAAAATAAATACTTAATTCAAAAGTAAAATCACAATTTCTCTAATGAAAATGTTTTAGGTCTTGTATCGACGACACAAAACAAACAGCGGAAAATTAGCCATAAAGGCCGTCGCACACATTACAATGCCGCGATAAAATATGCAGCGGTAGACGCGAAAGTAATCAGCTGTTGATACGGTGCGGCGCTTCAGTTCATGAGTGTGGGTTTCGTCAATTGGTAATTGGTAAATATTGAGTGCTATTAACTTAAAAATCTCGATATGTATTATATGATTAAATGACAAGACGACACGGTTAGCGCAGAGGTCGAGTGATCGCCTACTGCGCAACGGGTCGCGGGTTCGATTCCCGTACGGGACAAATATTTTGTATGGCCTACAGAAATTTGTTCTGATCTGGGCATGTGATATTCTATGTTTGTAACTGCACCCACGACTCAGGAGAAAATCCTAGTGTGGGGCGACGTTTTAAAAAAATGTGCGTTCAGCCTTTAACAATATTGTAACAGAGACACCGCTGCTGCGTCTCACCCTCACTCCGGTTTTTATACTGTTAAGCGATCATGGTATTAAGGAGGTTGTTCGCACGCAAATATAAAAATTCGTGGTAGGTATTTACTCTTTTTGACAGATGTCTGATAATGAGGTAAATATTAAACGTCAAAACTAAAACGTAAGATCGATCTCAACATTGAGATGCATTTAATAATACGAGCCTTAGCCAAAGGTTGGTGAAATTGGCAATCATACATCCTTGTTCTTTGATCTGATTTATACTAAAAAAAAACTTTTATGCTGGTGACCTTTTTTCGGTGAGCATGAGTTAGAATTTAAGTTAAGTAAGGTCGTGGGTTATTATTATTTGAGAGATTGTTGACTAAGAGCCTACCTTGAGAAGATTATGGATATGTTTATCATGGGCGCCTCCATACAGATGCAAGCAGACTTCAGATGTGGGAAGGATCTAATAAAGCACTTTATCTGTATATAACATGCAATTTTATTCATATTGTTATAAAAAAACATGAGCGAGGTGTACATAAGTAAAATCTTACAGTTAGCACGTTATCATTTTAGATATAAACAGTTTTTTTACCTGGAGAAGAGTGGATATGTTTATTATGGGCGCCTCCATACAGATGCAAGCAGACTTGAGATGAGGGAAGGATCTTTATTCATATTGTTATAAAAAAACATGAGCGAGGTGTACATAAGTAAAACGTTACAGTTAGCACTTTATCATTTTAGATATAAACAGTTTTTTTACCTGGAGAAGAGTATGGATATGTTTATTATGGGCGCCTCCATACAGATGCAAGCAGACTTGAGATGAGGGAAGGATCTTTATTCATGTTGTTATAAAAAAACATGAGCGAGGTGTACATAAGTAAAATGTTACAGTTAGCACGTTATCATTTTAGATATAAACAGTTTTTTTACCTGGAGAAGAGTATGAATATGTTTATTATGGGCGCCTCCATACAGATGTAAGCAGACTTGAGATGGGGGAAGGATCTAATAAAGTACACACTTTATATGTATATAACATGCAATTTTATTCATATTTATATAAAAAAACATGAGCGAGGTGTACATAAGTAAAATCTTACAGTTAGCACATTATCATTTTAGATATAACCAGTATAAAAGTTTTTTTTACCTGGAGAAGAGTATGGATATGTTTATGATGGGCGCCTCCATACAGATGCAAGCAGACTTCGGATGTGGGAAGGATCTAATAAAGTACACACTTTATCTGTATATAACATGCAATTTTATTCATATTGTTATAAAAAAACATGCTGGCATGCTGTCACATTCTTTCCATAAAAGACAAAGTGATAGCATACGTCTTAAGAGTTTCCTAAGCTAAGATAAGGTTAGTGAAATCTGCCATTAGGCTCTCCGTAGATCCCATATTTAATATTTTCTTTGTGTTCTTGTAATATTTTTTTTTATTGCTACTATGTTGGCAAACAAGCAAACTGCCCACCTGATGGTAAGTGGTAACAGTCGCCTATAATACATGTGGCTCCTGTGAGATTCGCAGTAAAACTGCAACCCCCACAAGGACCACAGTGTGCGTTGCCAACTTGTGACTTAAGATGTAAAGTCACGGTACCCAGTAATTTCAGTGTCATATCTTACCCTTCAAACCGGAACACAGCAATGCAAGCACTGCTGCTTTACGGCAGAAATAGGTAAGACGGAGGTACCCAAGGACACGACCCTGGTACAGAGTCTCCCGCCGGTAATAATTCCATCATCCTTCTCTATTCATTTATGAGATGCAGTTAGATCTTGGATCTCGCTTCAACTTAACATACGGACCTGCCAAACTATCTGCTCCTTCATGCGGGGCTTATAGGCTAGCTGTCCAGGGTAGTAATTTTAATGGTTAAATAAACTTATTGATTTTATTTGGCTGCTGGTTTAACATAATTAATTTTTTTCGTCATTATCATTTTTATTATTATTCATATAAGTTATACACGTATGGTCTGCTGGAATAAATTCATTTATGAATTAAGCAGTACCTCTGTACATCTTGTCTTCTGCGTTTTATACATCTTCTTTATATATAAAAATGAAACGCTGTGTGTTTGTCTCGCAAAAACTCTGAAACGGGTCAACAGATTCTTACGAAATTTTCTGTTTTTGAATAGGTACAGGGAAGGTTTAAAAGTACATTTGGACCCAGTAGATAGCGCTGTAATCGCCGGGCAGGACAACGTCTGCCGAGCCCACTAGTATATTATATAATTCGTGCATAAATTGCTAAAAAACAAATAAATGAAAAATATTTGAGTGCGTTTCTCCTGTGGTCAAATGTTTTTCATCTTGCTTGATAGAGCGCGAAGATGTGGCCTTAGATTACGCAAACTCAAACAGTGCCTGTTCACTCATACCAGCTTGAAATCCCGAATTATATTCAGTAAGAAACACAAACGTATGTATAGGAAGTTCCTTCCATAGCATATAGTTTGATAAATATCTGTGAATTACACTGTCATTTCTCTCTTGTACACACTGCTCTTAAACATCTCGTAAAAGTGCTGTAAATGAGGCCAAACTAAATAATGTAGACAGACTTTACTAAGGTAATCGATAAAGGTTGTCGCCCACTAGCTATGAAATATGCAACGACTGGATCGTAACCGCGATGTAGGTAATTAGTCACTAATGCAGTTACCAATGCATAGCGCCGCCGAAAGTACTTCGAGGCAGGGCTCTGATGTCTTACTCAATAATTGATAGCGCAGTGGAATATACACTGCATCACAGTATAATACAACGAAACACACGTGGAATACTTCGAGATAAATGATGGGCATTGGATAACTTCGTGTTTCCGAAGAATACCGACACATCTAGGCAGTATATAATGATATAGAGCTGGGGCCTTATTCTGCTAGCGTTAAAGCATTTGTGGCGTCAGTGGCGTGTCAATAACGCTGCAGTAGCATCGCTTTGCGAGACAGTTATTGTTGGTTAACAGATTACTAATTACAACATTTGTCACTATTGACCTATCAAGAAATTGTAGTATGAATAAATTGCACCAGGTAATGCGTATAAAAGCGACGAAAGCAGTTTTATTGAAACGCTATCGAGGCACGATAACGACGTTAAGAGTAGCGGAATTAGGCATCTGCTCTTGTGATTGTAAATGTTTTGAGGGTCAAACTACTTTTTATCAATTGTTTCTGATAAGTTAGAGGATTGTTGATGTTTTTCGATGCTCATTATTTATTTTGATATATAATATGTATTTAGGGTTCCGTTCCGCAAAACGAAAAAAACGGAAGCCTTATAGGATCACTTTGTTATCGCTCTATCCGTTTTTTTTTTACATACGACAGGGAGTCTCTTGGCCTTCATTTCACCTCATGGTAACTAATGAAAAGGCGGTAGGTGGAAGCGAGCTTCGCCTGGACTCCTCAACAACTGAGGAACTGGCTATCTTACCTCTAAATTGTCGAAACACAACAATGCTATAAACATTGTTATTATGGCGACAAACTTGGAACCCAACAATGCTATATTGTTATTATGGCGACAAACTTCTTCTCGAGAAGGCTCTCCCAATTTCCGAACAGGTGTAGAGTCAATTTTTTTTTTCATTTGACTTGTATTTGCACACATCTTAATAATGGTTGGGGTGTGTGTACATTCAAGGATTAAATAATTTAGTTAATTAGATTCTTGGTTGAAGATTTTTATGTTTTTTTTTGAGGTCAATAAGTGCCTGTAAAGGTCTATATTGAATAAAGATTTTTGAGTTTGAGTTTGAAAATTGTTATTATGGCGACAAACTTGGAACCCAACAATGCTATATTGTTATTATGGCGACAAACTTGGAACCCAACAATGCTATATTGTTATTATGGCGACAAACTTGGAACCCAACAATGCTATATTGTTATTATGGCGACAAACTTGGAACCCAACAATGCTATATTGTTATTATGGCGACAAACTTAGGTAAGACGGTGGCAGCTAGTCAGGCGGGCTCAGAAGTCCTACCACCAACCAAACCGAGCTGAAAAATCTTCCCCCCTTGGGGAATTGAACCCCGGACCTCCCGATCAACACCCGGTGGTCTCAACCACTGGACCACGGAGGCGGTTACGTCTGTCTGTCAAGACCTTTTTCTCTGGAACGCGTAGAGATATCAAGCTGAAATTTACATCGAATACTCGGAACTATGTACATTCTCTTTCAGCTGTCAAAAAATCATATTTGTAAGTCAACACAATCAAAAGATGACCGTTTATGTCGCATATTATCGCAAATTTTGCGATTTTGCAAAGGATTCAAAACCTACAAATGTACAATCGGCTTCAAAAGTAGATCAGCAGATTTAGTACCATGTCACACCAACTATTTCTTTTATTTAGTATGATTACACCTATATTGCATTGTTAATAGTTGGTGTGACATGGTACTAAAATGGTGATCTACTTTTGAAGCCGGCTGTACATACGACGGCTAGTTGAGCGAGTCCGTCTCTAACTTATCCGATTCTTTTAAAATGTCTTTTTTACACTTAATTGGGTACAAAATTTATTATAAGCACACGAAATACATAATGGATGCAGTGATTCTACTTGGATACTAAAGTGATTTGAGAAGCGCTCGGTGGCACATTTCTGTGTGCAGTCGTCAGCCTTGGCCATGGTGGAGCCTACGATGGGCGACCAAAAACGTAAACCATCTCGAGCTCTCCCTTTATGTCAGTAGTACCATTGACTAGTGCCATTGATGGTTCAAGTAATACTCTTTTGTAATCTAAGTGCCAATAAATAAAATTAATGATATTCCGTAATTGTAACCAATATTGATGGTACTATGCCGCGCTTCGGAGTGCACGTTAGGCAGTGGGTCCTGCAGCTGATCTGAAGCATGCGAGTATAGTATAAGTAAACTAGGTATACTTCAATAGTAGAGCCGTTAACATAACGATAAGAAACTCACTGAAATATAACAAACCGTTACCCATACTCACGAGCCGCGACTATTTTTAACCAATAAAAGACCACTTTAATTGCGAACAATTCAGCGGCTCTCAGGACGAGGCCGGTTGCACAACGGCACCTAATTACGGTATATGTGGCTAATTATAATTATCGTAATGATTGCAACGCGCATGAGCGTAATGCGCGATAATAAGCCGTTTGTAAGAGCGTCAATTACGCTGCCTTAAGAAACATGCCGCCGACCGCTATGAAGGGTTGAATACGAAATGAAATGAAATTGAATCAAAATCGAAACCAACAATCTTTATTCAACATTGGTAGGTCTTTATTGAGCGTCGGTGTCGCTGTGGCCTGGGCACTGGACTGTGCTCCGAGTAGATTTGGGAAGCCCGCGATCGATCCTGCCATGTACCAATGTGTTTTCGTTTCACGAATTTGATATGTACATTTATCTGACGCTCCTACGGTGAAGGAAAACATCGTGAGGAAACCTGCATACACCTGCGAAGTAGTTCAAAGGTATATGTGAAGTCAAACAATCGGCACTGGGCCAGCGTGGTTTGACTACGGCCTAATCGCCCTACCATAACCGGTCAGGGTAGGCTCGTGCCCCACAGTGGGGACGTATATGAGCTGTGATGATGAGGCCTTTATTGACACTTCTTGACGTCGAAAACAAAAAAATACTGATCAGAATATTTTTATTTAACCTTGTATGTCATACATCCCAAGATGTCGGCAAATACAAGTCGATGAAAAATAAGTCGACTCTACACCTATCCGGAAATTGGGAGAGCCTTTACGAGAGGAACAAGTACGGATCAAAATTGTTTTGTCTCTCTTATTAATTCGAACACGATTTTAAAGTGTGCGTTCCCCCAGCAGGAAATTGTGTCCTAGGCCAAATTAAGTTTCATGAATAATTAGAGCGTAATTTGCTATAAATGTGCGCGAAATAAAAAATTTGTGCGCGTTTCCGTTTTGGAAAAAAATGAGAAAAACGAATCCTGCTGGGGTAACGTTTTTCCAGCAGGAAGATTTTAAACGACTAATCCGAGAGATAAATAATTTATATGAGCGGATAGCTTATATTTGTGCATAAATGTGCGCCAAAAATGAAATTTGTGGGTTTTACAGATATTTCGTTTCCTGCTGGGGTAACGTTTTGCTGAAACTTGTTTCTCCAAAACCATCGAATATGCACCCATTGAATAAAGATACATAAGTAGCTTTTAATTTGTGCCTATTTGTGACATAATTTGATTTTCAAAAATATTTACAGTTTAGGAGTAATCACGTAATGAAGGAAATTCGAAAAAAAATTCTAGCGCATAAATGAGAAAGCATAGAAGCTCACTGAAAACGACTTTTGAATGGTCTTATTATTACTAACAAACATAAAAAGTTTCAAGAATCTACATGTACGCGTTTTTGAATAATTAAACTTTAACTTTAATCGGTGATAACGTCACTGTAAACTCACAATGCAAGAAAGTGACTAAACCCAAATTACATAGGTATAGACCAAAAATTAGAGCGTATTCAGAACTATTTATCATGAAAATTTCAGCATCATATATTTTGTATTAAAGGAGATATAAACAAAAACCAAAAAATCGGCTAATTCTTTGGTTATCCGACTAAATTCGAAAGGCCACCAAAAAGCGACGGTTTCATACTTGTTGATGACATTCTTAATTTTACCCACTAACAAGTTTTAATACGTCACGTCTGTGTACACTCGGCTATAAAACTGTTTTGGAAAAATGAATTTATTTACTTTTTTTGAGTTTATTGTCTATATTATTAAAAATAAACACTTCCACTTAAATACCTACTTATTTAATGTGCGTCTATTGATAATTAATAATGTAATATTATATATTATGTAAATATATTATATATTATGTAATCCATACTAATATTATAAATGGGAAAGTGTATGTGTGTGTTTGTTTGTCCGTCTTTCACGGCAAAACGGAGCGACGGATTGACCTGATTTTTTAAGTGGAGATATTTGAAGGGATGGAGAGTGACATAGGCTACTTTTTGTCTCTTTCTAACCCCCCACTTCCCTAAAATGGGGGTGGAAGTTTGCATGGAGTATTCAGCAATTTTCAAGGTAGAAAGCTAAAAATTGATATGCGGACTATTTGTGACAAAAAAATCGTGCATCATTTTTTTTTTAAATCTGCCCCCCACCCCAAAAAGAGGGGGGAAATTTTATATGGGACTTTTCGCAGTTTTCAAGGCAGGAAGCTAAAAATCGGTAGACTCTTTGTTACCAACGAAAAATACCTGCCTTATTTTTTTTTGGAAATCTTCCGTGTTACCCCGAATTTAACGCGAGCGAAGCCGCGGGCAAAAGCTAGTATTATATAAATCATAGCATTATATAATATTACAATTACGGAGATAGACCTCCTTTAGTGGAAATAAAAAGATATCAAATAAATATTAGGCATATTGAAAATTTATTAAGTGTAGGCAAACAAACACAAACATGGTCAAGTTATAGAAATAGATAGGAAACCAATAAAGTATCCTTTTATATTATGAACATAAAATTTGCAACAGCAAAATTATTTAAATGCTTAGAAACTGCTTTTTTAATGTAATAGAATCAAAACATCAATTTATGGCGCTAGGTGAAGTAGGTAATGTTGGCACCTAGTTGTTTACTTGTAGCTATAAAGCTAGATTACTCGCATAGGGTGGAAAGCGTGCTTGTCATTCCTATCTGAGGCGATTAACTGTCGCATTCTATATATATAATTCTTTATTGTACACACATTTAAAAAAATACATTTAAAACTAACAGTATGTATTAAAATTAGATTGCTCTTTTAATACTGTCACATTAACAATTTTAAGAAATTTTTATGGTTTCATACCATCCCAACATGTTATTTAAATACAATTTTAGGGTCTCCCCTCCACAATATCCTGTAAAAAATATATTTCTTCACAAAAAGGACTTCTAAGCTAAATTTGAGAACCACCATCCGATATCGATTTTAAATGTTTTTGGAAAATGTTTAGAGAAAATAGTTTACAGGAAGATCAGTATAATATAACAAGGCAAGGCGTACCTGATCATCATCACAGCTCATATACGTCCCCAGCGATGGGCTCGAGCCTACCCTAAGTTAGGGTGTTTAGGCCTTAGTCAACCACGCTGGCCTAGTGAGAAATGCGGATTGGTCTACTTTACATACAAGTAGACCTTTGAATTTTTTCGCAAATGTATGCCTCACGATGTTTTCCTTCATCGTAAGAGTGTCAGATAAATGTATACCTACCTACATGAAATTCGTAATCAGTCCCTAGTGGAATCGTAGCCTTTTTTTAGGGCGGGGGAACCGCCCTAAAAAATGGCTGTTGTTGTAGGTGAAAATCTCTCCTGTGACGACTCCGACTTTATTTTTTTTTTTTTTTTTATTGCAGAAAGTTGGCAAACAAGCAAACTGCCCACCTGATGGTAAGTGGTAACAGTCGCCTATAATACATGTAGCTCCTGTGAGATTCGCAGCAAAACTGCAACCCCCACAAGAACCACAGTGTACGTTGCCAGCTTGTGACACCAGATGTAAAGTCACAGTACCCAGTAATTTCACTGCCATATCTTACCCTTCAAACTGGAACACAGCAATGCAAGCACTGCTGCTTTGCGGCAGAAATATATAAGGCGGAGATACCTAAGCAGACAACACTAATACAGAGTCTCCCTCCAGTAAAGTCTATGTCTAGTGTGCCGCAAAGCTCTTTACTTGGTCCGTTGGATAACTTATCTAACAATAACACGGCAGTTTATTTTGTACTAAAATTGCTATGAATGATACAATGACAATAAACTCAAAAATTCAATTGCCGTTATGAACGCGACTGTATCGACAACAACTGTTGTTTAATACTGTCAAGAATAGAATGTCATCAACAAGTATGAAATCGTCGCTTTTTGGTGGTCATTCGGATTTAGTCGGATAACCATAAACTTAGCCCATATTTTGGTTTTTTGTTTATATCTACTTTATTAATAAATGTATGAAGCTGAAATTTTCATGACATATATTTTGGAACATGCACTAATTTTTTATTCATACCCATTTAACTTGGCTTTAATCAGTTTCGTGCATTTTGAGTGTAAAGTGACGTTATAACCAATTAAAGTTAAAGTTATATTATTTAAAAACGCGTATTCCCAGATTCATGAAACTTTTTATTTTTGATCGAAACAATAAGACCAATCAAAGAACGTTTTCAGTGAGCTTCTATGTTTTCTCCTTTAAGCGCTATAATTTTTTTTCGAGTTTTCTTCAATACGCGATTACTCCTAAACTGTAAATATTTTTGAAAAACAAATTATGTCACAAATAGGCACAAATTAAAAGCTACTCATACACATTCGATGGTTTTGGAGAAACAAGTTTCAGCAAAACGTTACCCCAGCAGGAAACGAAATATCTGTAAAACCCGATGGCCCACAAATTTCATTTTTGGCGCACATTTATGCACAAATATAAGCTATCCGCTCATATAAATTATTTATCTCTCAGATTATTCGTTTAAAATCTTCCTGCTGGAAAAACGTTACCCCAGCAGGATTCGTTTTTCTCATTTTTTTCCAAAACGGAAACGCGCACAAATTTTTTATTTCGCGCACATTTATAGCAAATTACGCTCTAATTATTCATGAAACTTAATTTGGCCTAGGATACAATTTCCTGCTGGGGGAACGCACACGATTTTAAATTGTTTTAGACTTGACAGATTTAAGTTTCAACTCTTACAGCCGGTTGCACCAAGTTTTACGTTTTCGTAAAAAGTAACAACTTGATACTTAAAAATGGGTCGTTTTACTATTAAATACAGGATTTGCGCAGTACATTCAACCTTTTTAAGCTTAAAGGATAAAATAAAACTACAATTGAAACTAGATTACGGTGTAATTCTTACATATTTAAATTGTTACTTTTACGAAATCAACATAAACGTAAATTTGGTGTTACCAACCGTAAACCTTAGATAGAATGATTTGATGATATGTTATCAACATGCCTACCTGCCTAATATTACTTAGCTTTACTAGCGTACCTATCTAGTCTTACCTAGGTAGTTTAGGCTTTATTACCGTAGCCTATATAAAGGCTCGTAACCTTAAGATTGTTGGTGTCTATACGCAAAGTATGGTCAATAGATGGTAATCTACTCTACTCTACTCTTGGGTCAACTATATACACGACATAAACCAAATTCTGGGTCAACTATACACACGACAGTTAGGCATTAAAACCACGTAGCTGCCCGCGCTGTTCAGGAGTGATCCGAAAAATTAGCTTTTCCAGTTCGCCCTAACAATGGATTAGAGTGACATTGGGGTTAGTTTAGTGGATATGTCCCGCACTTGCAGGGAGAGTCGCACATACGCCTAGCCATCGGCATGAACGGTTCGCAGCACCATTCGACCTCACAATGAAAGGTACATATGACAACAAGTCATACTTCACAATTTGACCTTTGGACCGCTCTTATATCTTTTGTAATAGCGGCGATTTTCATATTGCAAGTGTAAAGAATGACGTACTATCGACCATACCTGCTCGTATTCATTCAGTAGATAATGAGAAACTAAAGTGGAAACTAAACGTTGGCTATGTCAATACCTACTTAATTTGTGTAAATCATACTTTATTTTCATATTACAAGTGTAAATGGTGACGTGCTATTGATTGTACGTACCCGTTTCTAGTAGAGAAATAAAAAATAATGTGTAAATCTACCCATGTCAGTATTTAGTTTGTGTAAGTAAAGCTCATACGTTTATCTTGGTGTTTCAAGTGTAAAGAGTGACGTCATCATGATCATCACGGCTCATATACGTCCCCACCGAGGGGCTCGAGCCTACCCTAAGTTAGGGTGTTTAAGCCTCAGTCAACCACGATTGCCCAGTGCAGATTGGTCGACTTCACATACATCTTTGAATTTCTTCGCAGATGTATGCAGGTTGCCTCACAATGTTTTCCTTCGCCGTAGGAGCGTCGGATAAATATACATATGAAATTCGAAAAACAAAAAATACAGTACATAGCAGGATCGAACCCCGGGCCTCCCGATTAGAAGGCCAGTGCCGAATCCACAGCGCCACCAACTTTATGTCTACTGTACATGCTCGTATTTATTCAGTAGAGAAATACGAAATAATGTGGAAACCTAATTCTGACAATGTATGTACACACGGCAACACGTCTTTGACATTGAATTGATCTTGTGACCTTATGTTGTTCGTAATAGAGCAACTGTAAAGTTTGACGTGTGGTCAACTGTACTTAGTCTGTGTAAAGATCATAATATTAACGTTTAAGTTTTAAATTAAACAATTCTAAAACTACGCCGCTTACGAACCTTTATAATGTTATAGTCTTAATTAACTCCTGCCATAATTACAAAGTGATTAGACATAACTATTAGAAAAACATAATTTGCAATTTGAATGCCATAATCGTGTATTATTAAATAATTAATTGCCGGCCGAAGGTCGACTATTAAATAAATTACATATTGATTTCATAGTCCGATGTAGATTATTATTTATTAGGCATGTTATTACTTATATCTAGATTGCGAAATTGATCAGTGTCTTTAAGAAAATATTAATACATATGTAACGATTCAGACATACATAGATTAATTTTGCGCCATGGAATATTTTAAGCGAGGTGTTTGAATAAATAATACCAATTTTTATAAAATGATACCAATGTCCCGATTGTATTGACATATCTGTCAATCTTCAAAAATGTAGAGCCTCAAGCTTTTATCTTTTTCTTATATCAGAGAATGAAAGTAAATTGTGGAAAAAAAATAAAACCGACTTCAAAAATACCAAAAGGTTATAAATAATATAAGAATACATACAACATTATATTGAAGTTGGTGCCAAATTTTAACCTTATTCTATATTTAATTGTTATATTTTTAAAGTCTTTCAAGGTGATCATTGCTTTATTTTAAGTTATTCTGGTGGAACGTAACGTAATACTAGTAGCAGAAAGTACGTAATAGCAGAAAGGTAGAACAAAATCGCCTAACTCTACCTACCAATCTATCCCAACCCATTCCCACCGGGTGGGAAGTGAAAGTGGAGCACAAATGCGAAGATAGCTAGTGCAAGAGAGAGAATAGACACTGCACTAGCCACTCTCATCTTGCCGAATGAGATGCTTCTTCACTCCACTTTAAGGACACGGCTTAGGAAGGACAGAGATACAATATAACTATGTGTCCCGAATCCACAAATATTAATTACACCACAAGAATTTCGTCATTTATATAACAAATGTCTAGTCGACACAATTAATGAAATAGTCTTGTCTGTCTGTACATGTTTAACACGCATTTTAATTATGCTTATTAACAATTAAAGGCAATCCACGAATGTGGGTCAAGTCGGTTAAAAGGAATAAATCAAGTGTGCACTTACTATGATCTCATGTTGCGTGACCACTGTTCTGTGGCCATCGCATAGATCTTAACACTCGTCAATAAGGCTTATATTCGTCTCGCATTGTGTCTGGAAAGTGTGGTAGTCGTATGAGTGTCGTTACATTTTAAGATCATTAACTCCGTTTAAGTATACTAACGATTGGTATGTAATTGGTAATATAAATGAACAATAATTTTAGGATTTTTAAAAGACATTATAACTTTATTTTATTATATTCTCATATTTAGGTCTAGGTATCTATACTGAGCTAGAAAGATACAATCTGCAGCGCCATCTTCTCTTACTGTCAGGTCCACGTCAAATCAGTTTCTGTAACCAAAAATAACCACCCAAAAAGAAAAGAATAAAGTTAAGAGTTTGCTTTAATTGAATAATAATGGTCAATGACTTATTGCTGTTATTGAAGAAAAAAATATACTACTTTATGATACAATTTCCCTAACAATATAGAATAACATCATAGTTGAAAAATCAGCTCACGACATTACCCAATCACAACCATGTCCTATCTGAAATTTTCTATCTCTTGCAAAGTTTATTAAAGTTCTGAAAATAGCAAGACGGTGAGCTGCATTATTTCATCATCATCATCAGCCCACACAAGTCCACTGCTGAGTCTGAGGGCATCCTACACTTCGCTTGTCGACGTATGGTGCATTATTTGACCCTAAATTATTACGATTTATTTTTGTATATCCAAGTTTGATAATTATACGTACTTTTAACTTCACGAGAAAATATCCCATAATTATTGACATAAATATACAAAAACACACTTATTCTTCATACAAAATTACGTATAATACATTTAATAGACTGTTGATAAATTATATGTGTGCTACCAAGCAACTTAATATTTATGTCCCCTGCTAAAGTACGTTATATACGTTTAAGTTTGTAAGATAATTGCTACGTTGATGCCAATTGTGGGTTTGACAATGAAATAAAAAGAGAAAAACATCAGCCACTAGAACTAACAATCATTAATTAACAGTTACGCGTAACATACATTTGACATTACGCCTGTTAAATCCATAATTGGAGAAACCAAACAAAAATTACGTGTTAACGATGAAAATGTTAACTTACAATTCAATAGGAAACTACTCGACGGGCTATAAAGAAGTCGATAAAATAACAAAAGAAATCTGTGAAATAATTAAAATTTCTAATCGCACCAATTAGTGTTCAAATTTATGGTTTCACTTAATAACGTTGTTGTAAACCGCAGAAATAACTTTATCTCGCTCACCCGACGAGAAAACGGAGTTTTTATTTTACAATACACACATTGTTGTACAAGGGATAAAGTTATCTCACAAGTTCACAGACGTATTCGTAGTTTCACGGGTTATTATTAATTTTAATAATATAGAATCAACAGTGAAGTTCCCGCGCTGTCATCAGCGAGTTTGAATTCGGAACAAACAAAGGCAACGACAAACTGCCATTTCACATTCTTTTTCTATTCCAAATACAATTTAAATTCGCATACTTGCGACGCGCCGTGCGACGCGACGCGAGTAAGTGGCTCATACACGTAATACAAAGCGTACACACCCCAATGCTCCAATGCTCATAATTTGCTGACAAGAAAACAAAATAGGAAAAAACGCGCGGCACCGTTCTAATTAGGTCGTTGAGTGAGAACAGGGTGTTCGTCAGCACAATAATAATTAACACTGGCTGTAATGAAGCGTGCCATAAAAACTAATTGGAGGCCCTACGATCGTCGCGGGGTAAGCCGACCACGCTCGCTCCGATTTCGATTGAATCGATTGACTTCATCGAATCGAATGATGCTATTCAAATATTCGATTGCGGCCGCGTACGTGAAATCTGCGGATTATTGGTGCATTAGTTTTGAAATAATCTGTGAAAGCAAATATGGCCGTGCGCGGCGGAAGCTTTATTTCGTGAAAAAGTTAGAGAGCATTTTTCACAGAGGCATTGAACACGAAGAAAAAAATATTGAAACTCCGCTAACTAGGAATGGTGTGCAGAGTTTTATTATATTTCGGTCATAAGTATGAAATGCTTTTATCTCTTTACATCATAAGTCCAATTAAAAATTGCTGTAAATGCCAAATATCAAGCTTAATTTCTTTGTAATAAGGTATGCAATGCATCGAAAGATGCTTACAGAGTTGAGCTAGAAAAGGCTTGTGAGACCGAGAACGATTTGTAAGTTTGCTTTACTGTTAACCATTTTTTCGCGAAAAATGTAAAGATTTAATATTAATAAATCAATACGATAAAAAATTTTACCTCCGGCAGGATCTAAAATTTTTCCTGTATAAATTTATTAGGGTTCCGTACCCAAAGGGCAAAAATGGGACCCTATTACTAAGATTTTGCTGTCTGTCCGTCCGTCTGTCTTTCACCAAACTGTATCTCAAGAACCGCGATAGCTAGACAGTTGAAAATTTCACAAATTATGTATTTCTGTTGCCGCTAACAACAAATACTAAAAACAAAATAAAATAAATATTTAAGGGGGGCTCCCATACAACAAACGCGATTTTTTGCCCTTTTTTGCTCGATATCGATAAATGGTAAGAGATAGGCACTTGAAATATTCACAAAATACTTAATTGTATATTTACTTTAATAATAAATATGAAATTTGTATACCTAAGGCCTTACTAATAACCATTGTATACACCTGATTTAGTTAAACAGTGTTTTGTCACGTTCACTCGAATGACATTTCAAATTCGAACAAAACAGACAAAACACTGCTTAACTATAAGGCTTATACAATGGTTATTAGTAAGGCCTCTACTGTTGTTTTCCTAATCAATGGTACGGAACCCTTCGTGCGCGAGTCCGACTCGCACTTGGCCGGGTTTTTTTATTTTATTTGGCATTTTGAAGAAAATACAGCCACAAAGTTATAAGCTGTGAATAAGGTCTATATTGGCTTAATGAAGTAAGAGTTCAATGCAGTTGAAAATTTTCTTGGGTTGAATAAGATTTTATTATATTTTGAAATTTATGTAATTCACAAATATAAAACTTTGTAAACTTCTAATTTAGAGCCAACTTTATGTAATTTTTACCAATTAATGAAATATATTTATATTTTTGAAACGATATTAAATAGGTTGTGTTAGTACAGTAAGCTCCCATTCAAGGTTAACTTCAAATACATTTAGGCGCATAACACATTGCACCGGACACCGCTCCGGTGTGCGGCGCTGCGATTTTTAATTTTGACTGCAGAATCTTAATTTGTATATAAAAACCGCAGGGTATAACACACTCACGCCGTATGACCGTGCGGTTGTGCGGCGCGCGCGACGGCACCGCACTCCCGGCCGGTGATGCGGTGCGGTCCGCGGGGTATGCCACACTGCGCCGCAATATCGTACGGTTTTTTGCGTAGAAAGGACGTGCATACGCGTAATAGATCTCGACATAGATAATGCTGTGATGCGGTGCGTCGTGCATCGCAGCTCCAGACGGAGATACGGAGCAAACCGTACGATGTCACGGTTCCGTGCCGCCGCAACTGCATGCGGTTTTCGTCCCTCCGTACACCGCAGCGGTATGCGGCGGCAATGTGTTAAGCGCCTTACGCTCCAAAACCGCCGCTATTACATGCGACATAAGAACGGTCCAAATGTCAAACAGTATAGCTTAATAAGGAGCTTATTACTGTACAAAGAATTAGAGGTCCTAAAAATTATTTAATCAAGATTCAATTAAATCAGTGTACCACAGTAACCTTGTAAACCAGAAAATATTTATAATCAGTGCCTCTAGACAAAAACCACACACTTGTCTTAACATCCGTGTTCCTATTTTTTACGTGGCTAATATCATTTTAATTATTTTTTCCTGCAACAGGATGGAGAAAGCATGGGAAATTATTGCGGAATTCGGGTGAAACGCCCGTGAAATATCGGCGGAACGCTTGCGCGAATATAAGCACGTGGCTTTTGTCTAGTAACGCTATAACCATAGCCAAAGTTGCGCTCGTTGCAACGCGTACAACGCATAGGGCGACTCAGTGCGGAAACGCCATAAGTTTTACTTGTGGCTTCATAAAGGCTGTACATGTATCACCGTTTTACGCGTTTAAAGTTTACGAACGTGTAGGCTTTATAATGTCATTCCTATATATTAACATTCTACGCGTTTATGCCAGTAGCACATAACCGCCGCGATACTAAGCAGGGGAAACCAGGACGCGAGGTCAGAAATAAACAAAAGGCTAGATGAATGAAAAAAAATATTGCTCTAACAGAAGCTTATTCATATAATAAACAGAAAGAACAAATCGGTTTTCGAATTACTATAAAAACAACCAAAATAAATGGTATTAGTTAGCCAGCAGTGCTTGCGCGCCGTACAAGCGACAACGCGGTCGAATCGTTCAGCGGTTTCGCTACTACAGTTCCGTCAAAGGCGGAGGTGTGCTACCGGCATAAAGGCTACCAGCACGTTTGAACTGTGACAAGGCCCTCTGTCGCAAGTTCATTGCATCAAACTCAATCTGAAAAATCTTTATTTCAATAAGCGCTTTACAGACACTTATTGATTTAAAACAAAACAAAATATAAATATCCAGGAAGCAAATTAAAAATCTAATTTACTAGGATATTTAGTAATTAATTACTTAACTCTTGTATGTACATAGGTACATACCAACCATGATTAAGATGTATGCAAATATAAGTAATAACAAAATGAAAAAAAAGTTGACTCTACACCTGTTCGGAAATTAACAGAGCTAACAAGAAACACGGAATGTCTAATTTTATTAGTCTCCTCTTTTAAATCGCGGAAATTAAGGAAAATGGATCGATAAATAAAGACATAAGTTACGTAATACCGTTTTGTCATTTAATATTTTTGAACTCGACGCAGAATGCCCTAATTCATCGACGCGTTATGTCCTAAACGCAAAATGTCCTAAGCGCAAAATGTCTTAAACGTAAAATGTCCTCAACTCAAAATGTCCTAAACGCAGACACTATACTTTGTCTCAACGATCATGTAAGGTGCCATAGAGATGGCCCTCTGGTAGCATTTAAAATCGCGTAGTCGAAGTGCCGCCTATCAGCTAGTTGAAACGGGAAATCAGTCAATAATGCGCTAATTTCCCCTCCTTAATGGCCCTGCCGGCCCACTCGGGTCAGCGACTAGCGACTAACTAATGAAATAACTTTGTAATAACATTCGCCGAATGGAGTGGCGATAATAAAGCACAATATAGCATGATAACAGCATTGTGGTGTCATAAGGTAATTGACAATTCTGCTACGTGGTCGGGTGTTAATGTCAAACATGTGTGAACGTTTCTGTCTTGTGAAGGTGGCTTAGGCAAACAATTCATATATTTTGAAGGACCTATTCTTAATAATATTTTAATGAATTAATATGACTAGGTACAACAGTGTTCACACATAATAGGGATGCTCTGGCCTTCATCTCACCAGCAATAGTAAGTGACGATATAAGTTCGAAAATGGAAACGATATTTTCTTGGACTTCTCAACAACTGTAACATAACATTGTTATTATGGCGATATTAAGGCGAGCTGAGAAGCCCTACAACCAATTTATTGCAAAGGTTTCTAATGCAATGCTTCTAAATAATTTAAAAGACAAAAAATACAAGATCTTTCTAGTTTCTTGCCTGTTCTTCTCGAGAAGGCTCTCCCAACTTCCGAACAAGTGTAGAGTCTTCTTTTCTTTTTTCAATCTACTTTTACTTGTATTTGCATACATCTTAATAATAATTGGGGTGTGTGTACATACAAGGATTAAATAATTAGTTAATTAGATTATTGTTTGAAGATTTTAAATGTTTTTTTTTTGACGTTAAAAAGTGCCTGTTATGGTCTATACAGGATAAAGATTTTAGAGTTTGAGTTTGAATAAATTTACATTTATCTTGGAAAAGACGTTAATTTAAAAGTTCATTAATAATATCAATAGCTCTAATATAAAATCACAACTATGATATATACCTAGATATCAAGTAATTATTATTTATTATTATGTTGTTATGTCTTAATTATCAAATAAGCACGGTTTACCGAAGACACGGCTTTGTCCCCTGCCTGACGACCAACTTTATTTTACGATACTATTTACGAGTTTTTTTTTGTACAACTAAGTTGGCAAACAAGCAAACTGCTGGTCAGTGGTAACAGTCACCTATTAGATGTGGCTTTTGTGAGATTCGCAGTAAAACTGCAACCCCCACAAGAACCACAGTGTACGTTGCCAACTTGTGACATCAGATTTGTAAAGTCACGGTACCCAGTAATTTCACTGCCCTTCAATCCGGATCACAACAATGCAAGCACTGCTGCGTTGCGGCAGAAATAGGTAATATACGGAGGCACCCAAGCAGACGACCCTGGTACAGAGTCTCCCTCCGGTCTCCTCCGGATTACGTCTAATTCAGATGCTGTCGCAATAGTTCAGTCCTTTTTGGGTAAAGGAATAAGAAACCTAACTAATTAAGAAACCCACTAATTCCTACAATTTTAGCACTTCAAATATTTTTATGACAGTATTTTCACGTCCGTCTAGTTACGGTTTTAGAATACATTGTGTCTGTCGTCGCTACCTTCATTCCCGTGGACGTCGTCAGAGCTCACTAAAATCCTCATATTCAAAAAACTCGTTTCGACAGCTGTCATCGTCAAAGTGTATCTGCCAGATTTGACAGAGGGAATAGCTGCCAAAACTGACAAACTATGGGGTTTGGGAACAGCTGTCAAAACGGGTCACTACGGCTCGTATTGATATTTGCATCTCAAGTATGAGATCGATCTTAAGATATTGTTTTTGACAGATGTTCCATACATTAAACGACAAAACTGCAGCTTAAGATCGATCTCAACTTTGAGACGCGTTTATTAATACAAGCCTAAGAATGTGGGAACTTTATGGGAATTTACCGCGATTACACTTATGTGTAGAGATAGAAAACTCGGAACAATCTGTCCAGCGTGGTTTATACAAATTCGTCCTTGTCTGAAGCGAAATCCGTGCCCAGCAGTGATGCGCTTATGAGTTGAAGTTAATGATTTTCTACAAGTAAATGAGGTGAAACTCACTCAACTGGATCATCAAAATTCAACATTAAAACAATTATCAACACATCAAAAACCACCAATTCACATACAAATCACGAAAACAAGCAATCGATTTAACATCGATAGCGATTGAAAACGGAAACGATAAAATTAAAAAGAAAAACAATATTCCTAATGAAAGTTATCGTTAGGACTCCTTATCGCACCGTAAGCGGTACAAGCGCTAATAATAAGCGCAATTATTTGCCCATTAAGCGGCAAGCGAACAAAGAGCCAATTTTCTATATTAAAAAATGACGAGGATCGGAAATGAAATAAACCCAGAATATACTAATGTAAATACGCTAATGCTTAGAAAACACTAATGGCTGTGGTCAAGGACTTTCAGGTGATTTGTTCGATCTTAAAATATGAGCCTTTTTGACCGGAAGAAATCTTTCAAGCTACCATAAAGAATAAGAGCCTCTGTAGTTATAGAAGTCTCCCCACAGAAGTAAATCCACACACTAAAAGAATAATAAATAATAGTAATTGTAATTGCCTATAATACCGGGGTCATCTGCTTGGGTACCTCCGTCTTACCTATTTCTGCCGCAAAGCAGCAGTGCTTGCATTGTTGCAAGGTTGAGATATGGCAGTGAAATTACACGGTACCGTGACTTTATATCTGATGTCACAAGGCAACGTACACTGTGGTTCTTGTGGGGGTTGTAGACTAGCTGCGAATCTCATAAGCGACTGTTCCCACTTACGAGTACCATCAGGTGGGCAGTTTGCTTTTTTACCAACTTAGTTCTATAAAAAAATTGTGTACCATACACCATCAAAATGGAACGTTAGTGGAAGTCACATGTAATGGTAAAAGTAATGGTAAGCTTACAGGTAATGTTGGCTGCCGCCAAGGCTGACAGCAACAACAAATGTATGACCCAACATTCAACGTAACGGCAACGACACGGTTAGTGCAGAGATCGAGTGATCGCCTACTGCGCAACGGGTCGCGGGTTCGATTCCCGTACGGGACAAATATTTTGTATGGCCTACAGAAATTTGTTCCGGTCTGGGCGTATGTGCATGTGATATTCTATGTTTGTAACTGCACCCACGACACAGGAGAAAATCCTAGTGTGGGGCGACTTTTAATAAAAAAAGAAAAGAAAAAGAAAGAAAGAAAGACATACAAAGTTACTCTCGCATTTATTATATTAAGTATGAATAGTAGGGAACAACTCGTAGGTGTATTTTAAAGTAAATTTAGCTTTTTCTAGTAGTAACCCCCTGCGTGTTTCTCGCACATGATAATGGATTGGTAATGAAGCCGCTATTAGCTATCGTTATACGTAATTGCTAAGCTCAAAGCACCAGAAGAACATTTGAGCAAAAATCAACCTTGTTTCTAAAGCAGCATAAACTAATACGTTTTGCAGTACGACAGCCGTGAGTTGAACTCTTTTGGGGTGCAATTCTTTCGTATAGTTCTAATGGTTGCTGTTGGATTCTTAATGATAATTAAGCTGGTTTGAATTTCAATATGTGCAGTAACAATTATACATAGCGCTCCCAAAATTGTGTATACTTAGTTGCTAAATTGTTGTATAACTTTTAGTATTCAACAAATTCTTTTATTTACTATTATGCACTATTTGCCCTGTCTTTCTTATTCTTTCGATGTTTATAACATTCTTTTATGGTTTTAATATATTATTTATTGTTGATTTAAATTTGCGTTCCTACATAATGTTGGTGAGAATAAAAAGCTTAAGCATACTAATATATTATGCTACAGGCTATCGTATTTCTCATCGCCGACTTTATTTTTTTTTCGAGGGGAATGCGTACTCGCCGTTAGCTAGACGACGAGCGTCTGTGGGGCTCTCCCGGCAGAGTGCCAGGCCTACCCACTAAACCCCCGGTGTTCTTCCTGCCCTTATGGACGCACGTGGTAGGGTCCACACTGCGACTGCCACTACCAACGCGCCTGGACTAGCCCGACCTCCCTCATCGTCGGCCTGGATAAGACATGAAAAAATATGATACATCATATAAATGACGGCAAGTTTTCTATTACCTATCAAAAGTGTCTCTGTTTAGCTCGATCGAAATTAATGAAGTAACGTCTTTCTATACTTTTCAAACACGCAACGCAATGAACATGGAAGAGGAAATCGATTTAATCATGAGCCCGCCAAGGCATAATGATCGCAACAATCGTACTCACAACACAACGACAACACAACGGAGAAACAATGCCCAAAACACATTATTAGCTTTCATTATCATTGTATCAGCGGCGTCTGAAACTACGGCCATTACCCGCCATTACCGAGAATTAAGTTTTTTTGATTAGCCCTAATTAAGCGGCCGCTACCAAAACATAGAATTTATTCCTTCCACCTAATTGTCTCATAGGTGTGACAGCCATTATTTTAATTGCGAATAGCGGCTTTAATTGCGGCTTACGTTTCTTTCTATGTGCTTTTAATGACGGCCTTATAATGTGCCATGTTAGCGTGGCCCTATTTCTTCGAGGCAGTATATGACACACGGCAATTTGTATAGGAGGTTTGTTTGTATCTGTTCAATTAAAGCGAGTCTTGTTACGTCAAGTTTGGTTCGTTTAAGAGCAAATGAATACGGAATGCAATTCCGTTGCGCACTGACTCGAAAGTTCTCCTTTCGATGAATACTGCCTGAACCGAATCACTGTTATGTTATCAATGCGTATTATAGAACAGTCCCCGTCGCGTTGTCTGTCTGTATGTTCGCGACGATCTCACAACCGACTAAACCGATTATCATGCAAATTCCACCACCAATTAGGTACTTTATTCCGAATGGTTTATTGATAAAACCTTATCAAGTAACAATAAAGAATAGTTTGCAACCAAGTCGTCGATAAGTACAAAAGAGGTTCATCATCATCATCATCACAGCTCATATACGTCTCCACCGAGGGGCACGAGCCTACCCTAACTAGTTAGGTCGATTAGGCCTTAGTCAAACCACGCTGGCCCAGTGCGGATGGGTTGACTTCACATACACCTTTGAACTACTTCGCAGGTGTATGCAGGTTTTCTCACTATGTTTTCCTTTACCGTACGAGCGTCAGATAAATGTGTACATATGAAATTATTGAAACGAAACGGACTCCCGATTCTACTCGGCGCACCGTCCAGTGCCGAGGCCACAGCGCCACCGTCGCAAAATAGGTTGCGTAGACCAAACCATAGGAGATAGGTATTTAAAAAATGATGTACTAGAGAATTATGAAAACACCGTGATGGCATACTGTATCTGTACAGTTTACTCACAATAAACATTTCTTTTATTCAAACTTTAATTTGTGCAATAGAAAAAATATATATTAAAAATACTCCAAGTAGTGTAAAATCTAATTCATATTCGACGCAACAACCTTACTGGAGGGAGACTCTGTACCAGGGTCGTCTGCTTAGGTACCTCCGTCTTACCCATTTCTGCCGCAAAGCAGCAGTGCTTGCATTGCTGTGTTCCGGTTTGAAGGGTAAGATATGGCAGTGAAATTACTGGGTACTGTGACTTTACATCTTGTGTCACACACTGGCAACGTACACTGTGGTTCTTGTGGGGGTTGCAGTTTTGCTGCGAATCTCACAGGAGCCACATGTATTATAGGCGACTGTTACCACTTACCATCAGGTGGGCAGTTTGCTTGTTTGCCAACTTTCTGCAATAAAAAAGAGCTGATGCAGTAGTTTTACCGAGTAGTCTTACCAGTAGTACTATTCGGAATTTCCTTCCCAACAGTGTGACGAACAACCAGACTGCCCGTTTGATCGTAAGTGGCTACAGTTACCGTGTTGTTCTTGTAAGATTCGCATATTTCCCTGAAAGGACTACAAGCTTGTGATATAGAATATATTTAATATGGGCTCCACACTCTTGGATGCCTTCACGCGGGGCATAGAGAACGGAAGCAGCATATTCAGAATCTTGGCCACCATATACAAGTAATTTCTATCGCGTGCGGCTCATGGAGGCTCTCGCACAGCGAGTAGAGGCTGCATTAGTGCTGGTATCGCACTCGCGGCCTGGTCTTGCCTCCTGGAGAGTGCAGATTAGATCCAACGAGAAATTACTAATCAGACCTTTTATACTTCTCATGCTGAATGCTTTAAATGTCGCGCGCTGCGTCAATAATTCGAAGCCGACTCGCGTAGCCTAACAAATTAGTGGGGGCAGCGCCAGCGGGGAGCTTTCGATGCTATTTACCATACGCGGGGCCACTATTTTTTCCATAGTTTTTTTTAGCTCTTTTATCGGCATTTTCCACGGCCGCCGGAGCGGCTGGGCTCAGGGACGGTCGGCTTCTTTTTTTAAATCACTAAATTGCATATTTGAAAAACTACTAGCGGGTCGACGCCGATTGACCAGGTGGGTAGGTACATGTGCGCTGTTTGTTTACGTCGAAGCGATTTGGCGAGCGACCGGAACTGGCGATGCTCGTTGGATATTAACGCAATAGCATTTTTTCAAACGCAAAACAAAGTTTGCGTTTGAAAAAATGTAGACGTCAGAATTTTTATTATGACCGCGTGGTCAAGTAAGTGGTGTGCCCAGTTTTGACAAAACTATGCAAATATATCGTTAGTAAGTATGTTATTGCAAAGGAAAGTGAACTGTATTGTTTTATGACATGAAACTGATGCGTCGGCGACACGACTGTGAAGGTGCCACGTTATGTGATTGGTAGCGTTAACGACGTCACGTGAGCTAAGTGTAGTTCTAAATAATGATTTTTCATACATTTTCTATTAAGACCGATGTCTTCTGATGGACGTAACATCACATACGTGGCATCACATAAGCCCAGTGTGTTTGCACCTTGAGGGTGAGCGTCGGTGGCGCTGTGGACAACTGGACACCTATAGTACACTTGGTGCTTGTGAGATTCGCAGCAAAGCGACCTCCACAAGAACCACAGTGTACGTAGCCAACTTGTCACGAAGATAATAGTCACTGTATCCGGTGATTACACTGCCATATCTTGCCCTTTAAGCCGGAATACATGCAAGCACTGCTGCGTGGCGGCAGAAATAGGTAAGACGGAGGTCCCCAAGCAGGCGACCCTGGTACAGAGTCGCCCTGGTACGGTAAATTGCCTTGGAGTTCGTGAGAGCTCACTAGGGAGCTTAGCTTAGGTACCTGGTATTGATAAATCTTTTTCAATACTTTCTACTACACCAGAATTATTACCACTTTATTATTTCAATACGAATTTGTTTTCACAATGATGCCGTTACGGAAATCTATTATAATTATACTAAATATATGGGAAATGAATTATTTAAAACTACGCTAAGCTTTATAATTTGCACTATTATAAAAGGCTCATTCATTCAAAGCACAAAAGAGTCGATAATAACTGGCCGTGTGCACTAATTGCATCTTCAATCGCGATTTAAATTGCGTTGAACAATAAATTTTAGAAAATTCAAATTCGTTCGATTATGTGGAACAATTGTGCGATAGAATGGAATCGAGTCGAGTGCCCACGCGTCGCTCCGTGGGGGACAGCCGCGTACTACTTAAAGCCCTTGTTTAGTCGTTAGATGCTACATAATATAATTATGCTGATAACTAAGGTTATAATAATGTGCCAATTATGAATTGCTTATGTACAAACACAGCTTTTTTTAATAACAATCAAATGACTATGGATTCCTCTAACATTGAGTAACTTTCACATATTTTCCTCCTTCTGTGCTCAAAAAACTCGTTCCTTCTACTTTGATATGCTTGGATTCGTTAATTTTGTTCGAGATTAGCAATTATTCAAAAATAAGATGATTTTTGCTCACAACGCCGCCTGTATTTCTCATCTGTTTTTTGCCTATAACAAACATAAAATATCCATATATTATATAAACATCACGATTGAAATATAAGTTCCAAATACATTGACACCAAACCAAAAACTAAATTGACAGCCCTATATCAAGCTTTCGAAACTAAAACAACCCATTCATGAAATCACATCAATACATGTGATTTCATGAATGGATTGTTTTAGTTTCGTGAAATTCATTTTTCGTGAAATCTAAGCTCGTGAATCTCGCGTTTTAGTTTTGTAAAGCGTGATATAGGGCTATCAATTTAGTTTTTGGTTTGGTGTATTTTTCAAATACCACATACTTCAATCTGCCCTTAATAATCTTTAAATATCCTATACACCCCAAAAGACTCTCTCTCTCTCTGGAAACATGGAATTACCAATAAACTAGCAAAACAATATAAGTAATAAGCTATCTTAAGCTTTAGAGCAAACCGACATTCATTATCTTCTCTCGTAGTTTTTAAAGCGTGATTTTGCAATAAGGTAAATTAAGGCTGTGGTCAAACGCACTCAAATCTACCTTAAACAATGGTAAAATTGAGACCATAAACTTTCCATTTTAAATGAAATACAAGAATTTTTGATCTTACGTTTAATCTACACATGCTCAAATACATATAATCAGGAAGTATGCGATCATAATATGATAAGATGCCATGAAAGGAAAGATAAGGTGATTCGTGACAGCCCTATAGACAGGTGTTCATAATTTCGCTCATAAACTGCTGACTGCATTTTTCACTCGTAGTCTGTTTTCGATAAGAAAGCTCCGTTTATATCAATCTCATGACGCGACTGCTCTCCAACCCGTAATCCGGTTACATTGGAATAAATAAAAGGTAATTGAAAGGAAATTACGCAATAAATGGGTGGTTATTATTGAGTTTAATGTTAAATTAATCGCGAAGCCCCTCCAAACATCTGTCGCGTTAGACCCCCCGAATCGATACTTGATGCGACGATTGTATTCGATTATTTTTTGATAAGTGCCACGAATCTGAAGTACAATTTTGTTAACGAACTTAAGAGAGCAATTGGTACAGTTGTTTTGTTTGAAACGCATATGTATGGGATTGAATCACTGAGAGTTGATATTTTATTAGTGAAACAAAAATGTCGAACCTAAGCCTTTTTAATTTTTAGTAGCAATATTCTGAAGTGGGCAGAACTATATTTGTTATTTTTTGTGAAAGAGATGATGTTAATAAAAATATGATTGAAATTAACGAGTATTTAAGATAAATACATACCTAAATCCTCTTTGGAAGTAAGTTAAAATCAATCAACTTATCTGCAAGATATTGAAAATATCTACAGCTAATAAGCTTCTAAGAAATAATCTAAGAGATATTATATTGCATTAGGTTACGCAGATACGAATATCACAGTTTTTTCTTTTACAACTCTTAATTCTTTTAAAGGCTACTTAACGTAAAATTCATACGGCTTCTCTACTTGACTACAGTGAAAGCTCCCACTGTTTGACTCCGATTTAACTTTGCATTTTCTTTAAAAATGCTAATCAAATTGAAATATGAATAATTTCACCTCCAGCAGGGTTTGAACTTGCGTCTTTAACATACCTTGATAACGCCATGGCCAATTCGGCCACCTAGATCTTATCTAGGCCAAACGAGGCTTCAACTGTATGGGACAGTAAGATGCACATTCGTTTATTTCACGTTATACATTCTGTATCGAACGGCAATGTCTGAGAATGATTCGTGATGTGGCATCATTTTCATACATTTTGTTTTTTGTTTTCAACTTCGTTATCGTTTCTAAATTGTTACTTTATCTACCTCCAGATCTGTTTGTACATAGCTTGCCAAGCCAAAAAGATTTTACTTACAGTTAATTAACATCCATTTTATATCATTTTTTATTGTGTGATATTATGAAACATAGGTATATAACATAGGCACCTATGAAAATTCATCTCCCACTTACTTCTTCAAGTATTATTTTACCTTAATGTATCCGGTATCTATTGTACCAAGGGTCAACAGATGAGAACATAATTCGACAGCTCTTTCACCCATATAATATTTCACTCCCTCCACCTGTATTTGAACTCTCTCTACCCTACTTCACCACAGAAAACTTTGTATTTTGACTACCTCCACCTACAATTTACTTCACCAAAGGAAAATTCAGTATTTTGACTCTCTCCGCCTGTTTTTTGACTCCTACCACCTACAATTTACTTCACCAGAGGTAAATTCAGTATGTTGACTCCCTCCGACTGTATTTTGACTCCTTCCACCTACAATTTACTTCAACAGAGTTAAATTCAGTATTTTGACTCCCTCCAGCTGTATTTTGACAGAGTATTAGAGTCGTCAGCGCGGGTACCTTGCCGTCATGCAGCAGTGCATGTAAAATTACTGGGCACTGTGGCTTGACATCTCATTCCATATGCTAGCAATGTACGTTTGGCTCCTTATAATTTCTACAAATCTTACAGGAACTACGTGTGCTATATAGGCAACTGTGAAACTTACCATCAGGCAGAAAGTTTAGAAATTAAACATTCGCGACTACACCGCCGAGCTGTTTATGCTGGTCAAAAATGGCGCGCACATGTAATATTATTATCATCGGCCGTCCTTTTTTAATTCTGGCATGTGTCTGTATTGATGGTAATTGGAAACACGGCGTGTTCATCACGGCGGCTGGTTTCTAAACTCCGGAAATGATTTATCGCCCCATCCCTCCAGCTCCTCTGCTCTGTTCAATTAATTTTTGTCATCCATTTGCGGGTTCCGTGTATGTTTTATTCGGCAACTCTGACTGCTTAGCCGGAAAATTATTCGGATGGCATCGAAATGTTTTTCGTAAACACTTGTATCGTACGTGCTCTAAGGGCAGACTCCAATGAACAGTTCTTCTAATGTACGTGGGATAGTCGGGATATAAGCTGTTCACAATGTATAAGTAAACTTCAAACTCAAGTATGGTTTAATATTGCTCAAATGATTTATGATTCCCGGTTTCGATGTTCGAAAAACAATCCGTTTTTGCAAAATTTAACTGTCCGTAGCAAAACGTATTGATTTCTGAATATTAAAACCGGGCATAAGTGACATATTTCGAATGTCCTTCCTTAAACGCCTCATTTATCGGCGAATAAGTTTCTCAAAGCTTACTTGGACATTATAAAACGGGATCTTTTTCTTCAAAATAAAATAGCGCAGATTTTTTTACATACTATACTGAAGCTCTACCTTCATCTCTCCTGATGGTAAATGATGATAATAACAGATGGATGCGAACTTCATCTGAACTCCTCGACGACAAAGGAAATGGCTATCTTACCTCTAATTGTCGGAACACAACAATATAAATAACATTTTTACTTTGGCGACAAACTTAGGTAAGACTCAGTAGCAATCATCAAGCAAACCAAACAGACATTCTTCTGCTCCCATGGAAGATCGAACCCCGGACTCTCAGGTCAATATCGGGTGATCACGCATGACACTGTGCTTTGATTCTAGAGATCAGGGCGCTGGTATTCTATAGTCAAAATATTCTGATCGGTTTCACTCTTGAAATAGCTGTAAGTAACTGACATTTTGATAAGCCTTTAGTCGCAATAATAATGTTAACGGCATCGTATTTCTGATAATTATAAACAAGATGGCCAATTCATGTTACATGAACTCTTCCTGTAGTGTGGGAATCTGAATGCCACATTTTACTCGCTCCCTTCATCGGTGCTTTTATCACTTTATCAATTACTAGCTTTCCGCTCGCGACTTCGTCCGCGTTATTTTTGTTTTCCCGTGGGAATTGTTTATTTTCCCGTAGGAAAATTACCCTATGTCCTTCCCCTGGTCTCGAACTATCCCTATACCAACTTTCATCAAAATCGGTTTAGTAGTTTCAGAGCCTTTTTAATACAAACAAACAAACAATCAAATCTTTCCTCTTTATAATATTAGTATAGACTATGAGGATAAAGCTAAGAGCTTTTGCAGCCAAGATGTTAGTCCGGAATAAACTCTGAAACTACTTAACCGATTTTGATGAAACTCAGTTTACTGTTTATATTAATATTGACCTGAATATTTATTGTTGCGTAAAATTTTATTAAGAAACGAAACGTGGTTCTCGGGCACAGCTTTGGGTATAAATAAATAAAAGAAAAGAAGGCCTCGCTCTTTTTAGGCGATTGGGCGTTTTCTGCAAATCTGTTACAGGTGTCGTGACCTTAGTCCGCCAAGGTCTCGTCTCTCATCACAATGATGTGTCATAATAGTTGAAGCCTAATTTTACCTACTCCTATATGGGGTCGACGTATCACGTTTTCTTCTTCCATTCATCTCTATAATAAGTCATCTCAACACTGACATTCATCACAAACATAATTATCCTTCTTCACGTAATCCATCTATACTTTCTTGGATCTTATTCTATCCTTATGTACATCCACATTTTTATAATGTTCAAATCATGATCTGCATGTAGAAAGTTTGTAATAATATAATATAGAGTTGACTCAATCTGACGGAATCAATAAATGAGGTAAACTAAACCAAACGTAATAATTGAAAGTACGAAAACATAAACTATCACACGCACAAAGCTATAAACCGTTAAAAAACTGAGCTGTTCAAAAATGAAAAGCAATTAATTCAAGCCTCTAATTCAAATAAAACGTAAAAAGGCTGCGCAATCCCAACTGACTGAAGAACGTACGAATTAGCTCTTATGAATAAATGGTACATATCTACAGAGATCGAGTGGTCGCGACGCGACACTCGTGTACGCTGCATAATACATCGCCGCGCGCTGTTGCTGTACGTCGGACTTTAATTATATATCTGCTACAATTTCGCCTTTTTTCGAGTATTTTTCACATTTCCTCCCCCCACGCGGCCCTGTCCACCCGACTGCCGAACGGCCGCAGAAAAAAAACGTCCTCCATGTGTGTATTGGAACACTCCTGTGTATTGTTGTGACCACGATACGGGCCGCGCTCGGAATTCCCGGACTGCGAACTACCGTAATTCAAACTTGGAACCTTCTTGCGGGCATCGGAAGCGACGTCGCGGCCGTAATGAGCGCTGCGCCCGATGACGTCACAAAAACGTAGCCCTAATGCAATTAAGCTCGTAGAATGCGAAGGAGTGCTCGATAAGCCGCGCTCAACTTTGCCTGTAACAGGCTGTTATTTCACGATTTTAAATCTCTTCTCAACCCGTTAATGACGCGAGTACAAGTGCAGATCGGCGGCTCCGTTCGGCCGCGGACCAATCTATTTAATAACCCCCGCCGGTGACACCCCACCCGGCGGCCATCGCCAATTTTCACCCCCTCGGCACCCCGCTAGGCCCCCTAGCACCCGCCCTGAAAAAAATCCGGAGCGTTTTAAAATTAATGAGTAAAAATCCACACACACAGATGTGCGGACAATGACTCGCGTGTGTGCGTCCGCCGATAATGACCACACTTCGTCCAAACGATGACGCGATCTCGCGCGCCGCTCAGGAGGCCGCGGCCACGGAACCTTTTCCATTAGAGGCAACTATCCGGGAAAAAATCGAGCGCAAATTGAAAATTCGTTCGGACGCGCTAATTCCGAGCGGAGCGAGCGAGCGATGCCGCGCGAGGCGAACGCAGTTAGATAACATTTGTAGAAGCGGGCGAGGGGTGTCACCCCTACGCAATGCCGTTTTTATTTTGGCCGGCCCTTGCCCCCTTACCCCCTTCGTTCGTCCAACTTCATCTGAATAATTACTGATTTTTTTCCTGTGTTCCGCTGATTATTCCGAATGTTACTTGTTGATTACATTTTTTTCTACTTCGTTCATTAGGCGTCACCAATTTAACTCGATTCGCGTAAGTACCATTTGAACGAACCGAATTTTAAATTGTGTGATGCTTTTAAATTTAGATGGGAAATTATTTTTCCATGCAAACTTCTATTGTGGTCTCAATCTAACTATAGTAGGTACACATGCTGTATCGACGAAACATGCTATTAAAACAGTATAATTATCTACAATCTTGATGAGCAAGAATGATTTTTATTTGCCATTTTTATAAAGTCTCATTTTATGCGGATGAAGTCTCGGAAAGAGATAACCTTGACCTCAAACTTAATTTTGATTTAGTACGTTATTGATTTATTTCAATTACGAGCTGTCTAATTTGTGTTGATTTGCATCAGATTTAATACATTAAAATGACTTTAAAATGACAGTGCTTCTACTATCGATGTCGAGAGCAAAGAAAGCTCGCTGTGAAACAATTTTAATGTCAACCATAATAGCTGATAGTTCCAATGATCGGGCTCCGGGTGTTTCGTAACGCGTCAATGAACGCAATAACTTTGACATCTTGACACATATGTGGCCGACAGGTTGGTACTATATAATTATAGTACGTAGCATGGTGTCGTTAGATTATAACATTTTGTAGCATTTTCCTCAAATGAGTCAGAGTTTGAGGCATTATTTTTAACGCGTATTAAGACACAGGCGTTAACTTTTTAACCCTCTCCGTCATCGATTTACTACCAAACGGTAGTCGATGGCGTAGTGCGTAAGGCCGTCGCCTTCCAATCGGGAGGTAGCGGTTCGAACCCCGCCACGTACCAATGTGTTTTCAAATGTTGAATTCATACGTACGTTTATTCGACGCTTTTACGGTGAAGGAAATCATCGTGAGGAAACCTGCACACACCTGTGAAGAAAGAATTTCTTTACAGCTTGTGTGTGAAGTCGACCAACCCGCACTTGGCCAGCGTGGTTGTCTAAGGCCTAATCGCCCTGATTTAGGGTAGGCTCGAACCCCTCGGTGGGGATGTATATGAGTTGTTGATGATGATGATGGTAGTAAGAGACCTCCCAGATCAGACAGAAGTTTTTCTGCTTGGTTTGGTCGGTGGTAGGGCTTCTGAGCCCGCTTGTCTAACTAACTACCACCGTCTTACCTAAGTTTGTCACCATAATAACAATGCTAAAAACATTGTTGTGTTCCGAAAATAAGAGTGAGGAGGACAGGTAAACTCGTTGACATTTATTCGTCATTGACAATCAAGTGAGATGACGACCAAGTCCTTGATGTGTATAAAAAATAACTTGCATTAAAGCAAGAGCACTAGCATGAAATATAAAACAAAATACTTTGACTTCACCTAAACCCCAGAATAATATCGGCCAATTTCACATAAAATATCAATAGTAGCCTTCTAGGAGAAATAAGAAGCATATGTAAACAATGAATCCTAAAGCAAACAAAGAAATAAAAATTGGAAATAGATATATTTTCTAATAATTTCTCTTTTTAAAGTAAAGGTCAATCGATAGCGAAAACAAAACATCTCAACAAACGTCAATCCTATTTTTTTTTTGTTAAATTCATTCGCAGTCTAAACAAAGCTACAACTTGCTGACGTCACAGTCGAGAAAAGTTGAAAAAATCAAGTTTCGATGTGACAAATGAAATGCACAGTTAACCCTTTCGCGTCGCGGAGGTTGCGAACGGCGGAGTCGTCGCTCGCACTACAAACTTTTTGCTCGCGTATAGGGTTGCTTACGAGTAGCACGCGGTCGCGTGGGTCGGTGGCGTCAGCGTTACTATGGCAACTTAATTAGCCGGTGTTCATTGGTCTCATTACTTGTCAGCGGCCCTTGTTGATTTTGTCCTGTTTTTTTTTTACTTCAATGCGAGAATCTAGAGTACGTTTTTCGAATCGAAATCGAATCGAATCGAAATTGAATTCAAGAGTACATTATTATTAGTAGACGAAATAATTACTGTTTCTCGTGAATAGGACAAGTCAAAAGTAAAAGATTGTTTAACAAGATAAAAATTATTTATTTCTGATACATGTCTTTGTGTCTTTTATGTTATTACTCAAAAGATCCGTAAATGTTCGCACGTGTCCATCAAATAGAATCATGTCCAAACAATTTAAAAAAGATTTAAAAATTACACCTTTCAAGTTCCCTGCATCCCGGCTCTCCCAACATTCGAAACTTTTTTCCCTGCGACTTGCATTTGCATACATTTATAAGGCATATTTTTAAATGTAGGTATATCAAAGAGCTTATCACCCATCTATTTGTATTCATCAATTAAATATTTTTTACTTATCAAATATCCCGATTGCACGTCATATTTATTTCAACACAAAGCATAAATAGCTTTTGTCAAAATGCATTGCTTGAAATTGCTTTATTTACCAAAACCTACTTTACATATATATAAATCATTCTACACACAGAAAGCAGGTTCCGGTATGGAAGTCTAATAATAAAAAAATAGGTAACTTAGGTAAGAAGAACCGCAATACATCTTCAAAACCAAATTATGGCTATTTCAGTTGGTTTGGGTCAATAGTTTTTATCACTAACAAATTATCTACTTTTATTATGTAAAATCACAGACACACTGGTATAACTCTTAGGTTTACTATGCGCTAGTTATTATTAATCACGCTTTTTATAAAAGTCCACTTTTAAATAAATAGCGATGCGTCACGAACTTAAACTATTGTGAAAATAATAATGCTTTAAGGTAACTATTTTCCTGTGCAATCACTATTTTTGATTAGAATTGGATTTTTTTATAAAAGAAAGATTTTTTGACTTACAGTTAGATACCTACTACCCCAACTTCATTACCCATATGTTTGAGATTTCATTCAATGTACATTTAAGTAACTGCCTGTAAACAGCTACTTAGAGCTTTTTGAATTTATGTGTAGAAGATGCTATTGGTAACTTGTTTTTGTGAAGTGAAAGTAATGAAAAACACGAATACTAAACTTAATTTCTGATTGTCGATCAACTATCAAAACTCCAAAATCATATAGACGCGTTATTGTAATGAATAAAACACTTTAGCTTTTATTATATAATTAATTTATTAATTTTTTTCTTTGACAAGACAAACGTTAAATAAAATAAACACAAATCACAATATTCACGCCCAGAGAAAATTGAGCATCGTTAGAAAATAAATGGGAACGAAAAACACAATATTTCTCAAATGAAAAAAAAACAGCTAAAGTTGCGGCAGTTAATTAGCACCTAATTACCGCGAGCAAACGAAAACAGGCGAGAACTTTAATTATGCTTATTCGACAAGTGACAAGTCAGGCCGATGGCGATCGCTTTAGCAAGGATTTCGGAGGGGCCGCCCACTCGCCCCGCGGGGGCGCATTTTTTCCAACCACCACCGAAGGGGTTGATTTTTTAAACTGATGACGCGCTTTCATTCCGCGCTCTGCAACTTCGCCGCGCGGCTGTGTGCGCTCGCTCGTTGATAAAAAAAAAACAAAAAAGCACAGTCAGTCGATAGTGCGTTCCGTTTTCGCGACAATATCTATGCCGTGTTCCTATTTCAAACTTTCCGTGCCGGACATGTTCGGACATAGTATAAGCAAAATAAATCGTATATTTCGTTGAATCGCCGGTAGCGTTTTATCTTTCCGCAACAAAGTTTGCTTAAGTTTTGAGAAGTTCAAGTTCCGAAGTCGGAGCTTGTGCATTCGGTAGCTGATTTTTTTTCTAATTTAAAAATGGATAATTTAAACAAGTGATTTTGGTGAAGTGTCGACATCTATTCGTAAGAAGTGATGACATTGTCTTTCGTAAGTACATATAATATTTATATTTTTTTATTAGAGATCGGATAGGTAACCTTACTTCATTATTTACCTATGTAATGTTAAATTTTTTTATTTAATAATTATCACATTCTAACTATATGACCAAGGTTTTATTCCATAGCCAGAAAGCCAAATAAGTTGCAATTGATGTTTTTCTTTCTGAAACTTGCCTAACAGATATTTCTTTAATATTTTCATGTTGGATTAAATTTTATAATTTTATAGTAATTTAAAATTTCAACCACTCGGTTTCAATTTTATAATTATTTCGAATTCGTACCTTTTTAAATTATAGATATTTTATTTCTATTCATTTTATAAACTCTTCAATACTTATTAGATTTTTTAAAAAAAATTAGAAAAGATTATTAATAGTTATCTTATTTACATTTATTGTCTTTTTTTATTTCAATTTACAATAAACTATAATTTAAGGGTTCTAATGTTATTTGCATAATAAAACTTACTTTCGGAATGTTCGTGTTGATCTCGTTGGAGCAGTTAACGCCATCTGTAATTTTTACGGAGAAGCTTTCTTGTTGAAATCTTTCATTGTTTTTTTTGGATTATTTTGAGTAGGCACTGTTTAGTAATTTAAAGAAAACAACTAATCCGCACTTAAATCGCGTAAATTGCATATTATTTGATTACATTTGTATCTTCCCTTTCATAATATGGATACTGAATTGGTGTATCATTTTATCAATCGATTTAGAAAACCTGTTTTTTTTTGTTTTTTTAATGTTGTCATTTCATAAATAAGTAGATAATTTTCTTGTTTTTTATTATTTAATGAGGTATTACTGCACAAAATAGAAGAGGCTTTCACGAACAATTTACAACAGTCAATTTAATAGTAATGCCTCAGATTTGTTTGCGTTTGTTCTGAATTATCGCAAGCCCTTTACTATCTATAAATACAAACTTTATGAGGAACTGCTTATCATAAGACATGGATTAACATGCCGGTACTACTTGTGAACAAGTTAATTCAAGGTGGTTCCTATCAGTATACTCGTAAGCCGTCATCATCATCATCACAGCTCATATATACGTCCCCACCGAGGGGCACGAGCCACCGAGGGGCACGAGCCTACTCTAACTAGTTAGGGCGATAAGGCCTTAGTCAAACCACGCTGGCCCAGTGAGGATTGGTTGACTCACATACACCTTTGAATTACTTCGCAGGTGTATGCAGGTTTCCTCACGATGTTTTCCTTTACCGTAGGAGCGTCAAGATAAATGTACATATGTAATTCGTGAAACGAAAGACACATTGGTATGTTCGCGGGCCTCCCTATTCTACTCGGGGCACAGTCCAGTGCCGAGGTCGTAATTATGTTTAATGCAAAAATTAAAAGCTGAGTAAGTTAGCCTTGATGTTTTGCTGTCGTCATTAGCCGACCAAAATAATTGCCTGATTATCGATTAAGAGCGATAAATAATGTTATTAAATTAATCGCAAGAAATCGCATGTTGCGTATGTCATAATGCATCGTGTTTGCGGTCCAATTAGTGATTTTAAAAAACCGACTTCAGTTTATTTAACGTAACAATTAGTTTCTGTAGCTTAATAATGTTAAGCAAAATATAATTATGTAATAATGTGAAAATACATCATATATAATTTTATAGCATAAGTTAAAGCAAGTAGAAAAGATGCAAACATAATAACATTAGTGTGTAACAAAGACTTATCATTCAAAAGATGTCTTCTTGTTAGACACAAAAATCGGTGTAAGTATTACAGCTTAAATACAATTTCTCTGTAACCCTTACTCAGTTTTAATGAGTTCAAATTAAAAATACTAACTAGAAATAAAAATAAAAGATGTCCCTAGCCTTTTATGTAAGTATATTGAATATTTTATAAAATGCTTTAAATTTTAGGTAACTACATTGAATATTTAATAAAATGCGAGTATACACAAACGTTTAAAAAATTCAAAACAATTTCCATTTTTACTATTACAAAAAAACGAGCGATAAAAAAATAGATTTAACACGCGCCACTAATAAAGCGAACCAGTAATAACTACGCAACTCTCATTTGTCGTTTGATTATGTTGATGATCAATATTTCCACAGCGAAATAAATATGTAATATACATAATGATGATTATTATGATTCGAAATATCAAAAGCGGTATCTTGAGTTTTATTGCCGGTATCAGTATAAATTTGTTTCGAACTCACTTTATATGGTCTTCTGTTATTGATTTTAATTTGCAAACAATCAAAGCGTGTCCTCTATATGAAAATCTTCTTAGCTTTACCTCATTGGGTAATATAAATGTATAATATTATTCGTACCAAATCGTTACTTTTTTACACACGACAAGGAAACACTTGGCTTTCATCTCACCTGATGGTAAGTGACGATAAGGCCGAAGGTGGAAGCGAGCTTCGCCTGGACTCCTCAACAACTGAGGAACTGGCTGTCTTTCCTCAAAATTGTCGGAACACAACAATTCTATAAACATTGTCATTGTAGCGACAAACTTTGGTAAGAAGCCCTACCGCCAACTAAACCGAGCAGAAAAATGTCTGCCCCATGGGGAATTGAATCCCGGACCTTCCGAGCCACACCTGGTGGTCTTAATCACTAGACCCCAGAGGCAGTTTAAAAAAAGGTACGAATATGTAATGTAACTATGGATTATTAAGAAATTGTCTAAGGACAAAATAGTTGTATGTTCTTTACTCGAACAATTTTTTTACCGATGTGCTGGTTGGGTTACCGAAAGGTTTATAGTTACGATATTTTCATCATCATCGATATAATACTTACTGCTACAATACCCACAGTGGTATATTTTTTACAAAATTACAACGTCACTTTATCATAGAGTCATCTGATTTTATTTACCAGAGACTTCATTACTAGAGTCTTCTGCATCGGATACTATATCTTATTTATATCTGCCAAGCAGCGGTGCTTATAATCTTGCATTGCTGTGTTCCGGTTTGAATTTGTGTGCTGTACCTTGACATCCTGTCTCCTGTATTGTCCCCTAGGAGACACATGACCAATTGCTAAAAAACCGGCTAAGTGTGAGGACTCGCGCAACAAGGGTTCCGCACAAACTTATTTATAAGTACCTAAGTTCACTACATCTTTACAGTTTCAGATTTTTATCTTAATGTGTACTACATATAAGAACTTACTTTTTTGAAAATTGCATGTCAAATTTCATGATTCTAACGGGAAATATAGATTTAGATATAGATTTTAATAACCTTGTGGAATTGCAAAATTCGCGAATGTATGCGACATAAACGGTAATATCTTTTGACCCCGTTGACTAAAGAGTTTGATTTTTTTTCACAACTGAAAGAGACCGTATTTGATATATATTTCAGTTTGATATTTCTACGTGCTCCTGAGAAAAAGTTATTGATAGACAAACGCACAGACGAACAACCCTTTTTCCTTTTGAACCCTTAAAAATTGGTTTTAAAATCTATACCTACTAGTATCTTTTATCTATCTATAATATATAAAGCTTTAAAGTTTGTTTGGTTGAACGCGTTGAACTCGGGGAGTACTGATTCAAATTGAAAAAATATTTTTGTGTTGGATAGTTCATTTATCGGGGAAGGCTATATCACATCACGCTACGATACTACTGCAAAAACGGGAAAAAATGTACGACATGTTGTTATGTTCCGACATCCACGCGAACGAAGTCGCGGGCACAGCTAGTGAAATAAAGAGTCAGTTCGCTTGCCAGCAGGCGGAGTCGGACCGGGAGAGCGGCGCGAGCTCGCCGGAGGGCGGGGCGGCGCGAGCGCAACCTGAGCCGCGGTCGCCGTCCCCGCGCGCGCGCACCCCGCAGCACCAGCCGCACCTGAATGGCTCCAGTGAGTTCGTACTGACATTTTCTTATCTCTTACATTATATCTCATGAATCTATAAACGTCTACTGGTGGGCATGACCTTTTCCGAACTTTGGGCCATCCCCCTGTAACTTAGTGTGGGTGGGTTAGGAGCACCAGAACTTAGTCTATTGCGCCCTGCTGCCGCACAGGTGTAGTGTAGATGAAGTTTAGCTTGCGGGCCATCAAATGTTTTTCGGAACGTCTTACAAGATAAGATTAAGATAGGAGTTAAAGATGGTAAATGGTATGTGATATTAGAACACAAATGTAAAATCTCTCCGTTCTTTTTTGGAAGGAGTTAACTATAGCTCTTCCATTCAGCGCGGCACATATACCGTATGTTCCTTATAAACCTACCACATTATAACAGTTTTGTATAAATTGTATTACCTATATCGTATCAATTGTTGAAGTGAAGAATCCTCCTTAAGCTCTCATCCGTTTTCCCGCCCGTCTTCTAAGGCGAGATGAAAATTGAGAGCTTCCAGTTTGAGTTTCCGGTGAGGCTATTAGTTAATGAAGGGCGAGTAGGTGGCCTACCTGATGAGAAGCGGTAACCGCCTCCGTGGGCCTCTTCAAGGGACATAGCTTAACAAGCTCATACCTTAAATACCCTCCTTAAGCCTCGTATTCAACTCCTTGATAGTCTTTGTTTACATACTACAGAGAGCTCTTGGCCCTCATCGTACCTGACGGTAAGAAGGTAGTATCAAGCTTCACCTGGACTCCTCAGCAACTGAGGAGCTGACTGTCCTTCCTCTAACTGTCGGAAAAATTCTATTAACATTGTTATTATGGCAACACACTTAGGTAAGTCGGTGGTAGATAGACAGGCGGGTTCGGAAGCCTTACCGCCAATCAAAACGAGCAGAAAAACTTCTGCTTCCATGAGAGAATTTCCAGAACCTTCAAGAGATACGGTTATGGGGTATAGGTAGTTATTACATTACTGCCATCATATCCAGAGGTGGATACCCAACCGACAGCTAGTCTTGAGCTGTCGACCTATACTTTTATGCTTAGAAACTAATATGGCAACATGAAAATAATGTGTTCATATAATGAAATAAAATATATTATAAAAGAAAATCTATAAGATTTACTGAATTCGCAAGCCCTTGCAAAAATAAATCGCAAGTTGTGCTAACATCTGAGCAGATTGCTTAACGCCCAACGAAAAATCAATACGCTTAACTAATGCTCACCAGTTGACGATAACACACCAACGTTTTCATTCCACTATCTCAACACAGGAGGAAACGACAAAATTGTAACCATACCGTTCATCCACAGTGGCGTCGATGTTCCAAAACCTGCAGAACCTGGCCAACATGCAGCAAAACATGCCGCCGATGTCACAGCAGTTGCAGCAGCAGATGTCGCAGCAGATGTCCCAGCTGGCGGCCAACCTTCAAGGCCTGACGTCGATGCCCTCCAACCCGGTCATCAACTCACCGCTCAATTTGAGTGTTAGCGCTCCAGGTGAGTGAATTGAAATGAGTCCAGCTGATTATTACCAGAGAGGCACTTCTAGCTTACCTGTTTCTGTTGCACAAAAGAGGTGCTTGTTATGTAGATGTATTTCGGTATCAGAAGCGCGCTCAAGTTGCAGCCGCTCCCCGCAACGGCTACAGCTGCCTGGTAACTCTCCTTGGGAGCGAGACGCCCCTGTGGTGATGCCTCTCTGACTAAAATTCACTAGGTTTGGTTTGCAAAACAAGGCTTGAGGAACCACCAAAGCTTTCGCCTTCTTACAATAATAATCAAGGTGAAGCTGTGAAAGCCATCGCGAGTAACAGCATAAGACCCTAAAAAGTAGGTATTACGGTGAATTACGAATGTCAGTGAAATCATTGTGTACGGTGACACAGATAATATAATACTACACGGTGACTACACATTTTATGTCACGAGTTTGCAACGTACACATCCTTGTAGGGATTGCACATCTACGTGCCGCCATAGACGGACACAGCGGAGAAAGCTGACTTACGTACGCCTTCTTCCTCTTGACGGCAACCAGTTGGGTCCAGGTCCGGTGAGCCAGAGCCCAGTATTGCACAGGGACCCCGAGATGCTTTGGAGGATCATCGGCCTCCTTATTTTGTGAGAGCGAGAAGGGCTCACCATAGGCGAGCAGACGCCGGCGTGGAAGTGTTTGTTAGAGTTCCCATGACCTTATCAGGGAGCAACCCCTCCTCGGCATAGGTATCCTCTTCGCCTGACGATGGGGAGAATGTAAAGTATCTCTTTACTTTGTTGTTAATATGTTTTTTTATTTTACTGCAATAATTTTCAAACGCAATATTTTTTTTTTTGTTTTAATCAAACAAAATAAAACGTCGCTTCAAACTCTTTTCTAACAGAAAATATAAAGCCGGTGAAACAAATGAATGCCGCGCTTAAGCATACAGATTCAACGATAAATTTAAAACACTTATGTCAAACATAAACGTAATGTAAACAAACAGTGCGTAATATCGCACTAAAAACTATTTCATCGCATCCAACCGCTGCTATCTATGCAAATGCGAGCAATATTTCTATTTTTTTCATGTAAACATTTTACAAAACTACGTCCGTCCGCTGGGCGTGCGCGCTTAATTTATTTCACTGCATTACCATTTCAAATGGCATGGGGCAGCCGGGGTAGAGCACTAATTAGACCGAATTAGACAGATTGGGATAATCGGGAAGACACGGTTCGCGCATTAAAACTCTTAACTTGGGAATCACGTGGTCCGTAATTAGGTGATTACCGAAACCAATCGATTTAATGAATTCAAGATAGCGGCACCACTCGCCCGCCCATTAAAGCTATGCCTTAATGGACGAAAAAACCTATTTAAATAATGAGTATAATTACATATTTTTTTTCACGAACGCACGGATATTACGACTGTTGCGGTATCATTAAGAGTTTTATTGTCTTAATAGACCTAATTATATATTTTTTTCGGCTCTTAATTGATGCGGCGTTGGTAAGAGCATTTATTACAGAATGTGAAATGTCATGGTTTAAATGAATACGTTATGTTAATGCGGAGTTTAACGGGCCCGAAGGCATGCAGATAATGTTTTAGATTTTTGTTGGAGCCGTTTTGTTCGCGGTAAATTAGTCTTGCTTGGATGCCGATGGATTTTCGTACAACTTCCTATGTGTAATACGCCGTCTGTTCTGTAATTACTATTTAATTTCATTGTCTAATTACCTAAGTAGAAAGTTGGGTATGGTATGGACCTATTGTAGTTGGAGTATGGTTTCGACAATTTGTTTTGGATTACCATAACTAATAAGTCAGGGATATTTTCTTTTGTCTAATTCAAAGCGTTTCGTTTGCCGAAAATATTACTAGGGTGGAAGTTTGAAATTCTTTTATTCATTTATATATCTTTACTAGCTGTGCCCGCGAACTACGTTTCGAATTTTGGAAAATCCTTTCTTAGCGAATGCCTACGTCATAATGTCAGTGAGCTCTTTGCTTCTGTCAAAAAACAAAATTCTGGAGAGGGCCACTTTTATCACCTAGGGTATTAAAAATAGACTATTCTCAGACCTACGATCTTCGTATTTGTTACGAACAAAATAAATACGAACGTTTCGAACTAATTATTATTTGTTTATATATTGCGATAATATAATATATGTCTCTATAAACTATAGAAATGCCTGTAGAATTCGAGTAAATACTTAAATCTGCTCTACTGCACTGCGCTCTGGAAGACTCTGTACCAGGGTTGCCTGCTTGGGTACCTCAATCTTACCTCTTTCTGCCGCAAAGCAGCATTGCTGTGTTCCGGTTTGAAGGGTAAGATAGGCAGTGAAATTACTAGGTACCGTGACTTTACATCTTAAGTCACACGTACACTGTGGTTCTTGTGGGGGTTGCAGATTTACTGCGAATCTCACAAGAGCCACATGTACTATACGAGTAAGTGACTGTTTCCACTTACCATCAGGTGGACAGTTTGCTTGTTTCCCGTTTCTTCCACAAATGGAAGGCAATAGAACAACGCCATACGTCCTGAAGTTGTCATTTATTGTAATATGTTTGCCAACTAAGTTATATAAAAAAATCTCATGCAGATTTGTTGCTAAAACAAGTGTTATATGAAGGTTCTTGATTGTTAGCAGGTATGGGCTCTCCGAATCCAGTGGGTAACAGCAACATGCTGCCTCCTGCGATGCCGTCCCCGATGCCGCAACTCATACTGGCGTCCGGCCAGCTGGTGCAGGGCATCCAAGGCGCCCAGCTCCTCATACCCACGTCGCAGGGTAAGTATGTAATGTCCAAACAATAAGCATTAATAAATGTTATCGGTGATTCAATTAAACCTACTTATACCTCGTCATAATTATTTGCCCTTTTAGCAAATGAGCAGGGTATTTCACTAATAGCTTGCAAAAACGTAAGAAAAAAGCTCATTATTTAAGGTGTGGTTTTCTTTAATGTATAGACATATTTAATTAAATTATAAGGGATCTTTCATAACTTAAAATATACACCGTCTTTATAATGTTTTCATGCTGTGCTTCTTCATTTCACTTTACTCTGTCGTTGTATAAAAGCATTCATAATAGTACAGAAAATTTGAAAGTTTGCTTTGATCGTGAAAAGGTTGTAGGGGTTGCTTGTTAGTAAATTAACATAAACTGGGTGACCTTGGGCACTTATCATAAGTAGACAGTCTGCTTACTTGCGAAAAGTCAATGTCAAAATAAAAAAATTACATTGTTTACCATTGTCCGCAGGCATAGCGACCCAAACCATCCTGACGATACCGGTGAACCACGTCAACTCCAACGACCAAATGGTGAACCTCGCACTGAACAACGGACAAGTGGTGTCGACGTCTTTAGCCAACCTCCAAGCGATGGCGCAGCCCCACCAGCTTATGAACTCGACCCCGCAGCAGACGACCAACATTCGCCCGAACATGCTAAACCCGACGTTATCGAATGCTTTATTGAATCCGGGGCTGCAGAATTTCCTGACGAACGGGGCACCGAACGCGCAAGAGCTTCTCCAAGCTCTACAACCGCAGCCAAACCACAACCTCCTTCAGACCGTGCAGCAGAACAATATGCCGCAGCCCATGCAAGGCAGGAGGTCGTCGTCGCCAAGGCCCGATCGGCATTACAAGGAGCGGGAAAACTTCGAACGGTTCGCGGGTGGTTCGAGGGAGAGGAGCGAGAGGGAAAACGCGGGAGCTGTGGCCATGAACAACATAAACAGGTAAGTCTTAGTTTATAATTATTTTGTTTTTCCGTGGGAATTTTATATTTTCCCGTAGGAAAAATAATTTGTAGCCTATTATATAGAAGCCGGTTATTCGTATTTAGGAGCTTAAATAATAAATTTCATAGAAATTGGAGCAGATTTTAAATATTTTCCATAGATGCTTTCAACCCCTATTTTGCACCCTAAGGGGGAGAATTCCAATAAACCATGAAACACGTATTCAATGAGATGTTTTTAAGAATATGAATCTAAAGTTTACTACCATTTGCGGTTACGACTGTGCGTGCGTCTATAGATGGGAACGTCTACTTTTCTATATAAGAAGATAGATAAATAGTCTTCACGTAGTAGACTTTTAGTGGTTGCAATGGATGCATTGGCAAGTAAATACAGGGTTAAGACTTCAATATCTGACAATAATTCCTAGAGTCTGTATACAAAAACGTTTTTGTAATTTCGATGTGCAGGTAAGTTTGATCATTCCAAATTACTAGTAAAAACTTACATTACATTAGCAGTGTTATCCAGTTCATGTTTGATTAAACAACGTTCAATTCAGTATAATATTATGCGAAAAATAACATAATATATCTACACGTCGGAATCGCGCTAAAAATAGTATGAAATTAAATGGAAGAGATCAATTATCTCATTAAGGAACTCACATTAGTGTTGCCAATATCTTTTCAACGAACGTTTTGTGACCTACGCAAACTCGCTTCTTGCATTGCCCCCAATAGCAATGTTCGACCGGATAACCGGCGCTCCGGCTAAAAGGTGGGCCGGTTATCCGGTATCCGCCCAAAGAGCTATCCGTTTCATCTCTAAAAACAAAATTTACTACAGAATTGTAGTCCTTACAAAATGGTTATTAGTTAATTCAAGTGAAGTGTTTGGTTTTTCAATGTAACTTATGGTGTAGGTACTGTCGCCACCGCCTAGTAATGGATCGCGAGGAATTCAATCCATTACAGTCCCTACACCGTTTGTAATTAGAGTTCCGTCGGGTCGCAGATAAGGATTGCGAGCGTGGGTGCAGTGACAAGTGTTGGCTGTAATTATGTGACAATGAGTGTAATTACCACAACGCGGTCCCACACATCGACGCGGCCAGGGCGCTTGTCGCGAACCGATAGAATAGTTTCTATCATTAGTGCGACACTAATAACAGCCGTTCCTTAGAATTTTTGTAATTAATATAATTTCCGGTTCATTGCATCAAAGCAATCAATAAAAAACTAAACTTATAATGGGCGCTCCACATTTACGCATGCATGTGGATCCGATTCGCATACTCTTCGCAGGTTCTCGCCTTGTTCTCCGACTTTTGTCGGTTTTTTGGCGCGAGACAAGAGCTGAGAACGCGAGAATAGACGAGAACCTGTATCTACTCCACACTCGCATATTTCTCAGTAGCCAGCGAGTCACCGATTAGAACAGTTATGCGTGGTATTTATGCTGCATCAATATGACCGGGATTTGGATGAACCAACTAGAATTGACATTCCTAGAATTTCCAAGCGGAACCGATTTTATGGAATACAAATTTAAAAGATTATAAAATTAAACTAAAAAACCACGATGCGTGGAAACGTATTAGTACCTTGATGGAATTACCCGTTGATGAATTAAAAATAATTTAAAAAATCGTTATTAGCAACTACAGAGGGTATAAAAATAAAGTCGAGAAATCGGAAAAACCTTGCGAGTGTATACCCATGAAGTTCTCGCCGAGATTCTCGCTGAGATTATTGCCGAGATTCTCGCCGAGAATCTCGCGCGAAGTGTTGGTCTAATCTATGCAAAGGTTCCCATTCTTTACACACCTATGTTTAACTAGCTTTTGTTCGCGGCTTCGCTCGCATTAAAGTCGGGGTAATTTACGCCTTTAGGGGTTGAATTTTGAAAAAGCCTGAAACACATATTTACTCATTTGTTTACAGAAGTACTTCTCTAAAGCTTCGAATAAAACAGTCTATCTGATAGCTTATTAGACCCGTGGTGATAGGAAAATTTTGAAAATCCTTTCTTAGCGAATGCCTACGTCATAATGTCAGTGAGCTCTTTGTTCTGTCCGTATAGAAAATTTTATTTAACTCTGTATCAGTCATCTGCTTGGGTACTTCCATCTTACCTATTTCTGCCGCAAAGCAGCAGTGCTTGCATTGCTGTGTTCCGATTTGAAGGGTAAACTATGGCAGTGAAATTACTGGGTACCGTGACGTTACATCCGATGTCACAAGTTGGTAACGTACACTGTGGTTCTTGTGGGGATTGCAGTTTTGCTGCCAATCTCACAAAGTGCCACATGTATTACTATAATACATAAGTGACTGTTTCCACTTACACTTTTTAGTTGTGATAAAAAAAAGGTTAATTGCCTTTGATGGGGTTGCCTAATTTTTTTTTTGGTGAAAGGACCTAAAAATGAAGAAGAAAAAAAAACCATTTATTTCTTTGCAAGATTCAACGAGAGCTTTGTCGTTGCCTCTAACTGTTGCCTTAGTAACTAGGAAGAATGATGACTGTATAATAATGTTACGAATGTAATGCTTTTTTCTATCGGTTAGCAAATACAGCACTTAATAAACCTTATTCGCAGCACAAACTGCATTTTAGCATGTGTGTGAGAGTTGTGAATTACTAATCAACGGTTGGCTGGATTACCCATGTAGGGTAAGCGTAGCAATAATTGTGTTTTAAGGTACAGCTCCGTTCTGACCTCAATTGGACTGGTGCAAACAAGGTACAGACCAGGCCCTGCGACACGTTTTGGCGCTAAATTCATTACCGGAACGATACGCTCTTGTTTATCTCTGAAAATAAGTTCGTGGTATCCTAACATGAGAATATGATGCTATTTTCAGATACCTGTAAATATAATCTTGCCTTATATAATACTAGCTTGTGCTTGCGGCTCGCTCGCGTTTAAATTTGATCTACTTTTCATTATTTATTGGTAATGGTGCAAATTTTCGACGTCACATATCAAACTTACCTTAATTCGTACTTACTTTGAACACTAGTTTCACTCTTTCAAGGGTGGAATTTTATAAAACATCTCTATAGCCTATGTTACTCAGTGGTAATGTATCATTCTATCAGTAAAAGAATTTTTAAAATCGATCCAGTAGTTTTTTAATGTATTAATTTCTAACAAAATACAAAACTTTTCTCGTTATAATATCAGTATAGATGGCGTCAGTGAGCCAGGTGGGCTTTCCAACCAAACCAGTAGAAAGTCTCAGACCCCGTGGGGAATCAAACCACACTCAAAACCAGTCAATCAGTGAACCAGAAGGTCTATTACCGATCTCATGGTTTTGCAAATGATATCATATAATATCATAGTGCAATACGAAAAATACGATTTCCGGTCAGATTTTTGATCATTTGTTCATTATTTAATGATGACATCATTGAAATTATGCCATAGTGATGATATCATTGGAGATCAGTAATACAAAATGCAGCATTTCATGACTTCTTTTTCTCAAATTTATACCATGTCTTACGATGAAAGAACCATAATTGGCCTGCTGGTCAGAACCAGTTGCGGCGACTACCAAAGTACCTATTTATCGATAACTTTACTATTAAACTGACTAATCTATTTTTTTATTTAAAAATGCAGAGTAACATTAAGTCCCCTCTGATCTCATAAATAGTCGCAGTAGGTCAAACAATAGATATTTAGAATAAATTTCAGTCAGTTTCACATCACCTTTATATTCTGATATTTAACCGTATGGCAACCCTTATCGCCTGCAAAAACAGTCAATTAAAAATATGACTAACGCTCCACATTCATCATGCAAGAACAATATTATCATTTTTAATTCATTAGCAATAAAAAACTAGATACCATCGCGGCAGTAATGTCCAATGCTTATTACACCGTAATTATATGAAGAAAAGTGATGACATTTGAATGTGGGGGAAATTTTTATAGCCCCCAGTTTAATGAGTTGTTATGATGTGTCGTTGTAAACACGCGTGGTCGTGTGTAATCGATGTTTTTAATTTAGTTCGGAAATGCGGTGCTTTAGTCTTTACCGGGTTTTGGCGGCGGTGTTATGGTTACTGCTGTTTTGATTTTATCGTGTTTCGAGTATAGATCATTTGGATAACCCACATTAATACCAGGGTATCTAAGTGCACACTAAGGATTCATCATCACAGCCCATATACGTCCCCACCGAGGGGCTCGAGCCTACCCTATGTTAGGGTGATTAGGCCTTAGTCAACCACGCTGGCCCAGTGCGGATTGGTCGACTTCACATACATCATTGAATTTCTTCGCAGATGTATGCAGGTTGCCTCACGATGTTTTCCTTCACCGTAGGAGCGTCAGACAAATGTACATATGAAATTCGAAACGAAAAACACATTGGTACATGGCGGGTCTCGAACCCCGACCCCCCGATTGGAAGGCAAGTGCCGAGTCCACTGCGCCACCGACGCTCTTATACTATGCTCACTAAGGATTATGTGTGCTTAATTATTTCGTCAGGGCATTACGATACCGTACCCTCTCGCCCTAAATTGTGAGAGGTTCTAAAGAGGTCTCCCATTTGCGCTAAGACAAGTCGAAGAAGACTACTTGAGGTAGTAATTCGACTCCTTATTACCGAATACCGAATGTTACTCACTCCTCTTTTAAATCATCAAAAAATATAAAATTGACCTTTGAAAAAGTAAAAATTAACCTTCTACTAGGTACCTTCTATATACCGAACAGGCTCCGCAGAGACAAGACAGGTACTGAGGTGGTGTAGATAGTAAGTACAGTCGTCAATACATCAAGCTGTGTATTTGTAGTACGAAAATGATAGAGGGAATTTCTTGGCATTCATCTTACCTGATGGTAACATGGTAAGTGATGATAATGCCGAAGATGAAAGCTTCACCTGGACCCCTCAAGAATTAAGGAACTGGCTATTTTACCTCTTATAGTCGAAAAAATATCATTAATTGGCGACAAACTTTGGTGAGATGCTGGTACTCGTAGCTACCCTGGGAACTCAAAACCTTGATCTTTAGATCCATCCTGGCTGGTCTCTACCACTAAACCGCGAAGATGGTTAATAGGTTTGAACTATGATGCATGCTTTTACTTTCCCCACCGTTAGGTTCACAAGATATTCGTAAGCTCACCGCTCTGGAACCTCCCGAAATAGCGAACGGAGCTCATTCGTTTCTTCACTTTAGAAGTAGAGCTTAAAGATAGAACAGTTAGAATATAAGAAGAGTTTCGGACAAAATATGAAAAACCTTTTAGTCTTTACGGAACTGTTTAAGTTGACTTTAGATATCAAAATTTAATGTTTTTCCATGGTTCCGTAACGGAGATCAAATTACCTAATTTATAACAATAATTATGAAGCAGGATGCATGTGTAAGAATAATTGTTTACAATGGAACTAATGTATGTTTTCTGGCGTCCGTCGTGGCGCGTAAAATGATTTCAGTTAAATGATGCAAGCGACATTAATTTACCAAGTCTCTTCGTTAGTCAAGCAGTCAAGCAGAGGTAGAGGATTATCTGTGTTCCTGGATCTTAAAAGATTAGTGGATTACTGCCAAATAAACAGTAGAGACAAATTTTAAACTTAGTGAATTTTTGTTTTGATTTTGCATTTTTTTTATTCGGGTTGATACAGTTGATACAACAGGCGAAATTCTTAAATATAAGTTTTATGATTAACTATAATTGGCTAATTGTTTTACCACTTACAGACAAACACAACATTGACAATTAGGCATTAGTGATATGGGCTTAAAACGCTTAAAGGCTTTAAAACTAGAGGTGAAATAAATCGTTTACAAAACTACTAATTTATATACTTATGTGTAAAATGAAAATCTTATAAATCTAACTGTTATTAGAAAATAGCAGGAATTTTATCACATACTTACTTTTGCGGAACGATCAATCTTTTTTTTCATTTTATGGCAGTAGCGATAAGGTACTTTAAAATTAATGAGGCTAAGTAATTGTGGGCTGTCTATGTGGGTTGAAAGAAGCTTATGTAATAAAAAATCTAAATTATTTCTATAAAATTTCAAAAACCCTGATGCGAGGTTGGTATAAATGAAAAACATCTCTCCATGTTTTTTCTTTGCCGCGCATAAAGACATGCCAGTTTCAAACATTTTTAAACTAAGTTCAAAAATCATAAATTTGGAATGGAAAACTAAAAACGTAAAACTATAAGCGTCAATAGTAACGAACGTAGAATACGTAGCGTCCGACCTCGGCGTCTCGCCGTTCTGTTAATGCGGCCATATAATTAGGCACGCCAGAGGCATTAAGTATTCCACCATCTATAATTACCTTAGCGCCCGTGACGTGTCTAATCCGCCAAGTAATGGTGATAAATAGATCCAATGCGGGGATATCGCCTCGGAATATATTAGCGTGAACAGGCAAGGTATCGTCTATTCTACAACGCACACATTATACTGTAACTACCTAATTATTGCATTGCTCCTATTCTGTATCCAGGAATCGAGTCTTGTATCTTCTATTATTATTGTATTGTGATTTTCAGATATCACTTGTCGTTAGAGCGACTCAGTTGCTTATCCTTTGACAATAAAAAAAACTTGATGCGCATGTCTCTACTCTCTAAGTATACACGTGGTGATTGTTTGATAAATTTTAAGCTTTTCCAATCACTCTGACAGGCATTTCTATGTATCTAATATATAAAAATCTCGTGTCACAGTGTTTCTTATCGAGCTCCTTCGAAACGGCATAACCGATTTAGTTGGTCTGAGAATAGGTCTTAGGCTATTTTTTATACTCCTAAGTGATAAGGGTGTTTTTTTTAAATTAAGATGGCGTAACGTATAGTTCGCGGGCACAGCTAGTATTTTTAAAAATGCTGTATTATGCTTGTGAAATACATACAATTATTATAATATTGGCAATTTAAAACAGTTTTGTTTTTCTATGGCTCTCACAAAAGCTCTCGCTCTATCTTGCATAAAGATTTTGAAGTTTGAGTTTCTCCAGGGACTAAACACTCCAGGGACTTCCAAAGTACTAAACTATATAGATGTTTGACTCTAACACCCATTCGTATTAGTGCAGTACCTAGGTAGCCTTGAGCCTGCCTTCTAACTAGACAGACGAAGATCGTTATTTTGCTGTTCATTGTTAACAGATAAGTAGTCAGTCGATAGGTTTATAGAGACTTATATTTTAATTAATGGGCATGTATTATTTCTTTGGTAATACTGCTGACAATGAAACATTATCATAATCAACTCCTGTTAGTGTGGACATCGACTATGGCCATACTTCATAATGACTCAATTTTTTTTTTGTAAACCTTCCAACTTTCAGGCTAAAAACGTTCATTATTTTAATGCTCTTTAGTGTAATGCCGTCTTCCACTGTCAATATCTTAAAGAACGTGACAAAACCAGCTTTGATGTAGCATAATGAACCTTTGTTGACTGTAAGTGTTAAGATTTGAAAGAACTAAGTAATACGAAGTAATCAATACGATGTTGGGGGTATTGTGCAGTATGAATAGATTTATATGAGATCGCTTTGCCTTTTGCAAAAGAAGGAGTATTATCATCTATTTTTAGTCTTCGAAACTGTCAAAAAGTAGCTGGCGGATACAATTAATAATAAGCAAAATAATTTTTTTTCCGGAGTTTTTCCAAATGTCAAAGCAATAAAAATATAATAACCGTTTCATACAAGTTACCTTTACAAATCATAGATAATTATTTTCCTTATTACCGATCAAACGGACGCTAATAACCATACTGATATTTAATTTATCAATAAATCGTTGCGTAAGCATTTAAATAAAGCACAAGTGTTGAACTAGTCTGCGCCGACGTCAGATGTCGAGCATACACCAATACAAGCAGCAGCTCGTGTGTGTGCGTACTTCAAAGACATTAAGTTAATGCGGCCTCATAATTACTGGTTGGGAACATTAATTCTCGCATCCATAATTTAGTTTAATACCTCATTTCTGCCGGCCTACAATCTAGATAAATATTGTAGTTGTTTGTTATGTGCGTCGTAAATAATTGTATGGGAGCGAGGTGTTGGTGAACTCTCCTTTACTTTTAGTTGCTACTAGAACCGTAGGAATTGAAGGCGCTACTATCCGTCCAAAAAAATCTGCGTTCTATGGTTTATAATCTCTTTTCTAAAGCAGGTACACAAACTTAGTCCGCGTTTATCCCACTGACTATTCCTGTTAATTACGATTAACTACGTTTTGAAACACATAGTTAGAATAATAAATTACAAAAAATAAATTACAGAAAATAAAAACCAACTTCAAAAACACTTTTAAAAGTTAAAATAATATACACGGTTATCACCCTGGAAAATTTAAGGGAGGCTTCACAACATGGTATTAGAATGTTTTAAATATGAATTAAAAAAATAACTCTTACTTAATTTTATATTAATTTTCAAAAAAATACAAAACATGCTGCACTATTTGAGAGCAGCATTTTTTGAGATTTTTTATGTTTTTATTTTTTATTTCATTTTTTTTTTATATGATATTTGATGTGTCCTGAAGCGTCCCTAAAATTTTCCAGGGTGATAAAAAAATAACCGTGTATAAGAGTACAGACAACATTACATCGCTATATTGAAGTCGGTGCTAAATTTCAAGACTTTCTAGGAGATCACCGTTTGGCACCGACTTCACTAAAGAAATGTAATGTTATGTAATCACATCATAATTCTGAAATCAAAATTAAATATTCGCTCCGCATTTGATACAGTTAACTGCTTTACATAACTTTTGTATTGTAATGTTAACACTTCACTCGAACACTTTGAGGATTTGTTAAACATTTACTTAGATTTATTTATCTCGTAATAACATCTCACAGTTAATAACACAATCTACGTTTTATGTTAATTCACTTGCTACGGCTGTAAGTTACTCGCCCGGTGAGCTGATTAGCACCCTATTGCTTTCGGCTTAGGGCTCAAAACACTTCTTATTTTTTTACTGAGCTGAACATTATTATCTAGACAATTACGATTATCATAATAACTGTCGAGTCGACATTATTCCTAATCATTAAGTCGGCGTTGTGTGTATGTTTTAAAGAAGAATTCAAAATGTTCTCGTACAACGATTTAGAGACCGTACCGTTTTACGTGGGTGGAATTCACAAATGAAGAAAAGGGGGTAAAAAATGAACATCGCCTTATTTTGAAAACATTTAATATTTGTATAAAGTACTTCTTACCGCCTTGTATGTAGCTTATAGGTAATATTTTAAATATGAATGGTGAATATAATAAAACTCTCCTTTCTGGGAGCTAATATTAAATTTAAATTATATACAATTAATAGAATCGATTGTCTATTATTAGACAATCAATATAATTAATATACGTATGTACGTACATTTGCGTAGCTGTTGAAATGGACGTCAAAATTACTTATAATTTTTTGAGAGTTTCATATAACTCCAAATCTCTGATTAATTCTCAGTGCTGTGAATTATGTAAACTTAGCTGTCGCGACAATCACAATGATCAGATAATGAACTTACATGTCTCAATCTACGAGTACACTATTAATATAAAGAGGAAAGATTTGTATTTATGTATGTAACGAATACATTCAAAAACTACTGGACCGATTTCAAAAATTCTTACACCAATAAAATGCTACATTATCCCTGATAAACATAGGTTACAAAGTTATTTCTCCTACCGGAAAATATTAAATTCCCACGGTAAAAAGAATAACGCGGGCGAAGCGGCATAAAGTAAAGCTAGTTGAAACACTTCTTTTTTAATTTAAATCAACGTAATTCAAATACGGAAACATAACAATATATGAAAGCTCAGGCGAAATAAGCGTAACCGCAAAAGAACTTAATACACGGCGTTATTGTGTGTTCTTTTGATCATAATTCAATTGAAGACCAAGTTTTTACCTGGCGAACAAATTATTGCAATTATAACTTTTTAGTTAAAACACAACATGGAAATTCAATGAGCGCTAAATACATCCTGTCGCAAGAGCGTACTCGAATGATACTTTACGATGTGGTCTGTGTTTATTAAAAACCAATTATTGACCTCAATCAACCGTCCCTGCTCCTGCTTAATCATACCTTGAGACGGCTTACGTTGTTAATATTCACTAAAAGTTGACTTGTAAGTTGTATACATTGATGCAAGTCAATAGTGTTATTGAACTTTCAATTATAATTGCTACTGTTGTTACGCTATATTAGTCATTAGTCATTCTGTGCTGTTGTATTTACTTTCAAACTTATTTATTTAAATATTTTTTTTTTTTTTTTTTTAAAAAAAAACGTCGCCCCACACTAGGATTTTCTCCTGTATCGTGGGTGCAGTTACAAACATAGAATATCACATGCACATACGCCCAGACCGGAACAAACTTCTGTAGGCCATACAAAACATCTGTCCCGTGCGGGAATCGAACCCGCAACCCGTTGCGCAGTAGGCGATCACTCGACCTCTGCGCTAACCGTGTCGTCAAATATGAAACGCCTCTTTTGATTACTACTTTAGGGGGAGACAAACTTACGAGAGAGCCTCAGTGTCAGTTACAGGTAACTGAACAACGTTAAAAGAAAAGTTTCTTAATTTGTTTAATTTAATTATTATCTAAATTGTAATCTTCAAATAAATTGCAAACACAGAATGATTTACGTTAATCATATTTAGTGCGGGTTACGTAAGCCAAACATTCGTTTTAATTTTACTATCTATTTTCATAAATTAACTCACCCAATTTGTTAACTTTGTGTAAACATGTTTAAATAAAAGTAAAGTTATAAGCGCAGAAACAATACATTGATTAACTACACTGGCCTGCAATAAAATCGACCCACCTTTACGCTTTGGTTCAGAGTTCGACAAATCAAAATCTACCATCAATAAATAATATCTTTTAAGCCTGTTTGTTAAACAAGAGCCTAAGCTTACATTAGACCAGTTTTTACTGTGACTGATTTTAGGTTTATATTGATTTTACAAACAGAAAACCAAAATTTTAAAAATACCTAATTTTTTTTTTGGGAACATCAGCTTAATTTAAAGGGTCAATAAATCTCTAGGAATAATCAATTTTTGAATAAACATTGATTCAATTAACTTTTAACACTCTATACAGTCACAGAGATTGCGTATAACGGAAAAATGAGAAACAGGGTTTTCCGAAGAAATAAGTCTACTGTCAGCAATACTTATTTTATCCACGTTTAGAGTATGTTAAAATAATGCTTATGAAGTATGCTTTCAAATTGTATTTACCGTTTTTGTTTGTCTAATCTTATTTTTTATATACCAATATTTCCAAATCGAGACCTATAAAGTGGGTCGATTTTATTGCAGGTCAGTGTATTTCTTTAATGACCTTACGTTTGTTGAGTCTTCTCAAGAGGACTCTCGTCATCTGCGAGCAGGCGTAGAGTCAAATTTTTTTTGGTACTTAATACGTGCATGAAATACTTCATTATTTGACATAATTATTTTTTCGTTGGATTAGAATGTTGTTTTTGTTAAGGAATATGGATCTTGACATCGATTTACTTTTCAACAGCAACACGAAATGTACACAGTTAATTAAAAAACCAACCTCGTTAAAGTCTTTTCCATCGAAAGGCGTATTTCGTCATAAGCTGATTAATATTTTATGGCTTATGTTGAAAAATTTAATAGCGTCTGCTAAAAATTATTCGCCTCTCTCGGCCCTTAAGTTGAAGGTCGCATCTGAATGACAAGAAAATGAGGTACGCAGCACGTAGGTAGGTAATTAAATTTGCGAACGAAACCTTTATCATTATCAAACTAATTAAGTATCTGGATAGAGGCGTTTCTCGGAAACGGTGTGGTCTGCGGAAAATCAATCTTCCCCGTTTATTTCTTTAGTTTACAAAGTAATTAAAATGAGTTGTTGATTTGATAGATAAATGTTTATTAAAATTAATGTTTTCTATTGTTACGCCGTCGGCTCCATGCCAATGTAGGTACACGTGTTGATAAATTGAAGAAACATTAGCCCCCTGAGTTCATGTGTGAGTTTGTCGAACATATATGTACACTATTCTCTTCAACCGCTAAATAAGTGTGTGTGAATTTGTTTATACTTTGCTGGAAAGGTTCTTCTTAACTTCTTAAGTTGAATTTACATATAAATGAACCACTTAATTAGTATTAGCTATAATTGTATCATGGTATAAATGAATTGAGAAATGAGATTAAAGCTTTATGTATGGACACGACGATATTACAATACGAGTATAGTATACCCGCCTCCGTCTTCTCGTTCGTTCCTGTTATTTTGAGTTAATAAATCGGCAATTAAGGCTTACGATTCTGTTTTTTTTTGTATGTAACCTTAATATGACCTAGGTATTGAAGTGGTTCTCTTGTTTCTTTATACAACATGCGGTTTAAATATATCAAATTGAACTCGAAAGTTACAAAATTTACACAAAAGGTTGATCCTATAATGCCAGTTTATAAAAAAAGAATACCATAGCGTGACAGCTTACGTAATATAATTATTAATTTAATTTATCTGACTATTTAAAATACAACTCTAATAAAAATTTATCATCAGCATCTCGACCAAGAGACGCCAACTGTTAGACATAGGCGAAATGCTTGGGGATGCCCAAGGATCCCGCCAACAAAACTTATAATACTCAACTCAACATTAGAATAAGACTTACTTAAGTCAGATGACTTATTAAGTTAATTTTATTCTAGTATTATCATTATAAAAAAAATTGACATCAAAAATGTTTAAAAGCGAAAAATAATATAAAATACTACTTAGCACCACATTTTTATATTCAAGTCGGTGTCAAATTGTGCCCACCGTTACTTCTTATATTTTTCTCCTTCTTTTCTTCTTCTTTATATTTTTATTTTAATCTTTTAAGTGAACTTAATATCAGTTCACCGATAAGCAACTTAAAAGAATACAACTGAAATGATATACTACTACTACTACTACTAGTTGTACCCGCGACTTCGTTCGTGTGCATGTCGAAAAATAACAATATGTCGTACATTTTTTTCCCGTTTTTGCAACATTTTTCATTGATGTTCAGCTCTTATTAGTCGTAGCGTGATGTTATAATAATCTATAGCCTTCCTCGATAAATGGACGAAGTTTAGGATCCATCATCAACTCATTGACGAAGAATCCTTAAGATAATGCCTGCTAGAGCAAATACCTGTATAGCTTCAGAAAAAACCTAATCTCTAACTTCTCAAAGTTAAAGATCCTTCCATCATCACTTCTCATTCCTATCAGACGCAAATACCCGAATAGTTTCTGAAGAGACACGAAACACGTAGCATGTGCCTATGAAATTTAAGGGTCTTCCCCGATTATCCAGGGATCGTAACCCTAGATAACAATTGGACCACCTCGAGAGTACACTCTTTTGAATACAAAAACGATTCTGATAAAATCGCTTAATAAATGACGAAGTTATGAGGTAACATACACATAAAAACATACGTAAGTCAAATTGAGACCTTCCTTCTCTTAAGTCTGTTAAAAGTAACTGTGTCTTAGGCCACACAAAATACATGGCAATGCACTTACGGATATCCGATTACTCGTACGTTTTGTCCCTACAAACCACCAACGCAGCATATTATAGCGTACCTACGTGTTTATAATAAAACTGCGTGTGTGTGTGTGTCGGTTGCAACGGATGAGGCCCTAATTAGCTGGCAATTACAGCTAATGCTGCGGCGCACTTAATGAAGTACATTCATATACAATTCTTGCACCTTACCACCGAGTCCGAAGGTGCAGTTTTCGGTGGCAAAATATGCGCGACCACGCGAAGACAGCAGTTGCGCGTGACCATTGTTGAGTTCGATGTGTCGTGTTTTGATACATTTTTAATTATAGTGGACTGTTTAGTATTATAGATGAATATTTTGAATTAGTTTATTTATATTTGTTGTTGTACATTATTATAATAATTAAGTGCAATCTGTGACTTTGCCTGCGCAGATTCAAAAAACGAACTTTTTGGAAAAGTAATGTGCTAGTCAATGTTGTAAAATAAGAATTTGTGCATCAGAGGAGGTTAAATAATAAATCTGATGACGGTCTCCACTCTCCACCTTAAATCATCCTGTGACCATGACTGCTGAATAAAGTTCGAAACGTGTCGGACTAAATAATTAAAATGTTTTTAGTCAAATATACGCGAGTACCTTATTCCGAAAAGGTTTGTTTCATTTTAATACTTACCAATTAGATAATAATGTTAACATTTTCCATAAAGAAGTTGAAGCCCAATCATGATTTGTTATGAACTAATGCATCTAGTCAAACCAACCCGGTTTTTTTTTGTTGTAGATTAATCAACAATTACAAAACTAATCTCCCAATGCGAATAAAGTGCTGCCTCGTTACGTGAAATATTTTACTGTTATAAAATTTCAAAACACTATAAAACCAATCACGTACTGACCATACATTACAGTAACATTTACCAAGCCGCTTACCGCTTCTTAAACATTGTGATGAGCATCACATACTTATACTGAAGTATTATGTTTCGGCATTTTCCACAAACCAACCACGTTCGGTGCATCGCGTCAAGCGTTGAAAGTTTCTAACAGAAGCCTCAGGCGGTCCAGTATTTCGCTTGTAGTCGGCATTTTGTTTCTAACAGAACTAATTGATAACTTCACAATGTTTGATATGATTCCTTTACAGATAAGGGTATTTCATTGCCAGGATCAATCAAACAATCACACTGTCTAATTTATTGTCCTTTATTATCTAGTGATCAGAAAACCAAGAGCTTTCATGCCTGCGACTTAAAATGTCATAATAAAATAAATAATAATGTGACGAATCATATTAGAAATCGGTTATCGTTAATATTTGGCAATATGCTAATCAATGTACATAGGTATTTAACTAATTATGTACTTAGTTTCATGGCAAACGATTCTATATTCCAAATTCTTTACAACCTCAGAGGCATTTTCGTTAATATAGTTCTTACTACACTATAATTATAAGAAACATTGTCGGTGCAGGCTCGCCACGTCGAATGGAGAGATCACAATTACTACTTCGCACGGAGCCAACGCCGGTCCCGCGAGCAGTGCGGGCAGCGCCAGCTCCGGCCCGATGGCGTCACCGCACCCGCCCGTCAAGCTGTCCCCAAGCTCCGTCAAGTCGCCAACACAGGACGAAAGCGATCTGCTAGCTGATTCTCCGAGTAAGTGATCATTCACAACTTCCCCTTAAACATTTAAATTAACACAAAATTAATTCTTCTATTTTAATTATGAAGGTCGTTATCGTAGCTCAAAATATCAACGTCGACTTAAGATAAATAAATATGTGCCTATCCAAGTACATTATTTTTCACAACATTAACGAATATTGTAAAAAATAGATTAATATATAAGTCACTATAATATGTAGGTATGTACTTTCTGAACCACGTAAAATTTAGATTTTTGTTTAAGAAATACACAAGTTTATCATAATCAATTTAGAACATTTTGATAGAGCAATAGATATAAGACGCTAAAGATTCCTTACAAAAAACTCGAAAACAACAAACAAAAGTTACCTGCTTATTTCTACTAAGAACTGTTCTCTAATTACAAATGAACATCATTTCATTAATACTAAAAACATATCTCATTGGTGAAAACCCTAAACTTCGTTTGAAATAGAAACAACGTAACATGAATAAAAAATCATAGCCGCCACTTCAGATTTCGCGAGCTAAATGAACAAAGCAACTTCAAATTAGCTGCCATTGTAACAGGACTGAAGCAAAACTAACAGCCAACTTAAGAGCTATTTTCGACTCAACACTAACTCAATTCTATTTATCCATAAAAGTTCAGCGTTCTAAGCATAGAGGCGATCCATTAGCTTCGCCGGAGTGTCCTAGGAGTTATTTTACCTAATACTATAAAGAGTTGGGGGGAGACGGTCGGATGCTGCTTGAAGTTGGTAGTGCGTTAGTAACTAAGTCTGCAAAGTTGATTTACGTAAAGTAGGCTTGCGGCGTTCGGCGTAGGTGAGCGGCACCGCTGTCCCGTCAGCGCGAGTTGATTTTCCATTTCCGGCCGAGCTTTAACATTTTGATATACTCGTAGTATCAAACAAAGTTTGTCTCTGTTTTATAGCGCTGTGAAGCTTTGTTTCTGTTTGGCTCTATCTAACTCTTGTGGAAATTATGATGATTTGCCGATGCATACAGGATTATTTTTGGACCCTCCGCCAATTTTTACCCCGTTATTCTATCGCGGTAATCTTCTTCTTAGCCATTCTCAACCAATTTAGTGTAGGCCTCCTTCATATTGCGCCATCTATCCCGCTCCTGCGCTACTTCCATCCAATTGCTCCCTGCAACTTTCTTGACGTCGTCTTTCCACGGCAACTGTGGTCTGCCTCTGAGACGTTTTTCCTCCTAAGGTAGCCATTCCAGAACCGCCCTGCCCCAAGAGCCATGTTAACGAGCTATGTATCCTGTCCATTGCCATTTCAAACTCGCGACTCGTTTAATGGCGTCCGTGACTTTACTTTGTTTTCTAAGCCAGGTGTTTGTTTTACGATCTTGCAACGTAACTCCCACGAGCTTCTTTTCAAGTTTTCTCTGGGCGACTTGTATCTTAGACTTAGAGATATATTCCCGTGTCAGAACCCAGGTTTCTGCTCCATAGGTCAGCACCGGCAAGATACATTGATTGAACAACCTGACTTTCTGTTCAGCTGTTATATTCATTTTCCACGCAAAGTCTAGTTTTGAATAGACAACCCACATGAGATGTATGCGTCTGTCGATTTCATTTACCTGATTCCCTTTTCCCATCTTTATTTCCTGACCCAGATATACTTACGTAGTTCTCTACCTTTTCAATGACAGTTTGGTTTACTTTAATCGCGACAGGTGTGGGATCGTTAGTCATTACCTTAGTTTTACTAAGATTCATTTCCAAACCGACATTTAAGGGGGCTTCGTTCAGCTCATGGATCATAATTTGAAGGTCATCAGGGTTATCACTCAGAAGAACGATATCATCTGCGGACCTAAGCTTGTTCAGTCTTGCTCCTGGTAATTTGAGATCACATTACTCCCATGAAAGTGTTTTGAAGATATCCTCCAGAAGCAGGGTAAACAATTTAGGTGAAAGAGTGTCTCCTTGTCTCACTCCTCTTTTGGTGTCTATGTCTTGCGTGTGGTCTACTATTGTGACTTTCAAGGTCGCCTTGTTGTAAATGTTCTCAATCAGTGTTGTATATCTGTAGTCTATGCAAGCATTCTGTAGTGCTTGAACAACTGCCCAGGACTCCACACTATCAAACGCTTTTTTGTAATCTATAAAAGCTATCCAGAGAGATGTTTGATACTCGGTAGCTGCAATAACAGTTCTCTTTGTTATAATATGGTCCATAGTACTAAATCCGCTTCTGAAACCTGCTTGCTCGGGCGGCAGGTAAAAATCAAACTTTTTATTTAAACGAAGGGTGATGATTTTGGTAAGCAACTTGTACAGATGGGATAATAGGCTGATTGGGCGATAGTTATTCAGGTCTGTTTTGTCACCTTTTTTAAATAGCAGAATGACATTTGCAGATTCCCATTCTTTTGATATTTTGCCAATTATAAAGTAAAAAAATATTCAATCTATAGAAATGATCAATTTATAAAGTAAAGAAAACCGACTTCAAAAACACTTTAATTTTTAAAAATAATAATAGTATGTAATAATATAAGTACAGATAACATCACACTTCTATATTGAAGTCGGTGCCAAACGATGATCTCTTAGAAAGTCTTAAAATTTGGTACCGACTTCAATATAGAAGTGTGATGTTGTCTGTACCTATTCTTATATTATTTTTAACTTTTCAGTGTTTTTGAAGTCGGTTTTTATTTTTTGTAAAATATTTTTTAGTTTTATCTTTTTAGTGAAGGATTCTTCCATCATTAGCTCGCTTTATGATTACCAGATGCAAATACGTGAATAGCTTCGGAAAAAAACATGAAACACTTATTAGACGTACCTAAAAAATTTAAGGGTTTCCCTCGATTTTCAAGGGATCTCATCATCAGACCCTGAATTTGGTGACCTTGGAACCACTCCAGGAATATACTCTATTGGCGACGTAATCGCGTAACATACACACAAAAAATACGCGTCGAATTGAGAACCGCCTCCATTTTTGAAGTCGGTTAAAAAGTCTTTTTTAACATCTTTGTTTTGACTTTTCACTGAATAAATCAATAGTGAAAAATGTTCGTTTCGGACGGTAATCCAACACGCGTCTTCAACACTGTGCTGACGAAACCCCACCAGTCCCGACAGAACTTCAACTGTATCGATCTCTTATGTACAGTCACACCAACTATTCCTTTTTTTAGTATGGTTACACCTATATTGCATCGTTAATAGTTGGTGTGTGTGACATGGTACTAAAATGTTTATCTACTTTTGAAGCCGGCTGTACTTTGTTAAGCCAAAGTAGACTTTATTCGCTGTCAATAACTACGTATCAACATCCAATTTCGAAATCTTTACCGATTTCTTAAAATTGGTTAAGAAAAAAGCAAACTTACAAATTTTGTGACTTTAAATTTTCTTTAAAAATGATAATTAGCAATGAATAAAGTCTACTAGTAATGAACGACCGCTGAACCGAAACATAGAATAACTAATAGTACTAACGTAAACTAAACTGTTGCTTTTGTCCAATCAGACCTTAGACTATAGATACCAATAGACATGAAATACCTACGAAAAAAGCGTGACATTTGTGTTGGTGCTCTAAGATGGCGGAAAAAACTTGGGACGCCGCATCCAAGATTTCACACTAGTAGGTGTATATTGGGCATTCTAAAACAGTTTTCATCAAAACACCGCAAACGAACGCAGTGAGATTTGAGCTACGCTTCGCTGCGCTCTAGCTCCGCAAATCTCACTGCGTTCGTTTACGGTGATTTGATGAAAACAGTTTAAGATTGCCCAATATACATTATATAGGGTTAAATGGAAAAGAAGATTTTTTATTTCATTTCATTTCATAATGTTTCTATTGTGTTGTGTTGTTTGACTGTAAACAGTATACTTTTGATTGATTGCGATTTACTAGACACATTTTCAAGGTTTTCTATCTCAGAATATTAAGGCATTCAACTAGGTAGCAGTGCAATAACAACAGAAATTAAACAGGTTGAGGTTTCGTAGCTTCAGGACTCAACTCTCGGATAAGTATCTGTACCGTTCGACACTCTGCCTGCCATACAGTTTCAAAGCATTCCCACGAAATTCATTTATCAGCAATAAATTTATTGCACATTATTCATATATCCAGTTACGAGTGCTTACTCAAATAATAAGGCTTCTTTCACACGTTAATACTTTTATTTGTTTATTAAATTACTTCAATTAAATATATTCTTTATTATAAAACAAAGTATAAAATTGTTGATTTTTACAAAATATTTAAAAGGGCGGGCTAATCCCTGAAAGATGTGTTCCAGTCATCACACGAATAAAAAATAGAAAATAAATATTCCAATAATTTAAAAAATGAAAATATAAAAAATATTAAGAACATTTTAACTACCTACCTTGGCTGACTAAGGTCTTAACATCCTAATTAAATAGGGTAGTGCGGTGGGAACGTGTATGAGATGCTACCGATGAATACCACCTATGTATTATTACAATAATTTTCTTAAACTTCTATGGTTCTGTCGTCATGTCGTATCAATATCGTTATGCTATAGATACATTCGGTTCGCCTAATAGAACGATATACCTATTGTTTATCTGTTTTAAATAGTAGTATCGAAAAATGAAAATTAGAAATCGCATCCGTTATTATAAAGAAGACTTTTTAATTTGGAGATAATATTCCTTAGTAATTGTAAATATGTATGTACATGTATAATTTAAATAAATATAATAAACCCGAAATGAAAAAAAAATTGGAGCATGCAGCCTTACACGAGATTTCTGCATCAGCAGAATTAAACGGTAAACAATTATTTTGCTGTATATGCACAGTATTGTATTGCAAGTTTGTGGAAATAAACGACAAACAATTAATTTGCTGATTATTTCCGCGTCATATTGCACATTGGTAGAATTATGGGTAAATATCAAATTTTGCTAAATATCATGAAAGTCAGAGGTGCAAAACGTTATTAAGTTTTATATTTTGAGTATGCAACCGACTTTTTGAAAGTAAACTACCAAACTATAATCTTCTTTTAGATGTTGTGATGCTGAATAACGATCTACTACTACCTCGAAAATAAAAATCCAATACACGTAATTGCGTCAGTTCGTCGTTTTGTTTCTTTCTTGCTACGTAAGTACTTTTTTTTTTATATAGCTGACGAAGTTCAGCCGATGATCGGACCGTTTTTGGATCATACGCAACTGCGGATCAAAAATTTTGTTGCAGACCTGAGAACTGCTCCACTCACACGTCCCGGGTACCATAGTACCCAGAGCGCTTCGCGTCTCCTTTGCCTAAAACGCGCGGTGTGATAAAAAAATCACGAAAAAAAAAATATTTTCTCTAAATAAAGTGTCAGTTCTTTAGTGTTTGAAAAACGAACACTGACCATGGAAGTGGAAGTGAATGCATTAGGATTCTCGATAACGTATAGACATCATATCCGTGAATGCATATTTGTTTTCTTATAAATATTTTGTGTGGATATGATTTGGACGGAAAATAATAATTTTGTGATTATATATATAATATTTTATAATATTACTTACTTATTTAACAATATAAAAATTAATGAGCATTCTTTTTTAGATTAGTCATGTTAAATAAAAATGATTATAAAGATAAGGTATAGGTTGAGAACCTCAGTAAAATTATTACTTGCATTGCACTTTTCTTGTATAAAATCCGGAAAAACTGTAGTCACAGTACACTCCAGTGCTATCTCTGACCACTAACAGTGCTTCAGTACCTCCTCATCAAAAAATCTCAAGACCAAGACAGCTGAAAAATGTTCGTAAGTTTTTATACTTTATTGCTATACTTTATATCTATTCTTTAATTGTCTATAAGTGGTTGATCATCTTCATGCCTCAACAAATTGAGCCGTTGGACCAGGCTGTATATGACGTGACCTCTCCAAGTGCTGTCTTCACGAGGGACCATCAAGCCCAGCAGTGGCATGCTGATTGACTGATGATGATGATATTTTTTTTATCTTATGAATTGAAGATGTGAATCTTCAACTCGTTTTCTTGTAACCACTCTTAATACTAATATGACATTTGTTGGGGATAGAACCATTTTTAAATGTATGTGTGTAGTTGTAAGTTTTTTGTTTATTCGTGTTAAGGTATATTAATTATTTAAAAAATGTATTTAATTATGTTAGACGGTATTATATAAATTAAATTATTGAAATCTTATAAATAGGAGCACAAAAATTTGTAAACCACTTCGATTCTACCGACTGTGCTATTAGTGTCTCGACGTATTAAACCTCTAATCTCATTCGCCACCGCAGTTTTTTTTTCATCAGCCGCATCCGTTACAACATTTACTATTTTCAGGTCGGATAGCAAGCAAAACAAAAGGTCAGCCAAGAAGAGCTGTGAATCTGACCTTTTCTTTGATACCGACGACGAAGACATCAGGTACTTTTATTGCTATATTTACATATATCTAAATTTCAAGTGTTTAATGTGTACAATAATCGTGTATCCTTTTTCTATCTCCCTAGTCCAAAGAAGAGAAGCAAGGCGATAAAGTGCCTATCGAAGGCGAAGAGTGCAGAAGTGAAGAATACATCGTCGTCCAATACTTCTGAGTGGTTGTTCGACTCAGAGTCGGACAGCGAGGTTTCGCGGCCGCCAAACCTGCCAAACAAGACCACCAGTATCCTGACACGCCGAGTACCTGGTGGTGTAACGCGTCGGACTGCACAGCTCGACGGCGACTTGCTAGTGGAGCTACGCCTCTACAACCAGAAGGAGGTATCTAATCTCAGCGGCCTTGACCGGTGCGAGCGCGCTATCGTTTGGGTACGCTTGCAAGGTGAAGCAGAATCTCCAGAATTTGACGCATTAAAAAAATTTGTAAAATTAGCTAAGGCAAAGTTTACCACAGAGGGGATATTTTATAAAGATAAAGTTAAAAAATAGGTTCTCTTTTGTTTCTCTCTGCGTAAATTATGTTTTAGCTGGTTTACTTATTGTTTATCGTTAGCAAACTCAAAGATTAGGTACTTACATACTTAAGCCTTTATTACTTTAACTTTGAGAATTTGTACTGTCCAAATCATAATGTCGAGGTCTACTTTCTGTTCAGTTTGTGACGTATCCGTAAATAACAAAGTTTTCTCTGCACATTTGAAAAGTATTTTACATAAGAACAACAGTTCGGTCGTTGATAGTGAGGGGGTTGAAAAAGTTCATAGCGCTTTTCGTAATCGTATAGCATCGTACCGTGTTCGATATCAAGATGAGGGTCATGATAGTGCGCGTGTTCGCCCGCCCGCCGAGTTTTTATGGCACTTGCGCTCTCGCGTACGCCTATTGCTCATAGCGAAAATTCAAGCTCACACTAATGTTAAAGCTAATTTTGAACTTTTCTGTGAATTCTTTCTGCTTAGTAAGTATGATTCGATTTCAATCAAGTCATTTGCAACGGAAAACTTCATCTTGCATCAAAACTTCAATTTTGAAGATATGTTTTCAAAAATTATTCACTTAATTTGTAAAAAAATTGAAGAATTTGAAGAAAGAGATAGTGGGTGGGCCTATTTACAAAGCCTATATCTAGAAGTAAATATAAACAAATATAACCCGTTAAGAGGCTCCAGTTTTATAGAATTACCAAAGTCCATAAAATGTAAACGAGCATGTATCAACATTCAAAATTCTGATAATTATTGTTTTTTATGGTGTGTCATGGCAGCACTATTTCCTATAAACAGAAACGCACATCGAACGTCAGCTTACCCACACTTTAAAAATGTACTCAATATCAAAAATATGATTTTTCCAGTTGGGTTTGCGGACATCAAAGTTTTTGAAAAGAATAATCCTCGCATAAGTATTAATATTTACGGCATTCAAAAGAATGGTAACATTGTCGGACCTTTATACAAAAGCGAGATTCGCAAAGATCATCACATTAATATGCTTTTCCTGGAAAACAGAAAACGCACCCATTACTGTCTTATTAAAGATTTATCTAAATTACTTCGTCTTCAATTAACTAAACATCATTCTAAAATATATTTATGCGAGGATTGTATGATATTCTTTGATAGTAATGATAAACTGAAAGCTCATGTTTGTGGTGGTGTATCGACAATATTACCCGGTGATGGAACACGAATTCAATTTAATCATTACGAGCGAATGCATGACATGCCCTTCGTCTTATACGCAGATTTTGAATCATTATTAAAACCAACTGAACTCGATTCTGGATCAGGCTGTACAAAGATATTGCAAAAACACGTACCATCAGCATTTGCTTATTACGTTGTGTGTTCTTATGATAAGTCGCGTAATAAATATGTATCTTATCGAGGTCCAGCCTGTGTAGAAAAGTTTTTAGAAAGTCTATTATTGGATATAACCGATATTTATAACGTTTTGCAGTCGCCAGTGGCTATTTGTTTAACAAATGAAGACAAAGCGAACTTTGCTCGGGCTACAAATTGTTTTCTTTGTGATAAAATATTGTTTGACGATAAAGTTAAAGATCATTGCCATCTTACAGGACGGTATCGTGGTGCAGCTCATTCTTATTGCAATATTAGATATTGTTTGCCTAAGTTTGTTCCTATATTTTTTCATAATTTAGCGGGTTATGACAGTCATCTTTTTATACGACAGTTGGGAAAACTATCAGGAAAAATACAAGTAATAGCAAAAAATAAGGAAAACTACATATCTTTTACAAAAATTTTTCAAATTAATGATAAAGATATCATACCTGTTCGATTTGTTGATTCTTTTAAATTTTTAGGCACAAGTCTAGAGAAACTTGTCGCAAACTTAAAAAATGACGACTTTAATCATCTGCGGCGTTATTTTCCTTCTCATGAGCATTTTGCTTTAATAAAACGAAAAGGGGTGTATCCATATGAATACATGACTACTTGGAGTTCATACGAAGAAAAAGTACTTCCGCCTCAGGAGTTCTTTTTCAGCAAATTACGCAATAGTAATATATCTAAAGTAGATTATGATCATGCAAAAAAAGTCTGGCAAACGTTTGAATTATCGAATCTCGGTGAATACACAGACTTGTATCTTAAGTCAGATGTTCTTTTATTAGCTGACGTTTTTGAAAGTTTTCGCCAGACATGTAAGATAAATTATAAATTAGACCCAGCCTTTTATGTTACAGCACCGAGTCTCAGTTTTGATGCCATGCTATTAAAAACAGATGTTAAATTAGAATTAATACACGACCTGGAAATAATAAGAATGATTCAAAAAGGTATTCGCGGTGGAATATGTTTATGTTCGACAAGGTATTCAAAAGCCAATAACAAGTATTTAAAAACTTACGATCCAAGAAAAAGTAATAACTTTCTAATTTATATCGATTGTAATAATCTCTATGGATATGCAATGTGTGCTTATTTGCCTCATTCCAATTTTAAGTTATTGAATGACTTGGAAATCGCTGGAATAGATTTTATAAATGTGCCAACTAACGGAGACATTGGTTATATACTAGAAGTAGATTTAGAATACCCCGAACATTTGCATAATGATCATAACGATTTTCCATTCTGTGCTCAAAAATTTACTCCGCCAGGGTCTAAAACTTCAAAATTGATTCCAAATTTATACGATAAATATTTCTATGTCATACATTTTGCTCATCTGCAAACATGTTTAAAACATGGTTTGTTGTTAAAAAAAATACATAGAGTTATTCAATTTAATCAGAGTCCTTATTTAAAGCAGTATATTGACATGAATACTGAATTACGAAAAAAAGCTAAATCTACATTTGAACAAGATTTCTTCAAACTTCTTAACAACAGTATATTTGGCAAGACGTTAGAAGACACAGAAAAGAGGGTTAATGTGAAATTAGTCAATAAGTGGAATGATGATAGTAACAAAACAAAGAAAAGTTTCTGTGCAGAGCAAATGATAGCTCGACCAAATTTTCACAGTGTTACAATTTTCACTGAAAACTTGGTAGCCATTCAAATGAAGCCTGAAACAATCACTTTGGATAAACCTATATACATTGGTTTTTCCGTTTTGGAAATATCTAAGAGTCACATGTTTGATTTTCATTATTCTATTATGAAGCCTTTTTATAAGGAAAAGTTAAAACTTTGTTATACGGATACTGATAGTTTTTTGTATTCAATAGAAAGTAAAGATTTTTATGCTGATTTAAAATCAAATTTTCTTCCCTATTTCGACACTAGTAATTATTCTGTAAATAACGTATACGACATTCCTAGTTGGAACAAAAAGGTGCCAGGTCTCTTTAAAGATGAGCTAGGAGGAAGTTTGATTTCGAAGTTTGTAGGATTAAGGTCCAAGTTATACTGTATTAAAACGGCAGAAGATGAATTAAAAAAAGCAAAAGGCATACAGAAGCAAGTATTAAAAGATGTACAATATAAAGATTATTACAAGGTATTAAATGAAAATACATTTTTGAAGAAAAAAAATATCATATTTAAATCTCTTAAGCACGAAATATTTACTCAAGAACAGAACAAAATAGCTTTGTCAGGTAATGACGATAAACGTATCATATTAAAAAACAAAATGTCTACTTTATCATGGGGTCACTGGGATAGTTTAGTTTAATATCATTAGTTTTTCTTTAGAAGCACCGTATTGTATAGTTTATTATTGTTTTAATGGTAATCATGAATCAAATTGTAAGTTGAGAAATATGTTACCCCATCATCTATTTATTTATTATATGACTTAAGTAATGAATAAGTTAATAGAATAAAAACATACATGAAATTGTATAGTATGTACCGACACGGCACTTTATATTGTAAAGTTATTTAATTTTAATATTGTTATCCATCAGTTATTTGTTTAATAGTATTATACATTGTTTTTTAATGGTAAATAGGTAAATTAATTACCTAGTTTTAATCAAATACTTAATGTTGTATTGTAACGATGAAAATATATAACGCTATAAACCAGCTACCATGTATTTTTTATTTCATAATCCATAAAATATAAAACTATTAATAAAATAGCACACGCAATGAACAATTCGAAACTGGTTGGGACATGTTATTGCTGATTTAGGTATTCCAACTTATAGTTCATTAGTAATTTGTCCAATTGCGATTCCGTGCGAATGCTTTGTTGTTATGTCAGCATTATATTTACACTATAAATAGCTATTAAAGTCGAATGTTTTTAAAATTTGTTTCACACATAATTAATCAAGTGACAACTACGGTCACCCAAATACATCATGGTAAGTCGTATAAATTATTTTTCTTCAAACTCTTTTCTTGTGTAGTGGTTAGATCACTAGTTAATGTTTATTTGTATATTTGATTTAGTTGGAAGATAATGTTGTTGTTAAAACCTTATGGTTGTGATGCTGTTATCGTGATTCTCATATTCTATCGGTTCCGTATAAGATAGTCAGCCTCCTTGTGGATCCTAGATACTCTTCTACCTCCGCCACTATATCAATCATTTCTTCGATGTGAAATTATTTTTGTTGCATAATAAATTAAATTTCAGAATACCCAAGAAATCTCGCAGTCGCTACTCATAAGCAAGGAGGCAACAGAAGATTATGCTCCTTGCTTCGAGCAAAATGCGCAAGATATGTTGGAGGGCTTCTCTGAAGAATTTCCACATTGGAATGCTAAAGATTCACCGCTGCATGCCAAGGTGGTTAAAAGTCTTTTTAATAAAAAGAAGCCCATGAAGAGGAGAAGCAAGTTACTGCAGAATACGAAGGGGAACGAACCTTCTTATTTAATTAAAACAATACCTACTAAAGGGCGGCGATTAATTAAATTAGAAATATTAGATCTGGAATCAACCAGCAATGATCCATTAATAAAAACACAATATGTGGTAACCGAGCATATTGATCCAATAATGGATCAAGCAGAAAATATTATAACTAATATCTCTAAGAAAATATGTGGTTACAGTTATAGTTTTTAAATAACTATTGCTGACCTAAAACATTTGTAGATGTATATTAAAATTCTCTAATGTGCTAGATGCGTACCTACTATCTTTAGTTACGTGTACACTCACGGAGATACATTATTTCAACAACATTATTCTTCTGAAAAATTATAGTAATGCTTATAAATTTTACTAACTAAGACTTATGTTATTTTAAATAGTTATGTTAGTTTAAGTCTTGTATTGTTTTCAATAAATATTACTTAAAAATAAAAAGACTTGTATGAAAATATTTGTTTTTATTTTAACACCTCTATAATGTAATCAAATATTTTGAAAAACATTCATTCAGAATTACCTCTATAAATAAATCTAAGATAAAATTTATTAGAATTCAAATACATAGTTTAAAATAATGGTAATAAAATTAAAAATATAGTTTTATTTATTAAAGAACGCAGTGTATTACTTTGTTAAAGTAGGGATGCAAGTAATTAAACAATGTTTATTTTTAAGCATCGATTCCTTACTCATATCATTTTTTATTGCACGATTCGAGAGGGGTGAGAGCTCTTTCTTCTCTCTCCATTCTTCTCGATGCTTTAACATTGTGTGTTCTAGACACGTCCAATAACTTAATATAATGAGTGGTAACAGTATCCAAATTCTTCTACTCCTTGCTATTGTTACCGCCGTCGAATGCTTAGTCTATATGGTGGAGTGAGTGCACTTACAAGTAAATATACTGCTAGTTCTCTTATTATTACGAACGCAAAGTGTTATATCCATTTTGTTAAAAGCCACGAATCAAAACGGACAAGTTGCTATGAAGTTCCTCAAACAAAAGGAAACGTTAAAATTAGATTATAATATCTGTCCTGCATCATTATGTGAAGCAAAGCGACATGGCAACTTATTGCCGAGCACTATACGATGTATTGTTTGTGGACCATCAAATTGCGGCAAGACAAACTTAGTAATAGGTTTGTTATTACATGAGAATGGTGCTCGTTTTCGTAACTTATATGTATATTCTAAATCATTATACCAACCAAAATATGTGTTCTTAGAAAAAGTATTAGATTTAGTTGCAGATATATCTTATAGTAAATATAACCATAATAATGATATCATAAGCCCACACGAAGCTTTGCCAAACTCCATTATAATATTCGACGACGTAGCTTGTGAAAACCAAAATAGCATTCGGGATTATTTTGCTATGGGTCGACATAAGAATATTGATTGTTTTTACATTAACCAAACATACAGTAAAGTACCTAAACAACTTATAAGGGACAATTCTAACCTCATTATTTTATTTAAACAAGACAATGTAAATTTAAAACACGTTTACGATGAGCATGTAGGTTCAGATATGTCGTGGTCTCAGTTCCGTGAAATGTGCTCAACTATTTGGAATAAACCATTTAATTATGTTGTGATCAATAAAGACTGCGAAAGAAATAAAGGATGTTATAGGATGGCATTCGATACTTTTGTAGTAGTAGATTAATATACATAAGTTATTGTTTCATCAATACACAATCACTATTACTCTGGATTTTGCATTGAACGGAATCCTTGTCAAAATGGAAAAGCAACTTAAAAAACAAATTGTAAAAGCTGCAGCTGCTGTAAAAAGAAAGGTTGAAATGATAAAGGATATGAAAAATACAAATGATGCCACTCTGGAATCCATATTCAAACCTATAACCGATCCATTGAAACAAATAGCCATTAAGAACAATGAAATTTCTCATGAAGATGAGGATGAGTTTGAACATTATACAATAAAAAAAAATAAACATAATGACAGTGAGGCAACAAATTTTTCTGATGACGATTTTAATGAAGAAGAGGAACAACAGTTCTATAAAAAATTTAATTCCGAAAAAACCCTTGTCGTATCACCTTCTGACAACAATAATATGAGTGATGCTTCCTTTAAGTCCTTTCAATCATCACCAAATGTTTCACTTAATAGTTTATCGTGGTGTGCTTCACCCGACGCAAATATCCCTTTTGGAATAAAAAATGAACGAGGAAAACTTATGCTCGGCCAAACACGTGTTTTCGACGACGGAAAAATTATAAAAATTGGAAATCGAAGTTTAAACAAAACTCTTGGATTAAAAGAATTACTATTTGAAAAGACACCAAATTTGGATGTTATCACAGATGAAGATTTGCAAAATTATAAAGAGCTTCTAATAGAAACGAATGCACATAGGCGTAATTGTGATCCACGCAAGCCAATTAATAGTAACAAAGGGTTTAAGTACATGCATATTATTAAACCACTGTTTAAGTTCTCTAGAAATAAGTATGACAGCACAGAAAGTCTTACGGTAGGAAAAGGAATAAATCTTTTAAAAAGTGTAAAGAAAGATATAGATTACGTTTATTGGGATGATCCAAATGAATTAGTAGATCGATTGAAATTACTGTTTGCATCTCGTGATGCTGGCAATACCGGCTTAGATAATGAAATTATTGCGATTATAGAAGAGCTGTACGAAGCAGGCATCATTAAAAACACCAAATATAAGGAACCTAATTTTAAAAAACTGATCAGTAGTTATACAGCAAACACCGCATAGATACGGAAATGAATGTAGATAAATTTGGTCATCACGTTCATAAACGTTTACGATTAGAGGAATATATTGGAAATCTCAACGATACATTAGTGAAGTCAGAAACAGGTGAATATGATTTAAAATCATCAAGATTAAAAGGACTTATATCGCCAGGCAATGATGACGAAGCCGCAAATAAAGCTTACGTGGATGAAAAGACACACGAACTAAGAACTAATATTTTAAGTGATGTAAATATTCATTTAAATGATTTTGAAAGTTCAATACTTAATAAGCTAACCACCTTGTTTTACACAAGGACAGAAATTGATCACATGCTTCAAGAGAAACCAGATAATAATGAGCAAACAAGACATAGTGAATGAGCTTCACAAAGCAGCAAGAAGGAATTTTTCCCGGCGATGTACGATCATAAAAGGAATAGATGATTTATGGCAAGCCGACCTCATAGATTTGCAAAAATATTCACAGTTTAATAAAGGGTATAAATATATTCTTATCGTAATTGACACTTTATCAAAATATGTATGGATCAGACCTTTAAAATCAAAAGCGAAAAATTATGTTACAGATGCAATGCAAAGTATTTTAACTACATCATTACGAAAACCTAAAAATTTACAAACTGATTTAGGCACAGAATTCTACAATGATAATTTTAAACAATTAATGAAAAAGTATAATATTAATCATTATTCAACATATTCTATTAAAAAAGCATCTATAGTAGAAAGAGTCATAAGAACAATTAAATCTCACCTTTACAAACTATTTAGTTTGAACGGAAATTACCAATGGTATAAAAATATTTTAAAGGACGTTGTAGAACACTACAATAACACTTTGCATAGAATAACAAAATTTAAGCCTGTGGAAGTTAACAAAGTAAATGAGCTTATAGTCAAAGGTTATATTATGAATTCACAAAAGAATAAAACAAGTCGGGGATATACATTTCGTGTTGGTGACTATGTTCGCATAAGTAGATATAAAGCAGATTTTTACAAAGGCTATACGCCAAACTGGTCCACCGAAATATTTCGTATAGTAAAAGTTAATCACACTAACCCAACAACTTATCAAATAGAGGACAGACGCAATCAAAGAATCCTCGGCTCATTTTATGCATACGAGTTACAAAAAACTAAGTTTCCAGACCTATACCTCATTGAAAAGGTTATAAAAAGAAAAGGAAACAAATTGTTTGTAAAATGGTTAGGATTAAGTAATAGCGAAAATAGTTGGGTTGATAAGAATAAATTGGTTTTATGATATAAAATAGCTCAAGATATCTTTATTGATTCACTTTTTGTTTATCAATGAAGAAAGGAAGTGGTATCATAAACAGCTTAATAAATAAGATTCCGTTTGAGTTACATTTACCGGGCTACCAATATTGCGGACCCGGCACAAAGCTTCAGAAACGATTACTTAAGGGTCAGCGAGGAATTAATAAATTGGATAACGCTTGTATGCACCACGATATTGCTTACATAAACAACGACGCTAACGTAAGGTACAAAGCTGATCTAGATCTATTAAATATGGCTCAAAGAAGATTGAAATCAAAAGACGCTGGAAAGAAAGAAAAAATTGCTTCATGGATAGTAAAAAATGCTATGAAGGCCAAATTAAGAGCAGGTGCAGGTGCTCGGTCGTTTATGACAGCTGTGAAAAAACTCAAATCTAAATTAAAAAAAATAAAATCTAAAGACACAAATTCTACTATTAAATATGCGGTCGCCGCTGCAAAAAAACTATTTAGAAATAAAAATAAAATGAGTTTACCTCGTTGTATTCCTATTCCAAAATGTGGAGGACTGTTACCGTTAATTCCTATTTTCGCGGGATTATCAGCTTTAGGTTCACTGGCTGGTGGAGCAGCTGGCATAGCAAAAGCGGTTAATGATTCAAAAGCAGCTCAAAAAGCTCTTCAAGAATCGGAACGACATAATAAGATGATGGAGGCGGTTGCTCTCGGAAAAGGATTATATATTAGACCTTATAAAAAGGGTGCAGGTCTATATTTGAAACCCTCAAAAAACTAATAAAACGGCTACCTAGGCGGGCATTAACTAATTGGGATATATTAGAACATGCTAGTGATATTCCATTTTTTCGTGGTGTTTTCATGAGGGATACGTTGCCCTCAAAACCTAGGAAGATAGAATGCGGTATTATAAATTTAGATACTTCAAATAACATTGGAACACATTGGGTAGCCTACGTGAAAGAAAATAAGTATGCTGAATATTTTGATAGTTTTGGTAATCTGAAACCTCCGTTAGAACTACTTGATTACTTAAGAAATGTTTCTTTAAATTATAACTATGAGCAATATCAAACATTTGACTCTGTTAATTGCGGCCACCTTTGTATAAAATTTTTAAAGGAGTATTGGAAAACACATTTATATAAAGCTTGAAATAAAATTCTTTATCAGTAGTAAAATGTCTTTCACTGTGTCTATAACTGGAAAAGGATCCTCTCTGATAACAAACTACTCACCTACTTTGGAATTAAGTGGATACTATGAGTGTGGATTGTTGTATTTTTCAACATTTAATTCTATACCCAACATAGATAAAAGAAATAATAAATTCTACTATGACGATAACGAAGTAATCGAAATACCTGAAGGAGCTTATGAACTTCAAGATATCTGTGATTATTTAAAGACATACATTAGAAATGCAATGTTAAAATTAACTTGTAATAATAATACCTTAAAAACTACAATTTTTTGTACTAAAGATGTTCATTTTAACAAAAGTGACTCACTTGGAAGGATTTTAGGTTTTGGTGGAGAAACAATAAAGGCATTAAAAAGGACCGAATCTCTGTATCCTGTCAGTATATTGCCAACAACCATTGTGCGCATCGAATGCGACGTAGTTAGTGGGTCATTCGTGAACGGATCTGCAAGTCATATTATTCACGAGTTTGTTCCTAACGTACCACCTGGTTATCGGATCATTGAAGTGCCGAAAAATCTAATATATTTTCCTGTAAATAAAAGTTCTATAAGTGCAATAACTATACAATTATTAGACGCCGAGAATAAACAAATCAATTTACGAGACGAAGAAGTACAACTGTATCTACATTTTCGTAAAAATGATAAATTTCAATAAAAATCATAACACAGCTTGCATTCAAGTTAGTACTAGAAGATCACCTCATAAAAGCACACCGCTTCACATAAAAAAGAAGCTCACCAAAAACAATAAGGAATTTTTGAAGTTGATTGGCTTGTTAAAATGAATATTTTAAATATATCTCAATCAACATCATACGACAATAGTATTGAAAGTTTCGAATATCATTCTTATAAACCGTACGTAACAAGTTTCAACAAGAATGATGAAATAAGAATACCTATTAATCAACAAGATCTATGTCTGTTACCCTCACTCAGCACTTTGTATATTGAGGGTAAAGCCAATGTTTATAATAGTTCGACTAAAGAAAAAATATCAAATGTGTATTTTATCAACAATCCAATACTATATTTATTTCAAGATATTCGATATGAGTTAAACGGAATAGAAATAGACAAAATAAAAAATGCTGGCATAACTACAACAATAAAATCGTACCTCTCGTTAAATGATAATGAATCTAAATGCTCACGTGTATGGGGATGGTCAACTTCTGGTACAAACAATCTTAACGGAGGAATTTTTTCGGCTTCTGTGCCGTTGAAGAAAATTTTAGGTTTTGCAGAAGATTATGAAAAAGTTATAATTAACTCCAAACATGAATTGGTGCTATTAAGAAGCAATACGAATCTCAATGCTTTGAAATTAAATGTCGGAGAGGTGGTCGAAGATATAACTATTAGCAAAGTTGTTTGGCGAGTTCCGCACGTTAAAGTATCAGATCGTGAAAGAATCAATTTGTTGAAACATCTAGAAAAGGACAGGCCTATTACACTAGCATTTCGAAATTGGGATTTGTATGAATATCCATTATTACCGAAGACACGTAAACACACTTGGTCTATCAAAACTTCGTCACAGATAGAGAAACCAAGATTCGTTATTATAGCCTTGCAAACCAATCGCAAGCACAATGCGGAAATGTCAATGGCAGAGTTCGATCACTGCAATGTACGAGATGTAAAAGTATATTTAAATTCATCGTATTACCCTTATGAAGGATTGAATGTCAGTTTCTCAGAGGATAAATTTAATTTATTATACGAACAATATGCAAGATTCCAACAGTCTTATCATGGACGGCGACCAGAGCCGTTGATGAGCTTGAAGGAATTCAGAGACGTTGCCCCATTATTTGTTATTGATTGTTCTCACCAACAAGAAATGATAAAGGGATCAATCGATGTCAGAGTGGAGATTGAAACAGACCAAGAAATCCCGGATCAGACAGCAGCATATTGCTTGATTTTAAATGACTGCATTTTTGAGTACAAACCTCTGAGCAATATTGTGAAGAAAATATCTTAACTAAATAAAGTGCAATCAAAAGGTATTTGAAAGAACAAACTTCAACTTTATGTTAAACAGTGGAATACAACGAAACAATGAGTGCTGATAAGAGTTCGATACTTTTTGTTGATGTTCAAGGATTCAAAGACTGCAAAAATAATTTTATTATTAAGGAATTTGCGTTAGCCACAAAAGAGTTTACGCAAGTCTTTTTAATAAAACCTCCATATTCGTATCTAAAATTATCTGCCGAAGAAAAAAGAGCAGTCAATTGGATTGAACGCAACAGAGGAATATACTGGAGTCAAGGCAATATAGATTTCAGAGAATTTAAGAGATTAATTATTCCAATTTTAAAGGACCAAACCATAATAATGAAAGGTGTTGAAAAGCAAAAATGGATTAAAGATTTGTGTTCTGACTGCTTTTTGATAAATGTTGAAGGCAAAGGTTGTCCTAATTTTGCAACATTGCGCAATAGTTATGCTAAAGGTGGAGCTAACTTCAATTGTATAACTCATAAAAAAGAGTGCGCTCTAAGGAATGTTTTATTCATAAAAAAGTGGTACTTAAGCACATGTAATTTATGACTTCAGTAAATTGTACTTGAATGAAAATTTATATTAAAAATATTGTTCTAGTTTAGCTATGATGATATTTGTTACTTGCTTTATAATAATAAAAAAAAATTTAACAAAAATTTCTGCGTTTTATTAATGAAAACAAATATGGTGATTCAATATACTCGCATAACTCTTTATTTATCAAAAATTACAATTTAATGGTATGAATAATTTAACCCTGTATAATGTATATTGGGCAATCTCAAACTGTTTTCATCAAATCAGAGTAAACGAACGCAGTGAGATTTGCGGAGCGTAGCGGAGCTAGAGCGCAGCGAAGCGTAGCTCAAATCTCACTCCGTTCGTTTGCGGTGTTTTGATGAAAACTGTTTTAGAATGCCCAATATACACCTACTCACACTTATTATGTTTTTCTTTATACAATTCATTTAAAAAAATCAATAAAAACATAGAACTGTAAAATTCACTCAGAAATAATGCTCACTGACTGATATTTTAGCACCTTTAAGCTTTATAACCTTTAAGCTCCGGGTGATTGTGGTAAATCCCCATAAATTGTACTTTTTCATTCCCATTGGATCGATTGACATTAACTGTCAAACTATAAACGACTTTTTCATTGACTTCGACTGAGGAATTTATCAAGCTGCTAATGAAGGGGGTACAAATTGTACTTTTTAATTCTCATTTGATCATTCCAATTCGAAGGAGTTGTACGAACAAAATGGAATGATCCTAATAGTTTATTTATTTGCCGGACACGCGATCCAGATCGAGTGTCGAGGTGACGTCAGACGTTTTAAGTTCAACGGACAGTTAACATTTTAATGTTTCTGCCGATCATTTAATGCAGTTAGATACTAGCGTTGTAAATGCGAACTTAACTGTTCGATATCAATTCACTTTTTAGAATCGTATCATAATTTGAAAATAAACGTGAATTCTATTGCTGATTGTGCCATGTAGTACATGGCACAATCAGCCTACTATGTGTTTAAAGAAAACTCTTGAAATTATCGTATAAATATTTTTTGAGATTAATTGAAATCACCGTAATTTTTCCAATATACATACATATTTCAAAAATGAAAAATAGATATGTATGAAGTTTCCATCGAAAATGGTATCAAATGTATAGAACTCTACTTTTGCTAACTCAAAATAAATGCAATCGATAGCCTCATAGCGCCGAAATGAAACCATACAATACGATTCGATACTGTTCCCCCTGCATTTCAGCTACCTTGCTGTTAATTTATTACAAATTTATTTCAAATTTTGTATACTCTCGGAAAAAATACGAAGTCTCAGGACTCAATGTGAGCCTCTCAATAAAATACTCGACTAATTACGCCAACGGGTGATCACTGGTCGCGGTAATGTGCACAAATAGCGTAGAATCGATGGACTCATTATCAAACAATTAACTGAGTAGGTCGCACCTCTTGTACTGGTATGGGGCTGACGTAATACATTGTTAGATAATATCTTTAGGTACCGTGTACCTATAACATAGGTTGCATTACGAGAATAGGCTGCGGTTGTGGAAAATCAAGGCGAACAACGAATTGTGATCAGAAACAATGGACGTGTCATAAAATAGCTCTGTAAGGGTACTTATTCAGTGTACGGATTAGGTAGTACATACATTTCTGCGCAAACCTTCAGATCGTAACCTAGGTAGGTAGGTACTTATTATCTATGTCTATACTAATATTATAAAGAGGAAAGATTTGATTGTTTGTTTGTTTGTATTGAATAGGCTTCGAAACTACTGAACCGATTTTGATGAAAGTTCGTATAGGGATAGTTCGAGACCAGGGGAAGGACATAGGGTAATTTTACTACGGGAAAAGACGTCGCGAGCGGAAAACTAGTCTAATATATAAAAATCTCTTGTCACAGTGTTTGTAACCAAACTCCTCCGAAACGGCTTGACCGATTTTATGAATTTTTTTGTGTATGTTCGGTAGGTCTGAGAATAGACCGTAGATTAATTTTTATACCCCTAGGTGATAGGGGTGGCCCTCTTCAGATTTTTGGGACTATTATTATGGCGTAACGTAGTTCGCGGGCACAGCTAGTTTTCAATAAAGTTTCGGATTAGATGGGGCTGATATGCCTCTTACGAGCAAGCAACGAAATAAAAAATCAAATAAAAGGTATCAACCATAAAAACATCACATCAAACTGTTAAATGCGGTTTTGTAATAAAATAGTATACATTAAACTTTTTAAAGTTGAATGTAATTACAAAGAAAAAAAATACCATAGCCTAAATTCCAGAATATTCCATGGATGAAAATGAACCTAGTATTGGCGATAGTATTTTTGTTGTCTCGTAACGTGAAAACAAAGAGCACTAAAAAGGTACTCTAAAGGTAGGTACACGGTTACATAATAAGGCAGTATCTACTCGCTCAATTTATTCAGCAAAGACAAACATAAACCTAAACACGCGAAATTAGGCCCCGAACTTAAAGCGTAAGTACCATTTAAAACAATAGCCCCGCAAATCCATCCGGGCTTTTTATACGGTACGATTTCAACATAAAATAACTGTTCCCTTTATCTAAACCAAATTCGTAAAAGTATAACTGTAAGCTTTAATAATTTAACTAAAGCTAACATTTACAACTTAACTAGCGTTAATAATTCCACTAAAGCTAATGTTTACTTATTACTTATTTACAACATCCTGAAAGAAATCGCTGAAATAATACATGAGATAACATTTTTTTACTATTAATAGGATTTATCACGAGAACATGATCAAAATTAAAACAAATTAAATTATGAGATTATTGTCATCGTGTTAAACTAATCCGAAGAGACATTTCGTCTTAATACAGCTGATCTTAAATTGTAATTAAAGTTGTAAATAATATTATCTTACCAGAAATCTTCTTTAGGATAAAAAATGACGAGTAATAAGTATAATTATATATTTTAACCACCTAGATTAATGACACATCTGGTTGTTGGGTGATCGAGCACACAAAATCAGCGTTTAAATCCTAATCTGGTGAAATATCTGAATACTGAACTGACCATGACTGACTATTTGAATTATTTGAATGATACTGGCTCTTATTCTAAATTATATAAAATATACAATTGATATTAGATTTTTAAAATTATATTTAATGTCCTCTATGTGAACTTTTCAATCCATATTAATCAACACACTTTCAGTGACTTCACTTGCTCGTTCTTGACAATCGTGTCGTGGTCGTCTATTGTAAAAGCATCGATGAGTTCGTGCCCCGGGCCCCAGTTCTATTGATTACTATTTAATTCGTTGTTAGTGGATACAATTACTAAATTACTCGGTTCCTCTCCACTTCGCTGCTACGTTAAATTGTCTAAATAAATCGATTGGTTAGATATTTTCGGCACGAATCATTCGCATCTAATCGGGTTCCTGATGCTTAAATGCTTAAGTTAAAGCTGTAATGTATTTTTCTCTTGTTTGTCGAAAAATTAATGCAAATTTTTATCTTTTCAAATTAATTATGGACAATCTTTGTACTTACCATCTACTGTGTGTGGTAATTATAGTCGTTCACTGCAGAACAGATAGTGATGATATTTTTGTGATGTTGCTTAAATCCGTTGCATTAGTAGACGTTACTACCTAGAAACACTTTGAGCCATAAAATATAATCTATCTATCTTTATACAAAGGAAAAAACAAAATATCATGTCATACATGTATGACTGCTTCTTTGAACTGATTCATTAAGCTAGACATGACATTTGGCCAGCAAATTCCTTTTATAACGCTTACATTCAATAATAAAGAATTAAATAAGGGTCGAAACTTTGTATGGAACTTCGTTATTTCTTAAACTGAAAACAGAAACCTGTGTATTTAGACTATAAATAAAAATAAGTAAAAAAAATATATTCCGATGCGAATCTTGAATTTTGGCAACTCATTTCTATGTAGCACAATCAAAAATGGAACTCTCTGCCAGCACATGTGTTTCCTCCTTCTTACAATCCCGGGTCCTTTAAAAGAGGCGCGACCTTGCAGGTCGGCAAGGTGAGAGTGGCTATCTCTTAGCATTTGGAATCTATTTCCACTTACCACCAGGTGGAATGGAGTCATTTGCTATGCCTTCTATTAAAAAAAGGATAAAACTTCTGCCTTCATGGTCAATCGAACCGCAGACATTGGTTATCTAAGTACCTACTCAAAGCTGAGAAATGGAAAAGAAATGTTAAAATAAATGATTAAAATTAATATTTTCATTTCATTTCATTTAATGAAAAATGAGTTATTTTGAGTACTCAAAAATAAGTTTAAGAGAATTAGTTAAAAAACAATTCGCTACTTCATCGATTGGTTGCGAATCAATTCGTCTACCAACTAACACGTACCCAGTAAGCACAAAACTGCATTATTAGATATCACGTAGGGTCCACATCGGTAACTTTAGCGTTTATTAACACATTGGATGGATCTGTGGCTGACTTGTTTGACACAAGAACTACTCTAGCCAGCTTGCTGCTATTAATTTATGTACAGCCGGCTTCAAGAGTAGATAAGCATTTTTAGCAGATTTAGAACCATGCCACACCAACTATTCTTTCTATTTAGCATGGTTACACCTATATTGCATTGTTAATAGTTGGTGTGATATTGTACTAAAATGTTTATCTACTTTTGAAACCGGCTGTACCACGAGTGAATTCTTATACAGCATAGCTTTAATTATGATTAATGGTTATCCACCATTTTTCTATTTTAACATTACAATATATTAACAATTTATTTTTGTTAAGTCAACGAAAATAACAACTGAATTTGAAAGGGATACCTAAATATTCATAAGTAAACAGCTTATTGTCAAATTATATTTCTATAATATAATGAGATTTCTTACATAAAAAAAACCTAATTTATTCCATAAAATTTCAAGTAAGTAAACAGTCATATTTTGCGAGCGCGTAAAAATTGTCGTCCATAGGTATTCATATGTTATTGATTCAGCTGATATAAAGCGCTTCCGTGATACTTGGGCATATCGATAACTTTGATCGATTCGCCATGTTATTTAGCGATGGCATAATTATATCAATCCCATACATTTTGTTCTTATCGAACTTTGTTATCGTTTTTGAATTGTCACTTTGTCTAGGTCACCTGAGATCATTCGGTAATGTATGATCAAGAAAAATATTTGATTTCTTACATTAGAACAGACTCCATTATAACTTTGTACCTTTTCATCATGCGAAACATAAAAATGCTTCAACAACTTAAACTCAAACCTTTCTGCTTTAATTAAAACGATTATCAATTACAGTTGCCAACAGTTTAAAGTAATTGTCCGGGGTATCATTACAATTATAATACAAGGCTTCAATTCCCTGTAAATATATAAATGCTAGATACAAATATACAATTCACAAAGGGCAACGACACAGGAGGCCGGGCATCAAAGAAACCGAGCCGTTTGTTGTTACCGGTGTCGAACTAAATTAATTAACTAATTAAAACCCATTACAAATAATTACAACCGATAAAATTAAGCACGATCAACAAGAATAACGTTTAGTTGGAAGTAAGCTGTGTGTTAGCGGCCTCTAACTGCTGGTGTTTAAGGATTGGTGAAGAATGTACGAGTAGGTATAGGGCACAATTTGTGATCAGTTCAGCAACAAATTTAAAAAGACAACAAGTTTTGTCACTCTTTTCTTCCAATGGATGTCATAAGAGCCAACTGAGGGAGTTCACTTCAAACAAAGCAAACTAGACACAAAACCGCGTCTATTAATTAATTTGTCAACCTTAATTCTGACTACTGTGGTATTAGTCCATTCGTCAACCGTATGTTTGGTCAGTATTATATTAGTCAATTCGTCAATCCTATATCTGAATAGTGTGGTATTAGTCAATTCGTCAACTCTATGTCTGACCACTATCATCATAACAGCGCATATACGTCCCCACTGAGGGGCTCGAGCTCGAGGCCTTATAGTCAACCACGCTGGCCCAGTGCGGATTAGTGGACTTCACATACATCTTTGAATTTCTTCGCAGATGTATGCAAGTTGCCTCACGATTTCCTTAACCGTAGGAGCTTAAGACAAATGTACATATGAAATATCTGACCAGTGTGATATGAGTCAATTATTCAACCCTGTGTCTTGCCAGTGTGATATGAGTCAATTGGTCAATCCTATGTCTAGCTAGTGTGATATGAGCCAATTCATCAACCTTATGTCTGGCCAGTAGTGTGATATTAGTCAATTCGTCAACCCTATGTCTGGATAGTGAGGTGTTAATCAATTCATCAACTCGATAATGTCTGACCAGTATGGCGTTGGTTTTATTCAAATGTGACTTGATGTAAAACTCTTTTGAATCGTCAATTTTACCACCCATTTAGGACGTCTTTTAGCTGATGAGAAGAACGGGCGCAAGAAACCTATGAAGCTGTATCAAAAGTATTCATATTCATTCACATATTCATATTTATTTATTTCATAATACATACATTGGTGTTTTAAATAATGGGTAGTGTACTGCCATGATTCGCATTTTATCAACATTTACAATAAAATATCGTTACTATACACAGTAGTATTTGACTTAAATAGTCATACTCAACAAAATTTATTTACATTATAAGAATAAACTTATTTACTTATTATAAACTTTACATTATACTTAAGTCTACAAATTGACACCAAGACTTAACATCATTCACACAATAGATGTCTTTATAATAACCTCTAGTCATAAGTCACTTTTATATGCGCATTACGAGTATTCTTATGAAAAACAAATCAGTTATACTTCTTTGAACTTTGTTATAAATGTCATCCATGTCCGCATAATCGAGCCTCTAGTTTTTTTTTTTGGTGGTGGGAATATGGGCATATGGGCTAAAATTATGATATTGATAAGGGATAACGTTTATGGTTCTAGCAGCGAATTGAATGGTGCGTTCGGACTGCTGTGACGAAACATGAAATGTTTCTTTGCATCTGCTCTGCAAACGTAGACACACAGTACGCCCAAATAGGGAAGAAAACATTTTTAAAATGTCCGTCTAGCAATTTATAATAAAAAATATTGCACGCCTTTTCTTTTTTCATGTAGGTACAGTCAAAATCACGTCAGGCTAAACAAAACTGTCAAAATTCTCAGTTTTTGAACCTCAAAGTGTTTAACATTAACTTGATTGAATAAGTTGATTAAAAATCATTTTTTGGTAGCCTGATGTGCTGTTGCCTCTACCTTATCTATCAACAACTTGCGACGATACATTGATTTGAAATGTTGCATGACGTCATACGTAGTTAAATTTTCTACTAACTGACGATGTAACAAGGCCACTCTTATAATTTTAATTCGCTTTATCTCGATAGTTTTTTGGTATATCGCCAAAATAAAATATACGTATCTAATATGTTTTATTATCTAGCGATGTAATATGATAGCGATTTCTTATTTTATTCTCAGTTCGGATCCCTATTGCACATTCACTTCCTTCGGATCGCGTGCGCCTGAAATGCGAATTTGCACGCGCAAGGCGTTTCATAGAGTCCAAACTATAAGAATTTGTAACAAAAAATTGTTCCATGCTATTGAATCCCTGGACGATCACGCAGGTTTGATGCAAAATCTTGGTAAGATCACTAATTTAATTTAAGTGGCCTCGTATCATCGACCACGTAAATACTTTTCAAGCCACCAAGCTTCGTTCTACGTGATCAAGGTTTGTTTGAGAAACCCGTGAATACGTACCTGTTTCTTGTCTGTCTGTCATGCGTCTAAAGGCCGTGAGCAATATGCCGTACCCACTACTATATACGGCTCACAATTCTTTAGGCTATGTTCGTAATCTCAGTTCTCCTGCTAATCTCATGATTTCTGATTCGATCACAGAAACTCCGAGCATATAGCCTCTCCGTCGTCATCCTTTGGGTGACAATGAGGCTTGAGCCTTCTTACATTTGTAATCGGCCCATTGTAAGCGACCACGTCCGATACCATAAGGCGAAACTAGAAAACACGAATTAAACGACTTTCGTCTTTTGCCAATGCGACAAATGGGCCAAGAGTATGGTGCGTAGCTTCCAAAACGCTGTCCAACCGAATTGGATTCGTGGATTGACTTCTTCTATTTTAGGTATTCAACAAAAAAAAACCACCTCTCGAGCATAGTGCCCAATAAAATTCCCACTTATCACGATTTTTCCGCCACTTCTTCATTCTTCCTCATACTTCCGCCAATTTTCTCAAAACCTCGTCATTGTACACCAAAGACTTCCTTATTAATCTGAAATAAATTAAATGTAAAAAAAAACCTTTTTAAAAACAAGCTTTTATTTAAATGCACTAAAAAGAAAAAATAAACTTTTACACTAAAACTTTTACTTATAACGTTATTTCACATTTGACACAATTTATATGACATAAAAGCTTGTCGCGAGATTTACTTAGGTGTAGTAACTTAAAAGTACTTAAAAGAGTACTTTTAAGTACCTACCTACTCGTATTTACTTAATTTGAAAATTGTGATATAAAATTATTTAATTTACTTACTTGTTTATCTACAAAAGTAAATCTCGCGACAAGCTTTTATGTCATATAAATTGTGTCAAATGTGAAATAACGTTATAAGTAAAAGTTTTAGTGTAAAAGTTTATTTTTTCTTTTTAGCGCATTTAAATAAAAGCTCGTTTTTAAAAAGGTTTTTTACATTTAATTTATTTTTTACTTTTTAGATATCACTGGACACGTTTCTCAGTCTGTTCATCCCATTCAACGCATCATTGTTGCAAGGTCGTTTGCCGGAACGTCTATATAGAATTTCAGCTCAATCGGTTAAAGATATCTACTTCAAAATTGATTTTTTGGCTTTAGAAGAACGCCATATTGATTTAACAGTGACATCACTTAATTTTCAAGTTATTCTTAGCAAGACTTTTTATTTGATACCCATATTGTAGGAGTGCATTTAAAATAATTGGTTCGCCATCTTGGGTATGCCGCCATCTTGGATTTAGAATGACATCACACAGTTAACCATGCATTTTTATCCAAACTGTGTGTGTATACAAAATTTCACCTCAATCGGTTAAATATATCTACTTCAAAATTGATTTTCAAGCTTTAGTATCCGATATATTGGATTAATAGTGACGTCACATTATTTTACGAGTTACTCTTAGCAATAACTTTTATTTGATACCCATATTGTAGGGGTGCATTATAAATAATTGGTCTGCCATCTTGGGTATGCCGCTATCTTGGATTTAGAATGACGTCACACAGTCAACCATGCATTGTCATCCAAACTCAACGTGTATACAAAATTTGAGCTCAATCGGTTAAAGATATCTGCTTCAAAATTGAGTTGCAAGATTTCACCCGAACATACATACTTACTTACATTGCAAGTTAAATAAAAGCTTGTAAAAAAGATGAAGATTCGTTTGGTACTTTCTGAGATTGTATCGCAATCGTGAACAGACAGACAGACAGATGCAAATATAATTATGTTTTTTATACTTACTGAAAGAGCGCTTATTACTTGATATGCTCAACGAATCGCACGGATTAACTATTGCAAATTGCATCTAAATTTTAGTTTCTTGAAGTTGAACGAACTGTAAATCGGAATGTTACTTTCGGAACTAAAAACATAATTACCCTTGATTTGGGTATTGATCGAAAAATCTGTAGAAATATGAGAAAAATATATATCGTGACGAAAATGTTTAAACACAATATACAAATTTATCTGTGGTCACTGTAAAATTGGTAAATTATTAAATTGGTCCAAAATTATGGACAACCAAAATAAAAACGAAAATAGATGAACCTAATAAATAATTCGATTTTAATCGTCAATAATCTCTAACAAAATCGAAATTTAATTACAGACAGCCAAATGAAAAGCCCTTGTCAATATTACAGAAAAGGCCAAACTTTTACCGAACACCGCTTAAATTCTTGAAGAAACTTCAAAAGTACTTAAAGCAGTTACGTTAATACGCGTTAATTATAACGGATAACGTATTCGAATCTTTATTGTAACGTAACGTGATTTGTATCGATTCGGTGTGCGTAATTTCACCCATTAAACATTTGTTAGCAAAGTAATGTGCGTGTCGATATATCGAAATCACCCGAAATTGCTCCTTATTGGGCATTAATAAGATTTTAAAAGTTTAAGCGCGACAGAAAATGTGATTTGTTAAAACTATACAAAATTGATCTAATTGCTCGAAAAGTTGAATCCAAAGTAACGAACCGTTGAAAATAAATGACGAAATGACGGCCGTCTACGTTAACATATTTCATAAAGTAGAAAAGTGTAAAGTAGTCAGATACTATTCAGGTACGTAGACAGAATTAGAAACTGAACGAGCATTTCAAAATACATACATACACAATACTTTATTACACAGCACATTGTATAATTACATGACATAGAGAAAAACATAACAAAGAAACAAAAGCAATAGGCGGCCTTATTGCTGCACAGCAATGTCTTCCAGGCAACCATAGAAAAGGGATAACAAAAAATAGAAAAACAGCAGAGAGGTGGAATAGTGCACAATTGTTTATGATAGTAACAGAAGTTAGATAAAGACATTAAAATAAACAATGTATAATGAATTAATAAATGAAATGAAGGATCTAGAATATATAAATAACATAAGTGAGACATACTATTGTTGTATCAATTTCATTTTTAAGCATCCACGTTTTGATATAATACACCAATATAGTATTTTATGTCAAACGCTCTAAGATGATGACGACAACAATATAATCAGACGAGAGCATATCAACAGCATTTTCTACTAAAAAAAAAAACAAAATACTACAATATTCGAAATGAAAACTAGCATCGAAACAATTGTGTAATTCTCTAAACATTTACAATTATTCACCGCTGAAAGCTGCCAACACCCAATGATCGAAAATACATAATGGCCCCAACGAATTAGAGAACTTTACTTACCGAAAATGATCCGCTCGCACGTAACTCGGGCCAATAAATGAACACGCGAACTTTAATAGTTTCTAATTAATTTATTACAAGAATTAAACAATTACCAGTACGGTATCTCGATGCATTATTGTTATTGAATTCGGGACGCGCTCCAACGACTGTTTGACCAATTGACTTATCTTTTATAGGTAATTAACGGGTGGGTTCTCATCACGCGAACTCTGTAATTGGATGGAAGAGTTTGATGTTAAAAATTGGTGATGCTCTCTAGTTTACGGCGATCGCTGGGCAAATTGCGGGCAATTGTTTTATTAATTACTCTGTTAATAGTAATGTATTGTTTTCCAAAAGGCATAGTGATACTCCATCTGATTTTATTGGATACGGGGCATTCACGAAATTGAGGAAAACCGTTATTTAGTTCATTAAGCTTTGTACGTTAAACATTATAATTACAAATCTTTTGAATCCGTTTCGAAGTTCTTACATTGATTATAAATTCTACGCGTAATTTGGAGTTAAATAATTTCTCGTTAGGTAATTTTCCTAATTTCTAATCAAAATTATAATAAATATAAGCTAATATATGTTATAGATGTTACAAAATTAATTTTTGTAAGCTGTTCTGCAAATTAATTACATACTATAACTCAAGGTATAGTTATACGAATATTGTCATTCGTTAGGTACGTACTCGTCATTCAATATGTGGCAAATAAACTTGTTGTGTTATCATTTGTCATTAACGGCCAATCTCCGGCCATTATGCGACGTCATCCAAATCACCCCTCATAACATTAAGCACAAAATTTCCGAAACTATTGGTGGATAACAAACGAAATTAGAAATCGTCTGCGTTTCGAGAACCGGTAAATGGAGGAACGATTGCCAATTTACGAGCCCTGCCCGTCTTAATTGATGCAGACTAGTAAACTAGTGGGGGTAGACACTGAAAGTAATTTGTCATCGGTTAGCTAAGCAGGGGAGACTAGAGCACGTCTCGGCTAATGGCATCCCCATAATTAGGAGGCTGTGCCATCTTCTAATTACATAAATTGCCAACTAAACTCGCCTATAATTTCACCTTTAATTAAACTAGTTAGATAACGATATTGTGAATTTGTTGGCAAACCTATGTCGTTTTATAACGACAATTTGATTGTTCATTAGAACAACACTATGTACCTAGTTAGATGTTTTAAAAGCAAATTGTTAGAACCGCGAAATGTTGCTTTTTTATATAATTTAACTAACTAGAAAATTCTAAGTACTGTTAAAGGTGATATTGATTTTATTAGGTTTACCTTAAGACACATTTATTTAAACAAATGGTTCCTTGAATTTAAAACACATTTGAATGTGTGACAATAAAGCTAATTTGTAAATATTCCAAATTCAGAATCATGTTACAGATACAAGCAACAGAGAGTAGACATTATTATCTTTCTTTTCTATCTTTTACTTATAATGTTGTTTATATCATTACTTCACCACGCTATAACGAAACTCTTTGATGTCACAGACCAACCAACGATCAGCCAATCGTCGAGCAACGTCGTCGATGGAATCAATTTAGAAGACATAAAGGAGTTCGCCAAGGCCTTTAAACTGCGCCGCCTGGGTCTCGGCCTCACACAAACACAAGTTGGACAGGCCTTATCTGTCACAGAAGGGCCAGCTTACAGTCAAAGCGCAATTTGCAGGTGAGCTCCCAATAGCATGATTACGTAACACAACATTTTGTTATGTTGAATCAAACGCTTCTCTCGAATAACGATTAATTGGAAGACTTGTATGAGGATGAATTGTAATCAGTTATTGATATTATTTGTTGTTGTGGGTCATCAAAACTAATGATATCCCTGAACTCGACGAATAAATCTTAAAATATGGGTATATATCAATCACGTGAAATGATGATCATTGAAGAAGATCAACCATACACAAAGGTTTACTTTTGACGTAAGATAATCACGATTTAAACTAAATAATATATATTTTGTCACTCACACAATTACTTATTTCTCCATGGTTAAGCGCGCCCTATTTTCTCGAGTTGCAGAAGAACGACTGAACGTTAGCAATGGATGTCATTAGTTTACAGCGTTTTTTGCTCATTAATGAATTCAGTCTTCCCCTTAGTCTATTATATTTAATACAGAGACAAATAACAGTGAAGAAATTATTAGAGATAAAGTCGCACGCTCGTCATAGCGCTGACCACCCCGCGAGCAATGAAAACTCACAACTTGTAAGGCCTAGTTATCGCAGCAACTTTTTAATATCGTTAATTGAAGTGATTTGTAAAACAGCATGACTCCTTTCATTGCATACAATTCGTTTAATTAATTACCATTCGGACGGCTTCCGTTCCGGCCCGTGTCGTGGCTTACACCATTTTTTACTTGGCTAGGCGCGGGCGCGCGTTTTCTAATTATCTTTTTGGCATCCACTATTCTTATTTCGTCCACGATAGGCGAGATGTTAACATTGAATTCAATAGAATAGTGCGATATGGTACTATCGTATCTGGTGTATGAAATACTGATATGAAGAATTAGAGCAGAACACATTGTAATAACAAAAGGAAGCGAAGTAGAACTATTGGTTATCAATGCCTGTGTGCAAATTAACACTGACGTTTCTGTATTGAGCACGGCAAAATTGACTAGTAATTCAACTAGCAACTGCCGCTTACAACCCATAATATTGATAGAATCAACGCAAATCATTTGAAACAAGGTTTACGGTGAACAAATCTAATTTCGATGCAAAACGGCATGCGACGGGCATCGGCGTAGGGCCAAGGAAATTTCAATTCGAGCCACCCCTGACGACCTCCTTCGTATAATAAAATCATTAATCGTTACTTCTGTTCCAGTTAATTAATTATCTTGCCGTAATTACTTTTTTCGTGTAATTAAAAGAGTAGAATTCCCCTGTCTTTGTCTCGTCCTGATTTCATTTTCCATTAATTTTTCTTTCGACTCCCTCCAATTTGGTGTCGTGACGTCGCTACATGGTAGTTACCCCTTTGATTATACTGGACTTAATTAATTTGCATTTTAATTAAAACATATTATTCAAGAAAAGAATTAATTTAACATTCCCTCGTTTCTCGGTGTAACTTGGCCATTGTTTCCAGTTTTGATAATAGATTTTCGTTAAAATAAATTTTTGAAAACAAATGAAATGGTTAACTGGTAAATTAAGGCAACGCTTTACGGCAGTTTATCTGAACGAAATTTTCTTAGTCTTGTATTTAAAAGTCTTCACGAAAAATGAGTTTCAAAACTGGACGGAGTGAACAGTTATTTGGATTCAAATTATATAAAACGATTCAGGGCTCACATAATATAGAACAATTCACTGTAATTGAAATGAAATAACTGAGACTACATTGTTTTAAATTTGATGCATGAACTTCAAATGTAAAACTGTATCTTACACTACTACTATTTACATTTGTAAGTAAAATGTTCATGCAAATAGTAAGCATAGAAATGCTCATCTTTTAAAATAATGATTCCCAACTTTAGGACTTGATAACTTTATTGCAAGTTATCGGAGTAGTTTAAAGCAATAAATAATTAGCAATATTAGTACAGAAAATACTACTTCAAAAGCGTGCGGCTTTATCAACAGTATTTTACTAGGGGTACCTCAAGAAATATGAAGAAATTCGTCGCCCACTGGATGATAAATCTAATATAATTATCTGTTACCGTCCCCAGTGCCCTGGCTTCGCAGATGCTAGCAGCTCAGCTGTCTTCACAACAACAAAACATGTATGTTTTGTTTTATTCCCTTCAGAGTAGGTATCTCCAAATTTATCGGCGCCAATGAGCAACAGAAATCTATTTAGCGATTCATCCCTGGGAACTGTGCCTCCAAAGATTTTGGGCAATGATAAATTCGGAGTTACTTACCTTACACACATTAAGCACACGCTTTGACTCACATTCGAGGGCCCGTTCTACATGAACTCTGTCTTTAAATCAAAATGTTTCAACGCTGTTTAATGTTATCTTATCTAGATCGGAGATCTGTACATTTCTTTTGAATGTATGCCGCATATAATTATCGGTAATTACGAGTTTTGACGTTCTTTCTTTTCCTTTTCACACGTATACGGTATTTGCATACGAGTAATTATAGCAAAGGCGCCATGCATCATACGCCTTCGCTGTTACATTTTGATGTTAAGACAAACGCGCCACATTAATGTACGGCTACCGGCCATGACTGTTCGACACCATGAGTAATCGTCGTGAGAGTTTTATCACTTTTATTGTAGTTACATCTCGATGAGTAATTTCTTGCTTTCCATCTAATCTGGCATGATGTATTATTTCATTACTCTTATTTTTATTAATATTCATTTCGCGCAATTCAAAAGCCAGGGCATTGGCATACGTTACCTTTACGTTTCTAATTGAATTCGTTGTTATATTGTTACCACGTTTGGCATTAATCAAACTGATTACCCGGCAATCTAAATTGCCTATTGTTTTTTCCTGTACATAATCGTTAACGCGATGTCAATGTCCTGAGTCTATGCCTATGTTAATTTGGATCGGGTTTCGAATCGCCGCAGTATACCTATCCGTAACCTTAGAATATAATCTAAGTTCGTAACACGCGTGCTTTCTTTATTACCGCGCTTCCTTTGTTTGACCGGTGCGTGCATAGCAAAAATCTAACATTAAATTTGTGTTCGATACAGATTTGAGAAATTGGATATAACACCAAAAAGTGCGCAGAAAATCAAACCGGTGCTCGAACGTTGGATGAAGGAAGCAGAAGAGAGGTAAATATTTGTTTGAGTGAATTTGTACGTGGTTATGTGCTACACCGTGTTCGTGACACATTTGGCCTTTAACGCTTAGCAACGTTGCAAAAATATTTCTCAAATCTGGACTAACGACGCTTTATGAGCTAGGCTTTTTATGTTTGTTTGTTGATGCTAGTATTTATCTAACAATTCAGTAGCATTAATAACGTATACGCGAAAAAGAGACGCTCTCAGTTATGCCATAATTTAAAAAAAATAACAAAATGAAAAAAAAAACTAAAACGTGTGTCTTAATCCTACAAAACGATAAATTATCTTACGGGCTATCATTTCATAATTTAATTACTGGTTTAACGAAGTGACAGAAAAAAATACACTGAATAGAACTGCTTTAAAAGCAAGATTATCTTCCAAATTGAGGGTGCAATTTTTGAGCGTATACGCAATTAATGCTCTAACGTTATTAATGCTCTTAAGTGTTTTGTTGATATTTGGAGCGCGTGTACCAAGTGAATATTCGTGTTCCAAATTTTAACAATATACGAGTACATACTAGTTAATAAAGCACATATAGTTTTAAGTATTTATTTCTACGGTGATTGTGTAAGCTTCAGTTGCGTTACTAACCTAGATTTAAGTTAAACAATAAGATTCATCAGCAATCACGTTATTGCTTATGAATCTTACACACAAATTTTCCAACAAATAAGAATGTTTATTCTAATGTATATCATTACTTCGTTACCAATTCGTTTTGTCAAGTACGTCCACCTCATCTACAAAGTCGGTGATCATGAAAAACAAACGACAAGTCTTTACTTTAAATTTCATAAATCCTCCGAGTCCAGGTGTCACTTAAAACTTCAACGGAACCTTAATAACATTGTAAAGCTCTATCGAGTTTACATTTTTCATCATTAAAATGCATTATCTGGATGCAACGGAACAAATTTAACATTGCAAATCGTGTATTGAATTTGCAGTCGCCTATCCCTGTTGCTGGTAATTTTTAACGAGCGTCCCCAAGGAGGATCCTTGAATTAATACGTGGATAAGCAAACGGAGGTGACGCGCTCTCATTATTTTGCTCTCCAGTATTTATTGGCTATTGATCAAGTGCTGATTTTGCTATGAATACACCATTTAATGCGGATCTTTGTGATTGAAACTTATTAAAATTAGTGGTAACTTTATGAATGTAAATAGTAACGCTTAAAAATTGTTAACTTAATGGCGAATTGGTTGCAGAAAGAACTTAATTACGATATTTTTCTATATCTCTTAACAGACTAGCATGCTCTGTGAGCAACTTATTCAAACATTTATATGATGTTGAAGATAATCAAGTGATAGTAAAAGATTCATTTATGTGGAGATATTCAAACGACTGACGTTATGAAACCGGAGCAAGGCTTATTTTGTGCGTCGTCCTGTTTTACAATATGAACTTGGTAGGGCTATGACGGTTGTCGCTTATTAAAATGTTATTACCCTTTCAAATGTAACTGATACAATGTTAAGGGTCGAGGATAATACACACATTGAATACTGAATTATGTAACGTGATAAAATAATCACAGCAAAGAAGTAGGAAATTTTTCAATCGATGTTTGTAAACACAAGATTTATTTTGAATTTCTTTGCTAATTTTAAGGTTAGTTTCAAATTAAGACTTAATCGTATTAGATTTTTATCATTATATTTTCGTTGTCTTAAATCAAACTTAAAAGTAGTAAGCTGAAGCGCAACAAAATATTAAATAACACACTTGTTAGAAAAATTATCATCGTAAACTAACCACTGCGAATGGGACGTTCTGCGAGTAAACGAAACTAAATTATCATTTTTTATTATTCGTATCCAATCTTTATCACAAACTTGACACAAGCTTGTGATATCCAGTTAAAGTTTAGACATATTACTAATGGAAATAATGACTAACAAAAATAAGATAATGCCTGTAACAAATGAATAAACCAGTGATTTAAGAAAATACACTTTTATTAATATTGAACATGGTGTCAGGTGTGTAAAAATTATATTATAATCCAAAATTGTCACAATCTAGTTTTAAGACAGTTTTAAGGTTACCGCTCTCTTTCTAGCAAAGTTTTCTTATATTTTATTATTTTAAAATCGCTCTTGATAAAGCATCCATGACTTAATTATTTGAATCGTTATAGTCTCCTTATTTACTAGTGGTTACAGAACTTCTTATTTATCTTGTCATATTCAATTTATGTTTCAGTTTGTTTGCTCTTACGCGTTTCGAAGATTCGTGATTAAACTGTCATTATTTTAGCAACAAAAGAAATAATGTTCTCATTAAAAACAAATATCTTACCTCTTTACGCTTCCTTACCCTTTTAGCTTCCTTACCTTAAATAAATTGATTTAAGCTACCTAGGACATTTGCTTTTTCGACGTTAAAATGGTCATGTTTTTTGTTATTTCATCGAACATATGCCATCAAACGTGATTTATCGTTTGCTTACTTATTTAAAAAGTTCCGAATTTGACGAAGAAACCGAAGTTTTCGAGCAGTATTCATTTCAGCAACATCGCGGGTACTTAGACCTTATTCTTGCTAAGCCAAAAAACGAATGAAAGATAATTTGTATTAAAATAAGATTTGAAGTGAAATTCCCTATTTTTACAGGAGCAACGAAATTTTCGGTTTCGAATCAAGTTATGTATTAGGCATACGCTGGCTTCGTTTCAGAAAATTTCAACCCTTGCACATTGTAACTAACTACAAGAATTTATGTGCGTGTGATATTCTATGTTTGTATTTGTAACTGCACCCACAACACAGGAGAAAATCTTAGTGTGGGGCAACATTAAAAAAAACTCCCATCCAAAAATCGAATGATGTAAATCAAACTTGGTAAAGTCAATTTATCAAAACCTTCCTTACTTTGCTACACTCCAGGTACGCGTCAGGTCAGAACCACCTGACTGACTTCATAGGCATGGAGCCGAGTAAGAAACGCAAGCGACGAACGTCATTCACACCGCAGGCGTTGGAACTGCTCAACGCACACTTCGAAAGGAACACGCATCCATCTGGTATGTTTCTGAATGTAGGTCATAATAGCCTACTTTCTTAATTAGTTTTTATTGATTTTTTTTAATTTATAACAGAGAAAATCTTAACGACTTTCATCCTATCTGGCCAACATCTATGAGACAGTCCTAAACACACTCTGGCCTTGCAGCATTACTAGTACTACATATATTGCATAGCAAACGACAATATTTTTATGAAGAAACTAATTCTTTATTGTCCGATTTAGTTACTAGTAGGTACTTACTAGAAATCTACCGTGCTTATGCGATATCTTTATGAAGAAGCTAATTCTTGATTGTCCGATTAAGTTACTAGTGCCTACTATTAATCTACCGTGGTTTAGTGTAGTCATCTATAAGACAGTCCCAAACACACCCTGGCCTTGCAGCATTACTACATTATATTCCGTAGCAAACGGCAATATTTTTAGGAAGAAGCTAATTATTTATTGTCCGATTAAGAACTAGTGCCTACTGCCTACTAATAATCTACCATGGTTTAGTAGTCATCTATGGGACAGCCCCAAATACACCCAGCCCCCGTAGCATAACCACTAAAACACGATATGATAAACCGAGTTATCGTGGTGAACTGTCAAAATACGATAAAAGCGTATTGTATTTTAACAGTTCACAGCGATAAACCGCTTTATAGCATCGTGTTTTGGTGGCCTTACAGCATTACTACATACACGGTAATTTTTTATCACCCCGGAAAATTTTAGGAGTAGCTCGGTAGACGGTATACTAACTACTTACATCAATAAAAAAAAACATGTGATTGCATTTTCTCATTTTATCTTTGAGTATCTTGTTTTGCCGTTCCTAAGTACATAAAGTAGGAGGGAGAAGTTGTTATCAACTCAGTGATGACTGAATCGGGGACGTTACCAGTTCGCGTTCATTCTCTCTGTACCAGGGTCCCCTGCATGGGTATCACTGTCTTACCTATTTCTGCCGCAAAGCAGCAGTGCTTGCATTGTTGTATTCCGGTTTGAAGGGTAAGATATGCAGTGAAATTACTGGGTACCGTGACTTTACATATTATGTCACAAGTTGGCAACGTACACCATATTTCTTGTGGATGTTGCAATTTTGCTGCGAATCTCACATGCATGTGACTGTTACCACTTACCATCAGGTGGGCAATTTATTAGTTTGCCAACTTAGTTGCAATAAAAAAAATCAATGTTTTGCCTACAAATTCACTCAGTGTCCATATAAGTAAAGTATTTTATGAATATTTTTTAAATAAATGAGTTGATTTTATTATTAATCAATTAATTAATGTTTAAAATCATTCTATTACCGTATCCTGAAGCGTCCCCTAAATTATCCGGGGTTATAAAAAAGTAACCCTGTATATTCCGTAGCAAACGGCAATAATTTTACGAAGAAGCAAATTTTTTATTGTCGGATTAATTAACAGTGCCTACTATTAATCTACCGTGGTTTAGTCTAGTCGTCTATGAGATAGTCCCAAATACACACTGGTCTTGTAGCATTTTTTTGAAGAAGCCAATTTTTAATGGTTCGATTAAGTAACTAGTGTCCAATAGCTATCGTGCCTTCTGCCTCATCAAGAATCCTCATCTAGAATCGCTAACCGACAAGATAGAAAGGGCTCTAGAAGATAAACAAATAGCCCTCTGTGCTTTCTTAGACATAGAAGTAGCCTTCGATAACGTAACCATTGAGACTCTTGACAAGGGAATTGATAAAACAACGAACCCTAACGATTGAATCGATGCCCTTTAATAGAGTCATCAGTGTAAGTCTTCACGGAACCGTAAGAGGCTTCAAAACAACAAGAGGGTGTCCACAAGGAGGTGTCCATCGTATCATCTATACTACAAAAATCTCTTAATATCATCGATGGTGTATTGAGAACAAATTAACGGTAAACTCAAACAAAACGACGATAGTTCCCTTTACCAGAAAGCGAAAGCTAAACAAGCTGGTAAATTCTGTTTTAATGGGGACTCAAGTACCTTTTTCCACAGAATTCAAATGCTTGGGCGTTACGATCGACCAAAAATTGACGTGGAATAGTCACGTTCACAATGTTATCCAAAAGGCAAAAAGTGCTTTAGGAATATGTTGTCGTTTGGCAGGAGCGAAATGAGACATAAACCCGAAAATCGCCCTGTGGATGTACACTGCGATCGTCAGGCCTATGATAACATATGCCTGCGTAGTTTGGTGGAAAAAAGTCACACAACTGACAGTTATCAACAAGCTAGGCAGTCTACAACGAACAGCTTGCCTTATGATAACTGGCGCCATGTCTACAACCCCAGGAGTTGCGCTAAATACCCTGCTGAACCTACCGCCCCTTCCTCTATTTATAGTAAAGGAGGCGAAAGTTAGCATTTATAGAATAGAAAGCACTGGGAAGGTAAACTGGTACTCTCAAGCATTGAGGTCACTGCGACAAACAGTGCTTGAACTAAAACAACTAGCTGTGACCATAGATGTCATGCGTCCACTCTGTATTTTTTCTAAAAACTACTCAGTGGAACTACCAAGCTGAGAGGCGTGGGCGGAAGATCACAATTTCTGTAAGACTGGAAGCCTAGTTTGTTCACAGACGGCTCCAAAATGGGTCAAAATGTAGGATGCGGGGTATATGGTATCAGACCGAGCTTCAACAAAAGCATTAATCTTGGTCAGTACGCTACAGTAATAATATTGGCGTACACCTCCGCCTGGAATATAGTATCCAGGCGGAGGTGTACGCCAATATTATTATTATTGTTGTTATTGTACGGGCTTTCGCCTTGTAGGCCTTTTCACCTCGACCTAAAAGATCTATTGTGAATTATAGCACCGTTAGAGTATCTCCTTCAAGCCCAAACCCTCTATGAAATTGAGGATTTTTTGGGTTGGGAGAGTTTGTATTTCATCTGGTCTCATGATGTGTCTTCCCAGATGAAGGCTACGCCGATGAATCAGTGGGCTGCAGTCACACAGAAGGTGTTTAGGAGTTTCACGCTCCTGATTGCAGAATCTGCAGATGTCGTTGTCCCTAATCTTGAGGTTGAACATGTGTCTATTCAGGCCACAATGTCCAGTTAAGGTTCTTACGACTGCACTGATGTTTTTCCTGTTAAGCTGCAGAAGCTCGTCAGTTAGTTTGCGCGAGTAGCCTTGTATTAGTGCCTTCGCGTGTTCCTGCCCTGGAGTAGATTTCCAGAGTTCGAATGAGTTTCTAAGAAGTTGTTCATTTAGAAAGTGTACCTGGTTCTTTGAAATCCCACAAAAAGGTTCCGGTCCTATTTGTGGTTTTATAGTTCCAGTTTTAGCGAGTTCATCGGCCTTCTCATTGCCAATGACACCAGAATGCCCAGGAACCCATCTTAAAACAATTTTGTTTTTTTGTCCTATAGCATTCAGGCGGGTGAGGCAGTCCTCTACCAGCTTCGAGTTTATTTGGCTCGAGCTAATGGCTTTTAGAGCTGCTTGACTATCTGAATAAATATAGATATGTTGGTTTGAGTAGTTCCTTTGGTTTATGATATCTGCACATTCAATGATGGCATATATCTCCGCCTGGAAAACGGATGCGTACCGGCCCAAGTTGGTACTTTTGCTCACCCTGGGCCTTAGACCGTACACTCCGCAACCTACATCAAATGATTTTCTGGAGCCATCCGTATACCATACGAGGCTTCCATCCTCACAGGAGTTGAGATTCTCTTCCCATTCATCTCTGTGAGGGGTTTCCACTTTAAAATTTCTAACGAAGTTTACTCGTGGAAGCATGACATCGCTGGTCATAGCTAACATTGGATGTTTCAGCACAGAGTCCTGAAGGGTCCTCAGTGTTTGAGAGAGCCAGTTAATGCGACAGCCTATGCCGACCCTATGTAGGCAAGCCTTCGCCTCCTTTTCTATTACTAGATTAAGGGGCGGCAGGTTTAGAAGGGCGTTTAATGCAGCTGCCGGTGTTGTGGACATGGCTCCCGTTGCCATTCGACATGCGGTTCTTTGAAGGCTATTTAGAGTGTCAATGATTGTCCTCTGTTTAGCCTTTTTGTGCCAAACCACAGCGCCATAGGTTACTATGGGTCTTACTATGGCGGTGTATATCCAGAGGGCGATCTTCGGGTTGAGTCCCCATTTCGTCCCTACCATGCAAGTACACACACCAAGTGCGATTTTTGCTTTTTGAACCACATTATTAATGTGTGTGTTCCAGGTGAGCCTTTGGTCGAAAGTGACGCCCAAATACTTCACCTCAGTGGAAAATGTAATAGTCGATCCGTTTAACACAGGTTTAATAAGTTTATTCAGCTTATGTTTCCTAGTGAACGGTACTATTGTAGTTTTGTTCGGGTTTACCGATAAGTGTTTTTCAGTACACCATTTTTGTATGGTGTTTAGAGCCCCTTGTATTAGGGATGATAAAGTGCTTTGGCACGGTCCGAGGGCTAAAACAACCACGTCGTCCGCATAGCCCTGTACATCAAATCCCTTACCTGAGGCTAATACAATGAGTTCATCCACAGCTATTGACCATAGTAGAGGTGATAAAACTCCTCCCTGAGGGCAACCTTTGGTCAGCTTATAGCTTGCGGAAGAGTCGTGTAGAGTGATGTTCACAACCCTGTTGAGGAGCAATCCATCGGGTCGTTGTTGGGTCGATCCCTTTGTCCTCCAATCCTTCAATTAGAGTTTCAATATGGATATTATCGAATGCTCCTTCGATAATATAGAATGTGTGGAAGCTAATCGCCAACAAAACTACAAAAACCAAACCATTTATATCTTTTCAGTTAGCCAAGCAGCTCTTAACGCTATTCAATCGAATGTTCTATATTCGAAACTGGTGACAGACTGCGTAAACAAACTAAATGACCAGGGACAACAAAACAGTTATTCTGAAATGGGTACCTTTTTTTTTTTTTTTTTTTTTTCTCGGGGGGAAATGCGTAACCGCACCGTACCCGCCGTTGGCTAGACAGCGAGCGTGTGTGGGGCTCTCCCGGCAGGGTGCCAGGCCTACCCACTAAAACCCCCCGGTGTTCTCCCTGCCCTTATGGGCGCGCTAGGTAAGGTCCACACTGCGACTCCACTACCCACGCGCCCGGGCAAGCCCGACCCACCGGTCGGGCTATCGCCAAGGGGGGATTGCCCGAGAACACCAGGGCAATCCCCAGACGGAGGGCCTTACGGCGGCGTGCACGGGGCCAACCGTGCACGCAGGCCTCTACGGCAGGGTCATTAGATGGGCATCGCTTGTGCGAATGCCCGCCTTCGCCTGCCTATCCGTCTGCGGCGGATGGGAGCGGCTTGAGGATCTGCCTCCCGCTCCCTCTCCGCGGCCTCCTTCTGCGAGATTACGTCCTCGCAAAAGGAGGCGACAGCCCCCCATTCCGCTTCGCCGCGGAGCATGGCCACGACCATGTTCGGCAGCGAGAGGTCTCCGCCTCCCAGCGCAGCGTTAAGCTCGCTGCGCTGGAGTCGCCAGGCCGGGCACATCAATAGGGTGTGCTCGGCAGTGTCGTCGGGAGCGTCGCAGTGGTGACACCGCGGCGTTTCCTCCCGACGCGCGACTCGATGCAGGTAATGACCGAAGCAGCCATGCCCGGTCAGTACCTGCACCATGCGGAACGTGAGGCTGCCCTGCCGGCGCCCAACCCACTCCTCCAACACTGGACGAATCGCGTCGATCGTCCGGTGGCCGGCAGCTGGGGAGGCGAGTGCCTCACCCCATCGACGCAGAGCCTCCCTCTGCGCCTGGGTACGAATCCGCTCCACTTCCTCAGGAGCGGATCGTCCCCCCCGTTCACTAACGGCAACCCGATGTCGATACACCTCTGCATGTACGCGTGCATCGACATCCCACGGCGTTTGACCCGCTAGAACGCAGGCCGCGCCATGGCTGACCGTGCGATAAGCTCGCACGGCCCGAGTTGCTATGACCCTCTGCGGACGTCGCAAGAGGGCCACCGTTCGGGGGGAGAGGCACTCCGCCCATATCGGGGCTCCGTAGAGTGCCATCGACCGTATCACCCCGTGATACAGTCGACGGCACGCCGATCCTGGTCCTCCCACATTAGGGAGGACCCGTCCGAGTGCGGCTGCGGCGGCGCACAGCCGTGGAGCGAGGAGCTTAAAATGCTCCCCGAAACTCCATCGGGAGTCCAGAACCAAGCCGAGGTACTTGAGATGCACCTCGACCGGTATACGGACCCCCTCCACTCGGACGCGGAGCCCCGGTGGGATCCTGCGACGGGGGGCGTGGAAAAGCATGGCCCTCGTTTTGTCGAGGGCCACGTCTAGGCCCAGGAGGCGGATGCGTCGGACGACTAGTGAGGTGCCGACCGACGTAAGGTGAGCCGCCTCCTCCCCCGTTTTAGCCCTCGCCGCGACAAGCGTGTCGTCGGCGAAGCAGACGACCTTCGTTCGTGGCGGAAGGTCGCCTCGCAGGACCCAGTTGTACCCCAGGTTCCATAACAGAGGACCTAGTATGGAACCCTGGGGTACACCCGCCGCCATTGTCCACGTGTGGACGCGCCCATCCGGCCCCTCGTAGAGGATGGATCTGCCTTGCAGGTAATCCTCCACGAGGGCGCAGTGGTACGGAGGCACCCGGTGGAAGCGGAGTGCCTCCTTTATGCACTCGTGGGGCAGGCTGTTAAAAGCGTTGCGGATGTCAAGAGACACCGCAACAACAGTCTCCCCACGAGCTGTGGCCTCCTCAGTCCACCTCTTGAGTAAGGCCACCGCGTCCATCGTGGACCGGCCGGTGCGGAAGCCGAACTGGTTGTTAGCCAAGTCCGGCCCCTGGTCCTCTAGGTGCTCGATGATGCGGGAAGCGAGAATCTTCTCGAAAAACTTCCCGGCTTCATCGAGCAGCACCACCGGCCGATACCCAGTCGGGGAATCAGCGGGGCGGCTCTCCTTCCTTAACAGGCAGATCCTGCCCGCTTTCCAACGACTGGGGAAGCGGCCCGAGGCGATGCTTAAATTGAGCACCGCCCGGAACCGCTCCTCGAGGTGTCCCAGGGCGAGGGCCAGAACCCTGCTTGGAACACCGTCCGGTCCCGGCGCCTTCTTTTTGCGCCGGAACCGTTCCCTCACCATGTCGAATTCCACGTTCGACACGGGAGGGATGGCGGCAACCACTTCCACCGGAGGAGTGTCCGGGGGGACCATTCTGGGGGGCTGGAAGGGACCGGGATCGGGAAACAGAGTCCCCAGCACCCGATTCAGCAGCCCTCCGTCCATAGCGGAGGTAGGGGGAGCGGAAGATTTAAACTTCCCCCTCACCATCCGGTACGGACGCCCCCACGGATCATCGTCCAGGAGCCGTATAAATTGCTCTCTGAAATGGGTACCTAGACATTCAGGTGTTGTCGGTAATGAAAAGGCCGATGAACTTGCAAGGGCTAGAGCGCAGGGTCAGCAGATAAGTCCAGAACCTTTCTGTGGCATCCCAAAACGTCATGCCATGCAACTCCTTAAGGAAAACCTTCAAAGCGAATCAAAAATATACTGGGTAAACCAACCAGGATTAGTACACGCTAAAACCTTGATAGAATTATACTCGGAAAAACGAACTACCGAACTTTTACAGTTCAATAGGACGAACACCCGTGCGATTGTTCGAGCCTTATTTGGTCACTGCAAGCTAAACAGACACCAATTTCAGATAAAATTAAGTCAATCTGATATTTGCAGATTTTGAGAACAGGGGCGTGAAACACCCCAACACCTCTGCGATTGGACCTCTGAGTCACAAACGAAGCATCCACCTGGGACGACACTTAATCAGCCCAGGGGAACTGAAATCTCTTAAAGCCAGAGCCATCTTGGATTTTCTGGTAGCGGCCAGGCTAAAAGAGATACTGTAATTTGGCGGCGAGTCCCAATAGATCTTTTAGGTCGCAGTGACTACAGCTTCATTGAAGCTGCATAGCCCCAACAAAGCCAATAATAATGATAACACCCATTTTCGGATATTACTATGAGTATAGATAATAATTATAGCTTCAAGAGCTATCGTAATCTTTTGGTTGAGAAAGCCAGTTGGTTCAGGTACAGAAAAGGTACCTAATAAATAGTACTACGCAGTATGTATGTAGGTATGAATTCTGTGGTGTTAAAGTAAAAGGGGATGAGTCAGAAATTTTGGAAAATGAGTTAATTACACAGTTGGGTAAAATATATTACTAAGTATTATGGTAAAAAGGAGATAAGTAAAGGAGATAAGGAGTTTCGTGATCTCAAATAACAAATACGAGTCTAGTCATAAATAGCAAAACCTAAAAAGTAAAATGGAGTCGTGTCTAGTTATCTTCTTATTACATACGTGATTCTTTACTTATAAAATTAAGTATACTGAGATAAGTCGACTCGTGCCTAAATTCGTATTCGTCGTTCCGCGTTAGTTGCATTTCGCGCGCGAAGTTGACGTGTTTTTACCTGTGCAGCTGTGTAAAAAAGAGTCGAGCGATGTTAAAAGAGTTTATTGTTTTGACCTCCAACAATGTCTACCAACCCCTTTTTTAAAAACAAATATCGTTTTCTACAAACGGCTGCTGTGGACTTTTAATTTGACAATTTACGATTGTTATAGCAAGAAAAGCTTTTGATACATGTGAAGTGAAGCTGACGCAGGACGTGGAGCTAATCAAATAGCGTCGTGCCTCTACAATTTTTTAATGACATTGCCACCACATGTAAAAGAAGTTACCTTTTATTCCGATACGTGTGGCGGTTAAAACAAAAATAGCCACGTTGCTGCTATGTTTTTATGCATAAGCAAAATGAAACCAGGTTTGCTAATAAACCACAAGTTTTTAGTTCCCGAGCATACGCACATGGAGTGCGATTCTGTACATGCACAAATCGAACAAAAGAAAAAAAGAACTGATATGGCAATACATTTGCCAAGAGACTGGTACAACTTAGTCAGAATGACGAGTCCAAACAATTTTGTCGTGGTAATGGATAACAATATGTTTCTGAACTTCGCTAAATTGTATAAAGGCCCTTTGCAGCTACGAAAAGTAGATACATCTAGCGAGAAATTCATATGGCATGATGTAAAGTGGTTTAGATTTAGTAGTGAACATGAACCAGTTGTAATTAAGTTTAAAACAAAATTAGACAATTCAAACAGTTCATTAGAGTTTAAGGAGATTTCTTTCTGTCGAAGGGGCAAATCTAATGAATCTTTGAATCCCGAGAAATGTTATGATTGTCAAGTGCCTATAAGTCAAGAAAAAAAACGAGATCTTCTTAGTATTCTTCATTTAATTGATAGTAGTTGCCATTACTTCTATAATAAATTGGAAACTTGTGCAAAAATACGAGATATAGATCCCGATATCGAGGAGTTCAGCGAAGCTTAAGGTTACAGTAGTAATATGTTAGGTATTTTGCATCTAAAATATTTTAATTCCATTTATTTTTTTTATTAAAAGCATTTATGATTAACGAATGAGGACACAAAAGAGCTTTGCTTGGAAGGAAGCAATAGATATACCATAGTTTCTATCTTTTTTTTTTCTCGGGGGAAATGCGTAACCGCACCGTACCCGCCGTTGGCTAGACAGCGAGCGTGTGGGCTCTCCCGGCAGAGTGCCAGGCCTACCCACTAAAACCCCCCGGTGTTCTCCCTGCCCTTTTGGGCGCGGTAGGTAAGGTCCACACTGCGACTCCACTACCCACGCGCCCGGGCAAGACCGACCAACTGGTCGGGCTATCATTGCCCGAGAACACCAGGGCAATCCCCAGACGGAGGGCCTTACGGCGGCGTGCACGGGGCCAACCGTGCACGCAGGCCTCCACGGCAGGGTCACTAGATGGGCATCGCTTGTGCAAATGCCCGCCTTCGCCTGCCTATCCGTCTGCGACGGATGGGAGCAGCTTGAGGATCTGCCTCCCCCTCCCTCTCCGCAGCCTCTTTCTGCGAGATGACGTACTTGCAGAAGGAGGCGACAGCCCCCCACTCCGCCTCGCTGCGTAGCATGGCCACGACCATGCTTGGCAGCGAGAGGTCTCCACCTCCCAGCGCAGCGTTGAGTTCGCTGCGCAGGCGTCGCCAAGCCGGGCACACCAATAGTGTGTGCTCGGCAGTGTCGTCGGGAGCGTTGCAGTGATGACACTGCGGCGTTTCCTCCCGACGGCGACCCGGTCACTACCTGCACCATGCGGAACGTGAGGCTGCCTTGCCGGCGCCCAACCCACTCCTCCAACACCGGACGAATCGCCTCGATCATCCGGTGGTTGGCAGCTGGGGAGGCGAGTACCTCACCCCACTGGCGCAGAGCCTCCCTCTGCGCCAGGGTACGAAACCGCTGCACCTCTTGTGGAGCGGATCGTCCCCCCCGTTCTCGAACAGCAACCCGATGCCGATACACCTCCGAATGGTCGCGTGCATCGACATCCCACGGCGTTTGGCCCGCAAGAACGCAGGCCGCGCCGTGGCTGACCGTGCGATAAGCTCGCACGGCCCGGGTTGCTATGACCCTCTGCGGACGTCGCAGCAGGGCCACCGTACGGAGGGAGAGGCACTCCGCCCATACCGGGGCTCCGTATAGTGCCATCGACCTTATCACCCCGGCCCCGTGATAGAGCCGACGGCACGCTGATCCTGGACCTCCCACATTAGGGAGGACCCGCCCAAGTGCGGCTGCGGCGGCACACAGCCGAGGAGCGAGGAGCTTAAAATGCTCCTCGAAACTCCATCGGGGGTCCAGAACCAGGCCGAGGTATTTGAGATGTGCCTCGACCGGTATATGAACCCCCTCCACTCGGACTCGGAGCCCCGGTGGGTTTTTCAAGGGCCACATCCAAACCCAGGAGGCGGATGCGTCGGATAACCAAAGAGGTGCCGACCGACGCAAGGTGGGCCGCCTCCTCCCCCGTTTTAGCTCTCACCGCGACGAGCGTGTCGTCGGCGACGCAGACGACCTTCATTCGTGGAAGAAGGTCGCCTCGCAGGACCCAATTGTACCCCAGGTTCCATAGTAGAGGACCTAGTACGGAACCTTGGGGTACACCTGCCGCCATTGCCCACGTATGGACGCGCCCATCCGGACCCTCGTAGAGGATGGACCTGCCTTGTAGGTAATCCTCCACGAGGGCGCGGAGGCCTTTATGCACTCGTGGGGCAGGCTGTTAAAAGCGTTGCGGATGTCAAGAGACACCGCAACAACAGTCTGTCCACGAGCTGTGTCCTCCTCAGTCCACCCTTTGAGGTGGGCCGCCGCGTCCATCGTGGACCGGCCGGTGCGAAAGCCGAACTGGTTCTCAGCCAAGTCCGGCCCCCGGTCCTCTAGGTGCCATAGTTTCTACCTGTGAATTTTTATGAATATATAATTAAAAACTCTCAATTTTATATACGTAAATAATTAGCAAATAAAGGGACGAGTCATTTTAAGATTTTTTTTATTTTGTTTCGCGTTATGGAAAAAAGATTTGTCAGTTATTTTAATAATTAATAAATAAAAATATTTTTCGGGTACATATAAAAGACGACAAAATTATTCAATGGAAATTAAAATAGACTTGTATTAATTATGTCTATATTTTAATAAGCGTCGATGGCGTAGTGCGTAAGGCTGTCGCCTTCCAATCGGGAGGTAGCGGTTCGAAACCTGCCACGTACCAATGTGTTTTCAAATTTTGAATTCATATGTACGTTTATTCGATGCTTTTACGGTGAAGGAAAACATCGTGAGGAAACCTGCACACCTGTGAAGAAAGAATTTCTTTACAGGTTGTGTGTGAAGTCGACCAACCCGCACTTGGCCAGCGTGGTTGACTAAGGCCTAATCGCCCTAGTTTAGGGTAGGCTCGAGCCCCTCGGTGAGGACGTATATGAGCTGTTGATGATGATATTTTTTGATTAAACTGCATTTATCTTACAAAACAAACAAGCGTATTTATTGTTAGCCCCTGGTGAAAAGTTGTGTTTCTAGACTCATCCCCCTTTACCTTGACAACACAGAATTAACCCCAAGAGCATGTGCCAAGAGCGCGGCAGCCCCGCTGCTTTTGCGCTCGTGTGCGCGAAACAGTACTATACTACCTACTTATCTTGTGCCTAAGCGCGCATACGACGGAGGCCAAGTTTAAGTTAGATATTGACTATTCATTGGAATTGTGTTATCGGATTAAAGAAAGCCTCAATAGATACCCAATTTCCAGAAATTTACCCCGGTATTTTCGGTACTGAGTCCTCTGCATCGGATCCATCCTATTTCTGCCGCAAAGCAGCAGCAGGCGGTGAATTGCCGGGTACTGTGACTTTATATCTTATGTCACAATGGGCAATCCTAGTTTTCGTAAGGTTGCAAATTTATGAATCTTAAAAGACCTTATGTGCCTTCCCTCAAATAATAGTGAAAAAGATTATTGAATACTATATTTGAATTAATTATAATTGAAATTCTTTTTCAGGTACCGAAATTACCGGACTGGCGCACCAGCTAGGCTACGAGCGAGAGGTCATTCGAATATGGTTTTGCAACAAGCGTCAGGCTCTTAAGAACACCGTCAGAATGATGTCCAAAGGCATGGTCTAAGGATTACCGAACGTAGTTTAAACCCATCATCACAATAGCTCCAAAAACTTCGTCAAATCAAAATATGACATTTTCCAAAACACCTCAAAGAGATGGGAAATATCTTTTATCGATATCGGTGATTTGCGAACTAACATCTTGCACGTAGTTTCGTGATCTCGTCTCTATACTCACTTTTATCGTTTGCTAATAGTCAGTCCTAGTTTTAATCGTATTTTATGTTTCTCTAATGATATTTTATAAATATTATTCTGGCCTTAACGTAATTCATTTGTGCGATTCCAGCCAACTTTGGAAAGAGATAATGTTAAGCGTTTAATGTAATTATTAAAATAAAATTTTGACTGAAATATTCGTCTTGACGTAGTTTACATTTGTATGAATGGAATGTCATGGACTAATAAATGTAGTTCTTTATTAGTACAAATTAAACGAGAACATCCAGTCTTACTCGATATCCTTTTGTATGGATAATCTGGTTTTGCTTAATAATCTTAATAATTTGAACTCATAACACCCATAAAAGTTTGTATTACGCGTTATCATATTTATCACCTTATAAGGCGATAATTCTGATAAGACAAATGACAAAGCCTTTTAGTTAAATCTAGTTGAAGTGTCAGACTGTGGGTATTCATAGTATTAGCCTTTTATTTGTAAAAATATTGCATTTTGTAAATAAGTACAATACAATTTAACGCTCTGCGATGAATCCGTAATGTAGTGGGTATATTAATTTATTGAAATACTCTGAGTTGTTTCGTTCTATTTAATGAATGTTGCACTTTATAGTTTTAGAGAATAAATCGATATTATGAAAGTAGATGACGTGTCGTAAGTCTTAGTGGCCTACTGGGATTTTTTTATCTTTAGTAGGTTTTTGTTGATAGATAGGCATAAAACGATATGTATAGAATAGATAGTAATACAATACTATCATTATTTTACTGTAAATATTGTTTCCTTGATTTCTATTTAAACACGTAGGTATTATTAGTTTAATGGTTAAGTATGTTTCGTTTCCATAGCTTTTTAATAAAATTTGTAGATTCAAGTTGGGTTCCGTGGCGATGTCAATAATCTCATTTAATTCGTTTCAAGTTCATATTAGAATATACAAAGAAAATACAAGTAACAAACGGTCTTGAAAACTTATGTTGGTGGTAAATTTATTTGTTTGCATATTTTTGGGTGAATAATGTTATACTATTGAAATTGCCTCGCATTTGGAAATTGTAGATTTTGAGAATATACATATTATATAAAAGTTTAAAAAAATACAAATTTGAAATTTAAGTAATTATTTTAGTGATGGAGAGACGGGCCCAAAAATATAAGCAAATAAAATTTATAGATACTAATATTTATACATTAAAAATTAAATTAATTAATTTATGCAACTGTCTTCAATGTGATATCAAAGTAATAATAGATACTTCAATAAATATCTACAATTACAATGAAGGCAATTGTTTTGAAATCATAAAACTTATGTTATTAAATTATTTGTATTTCTCTCTTTAGTACTTTGAATATTTAAAGTTTGTATAAATTCTATTAGAATGAAGTTCGTATTTGTAGTGTGGTGTAAATAATTTAGTTAGAATGTTTTCTATTTAAGACCTGCTGTTAACTGTATTACCAATAGATTTAAGGCTATATTATAATGTATGTTAATGACCAATGAAAACCAACTTGTGATCATTAATATTTGTACTGTTACCTACTACTTAACAAGAGTCGTTAAAAATAATATTAACTATAAAAAATTGAACATATTTTTCGGCTGTTGAAAAATTGTAAATACAATATTAAGGATAATAAAAAAACTATTTGGATTAATATTTAGGAACAAAAGAGAAAAAAAATATTATCAAAATTTATATTTTCAAAAATTATTACAAGTGCAAAAAAATGAGTATTTATGAGGAATGTTTGGCCATGAAGCAAAATTTTTACATGTTGAGGATTTTTATCGACTAGTGCACACCACCACAACCCACAACAAAGCAGTATGGTAAACAGTGACTTAAGTCGTGCGATGCGATATTGCACGTAATCTGTACTTATAATTTCATGGATCAGATTTTTCATAGTAAATTCTAGCAGACCTACAGTTATTATGGTAACGCAACAATTTCATAAACTTATACAAAAAATAGATTTATTAATAACAAGTCTTTCATTGCCCAGATACATGTAACATAGAATAACATTTACAATATTTACCAATAACTTCATTGACACCCAATCCTTGAAACATAGAAGTTAAGCATATGAAAAGTCTGATTCCTAACAACACTAGTGTAATAGTAAGCAGCATAGAATGCTAAGTACAAATGATTAGTTTAACTATAAACTGCTAGTCCCGTAATTACGATATTGTATTACATTGCAAAATCGCGTTGCACCCTGGTTTTCATGATCCATATTACGTAATAATAATGAAATAGTAATACGATTATAAAACTCTACTTACACATAACTTCAGCTGTAACACGTATTCAAACCAAACTTTAACAGTATGTAATAGCGTATTCGTTTTCTTCCTATAATGGTACCGACTGGATGATTATGGCTGCTGGTTTATTATGAGATGCAGAATAAAGGAAAGTAACTGTTCGACTTTGTTTTTTTTTTCATACTTAATAATATGTTTGTATGTGTAACTAAACCACGCAAAAATGTTTTGTAGGAATTCGAGCGTTAACCTACAAAGTGTACCTACGTATATACCATTACCACAGGATAAAATTTCGAAATTTAAAAAATGCATCAATCTGCATCGAGTGGAGTGGAGAAATACTTAGGATAGGGGAAAAGGGGTTACAGGAGACTATTTCAAAAGACTTGTTTACTAGCTTAAAAAATAGAGCCCCATGCTATTCAAATTAAAATTGTTCAAAGTAAAAGATCTTTATTAATCATTCAAAGTAATAAGCATACCCCAGGGAGTGGTTGATGTCAGGCAGGCAGCCGGCCGTAAAAATAGGCCAAAGCTTTGGCAACATAGATTTTTTTACAGTGGGCTTAGCAAGAAGTTCATTTCATCTGGTGATAAGTGAAAGGAGAGTTCAAATGTGAATATAGCGCAGGAGAGAGAATAGACGCTACACTAGCTACCCTCACCTTGCTGACCTTCAAGGTGCATTTTTACGCCTGTTTCAAAGAACCTCGGATTGTAAATAGGAGGGAACACGTATGCTGGCAGAGAGTTAAATTTTTTTGATTATACGACATAGAAATGAGTTGCGAAAGGACATGTTTAGGGGCGCCGTACATGGTGGTATCATAATAAAGAGAGCGTCTAGCAGTGTTGTGGTCTATAATACTTCAGATAGTACATTTTCTAAAATACATTTACTTTATCTAAAAAAAAATAACAGCCCCCATTTTTAGGGTGGTTATGGTTAGGGTCAGGTTGCTACCATAATGGTCTTTTAGGAGTAGGGTCACCTGGTAAATAGAGGGTCACTTTTTTGATCAGTCATATCTTAAAATCTATCAGTCAGATTGTGGAAAAAATAATTTGATTATATAGGATTTTATCTGCTTTCAGAATATTACTGAATTATTGACCTTCAATAATAAAGAAAAGAGTAAATAAAGCTCTTTTAAAATATAAAAATTAATCCACTATGCACACTGGGTGGTAAACAGTGAATCACCCCATGGTTAATAGTGGGTCTAAGTGTTTTTGTATGTTTATAGTTTAGTTTATAGTTTGTTTATTAGGACAATAAGTAATTGTTACATTTATACTTATATCTATTATCTTATTGTAAACACAGAGTTAAATGCACAATTTTTTAAGGTGTATATAATTAACATAATTAAGTGACACTATACAACTACTACATAATACCTACTACACAAAAAAAAATTGATGACACAATTACGACACAATTAAATAATTTGAGATTCAATTTCTACACAGATAATAAAAAAATGATATAATTACTAAACAATTAAAATTAGATAATACCTACAATTATTACACAATTAAAAATCTAAAATAAAATAATTCTAACATAAACTATTCAGTATCAAAAAAATCTAAGTAAAAATCTAAGTAAATGTTATTTTACCTATAACCAATTCTGTTTATACTTTCTAACATACAATAGATAAAGATAAAATTGTATTGGTACCTACATTTTGACCCTGTTTATTACACGAAAATATATAACAAAAATAATTGATCCACCAATTAATTTTCTAGTTGATTCATGCTTGAATAGTAAATTTGATTCACTGTGTACACAGCGGATCGGTTCATTGTGTACTGTTATTAAGAGGCTGACAACGCTGAGCTGAGCTAATCGAGCCCCACTTAAAACTTTTTTCAGCAAAACCTGTTTAATATACCGTAGTAAAAAAAATATATGTTACTCTTGAAAATATTTTTGAGAATATTCATGTCCCCAAAAGAAATTTTAATCAAAATTTTTCGTTAAAAAAAATACCAAACACACCCATCAAAAACAGCTTCCAGAAGAAAATCTGAGCTATTTAACAAAGGTTATTTAATGATTTTTAGGGAATTGACTCGTTACACTTAATTTGATAATATTGATGTTTCATATCTTCAAATAAGTTACTAGTTTCTTTCAAAAATATATATTTTGATTTTTTCGCTTAATTTCAATAACGCATCGAGCCCGTAATCCAGTACAAATCATGTCTCAAGCTCGTTGGCGTTACTCAGCCTCTTAAGGCGATGCACATGTATGATTTTGCTACAGGAAATAACTTATAAAGGAGGAAGGAAGGAAGCAACAATTTATATAAGGAGAATTTATGAGTTTAAAATGTTTTGTTACAGAAAGAGTCTAAGTAAAACGAATACAAAAATTGATAGTCATTGGCACTGAGGATACAAAACTCCCAGAATTTATCCACCCGGTTGGAGATGCGAGGATAAGAGCACCAGATGGTGTTCCAACCCTCTTGCGAAGACACACTCTTCCGTAGAGAAAATTAATGCCCATTCTGTCAACCTAATGATTTTATTCAATTACAAATTTGACTTCTTTTTATAAACTGTTGATATTTCCTATATATTATTTTATTATTGGGATTAACCGTACCCAAATCATACGCATCGCCTCAACAACAAGTACACAGTGAATCGCGACCCACTATGTACACAGTAAAATCAGACCCACTCTTGACCATAGACCGAAATTATATACAAACTACAATTAACCAGTTAAAAACAAATTGTCAATACAATTTTTTCGATATCTTTTTTAGGTAGGTAAGTAATAATGGAGAAAACTTTAACTGACATTTCAAAATATTTTACTAACGTCGCAACAAATTCGGGCGTAGAACATTCACTGGCAAGCACATCCGCGCAGAAACTAGGCTTGCGTGCAGAGGAGCATCTGTGAGCGGACAAGCGGAGACGCTACCTATCTATTCTGGTTTTGTCAATGTGTACCTGACCCACTGTACCCATCTAACCCACCGTTTACCCGGTAACCCGACATCCTCTTGCCTTCCTGAGGTTTTCTTTAAAACTCTATACACTTTGTCCCCATTATCTCTTTTTCTTGCATTGTGCAGAACTCTTCCCAGTTTGTTAACCGACTTCAAAAAGGAGGAGGTTCTCAATTCGATGCGTATGTTATTTTTTGTGTATGTTACGCGAATACGCCGCCAATTGTGGACCGATTTTCAATTTTTTTTTGTATTTTATAGAGTATACACCAAAGGTCACCAAAGTTAGGATCTGATGATGGGATCCCATGAAAATCGAGTAAAACCCTTAAATTTTAAGGTGGTAAGTTAATATAAGAATAGGTACAGACAACATCACACTTCTCTATTGAAGACTTTCTAGAAGATCATGCCGCTCGAGGTTTCTCGCCCTTCGCGTGGGAATTCTACATTTTTCCGTAGGAAAAAATTCTATAGCCTAGGTATATTATGTTACTCACTGATAATAATGCATTCTTTTAGTGAAAGAATTTTTGGAGATTACCCCGAACATCCTAACTCACAAACTTTACCTCTTTAATCTTTATCACTACATAGTATAAAACGAAGTCGCTTTCTGCTGTCTGTCTGTCTATCCCTATGTATGCTTAGATCTTTTAAACTACCTACGCAACAGATTTTAATGCGGTTTTTTAATTAGATAGAGTGATTCAAGAGTAAGGTTTATATGTATAATATATGCATAATATAGTATAGAAACACTGATAATTTTAGAGGTTTCTAATGTGATGTCGTAAATAAACACATTTTTTGCGCTTACATTGCAATCGCTGGCTGAACCCTACGAGATAGATCAAAATTATGTACTACAGTATTGTACACCTTAAGAAGTTCTACAAAAAAGTCCGCGATGGTTATATCTCTTAGGGATAACCCACAATAACCATTTTTTATCCTTTACTTTATATGAGAAATAATGACTTATTTACGAAGCGATTTTAAGCAATACAGCATTAACTTACTTATATATTTGTATGAAAAGATAACATTCTCGAGTCGTAAACGCCTTTCTACATTCCTGATAATGAAGTTGTATAGGACGGCTGCCTTTCGTGGCAGTTTTCGCTATGCTGCCACGAAATGTTGGAACAACTTGCCCCCTCCCATTAAAAATTCAAAATCAAATCGATCATTTAAAAAACCACTTTCCAAACATTTATTAGATCTCCAAAAATTGTATTCGTAGGTAGTCGTCTTGTGGTGCTTCTTTATTTTTATTATTTACTAGTGGGCCCGGCGGACGTTGTCCCACCCGATTACAGCGCCACCTACCGGGTCCAACTGTACGTTTAAACCTTCCTTGGACCTATTCAAATACACACAGAAAATGTCATAAGAATCTGTCGAGCCGTTTCAAAGTTTTTGCGAGACTAACACACAGCGTTTCATTTTTATATATAAGAAGAATATTGTATTAATATTTCCACATAACTCGTTTAGATGATTACGAGTATTACACCCATTATACCTATATTATACCAAACTTTGTTGAACTATTTAAGCACCTCGCATAGTTAAGACTCGAACAGCTTGAAGTTTAACGGTTGGCGCGCACCGCACTCTTGACTGGCGCTATCCCAAGTAGCATTTATCCTTTATGATAGTTATTTAAAATACCTTTTTGTCATAAAAAAGTTATAATAAGGAATTTGTATATCTTGTAAGTTCTATGTCAGTTAATTTTAGAGCTCCTTGGTCTTAGAACTATATGGTTTATGCTTTAACCTAAAAGCCTTTTTCAAGAGGTTAATATAACGCAATCATAGATTGTTTTCCAGAGCTATAAGTCCTAAGTCTTCTAAGTTCCGAAAAGGTTATAATTGGGTTGTTTTTAGGATAATCGAATGCCTAAATATGACGTGAAACGCATTGTTATATCTCAAATATGACTCTTTCATAACCTACTTTACTAATACCTTATTAGCTATCTCAAAAACTGTTTAATAACTTAATAGCATTTTGTGGCTACATATAGTTAGGAAAATCACTTTAAGGCAAAAGATAGCTTTATAGCATAATTTATAAGCTTTTATTAATTATTATAACCTTTATATACATATAGAAACTACTCAATCATCACCGTAACTTCAAAGTTATATGGAATGCCCACTTACAAATATACAGGATGTCTTAACAAAAAATTGCGAAAAGTGAACATTATATAAGAAATTCGAAAAACATAGTACTGCGAATCATCACAAAAAAGGTGGTTTTACGTTGGTTAAGTACGTATACGAATATATCTTATGACTTTTTACCAATTGTATCACAAAATAGTTCATTCTTTTTAGCCGATACAAATAATGAAGAAATAGAAAGTACAATCAGAAGCCTCAAGGCAAGCCCATCCACGGGCTATGATGATATCCCAGCCCAGGTTTTAAAGCATTTGAGTACTTTAATTACTCCGACCTTAACAAATTTATTTAACAGTTGCTTAAGACTTGTAAAATTTCCTGATGTACTGAAAAAGTCTGTTCTCATACCGATTCATAAGGCTGAGAGGAGTGATTGTGTCGATAACTAAAGGGGAGTATTTAAACGAGTGGCTGTAAATTAAAATTTTAAGAGACAATTGATTAATCTGGGTTATTGTACTAAGCGAGTGACTGACTGCGAGTGACGATAAATCAACAGGACAGTAACTTATATTATAAACATTCATTCGAGTTAGGTCAAATACAAAATGAGAAGCTTCATAATATCTGAGCGACCTACCTAATATTATTTTGTTTGAGTGTCAACGTTACGTCCTGTATTTGTTCAATATTTTCCAAATGATTTATTTATGGTGGTGTTGAGTGTGTCTGTCTGTGGCATCATAACTCCCGAACCGATGAACCGATTTTGATTTTTTTTTGTTTGAAAGGTAAATTAGTCGGAGGAAGTGTTCTTAGCTATGTTTAATGACCATTGGTCCAAGATGGCCGCCGCCACAAAATGGCAGAATACATATTTGTATCCTCCCTCAATATATATTTATATATCTATATTTATGTATATAACATTTATATATTTGTGTACTTACTATTTATCTTTATTTAGTATGTTGTTACTTAGTTGTGTCAAGGTTTGTTTAGTTCTTATTTTTTTCCAATTCGAACACCGTCAACAAATATTTTCTCACATTTTACGGGTTGACTGGTAGAGAATGCCTCAGGCATTTAGTCCGCCCCTGTACACTTTATTTATGCTCTACGAAAGTTTAAACAAATAAATAAATATTAAAAAATGAAAGGGCTCGACTAGTAGAATACTATACACTATGATGACAATCTCAAATCCAAGATGGCCGCCACCACAAAATGGTGAAATACATTTTTAAGTTAGGGTGTTCAGGCTTAGGGTTTAAAACGTTTGAAATAAAAATTAAACTAAAAATTTAAATAACCCCTGACAAAAAAAACCTCCAAAAAGTAAAAAAAAAAATGCGTTGGTTGGCCCATTAACTTTGATATATCTAGTAGGTCAGGGGGAGCGGAGATTCCCCGGGTAAGATCCGGCTACCATCTACGACGACTCGACCTGGCAACATACAACACGCGTACAGTTGGAAGAAGCTATCAGTAAGCTACGCTGGGATATCATTGGTTTATCTGAAGTCCGAAGAGAGGAGGAGGACTCGATAATCCTCAATTCCGGCAACTTGCTGTACTACCGGGAGGGCCATCAACAGTCCCAAGGTGATGTCGGGTTCCCTCGTCAACAACGTAATAACCATCGGGAGTGTGTCAACCAGGGTAGCATATCTGATACTCAGAATATCGAAACGATATTCGTTGAATGTCATACAGGTTTACGCTCCGACCTCGACACACCCAGATGACGAAGTGGAGGCTATGTATGAGGAGATCTCTGAAGCCATACGTAGCCACAATAGCCACTACACGGTTGTGATGGGGGACTTTAATTTAACGCTAGGTTGGGGAAACGTTGCGGTGATGAGTTGAGAATGGGGCAATTTGGATTTGGGCACCGGAACACCAGAGGCCAGATGCTAGCGGACTTCATGGAGAAGGAGAACCTCTATATGATGAACTCCTTCTTCAGGAAGTCCGAAAGCCGAAAATGGACCTGGATGAGTCCGGACGGTAATGTCAAAAACGAGACAGATTTTATCATGTCGACGAAAAGGCACATATTCAATGATATCTCCGTGATCAATGCCGTCAAAACGGGGAGTGATCACAGACTGGTACGAGGCACATTAAATATCAATATTAAGCTGGAAAGATCTCGACTGATAAAGTCTACGTTTCGACCAATACCTGCGCAAATCCAAAACCCCGAAAGGTTTCAACTCGAGCTCCAGAACCGCTTCGAAGCCCTTGAGAACAGCTTAAATGTGGACGATCTAAACAACATGGTGGTGGATACTGTCCGTACAGTAGGGTCTAAGTTCTTTAAAACCCGCCGTCCCAGAACAAAGAAACTCTCCGACAAAACGCTCCAACTTATGGATCGGAGACACGAAATGAAGCTGCAGAACTCAACGGATGCTAGTCGTTATCGGGAGCTTAATAGGCAGACATCAAAGTCATTGGCATGCGACCTTCGCCGATTCAAAACGGCTCGTATTGAAGAGGCTATCGAGCGAAATAAAGGCTCCAAAGTACTTGCGAGATATCTGTCTATTGGGCAAAGTCAACTGACGCAGCTGAAGATTGACGACGGTAGCCTCATTTTGTCGAAGCCTGAGATCCTAAGGGAGATTGAGAGTTTCTATGGACAGTTATACTCCACGCAAGCACCTGTTGAAAGCGAGGCTAGAGACCCCAGAGCCAAGCTTACCCGACACTATACTGAAGATCTCCCGGACGTCAGCCTGTACGAGATTAGTATGGCTCTCAAACAACTAAAAAACAATAAGGCGGTGGGTGATGATGACGGAATCACTACAGAGCTTCTGAGAGCGGGCGGTAAGCCGATACTTAAAGTCCTGCAGAGGCTCTTTAATTCCGTTATTCTCGAGGGCAGAACGCCTAAAGCATGGAGTGAGAGTGAGGTCATCCTGTTCTTCAAAAAGGGTGATAAAACATTCTTGAATAACTATAGGCCGATCACACTCCTGAGTCATGTTTACAAGTTGTTTTCAAGAGTCATTACGAATCGTCTCGCTCGCCGGTTTGACGACTTCCAACCTCCCGAACAAGCCGGTTTCCGAAAAGGCTATAGTACCATAGACCAGATCCATACGCTGCGGCAGGTTATACAGAAGACCGAGGAGTATAATCTGCCACTTTGCTTGGCGTTTGTGGACTATGAGAAAGCCTTCGATTCGATCGAGACATGGGCGGTGCTGCAGTCTCTCCAAAAGTGCCAAGTGGACGACAGGTACATAGAGGTGCTAAGCTACCTATACGGAAATGCCACTATGTCGGTTCGACTCCAGAACCAGAGCTCTAATCCCATCCAATTGCAGCGAGGTGTAAGACAGGGAGACGTTATCTCTCCAAAACTCTTTACCGGTGCATTGGAGGATATTTTCAAGCTTCTGGGTTGGAAAGGATACGGCATTAACATTAATGGCGAGTTCCTAATACACCTCCGTTTTGCCGATGATGTGGTTCTAATGGCTGAGACCTTGGAAGACCTGAACACCATGCTCGGAGATCTCAGTAGTGCTTCCCAAAGAGTGGGTCTTAAAATGAACATGGATAAGACAAAAATCATGTCGAATGCCCATGTTGTACCCACTCCAGTTAATATTGGGAACACTACACTTGAAGTTGTAGACAGCTATGTATACCTGGGACAGATATTCCAGCTAGGTAAGTCCAACTTCGAGAAAGAGATCTTTCGTTGAATCCAGCTCGGATGGGCAGCTTTTGGGAAGTTACGAAAAATCTTCGCGTCCAAATTACCTCAGTGTCTCAAGACCAGTCTTTGACCAGTGTGTGTTGCCAGTGATGACCTACGGAAGCGAAACGTGGCTATTCACTATGGGTCTCGTCCGAAGGCTCAAGGTCGCTCAGCGGGCAATGGGGAGAGCAATGCTTGGGGTCTCCCTGCGTGATCGGATCCGAAATGAGGAGATCCGCAGGAGAACTAAAGTAACCGACATTGCTCGAAGGATTGCTCAGCTGAAGTGGCAGTGGGCGAGACACATAGCTAGAAGAACCGTTGGCCGTTGGCGCCGAGCGGTTCTTGAGTGGCGACCACGATCCGGGCGACGACGCTCAGTGGGTAGGCCCCCGACCAGAGGGCCTATTACCGATCTCATAGTTTTGCAAATGATATCATATGATATCATAGTGCAAACCGAAAAATACGATTTCCGATCAGATTTTTGATCATTTGTTCATTATTTAATGATGACATCATTGAAATTATGCCATAGTGATGATATCATTGGAGATCGGTAATACGAAATGCAGCATTTCATGACTTCTTTTTCTCAAATTTATACCATGTCATACGATGAAAGATCCATAATTAGCCTGCAGGTGGACCGACGATCTGGAGAAGGTCGCGGGAAGCCGCTGGATGCGGGCAGCACAGGATCGATCGTTGTGGAGATCTATGGGGGAGGCCTATGCCCAGCAGTGGGCGTCGTACGGCTGAGATGATGATGATGATCTAGTAATATTTTGATTTCCGCATCGTCAAGTCGGGGGACCGCAATTAAAATCTATAATGTAAATAATTAAATAAATAGATATATTAATTGCATTGCAAATTGAATATAAAACTTAAGTAGGTAGGTGCCTATTTAACTAGCAGTAGGTGCAAATATAATCGGGAAAATAATAGAAGAATAATAATAAACATATCCTTTGGTTTTGTAAACACTCTGTAGGTACACCACGCGAAATGTTGTTTTTTAATAAAATGTAATCTAAGCTCTCTTGGCATCTGAAATTACTACTTAGTCCGTCCGCAGTGATATTACTATCATATATTACGAGAAAATTTAATGCGTAAAGAGTTGCAAAAATAACTAACAGTTTGTGATAAGGTTATTAAAATTACCTAGAGGTTATTTTTAAGTAAATTTCGTGCGTTAAGAGTTATTAAAGATGGCTATTTAAGAGTTATTTGTAAAGCTAGTAAGCCTTTCATTGAAGGCAGCCATTTTTAAGAGGTTATTGTGGCAAGAATTTTCGAAAATATCAATTTATTTATTTTATTTGTTAGTGATAATAAATTTAAGACATTTTTACGTTTATAAATAATTGTGTGCCAGATTGGAGGTTAAAAATGTATTTAATGTATTTTTTTTTTACACTGCGTATGACCATTAAATATTTTAAATATGCCTAATAATTAGGGCGCGTGTATTTTATAAGCATATTATCCCATAGTTTAACAGAAAACTGGTATTCGCAATAGAATGTATAAGCACGTGTGAATTTTACAGACATTTTGCTTCGTATATGAATACCCAAGTCATAATAAAAAAAATAGTATTACAAATGGAAGCCATTTGTCTGATATTTACAGTTACATCTAGGTTATCAAGCATGCCTTTAGGTAATTTGTCTAGTCAGTAAAGAGTAAAAATAAGGTCTGCACTAGGTTGTTATGGAGGGCCTTTTTGGTTATTAAGAGTTTATGCGGAGTTTATTATGAACATATTAGGACCTATCGTATTTCTTTGAGGAAATCTATAAAAAGGTTATATAACCTATTTGTGACCTTTCTGTAACTTAAATTGTTACTTGCGGAAGACCAGCGCTGTGACCTCCCAGGTTGCAGCAGATGCTGAGTGGTGACCATTTGGTTATAATGCCGGTTTTAGTGTTCTGTGTTTGGTAATTCAATTATTCTGTGACTTTCGGCTCTGTAACCAATAAATTTTATTTCATTTCATTGTCCTTATCCAATTAAGTACCTTAAATATATTGTGCATTTAATATAGATCAATATGACTCTTTACAGCATGTAATTCAAATTAATATTTTCGAAGACACTACAGATTTAAAATGCAAAGACATAGCGCGTCGAAGACCTCGCTTCGCCCTATAGCACTTTATGATTAGCAGGGCAAAAAACCGGCCAAGTGCATGTCGGGCCACGCGCAGTGTAGGGTTCCGTAGTTGCAAATGCCAACTTTGAGTTTACACTCACACCTCACAACACGTTGCTATTAAATTAGGCATTGATTTTATATTTCCTTAACTTCACGCGGTTCATAAATTTATATTCACTACTACTAATTTTACTTTTCCGAGTACATTTTATAAGTTGGTCGTCTATAACTTTTTAGTTTGTACTTAGTACTCAACTCTGATATTTCTGTTGTATTTTTTTTCACGTGTCCATATATAAACGTTTAGCAGATAGAGGGAGGGGGGGACACTTCATCACTTCACTTCATTCACATTATTTTTTAAAGACCTATTCAACAATACCCCACACGATGGGTTAGTCGAGAAAAAAAATTACTTCGAGTAAAACCGCGGACAAACAGACAATCAGACAGACAGACATGGCGAAACTATAAGGGTTCGTTTACTACGAAGCCCTAAAAAGCTGTGAACGTTGTGTAGAAAGTCATTCTGTAGTATGTTTAACATCAGCATTGCACCCGTGCGAAGCCGGACCGGGTCGCTAGTAATCTATATTATGTATAAGTAGGTACTTAAGTAAATAAAAATATCTCGTGTTTGGCTGATTGTATGCAATTTGGTCCAACTTAAAAATAGGATAGTTTTTATCGATTGTTGACCTTAATATTTATACAGTGTTTCTATGGCCACCTTCCAGCTCCAGCATCAATCAGACCCTGGTTACCTTAAATGATCAAAGTACTCGTCAAAACGAATCAAACGAGCCCAAACTCGATGGGGTTGTGTCGTTTTATTGTGGAGTTCCTATGGTCACCTTCCAGCCCCAGCACCAGACCCTGGTTACCAATGTTACCATATAGGATCAAAGTTCTCGTCAAAACGAATCAAACGAGCCCAAACTCGATGGGGTTGTGTCGCTTTATTGTGGAGTTCCTATGGTCACCTTCCAGCCCCAGCACCAGACCCTGGTTACCAATGTTACCATAAAGGATCAAAGTTCTCGTCAAAACGAATCAAACGAGCCCAAACTCGATGGGGTTGTGTCGCTTTATTGTGGAGTTCCTATGGTCACCTTCCAGCCCCAGCACCAGACCCTGGTTACCAATGTTACCATATAGGATCAAAGTTCTCGTCAAAACGAATCAAACGAGCCCAAACTCGATGAGGTTGTGTCGCTTTATTCCGGAGTTCCTATGGCCAACTTCCAGCTCCAGCATCAGATACGCTCCATGTTATCATAATATTGTATTGTCACGCGATATACATATATGCATGCAAAATTCCAGCTCGATCGGAATCCTGGAAGTGGGTCAAAGGAGGTGGTCAAGATTTGCCCCGGAATTCAAAACAATGCTTGAAAATTGAAATAGGACACGTATCTTAGAAGAGATAGATTTATAAAAAAATATCTTTATTTATTAATTCATACTAATTCTGCACTTATTTATGCGTCTAAAATCGAACGTACAATTACACACCCTAAATTGACTTAAAAACGACGTCTGTTACTAACTAGTCATTGACGTCAGTCTGCTACTTGGGAAATGGGGGATCTCCTTTGCCCACTTCGTTCTAGGCGAATCTATTACTATTTGCTTATTGGTTTTAGTGTTTTTAGGCCAATCATGTCCAAAACCATGTGTAGTTTATATACATGAATGCACTAAGGGCTATAGTTTAGCAAATAAGCGGCTTGGGCAAATATGGACGAAAGTGAAGGTAATTTGGCCCGCCATGAAAATATCGAAATTCTTTAAGAATAATGACCATTTCTTTATTGTAATACAATTTTATGATTAGATAGACTATATTTTTGCATAAAAAAGTATATCAAACCTTAAATTTTTAGGGTTCCGTAGCCAAATGGTAAAAAGCGTAACCCTTATAGATTCGTCATGTCTGTCTGTCTGTCCGTCCGTATGTCACAGCCACTTTTTCCGAAATAATAAGAACTATACTGTTGAATCTTGGTAAGTAGATGTATTCTGTGAATCGCATTAAGATTTTCACACAAAAATAGATAAAAAGCAATAAATTTTGGGGGCTCCCCATACTTAGAATGGAAACTCAAAAAAATGTTTTTTCTTCAAACCCATACGTGTGGGGGGGTATCTATGGGGGATATAGGTCTTCAAAAATGATATTGAGATTTCTAATATCATTTTTTTCTAAACCGAATAGTTTGCGCGAGAGACACTTCCAAAGTGGTAAAACGTGTATGCAAATGTGTGTATTACCATGCAAACTTCCACCAAAAATTGGTTTGAACGAGATCTAGTAAGTAAACTACTTACTTTAATACGTCATAAATCGTACGGAACCCTTCGTGGGCGAGTCCGACTCGCACTTGGCGGGTTTTTTAATAAAGATGAAGAATATTTCGAAAAAGCGGGCAAAATTGGACGGTTTCATGGTATCTCTAAAATATGTAGTCTGTGAGTGAATCTCACATACCATAACACATACGAGTAGTACCCATAGTACAGTGGTTCCCAATTAGTGGTACGCATACCCCCAGGGGTACGCGACTTTCCATCAAGGGGTACGCGCGGCAATCTCTTGGATAAGATAATTTAATCCGTAAAAAAATTACCGCGAACCTACCGCGCTTCGCGGCCGGGACATGGGCAGTAAGGAAAGGAGACCTTGTAGTATAGAAAAATGTATCCTTGTTCTGTAAGGAGAAGGAGTTGTGCACCCGTTTCCCGCCTATTCTAGTTTTCATTTGCTATTTTGCTTATGTCGTGAGTGTGTCGCTGTGCTTATTCCATTGTGTTGTTTTAATTGTGGATTATTAACCGAAAGGACATTTATCGTATCAGCGAATCAGTAATTAAGTATTTACTATACCATTTTGCACGACGTACCTTTACGAGAGCGGGTTTTTGGCCATGTCAAACATAAAAACTAAACATCGTCACAAACTTCAACTTGAGACGACTTTCTTTAGGCGAAAACTAACCAATGAGCAACCAGATTTTTCAGAGTTATGCAAAGAAAAACGTGCACATTTGTCACATTAAACTTATTTTCACCATCATTTAAACTGTATTCAGATAATATAAAAATAATAATAATAAACGCCAAAACCCCGATTTAATTTTTATTTATTATTTCTGCAATAAGGGGTACGCGAATGTCAGGTCTTTCTTAAAGTGGTACGCAAGAATAAGTAATTGGGTACCACTGCCATAGTAAATTCTTACCTTTTTTTTGTTTATTTGATTGCAATTTCGATTTGTTTGATTGCTTGATAAGACTTTTTAACAAAATGTTTGGTAGTTAATCGCTTAAGGTAACACTCGATAAATTCGTTATTCTATTGTCAATGTGTATTGATAACTTGTCATGTAAAAAAAAACCTTATTAGGTAAATATTTTTAGTTCAAACTATGATAATCGCTTATTATTTATATTTGCCTGCAGTTTTAATTATATGAAGAATAGTAAAAACACATATTTTTTATTAGCATCATCTAAATTAACATTTCTTAGAACTTAAGTATATCTTTGTATAGTCTTTTGTCTTTGTTCTATCTAGTAACAACTCTTGCAAAAATCCAAAACTTCTGGAAGTTTTATAATTCTAATTCTAGAAAGCTGTCTATTGATGTACTTATTCTGTGTGTACATCTTATTTTTTTTCGGGGCAAACGCCCATACTAATGTTGGCCACCTCCTTTAACTCGCAACGCAAGATTTGACCTGTGGGCAAAGAATAGATAATAGTACTGTGGGGCTAGTGGGGCTAGCACGCAGGAGAATCGAAAATCGAATCGAAATCCGAACCGAGGGGTCTGTATGGCAATTTTATTAGCGCCACGGCGGTGAGTAGCAGAACTAATAAAATTGCCATACAAACTCCTCGATTCGGATTTCGATTCGATTTTCGATTCTCCTGCGTGCTAGCCCCACTTAACATACACATACATACAGTGCAAACTTTAAAAAAGCTTGTAAAATATAACATTCGCGCCATCTCGCGGTCTTGTCAGGTAACACAGAAAGTCGATGTTCTTGCTTTTTTTAAAATGCTGTCGATTTCGATTTAGTTTAACTAGGCGCTATTTGCTCCATATTTGCTCTTAAAAACCTCCGGCGTTTGTGGAACGAATTCTTTAATTTAAAGATTTATCATCATCATCATCAACAGCTCTATACGTCCCCACCGAGGGGCTCGAGCCTACCCTAAATTAGGGCGATTAAAGATTTATTGATTAGACTAACTAATAGAAGTAAATAAAATTATTGCATGGTTTTATGAAACCACTAAATAATTTTGGAAAAATTTGGGTATAAAACGTCTTTAAACTTAACTTAAATAATTTTCTTCTGGAATAATTATTATAATTAAAAACTAGATCATAAAAAACACAAAAAGTAATAAAATAGGTACCAAATTAATAAAATAACCAAAAAAGTATAAAAAAAAACAAAATTATCAAACAAATTTATGAAAAAAATGTGCTACACCAGGGATCGAACCACTGCCACTCAGATTTAAAGTCGAAGCTCTGATCAGGTGGGTGATTTTGTAACTCATCGGCAATCGACTATCGCATCGATTTGATAATTCTGTTTGATTAAAACTGATTTTTAAAATGTTTAACGTTTTGTAATGTCGTTGTTTAAGTAGTCATGGTATATTTGTTGAATAAATCAACCAATACTTATAGCTAATGAAGATAATTTCGCTCTTCTTTATTAAATCATGCAGTCTGATAACGATTGCCGAATTTGCCGATCAATCGATGAGTTACAAAATCACCACCCTGTTCTGGGGGCACGCACGGCAGTGCCCCCGGCAAGTCGAGCGAGCGCGAAGTAAACACTGCCGTACCATCCTTTACTGGAACCATTTCGCCGCATTTTCAGGCCCCTATTTGAGAACCTCTGGATAAGACCAGAACGCAGAAATTTTTGTCATCCAGTAATCTATAATCACATACTTAAAATCCAAAATTTCAAGTCTGTAGGTCATTTAGTTCCGAAGTTAAGCGAAAGCAATGTTTCGCACTTATGACACTCACTCACTCACTCATGATCATCAAAATAGAACTAGTACTTCCCATAAACTCAGAGAGCTGAAATTTGGTACAGAGTTAGGGTTTAATGGCCACATAAAGGGAAAACTATAAAAACTAGGATAATCGAAGATCTGGAGTACCTGGTGGCCCTGATTAGAAAACACAAGAGCCCAACCAAACTATTATAGATATCGACATACCGCCTTTACAAAAAATATTCAACTTGGTGGGCCGCTTCCAATAAAGAAAAGAAAAGAAAGATTTGTAATAATAAAAAACTACCCCTAAAAAGAAAAAAACTGTGTCAAATAAGAAAATCTGATAAAATAAATCAATAAGCTCACGTTTCTACAAAAAGAAGTGAAATCCCACCAAAAACATTCTGTTAAAAACTAGCCAAGTCTCGATGGAGCTGCTTGTTTATCTCTAAAAAGTAATGAACATTCTTTATACGTTAGTGTTAGTGGGTACAAGTCAACGGCCAAGTCACACAACATTAACTATAATAATAAAGAAATCGCAGTAAGGACTTGGCACGACTTTGTCTAGATTTCATTACTTTTTAGAGATAAACAAGCAGCTCCATCGAGACTTGGCTAGTTTTTTACAGAATGTTTTTGGTGGGTGCACATGACCAATTCTGTCCTATATGAAATTGTGAAATTAAAAACCTCGTGTTTTTTTTTTGTAACGCGACATGTGATAGATGGACGTAAAAATTTGGGGCGATGAAAAAAAACTTAAATAATTTTACTTACACTATTTCTTGTTATTGTAGTTGAAAAAAATTAATTCAAATTCAAAAATATTTATTCAACATAGACCTTTACAGGTATTAATTTACGTGACGTGAAACAAAGCAAAAGAAAATTCTAATTAGAAGGAAGGAAACATATTGATTTTGTATGTGAATACATCCTAAATAAAATCAAGATGTCTGCAAATACAAGTAGAATGAAACAAAAGTTGACTCTACACCTGTTTGAAATTGGGAAGTCCAAACCTAATTAATGTTATACAGTAAAATAATTATTTTTCACAGTTGCATTTGAAGATGTGTTTAAACTTTACACATATAGAAATATTGTCTGTTCTACAGACAAACGCAGCTCTTATGTATGGCTTTTTTAAATTTAAAGACGTCCAAATAATTGTTTTTCGAATTATGCTAGGTACTTCGAAGAGACTGAAGAAAAATTGCAATTATATTTTAGCTAGTAGGTATTCATAAACCAAATCGCTATCAAGGAAATAAAAGTTCTCTTATTACCACAGTCGAATGATTTCAAATTAAAATATACGTTTAATTGCATTTATATACATTAAGCGATATGCAGAAATACGTTAGCGTGGTTTTGCACAAAGAGGAAACAACAGAAAAAAAAAATATTAACATTAATAAATGAAAATAAAAGTGAGTTAAATTAAAAATGTACACTTAGCTTGATTGATAATTTAGGTATAGCTTATGGATTTCGTTTAAAAGAAGCTATCTATGACGTGACCTTAATTTAACCATTTTTGTTACAGTGTCCTCAAAGATCATCATAGCAGCGTTTCACATAAGTATAATATTAAAGTTTGGTGGATCAGAAGACGCATTAATATTCATTGCTAATCCAGTCGAGTCTAATTTGCCTGGACATTGGATTCCAGAAAGTATTCTTAAAGTCATATTAGAGAGGAATACTAAAAATAAAATTAAAGTTATGAAAAAAACCTTGTCTACCAAAGTCCACAGACAACCACCGACTATACCGTTAACAATAAGTAAAACCACCACAGTACCAAGAACAAAACTTTCAACGGAACCAACAACAACTACAACTGAACTTTCGACAGAAGCTCTAACTAAACCCACTACAATCACAGCAGAACCTACGATAACTACAACAGACACTACAACAAGGACTGCTACTACAACTAGAACAGAACCTACTACAACTACAGCAGAACCTATGACAACTACAACAGAAATTACAACTACTACAACAGAACCTACAACAACTACAACAGAACCTACAACAACTACAACAACACCTACAACAACAGAACCTACAACTACAACAGAACCTACAACTACAACAGAACTTACGACTAGTACAACAGAACCTACAACAACTACAACAAAACCTACAACAAAACCTACAACTACAACAGAACCTACAACTATAACAGAGACAACAACTACAACAGAAGTTACGACTACAACAATACCTACTACAACTACAACCGAAACTACTACAACTACAACCGAAACTACTACAACTACAACAAAACCTACAACTACTACAAAACCTACAACTACTACAACAGAACCTACAACAGTGGCCACGACAACAAAGAGCAAACGCAAGCCGCAAAAATACACTGATGCACACGACAACATGGTTCTAAGATTGGGTAATAAACACAAATGAAAGGTTGAATTTTATAGTCAAGATCCAATTAAAGTCCTGCGTCGCTTTCGCTGAGGAGTAACAAGAAAACTCAATAAGCAGAAGATATCTAATTGTTTTACTTGTTTAATAAAATAAACAGAGATTTGTTGCATTGAATTAATATAGCAACAAACAGTTTGATGATTAAAATATGTATCAAGTCAACATAGTAAATTCTACACTAAACAGTATTTCCTAGATAATTTTGTAGCTATGAACCACTACATTGTATGTACAGATTAGAAAACATAATTTAATACAAGAAAATTGGCAAACGAATAGAATGCCCACCCGGGTGGGCAGAAAGAGTTTGCCAGTAATAAGAAACAAGCTAAGTAATACACGAATACACATATAAACAATATATGTATATTTTGTAGCCAGATCGTAAAATTGACCACTTCATTATGTAGCCAACCATTTCATAAAATGGCCAATATCATCTGGCCTCATCATAATGTGGTGTGGTCGGATCAATGAAGAATCAAACGTTTAACGATATGGACAGCTACGTTTGGCTACTTCATGATATGGCCAAAAATTTGGTGATCATAATCGTAAAATAATTACATTATTCACCGCTAAAGGCGCTGATATCAACAACGAGCTGAAGTCAACAATTGAGTGACGATATCGATAAGTCGTGCCCCATACGTTGTAAGGTCATTGATGAATACGCTATGATGCCATAGAGGAAGCGATCAAATCGTATGACTGGAAACCATTCTTTTTTATTGAAGATTCCAATAAAGCCGCATTAACGTTGACTGAAGTATTGCAGGAAATCATCATAAAACATACGTCAATAATAACCCTAAGCAAAAGAAAACGACTACTAAAACCTTGGATAACTCCCAATATTATTAAATGCTTTAAAACTGCATAAAAACTGCACAAACTGCATAAAAAAAACTAAAATGAACCCTAACAACATTGAAGTTAAAAACTAATACATCAAGTATCGAAACGCATGTAACCAAGCTGCCAAAGCTCTAAAAAATAATTATTATAAAGATAAATTTAACAGAAACTATAAAAACAATAAATCCACATGGGAAACTGTTAAGGAGCTATGCAACATCAAAAACCAATGTGTAAATGCTTCACCTCTGCTGAAATTTATAGCATCATCACAAAATTCCCTTGATATTATTGTTAACCGATATTTTTGGATAGAAGCGTAATCGAAAAATAACAATAATTAAAACTGAAAACTGTAAGCTAAGTTAGGTTAGACATTGTGACCATACACAGAATGTTTCATCTCCGCTCGCAAAAATCATTTAGGTACTAAATAAAATCCACCTCGTGGCCATTTTTTCCCGTTCGGGTCTTAATATTAATTGACTTCTATAGGGATCCGGGTCCCAATAGAACGGAAATGCTAGTATAGGCGGACCCGATAGTGAATTGTTAGGTATCAAAAAACTTACAGGACCAATCTGAAAACTGTAGGTTAGGTTAGATCCCGGAATGATCCCCCGTATACTCTTCTGGAGGAAATGGCTGTCGCCATCCCTCCCGAGTCGAACGTGGAATTTGACACGGTGAGAGAACGGTTCCGGCGCAAAACGAAGGCGCCGGGACCGGACGGTGTCTCAGGCATGGTCCTGGCACTCGCCCTGGGACACCTCGAGGAGCGGTTGCAAGCGGTGCTTGACCTATGCTTGCTCAACGAGGCCGGGAAGTTTTTCGATGAGATTCTCTCTTGCCGCATAGTCGAGCATCTCGAGGGCCGGGGGCTAAACTTGGCTAACAACCAGTTCGGCTTCCGCACCAGTCAGTCCACGATGGACGCGGTGGCCCTCCTCAAGGGGTGGACTGAGGGGGGCACAGCTCGTGGGGAGATTGTTGTTGCGGTGTCTCTTAACATCCGCAACGCCTTCAATTGTCTGCCCCGCGAGTACATAAAGGAGGCACTCCGCTTCCACCGGGTGCCTCCGTAACTCCGCGCCCTCGTGGAGGATTCCCTGCAAGGCAGGTCCTTTCTCTACGAGGGGTCGGATAGGTGCGTCCATACGTGAGTAATGGTGGCAAGTGTGCCCCAGGGCTCCGTATTAGGTCCTCTGCTATAGAACTTTTGGTACAACTGGGTCCTGCGAGGCAGCCTTCTTCCACGAATGGAGGTCGTCTGCTTCGCAGACGATACGCTTGTCGCGACGAGAGCAAAAACGGGGGAGGAGGCGGCCCGGCCCACCTTGCGTCGGTCGGCGCTTCACTTGTCATTCGACGCATCCGCTTCCTGGGCCTGGACGTGGCCCTCGATAAAACGACGGCCATGATGTTCCACGCTTGTCGTCGCAGGATCCCACCGGGACTCCGTGTCCAAGTGGAGGGGGTCCACATACCGGTTGAAGCACACTTCAAGTACCTCGGCCTGGTTTTGGATCCCAGATGGAGCTTCGAGGAGCACTTCAAGCTCCTCACTCTACGGCTATGTGCCGCCGTAGCCGCACTCGGACGTCCCTAATGTGGGAAGGCCAGGATCGGAGTGCCGTCGACTGTATCATGGGGTGGTACGGTCGATGGCACTCTACGGAGCCCCGGTATGGGCGGAGTGCCTGACCCACCGAATTGTGGCCCTCTTGCGACGTCCACAGAGGGTTAGCAACCCGGGCCGTGCGAGCTTATCGCACGGTCAGCCACGGCACGGTCTGCGTCCCAAACACCGTGGGATGTTGATGCACGCATACATACATAGGTGTATCGAAATCGGGTTGCCTTTAGTTGGGAAGTGGAGCAGGTTCGTACCCAGTTGCAGAGGAAGGCTCTGCGTCGATGGGGTGACGCACTCACCTTCCCAGCTGCTGCTGCCGGAGGAGTGGGTATATAGGGCGCCAACAGGGCAGCCTCTCATTCCGCATGGTGTAGGTATTGACCAGACATGGTTGTTTCGGTTACTACCTGCACCGGGTTGCGCGTTGGGAGGAAACGCCCCAGTGTCATGACTGCGACGTTCCCGACGACACTGCCGGGCACACCCTGTCGCGAAGGTGGCTAATAGACAATAATAAAATAGCAACCTGTCACTATAAAAAATAAAAAATCAATATTAAATACAATTTAATTTAAAAAAAAAATCTCTTTTTTTTATCGATAAATTGTAGTCTAGTTTCACCTATTTTCGTTTGTGCACTGTTTAGGCAGGAGGGTTCCTTTTCAATGAAGCGTTTAATTTCTAAATTACAATTAATTTATTTCTCCGTTTACAATCGTTTTAGAATTTTACAGTCGAGTTAAGTATTGGTTGCTTCTCGGAAGACGTTTAAATTTGAAGTGAACGACCAGTTCCGCCTTCTAGGGTAGTGTTGCCAGTTGCGATCCACAGATAATGTTTTGCTGTCCCATAGATGATGTTAAGTGGCGTAAACATGGCCCCGGCCTTGGAAGATCCATCTTCCAACGAGTTAATCGCTTACTTCAATCTTGTTGCTGCAGTAGTGGACAAATCTTAGAAAATGCCCGACGAATGATTCCAGTAGAAGTGCGTATATCTGCAACTCTTCGTACTCCATCACTCCCAGGATAAACGCGTACTATACGCCCCATCTTCCATTTGAATGGTGGTACACCGTCCTCCTTGACCAGTACAAGACTATCAATAGCAATGTCTTCTCCCTCCGTCTTCCATTTTGTTCTCGTCTGAAGCTCTGCGACATACTCCTTAGACCAACGCTGCCAGAAGTGCTGACGCAGCTGCTCGATTCTGTCGTAGCGTGATAAAGATGCAGCGGAGACAGTGGTGAGATCAGTACTTGCAGGCGCAGTTATCGATCGGCCTATAAGGAAGTGAGCTGGGGTCTGAGGGATCTGAGGAAAGGGGAGAAAGCGGACGAGAATTTAGTATGGCTTCGATTTGTGCCAAGATCGTGCTGTATTCCTCGTAGGTTAACCTAGCGTTACCAACGATACGTCTAAGGTGATACTTACACGATCGTACCCCACTTTCCCAAAGTCCGCCAAAATGAGGAGAGTATGGTGGAATGAATTTAAATTTAATGCTATTGTTTGCTGCGTAATCCACAATATCATTTGAATTATTTTCAAAAAATAAAAGGCAATTCCTTTTCCGCACCAACAAAATTTTTGCCATTATCTGAGTAGATAATATTAGGTTTACCCCTTCGACTTATAAACCGTTTTAAACTCAATATGTAATCTTTAGAAGACAGACTAGTAACGAGTTCCAGGTGCACAGCTTTAGTTAAAAAACATACAAATACACATATGTAGGCTTCAGTTAGACGAGAACCTCTGCCCTTTTTATTTAAAATATATACCGGACCGGCATAGTCGACTCCGGTTCTAAGCTGAGTGTCTAAGTCTATATTTTGGGAAAAATTACACTGAATTTGATTATTAATGCGCAAATTCTTTGTGTAAATAGGCCCCGACAATAGCCACCCTAACTTAGATTCGCGTAAATAAGGACCCGAAGGCAAACGTATAAAATTCGTATCTATAAGATCCCAGAATTTGTCGGCACCTATTAACAAGTCAATCTGAGACGAGACATTGAAAGTAGGGTCAGCGAGTTCAATATTATCTGGAATGCTTAGTAATTTCGCGTCGATGTTCACTGCCGGTAAACTGCTTGTTATACGCGGCAAAACAAAACATTCGAGTTTCGTATTAAAATTGCAATGTTTAGAACGTATAAGTATTTCGCATAATTGATTTGCTTGGGTTATAGTTTGACCTACACCCGATATAGAAACAGTGGACTGTATAAAAGACGTATTAAGACGTTTACATAGTTCGCTTGAAACGAAACAGTGCTGGCTGCCGCAATCAAGCAGCGCCCGCGCTGTGTGGTATTCATGTTTATTGTCTGCCACCTCTACTAACGCAGTACACAATAATACGGGCGACGGCGGTCGGTTCCCTCCGAACGTCTCGTTTCCGCGAGTAGAATTATTTGCTTTGGCAGACAGTGATAACGTATGCAGCGATGACGTATATGGTTGGTGCACCCCACTCGGACTTGCTACGGGTTCGACCGGCAGCGGCGGCGTACACGCAGTGTCATCGAAGAAATGAAGCAAACTATTATGCTTGCGAGAACATTGTTTACATGGCCCGAATAGACAAACACTAGCTTCATGCCCTATGCGTAAACAATTTTTACACAATCCTTTACTCTCAACGAATTTCAGCCTTTCACTCACGGATAAATTAAGAAAACTGATACATGTGTACAGTGCGTGATTGTGATTACATAAAGTGCAAGTGCGTACGCTCTTATTTAAATTGGAAGATTTCGACTTAGTGTTACCTTCGTTATTTGTAGAAACAAAACTATGAACGTTATTTGTGGTTTTGTTCAAATTGTGACCTTTATTTTCGTGAAACACTGGCCTATCTTTTGACTTAGTGCTAGATACGTTAATCATTTCTAGCATGTCTGCTCTGTTTTTGAGAAATGATCTTCCAATTTAATTTTAGAGTGTGATTGTTGTATAGATAACGATCCTTTGTACGTTTCCCACTCACGTTCCGTTACGGCGTCTAGCTTAGTGACAATTAAATAAATAACTAAAGTGTCCCATGACTGAGTAGGTTCGTCTAACGTTTTAAGCACCCGTAAATTACGCAATATGGTATCGATTAGTTTTCTAATGAGTAAAGGTGATTCTTGTTTTATTGGCACAATATTAAATAACGCTTTTACGTGGTTACTGATTAGTAGTCTAGTGTTATGATATCTATTCTCAAGTAGCTCCCATGCATGAATGTAATTAGCCGATGTGAACTCTAAAGCACTAATTACTTGTCGAGCGTTTCCGTGTAGTGATGATCTAAGATAATGAAATTTTTGAATATTGGTCGGATCGCTCGTGAATCATTGTAACGTATGAATTTTTAAATTCAAGCCATTGATCGAATGATCCGTCAAAACTTGGCAATTTAATTTCAGGCAGTTTAACGTTTGAAGTAACGGTATTTTTTAAATATTGAGCAGGTTCATCATTGCTTTCGCTAGCAATAAGACAATTTGCTACGGCCATACTAGTGAAATAATCAGATTCAACCGATTCTACGTATTCTAAATTACAAGCTATATCGCTTTCCGAAGAATAAAGTTCGATATCACTTTGCACTAAATGAAATCTCTGGAACACGTCATTAGCTGTCTGTATACGTAGTTTCATCTCCGCAATTTGAATTTTAGTCAAATTAGCACTCGAAAATGACTCAACGTATTTTTTGAATTGAGTTAATCTGCCCTTCAAAGTACCCCTCACTTTCCTGAGATCATCTACTGGCTTTCTTTTATTAGGAGAAGGCGAAGGAACAGACACTTTAATGCTATCACTATCCATCATTTTAGCGGTCTTTTAGAAAAGTTAAGAGTACTCACGTTTAAGTAACGGCTTTTTTGGCTGGAAATTTGAATATTCCAGACACAGCAACACGATCCAAGACGATACTGAAATTTAACACGATTTTAGCATACAATCGTTTAGGATAGGATAAGAAAAGGAACAAAGACCTAACCGTTACTGCGGTGATGAAGTGATCTTCGTTTAGCTGCTTCAATCTTCAAAATCCGTCTCGATGGACCAAATGTTTAGGCAGGAGGGTTCCTTTTCAATGAAGCGTTTAATTTCTAAATTACAATTATTTTCTAAATAATAATTATTCTCCGTTTACAATCGTTTTAGAATTTTACAGTCGAGTTAAGTATTGGTTGCTTCTCGGAAGACGTTTAAATTTGAAGTGAACGACCAGTTCCGCCTTCTAGGGTAGTGTTGCCAGTTGCGATCCACAGATAATGTTTTGCTGTCCCATAGATGATGTTAAGTGGCGTAAACAGCACTTTATCCGGGGACACACCGTATATGACTCCAACGTTCAGAGATTTCATCCTGGATTTTTGTTCCGAAAAGCTCGTGTTTCCCTTTTGAGGTCCCTAAGACCACTAAAATATTCTCAAATAAATTGGTTGCTGGAGGGTTAACATCATTTACAAGTACCTGAGAGCTAGTGGATGGTATGGGACACTCGGCTGGTGCTTCTGATGTCATCACCTGTACATTACTAGGTTGTCCCTCATTAGGTCGCGCGTCGGGAGGAAACGCCGCAGTGTCATCACTGCGACGCTCCCGACGACGCCAGCGCAGCGAACTCAACGTTGCGCTGGGAGGCGGAGACCTCTAGCTGCCGAGCATGGTCATGGCCATGCTCCGCGGCGAGGCGGAATGGGGGGCCTCCTGTCGCCTCCTTCTGCGAGGACGTCATCTTGCAGAAGGAGGCCGCGGAGAGGGAGCGGGAGAATGATCCTCAAGCCGCTCCCATCCGCCGCAGGTGGACGTGCAGGCGAAGGGCCTGCCGTGGAGGCCTGTGTGCACGGTAGGCCCCCTTGCACGCCGCCGTAAGGCCCTCCGTCTGGGGATTGCCCTGGTGTTCTCGGGAAATCCCCCCTTGGCGATAGCCCGACCAGTTAGGTCGGGCCAGCCCGGGCGCGTTGGTAGTGGTAGTCGCAGTGTGGACCCTATCACGCGCTCTGCCGGGAGAGCCCCACACACGCTCGTCGTCTAGCCAACGGCGAGACCGGTGCGGACACGCATTCCCCTCGAAAAAAAAAGGTTGTCCCTCATTACAAGTTTCAGTTACATGAACCACTGACTGAACATATGGGATGTATGTGAACACACTGAAACCAATTCAACCTCTCCATAGATTTTTTTAAATAAAATGTACCATTATAAACATAAACACCAAACTACGAAGTAGTTTGTCGGCGAGTAACATTAGTAGGTAATATTCTGCGAGGCGAGTCATTTTCTGCGAGGCTATCCTCAGCCTGTGTACTAATATATATGACCAAAAAAACATGACTACAATCGCATCGTAGTACTGTTCGCGACTATGATCGCATCATAGTACAAAAGCACACTGTTCTATAAAAAATAAAGAAATAATAACATTTTGTTCAAAAAATAAGCTAGGTCATGATCGCATCATGACAGGAAGTGCTGTGATCGAGACCGTAATCGCGTCACGGTACTAATAAATATGACCAAAAAACATGACTACAATCGCATTGTAGTACTGTGTTTGACTATAATCGCATCATAGTTCCAAGGCACACTGTTCTATAAAATATAAAGAAATAATAACATTCTGTTGAAAAAATAAGCTAGGTCATTATCGCATCATGACACGAAGTGCTGTGATCGAGACCGTGATCGCGTCACGGTACCAATAAATCGGACCAAAATATATGACAACAAATCGCATCGTAGTACTGTGCTGTGCGTGACTATAATCGCATCATAGTTCTAAGGCACACTGTTCTATAAATATAAAGAAATAAAAATAATAACACTTAAACACGTGTACAAGGCTGTACAAGGGTGTAGCTCGTAAACAATTTTCAATTTTCTCTCGGGAACTACTTAAGAAAACGGGATATAATGTAGCCTATGTTCTTTTCCATATCAAAGGCTACATGCATGCCAAATTTCATCCAAATCCGTTCAGCCGTTATTGCGTGATTGAGTAACATACATCCAAACATCCAAACATCCACACTTTCACATTTATAATATTAAACAGAAGGATTGCTTGAATAGACGTTTATTTGGTACAAAAAATACAACACACAATGTAACAAAAAAATATATAAATATATAGGTATTCAGATAGATTTTACGCCAAATAGGCCCCGCATGCAGAGGCACAGAGTGCTTTGACGCTGATATTCTGCGGATACCATTTTACTTAACACTGTATACAGAATATTCTCTAATTAAACAGTAACGTTAGGCAATGCGCAAACAGCAAGGCTCTTTTTATTGCTCAATAAATTTAATATTTCGCTCAATAATTATATTTAGCTCACTAATTAATTTCAAAATGAAATTAATTAGTGAGCTAAATATAATCTACTGATTCGAACAATCACGAAATAAAGTCTTGCTTTAAACGAACGAAATGCAAAGATGAGAACGTGTCGATAAATAGTACAATCATGGAATTATTACTCAAACAGCTCTTGCTTGAAAAAGTGTGCCGAGCGAGAGATAAATAACTGTACCTTTTGTCTCTTTCGTAAGTTTGTGACCACAAATTCTACAAAATCGTTTTTTTTTTAAACTAACATTCAACCTGAAATATGCTTTTGAAAATCATAATATGCTTAATAATCACGATTGTTGAGGAAGAGATCGCTTTTAGCGACAAGGTCGCCCTTTGTACAGTTAGTGTTAAGTGTATTATTTATACGTTGACTTTAAACTGGTTGGTGTTGTACAACAAAGAAATATTATTTTCTATTCTATTATTTCAAAATGGGTTGCGCAAAAAAATTTTATATCTGCTTTTCAATACAAGATAGGTTTAAAAACATAATAATTATTTAAAAAATAATGAATGTCAATGATTGTCTTTCAATAGATGGGTCTTTCCAATCGGTATATTATGTTGAACCCACTGCCACATAACAGATAATCTAATATGTCAACTTGTCAGAAATGAGTCAACACTAAAATTTCTTTGTGATATTTAAATACATACCTAGTAAAATAATGAGTAATATTTTAAGAAGAAAATTAAAAACACATCAGTGTGAGTCGAACTGTTTCAACAATATTTAGTGATTATACGAACTTACCTCAAGTGACGTTCTATCACAATTATACGAAGGCTTCGTCTGAAGAGATTAGAATACTTGTAGTAGCCCGAACCGTGTGGCCATCCATACACTATAGTTGAGAATTACATAAATAAATAAAAAAATATATTTATTAAAGGTACATCTCATGTGGCAACACTGGTCGTCGCCATTTCTCATTTAGTTCAGAGGTTTATTATTATTATTATATTTTTTTTATATAAATTTAGGGATTTTTGGGAGGGAGGGAGCTAATCTCTTCAGACGTATGATTGTGATAGAACGTCACTTGAGGTAAGTTCGTTTAATCACTAATTATACTTTGCTTCGTCTGAAGAGATTAGAATGCTTGTAGAGCTTTAGAGAGGTAATATTTGTAAAAGAAAAAAAAGTTAATGTTGATAAGTAATCATTTATTAGGATACTTAACTGCACGATTTAACAGTTATTTCAATCCTTATAACTACATTATTAATTATTTAGAAAAAAGAAAATATATTATTGTATAATAATCTATCTAATTTTGATTAAGAATAGATACAGCAAAATCACCGCTATCATCTGTGAGCAATGATTGTTTATAAAACCGGGCAAAAACACTGGAGGAATCTGACCAACCTGCGGTTTTACGTATGAGGTCCAAATTGATTCCTTGTCTATATGCGGAAGATGTGGACGCGTGTCTTGTGGAATGAGCTGAGAACGTACTAATATCTATCCCACTTTCAAATAATACATCCTTAATCCATCGACTGATCGATTGAGAACATACAGGTTTAAAAGGATTTTTAAAGCTAATAAATAATTGATCGTCGTGTCTGAGATTTTTTGTTTTGCTTAAATAAACTGACAATGCATCTGCTGGGCAAATCTGCGGTTTTTGATTAAAGAAAGGAATTATTAAACAGGGTTGAACAGTTCCAGCTCGTGATGTTTTTATTAAATCTTGTATTTTTATTATTATTTTATTTTTATCGATTATTTTAATATTAGTTACTTTAATTTTAGTTAAGGTCTGCACCCTATGTGCAGTTACAAGTTCTAATAGTGTAACAACCTTTTTAGTCAAGTGTTCTAAACTAATGCTATCGTTTGGATACCAATTTTCCAAAAAATTGAGTACAACCGAAGGATTCCATGTGGAATTATATTTAGGTAACGGAGGGCGCAGGCGATAGAAACCCCTAAATAGTCTTGTAATTCTATCATCCGTACCAATTTTAGAACTGACTATCAAGGATAAAGCGGATCTGTAACTGTTCAGTGTACTGTACTGCGCTCCGGTATTATAAATTTCTGTCAAGAAGGAGATTACATGTGGAACTGAGGCTGCATAAAAATCAATATTGTGTTTTTTACAATAAATCATCCATTTCTTAAAAACAACGCCGTATTGTTTAATAGAGTTATCGGATAGTGAAGCACACATGATAACTAAGGCACTTGGAGGGACGCCTCTTCGTGACATTGCCGTGCGGATAATCTCGCAGCTATCAGCGTTACCTTGTGACGCAGGCGCCTGTTGAAAACAGACATCAAAACATTTGTATTGGTTCCGAGTACAATTACATCTCGACATAACATTTTGAAGATAGGGAACTATGGCTGAGTAGGCCAGAGGGGTACAACTACTATGCCTTCAGCATTATCTGTGATAATTTTACGAACCACTTTCAAAATTACTGATATTGGGGGAAATGCATAAAAATTTAAACTGTGCCTAAAAATTTAAAAATTTAAAGTAAACGAATTAATTGCAACGGCGCCGGGGTCTCGGTGCTACGAAACATATGTTTTACATTTGTTATTTAATCTGGTTGCAAATAGATCTATTTCCGGCAGTCCAAAATGCTTAACAATTTTTTTGAAGGCATGGTCAGTTAGCTCCCACTCGATGTCAGGGTGGGAGCGCCGCGATTCTGCATCTGCCACTTCATTATCTTGTGAGCTAATGTATGATGCTAATACAAAAATGTTCCTTTTTTCACAAAATTCCCATAGTTTTTTTGTTACAGTGGTGAGATGTGGGAATCGCACGCCCCCCATTTTATTAATATACGAAATTGCTGTCGTATTGTCGACACGGAGCAGAATTTGACAGTTACTTAAATGACAAACGAAAACTTGTAAGCCAAAATATGCTGCCAGAATTTCTAAATAATTAATATGCATCTTTTTCTCTTCATTACTCCATTTGCCGTTAGCTTTCTCCTTACCACATGCCGCCCCCCACCCTGTTTTGCTCGCATCAGAAAAAAATTCTATACTATAATAATCATCTCTAATCGGGTTTACAGAAGTATCTATATGTGATAACCACCAGTTAAAATCACTCAATAAGGTTAGTGGAATTGTCATGAGAATATCATAATCTTCATGATTTTTTAAAACTAGATATTTACATCTTTCAATATTTTTTGTGTACAACCAACCGTATTGAATTGCAGGGCAGGACGAGGCAAGGAGGCCAGCTAGTCGAGCAAATTGGCGAATTGTACAACGTTTTAATGATTTGAATTTTGTTAATTCTTGTTTTATCATAATTCTTTTTTCGACAGTAAGATCAGTAAGTTAATCTATAATAAATCCTAAATACTTACATGAATTGCTAGGTGATAAATTACTTTTTCAAAATTTATAATGAAAACCAGTGATTCTAAAACAGTAATTGTTTGAGTAACATTATGTTGACAGTTATTATACGAATCAGCAACTAAACATATATCGTCAAGATATATTGATGATATATAACCTAAGGATCTAAGTAAATATATAACGAGTTTCATTAATTTTGTAAAAACTAATGGCGCCGTGTTAAGGCCAAAAGGAAGAACATTAAACTCGTAATTTTTTTTTATTAAATATGAATCTTAAGTATTTTCTGTCATTTTTATTTATTTTCAATAAAAAATAAGTATCTTTAAGATCAATTGTACATATAAATGAATCTTTAGAAATTAATTTTAATGTTGTTCTTAAATCCTCCATTTTAAAATGATTTGTGTGTATAAATTTATTTAATGATTTTAAATTTAAAATAAAACGTTTTTTGTTATTTTGTTTTGGTACTAAGAAAAAGTTTGATAAATACTGTGTATCACAGGCTTCACATTGTGATATTGCACCTGCCTCTAATAGTTCATTGATAATAGGTTGAAATTCACAAATTTCATATTCTTTATAAAATGAACTAGAAAACTGATTAGGAAGAGAGTGGAAGGGTATTTTATAGCCATCCCTAATCCACGACAATATTATCTTATCATTAGTTATAAGGCGCCAACTGTTATATAAAATAAAGACAACCTTCCAGCCATGCGACATACCTCAGTTAGCGACGTATCTGCGTGCGCGCGCGTGAGCGCTGCGACGACTTCGGCGGCGGCGGTGGCGGCGGTGGCGCTTGGTATGTCAGTGTCGCCGGTGGCGGCGGCGGCGGCAGCGACGGCGGGTGGGCTTGGTATCGGCGAGGCTGTAGCGATATTGGTGCGAATCTCCTCCCCGCTCCGCTCTGCCTCGCCAGTGGGAGAGGGGGTCTCATGTTTAAAGATCGAGATTGATTGTATTTTTGTTGTGAGACACTTGCCATTTTTGTCTGGGAGATGTTTTTTATTTCAGCTCCAGATTTAGAGATTGCCTTGGCAGACTTTAAGGTGTCAGTTAGTTTCTCGCCAAATAAATGACTGACTATCTCAGTAGTATATAAGTGATCCTTAATATCTTTTCTTATTGTGGAAGTTACAAAACTTCTACGAGACATAGATTCCATATACTGATGATCACAAAGTAGTCTACCGGCATCAAGTAAAAGTCTTATAATGTCAGTGACTTTATTTTGGCTGGCGAAGATTTTTGTCAATGCCTGACCAATGCAGCTTATGGAAATTGCTTGTTGATTTTGCTTAATTTCTATAGCTTTATCTTTTTTAACTAATGTGTCGGATAACGCCGCCTTTATTTCGGCGTTCAGTTGAGGTGAACCAATTTTTTTGCAATTTTCGGGTAAGAGATATTTATCGAGAAGCTCTTTTTTCAAATCTTTTTGTAAACCTGTGGTAGCGATGTACTCCCAGCGAACGGATAATTCATTTTGAATTGGTGAGCTATACTTTTTATTTTTTGAGGGGGTTTCACCCAGAAGCTCAAGAATATTATCGTTCAAAACTAACTCAGTTTCGTTTTGCTCAACCGAAGTTGAAGGTATATCGTTAATTGAATCGCTCATTTGCTGTTCAGATTCTACTGGACATTGAGATATTGAATGTTCTATTTCTTTTGTGGGAGATATAGCTACGGTATTTATTGTGCCGTTTTTAGGTTCCTCGACAATAGCAATAGGTTCTTCAACGTAAACGTTTTGTTGATTATCTAAAAAAAGAAATAAGAAAAAAAACTGTAATATTCATCAGTAAAATAACGGGCACAGGCTCAAGACCTGTGCTCAGTTAAGAGTTGTGAAGGTACCATCCTTATAAGATGAACTCAACACCCTTGTTACATAATGGACCTCAATGCACAATTATTGTTATGAACGATGCACTCTCAAAGGAAGTGCACTCAACCATGACACTGAATAATTATTTTACTTATGCGAGCTAATATGTATTAGGCTGATTCATATAAAAAAATAAATAACATACCCTCTAGTAACGACAATCCTGCGTCAGAGTTGTCTGGAGATGAACTTTTTCTCTGTCGCCGAGAACGCTCTTTCACTTTTTTTTCTAATTTTTCTCATAATGTATTCGTCACTATCCCTATTCTTACGCTTGGGCATTTTTATTTCAAATAGCAAAATTTTTATAACGTGTTGAACGGCCGAGCACTGAAACGCGAATGAGAAATGGCGACGACCAGTGTTGCCACATGAGATGTACCTTTAATAAATATATTTATTTATTTATTTATGTAATTCTCAACTATAGTGTATGGATGGCCACACGGTTCGTGCTACTACAAGTATTCTAATCTCTTCAGACGAAGCAAAGTATAATTAAAACTTTTGTTGTTTCGCCAATATCTTGAACAGAATGTTAATGCCAATTCCTTTTTTCTAATAACTTAACATCGCATCGTGTAAGCTAAGCAATAAATAACTAATATAAATTACTTTTATTAAAAAACGTTAAAAATTGCAATAAAATTTAGGTTAGGTACATACCATGTGGTCACCCTACTACAATGACAACGAAAATTACTGACATTGACAAAGGATCGTTGTTGCAATATAATAAACAATAAACACTTATAATTTCAACTTACATACCATCAAAATGCTCGCAGCGGCGGCGGTGGTGACGTAAACGTTTCTCTAGTTTACGAATCTTTTCCTTAATATATTGCTTAGAATACTTACGTTTTCATTTACCCATATTGATATCTATAACAACTACAACACACTAAAAATAAAGTTATAAAATAATAAAACTTTGATCTATGTATAATATTTCGATGCTGTGATGCCCGCACAAAGAAAGCGAATGAGTCAAACGGCGTAACATCGCGCAAGCGGGTGAATAATACTAAAACTACCTACCTATCTTTTTATTTTTATGTTTTCGCTCTATTGTGCTTGGTGCCCACGGTACATTGGAAAGTGGACTACCTACCTGGTTAATATATAAATCTCGAGGATGCAACGTCGTGGTATAATGGGTCTTGACAGACAAACGGACAATAAAGAGATCCTATAAATAATGGGTTTCCTTAGCGCGACTGCGCGAACGCACACGACCGATTATCGTTGACCGACTTTTTGACGGTGGAAAATGAAACATATGGAGTTGTACGTTGCAACGCACACGAACTACAAAAAGTCGGCCGTAAAATAAATCGGTGAGTCCCGGCCGGCCCGATCGACCGACACTGACCGACAGTCGGCCGCGTGCACTGGCTTGGTAGGGTTGTCAATATCGATGTCGCTCTTTTAAAATTCCTTGACAAAAGTTTTGTTTATTTATCAAGGATTAAGTTTAAACGTTTGACGTTTGTTACATTAAATTGTACGAAACTGTTATTTATTTTAATCTCTATACAATATAATAAAATCGTAGGGGTACAAAAATCTGTAATTGCGAAATATTAAGAAAATAAATACACAGGTCGCCTTAAAATCATTAGCAGAACACGATAGAATAGTTTAAAAAAATGTTTGTTTGTTTATTTGTTTGTTTGTTTGTCTGTTTGTCCGAAAAGATCTCCGAAACTACTGGACAGAATTTGATATGGCTTACACCACAATGCTTAGAATTTACCGGAAGAACATTTAGGTAGGTATAACTTCATTTGTTTAAATTCACTTTTTATTTTAAGAAAAAAAATACTATATAAAAATTTCGAACAATGCTTATGTAGAAAATCAACATGGCGCACGTGAAATTATTTTGACAAGTCTGTTACATAGTGCAAACAAAATTAATCTTTTCTGTTATTGGCTGTGCCCATCTGGTTGATTCCTCTGTAACTCCATGATCAACCCTAGATGTGCACGTATCTCGATTACCACCGACAAAATGACTGCCGTGCCGTGTGCGTTGAGTTGGTGACAAAATCGGTGGAAAAAAGTCGGCGAAAAAGTCGGCCTACAAAAATTCGGCCGTGTGCGTTCACTCTTATTCAGAAATAATGGTTCCAGCAGGCCTATTCGCTAACTACGGTTGATAACTAGAACTGTCTTTTTTGAAAGACACTTTAAATCTTATGTGTTTCGGCAGCGTTCATAATAACAGTAATGGACGTTAAGTTCCTTTCAAAAATGACAGTTCTAGTTAGCAACCGAAACTACAGAATAGGCCTGCAGAGCCGAAAAAATGGACATCGGTGAGCGGAGGGCCGCTTGAGAAGGAGGTTGTTACCATTGAGTGTCGTCCGGCGCGCGGCGCACGAAAAAAGGGTGTTGCAGATGTTCGAAATCTGTGCAATGAACATTGCACTTACTTTAGTGAAGACTATTTCGCTAGGTACAACATTCCTGCTAACCTAGACAATACGTAGCTATTTCGATAATCGCAATCGCAATCGCTAGAAGGAAAATGTACGGAATTTGACATAAGCCCTCGACTAGTTTTCGAGCGCCATACATTGTCCATTGTCACAAATATTACTCATCTCTTTACACAGTTTTGTGCTAGAAAGAGACAAATAACACACAATGAATTCTTATTTTAACTTTCCTTCTATGCTTTAGTTATTGTTCTGACTTGAGCAGTGCACTACCTCTTTTATGTTAGCACTGTCAGAATCAATCGGTGAGGACATCATTTACGTCATACCGCTTACAAATGCTCACATACATGTCACATAAACAATTTTTAACCGACTGTTTCCATGCAAATTGCGCACACGAGTGCTGATGGCAAATTTTGGACCGCACCCTTAAAGTTTAAATTTTCGGCCCCACCTGCGCCTTTTGTCCCGAATCAATTCATTCCGAACTTAGAGCATTCATACGGGAGATGGCAAGGCTGGGCGAACCCCTCTGCCAATTTACGCTGACCATATGACCATACACGTTATATAAAACTAGTTGACGCGCGGCCGCTGCCATTTGGTGTCGTTTTCGTGTCGCACTAAGAGCTCCAAAAAAATGGTTAATTGTGCAGTTTCCTCTTGCAAAAGGTGATCCAGCTACTCAAATCTTCGAGATTATGGCGTTTCCTATCACATTTAAGTATAAAATATACATTACCGTGTTTCATTTGTTTACAATTTTGAAGTATTTTTTATGCCGTTACGATAGAAAAATACAATGGTACGATGGTAGCTCAACACAATACACGGGCATTATATTATCTGTGACACGGGCATTATTGCTTAGTGCTGGGACAACGTAAATGATGCTGATTCATATTTTTATTTATCATTCATTCACTCCGGAGTTTGTTTAACCAGATATATGATTAAAATAAAAATTCACGTGTAATATAATAGAATAAAAAAATATCAAGAAAATATTATATTATTAGCTATTATATTGCTCAACTTTGCTTTGTAGTTTAAAAAATCTTTTTCTATACAATATACTTTTTTTTCTTTATTTAATGGCCGTACCTCAGATTAACTAAACCAATGGATTCGCAATGTTATTATATGTCTCAAATAAATTTGCGTCCAGTTCAGTCCGCCATTACAAAGCACCGTGTTTGTTGTTGTGCTAAAATATCAGTCGGTGAGCATTATTTGTAAGTTAATTTTACAGTTATACGTTTTTTATTGATTTTTTTAATGAATTCTATAAAGAAAAACATAAAAAGTGTGGAATCGTGGATGCAGCGTCCCTAGTTTTTTTCCGCCATCTTAGAGCACCAACCCAAACCTTGGCACGCTTTTTTCGTAGGTATTTCGTGTCTATTGGTATCTATAGTCTAAGGGCCGTAAACCTCATGGTTAAGAGGATTGTGAAGCTGTAAATTTTCATACAAAAAGCGATAACGCTTTTCTCCCACTAAACATAGTCCAATTTTCATAATTTTTGGAAATGTTATAGATATAATGAAGATCTAGGTTTGTACGTTTTGATTTTGAAGAAATATTGTTCAGAATATAAATTATTAGCATCTAAATATCTATATTTTAGACTTAAAAACTACCTCGAGCATTTTTATCTTTTTTTGACTAAATTTTACTGAATTACAAAAAAAGCAAAACGTACAAACATAGTTTAAGGTGTACTGAATCGAATGATACCAAAAGTGTCTAATTTCGTAAAGGTTAAGGGGGGTAAAACAGTTATCGCCCGAAACAATATTTCAAACAGGAATTGTAGGCAATTTCGACCAGTTCTTGCAACTCTCTCTATCGCACGATACGGGTCGGGGGCAGGGGTATAATGGGGCATAATGTAGTGATGTGACATAATGTTATCGTAGTTATTGTTGCCTAGGGAGGAGAAAGTAATATCGATATATCGATAAATACTGAAAGGTATTACTCAAGTCAGAATTATTAATCTACACAAATACTTTCTACATGAAAAAGTAAATGTCTTTTCGAATACGTTTATCGATTTTAGTGTTTTATTTTAAGGATCTTATTTCAATACAAACCTTATTTAAGGGTAAGCAGCCTGTAGCCTGTTTACTAACTGTAAATTTCCAAAATCAAAATAAGAAAATAAATTTTAAGTATGTAGTTATTTGTTATAATAAATATGTGCCGCAAAGACACAAACTCAAAAGAAAGGCCGTTTCCTCGTTTTTTGTTTCTTGTGATATGTATTTGTTATGCATCGTATGTTCGTTATCGTATTCTAAGTTGCTCACAAACTATTTTTCGTATAACCAAGTTGGAGCAGCTAAAAACGTGTAACAAACTATATGCAAGTAGCATTATTTTCAATATTATTTTATTTGTACTCGCGTTATGGAATCTACGAATGTATAAAAAATACAAACGACAAAGTAAATAATATATGTAGGTAGGCAGGGTAGGCATATATGTGGAGAAGGCACCCTTAGTACGGTTATGAGTTTATTTTTTCATTTTAACAATATAATTTAAAGCAGCTGATTACATATAATCCTACTAATAGGTATTTTTTTCATACGACAGGGAAGCTCTTGGCCTTATATCGGAACACAGCAATGCTATTAACATGTTATTATGGCGACAAACTTAGGTAAGACGGTGGTAGCTAGCCAGGTGGGCTGAGAAGCCCTACCACCAACCAAACCGAGCAGAAAAGCTTCTGTCCCCGATGGGAATCGAACCCCGGACCTCCCGATCAATACCCGGTGGCCTCAACCACTAGACCACGGAAGTGGTAAAAATTAAAATTCTAAAACTATTAGTATAACTAGGTACCCGAGATTAGTGTATAAAAATGAGAGGTATTTTATATTTGTTGCATAATTATTACTTAACTCTAAATTGAAATTCGTACGAATCTACTCCACACATGGGGTTCTTTCATACAGTACTAGCTGTGCCCGCGAACTTCGTTTCGCCTTACGATAGATTTCCCGTCATATTTTTCCCGTGGTATTCATTTTTCCCGTGGGAAATATAGCCTATGTTACTCACGAAGGATCTAGCTTTCTAATGGTGAAAGAATTTTTAAAATCGGCCCAGTAGTTATCGAATTTTCCCATAGGAAAGAAATATTTTCCCGCGGTAAAAATTATAATATAGCCTATAACCATCAGGGACAATGTAGCATTCTAATGGTTAAAGAGTTTCTCAATTCGAACCAGTAGTTTCTGAGATTTGCGCTTACCAACACATTTTGCGATTCATTTTTACCTATATATAAGATTATTCCTGTATTTCTGACAACATAGACTTTTCATCGACTGCTTGACTACAAGTATTCTTTGGTTAATAACTTTGTACAATGTTTCTGAAAAAAGCTATTTACTCAATAAAACGCCCTTGCCCTTATTACGCCGAAGTGTAAGATTTTTAATGTCATCTAGCCACCTTTTTCTTAAGGAGGCCTGTACCGCCATGGTAAAAGAAAAGGCTTAGATGATGAATAATATTTTAAAAAATATATATGATTATTTTTGTTGGTGTTCACCTCAATTTCTTTAATAATAAGCCAAACGTAGCTTCTGTTTTGCTGCTGACTAATTCAAAGATGGATGGAGATGGAGCTAGTTGCAGATGATGTTACGTTTGGCTTATTATTAAAGAAATTGAGGTGAACACCAACAAAAATAATCATATTATTAAAAAATATTATTCATCATCTAAGCCTTTTCTTCTATCATGGCAGTATAGGCCTCCTTCAACTTTCTCCATTCCGTTCTATTTTGGGCTACTCTAATCCAGTTCGTGCCCACCATCTTTACGATGTCGTCCTTCTACCGCATTTGTGGTCTCCCGTTGGGTCTTTTACGCTTTCATGGCATCCACTCTAAGCCAGTTCTGCACCACGAGTCCGGCTTTTTGGCTATATGTCCAAACCATTGCCACTTGAGCTTTGCTACGCGGTGTGTAATATCCGAGACCTGACTCCGTTTTCGGAGCCAACTATTCGTTTTCCTATCCCGGAGTGTTACTCCTACCAATTTTCTTACCATCGCGCTCTTTGTGCCACCTCTAGTTTTTGGACGATGGCCTTAGTTGTTACCCATGTCTCGGCTCCATAAGTAAGCACTGGTAGGACACACTGATTGAAGATCCGCGCTTTCTGTTTTATGCTAATGCTCATATTAAAAGCAAAGTCAAGTATGCAAAAGCTGCCCAGCCCAATCAAAAAAATATTATTACTTTTTATTTTTGTATCCCTATTCCTATTTAGTTTGTATGTAAAAGTATTATTATATGTTTAGTGTTTTTTTTTTTCAGAAAAGTTTTACATCTCAAATGCAAATCATTTTAATTCAGTATAACACTCATCTTAAAAATTGGTATTTTCCTTAGACAGGTAAATGTAGGATACATACCTACTTTCATAACAAATATTCCTCACAATCAATCCTATAAGGTATAGGGATACCAAGTAAGTGCCTTCACAATAAATTTCAATACAGAAATAATTTACGAAATGTAAATAATTTCTGTATTCCGAAACTTATCTACTAAATATTATGAAGAAAGAACGTACTTAACGTTTGTATTTTTGTTTGTAATGAATAAACTCAAAAACTACCAGACTGATTTTAAAAATTCTTGGGCTAATAGAATGCTACATTATCACTGAGTAATATAGGCTATAAAATTGTTTTTCCTATGTGAAAACATAAAATTCCCACACGAAAAACGAAAGTAACGATGGCGAAGTTGCGAGCGGAAAGGGAGTCAGAAATATAAGCAACGCAAAACATTAAGAACGATAGAATAATAATCTCGAGCTCTCGCGCCGGCCGCCCGCCGCCAAGTCGCGCGCTGAGTGTCGTAGTGTGCGTGAGAATTTGCGCATGTTATATTTGTGGTGTAAACGCCGGACCGGAGGCAGAGCGGTGTGAAACAGATAGCATTTTAGAAAATACCTACTCGCGCCGCGCACGATTACTTCACAATCCTCTTAAGTCGGCCATACAATATACATACTTACTCTAAACAATTTTTCGACTGCATCTCACTTGATTTTAATCCTATTAAATAATCTATATTGGTATTTTACAAAATGCAATGTAAGTTTACTCCAGATGGAAAAATGTCAATAACGTCCTCTAAATTTTATGTTGTAGTTGAGGTCATAAGTACAAAAAAAAAAGAATTATTATTGTGTTTTTTGTTTAAAAGTTGTTTAAAACTTTCAAGTATATTATATTCAACTGTACTTCTATTGAATTTTACACGTTGACTGCCAGACATCATACAAAATAGAAAAACTATTGTTTGCGGTCACCGTTAACCGCGTTTTCGTTTCGTTTCGGCATTGCATTGCGCTTTCATGCCACCTGCTTTATGCAGCAAGTTGTTGGGGACATCAGTAAAGAGCACAAAGCAAGTGGTTGTCGTCATCGTCGTCGTCAGAGAAAATTTTAATAATGCAACATCATTATTAAAATCACAAAATAAAGCTTTTTCTTCTTATTTTAGTGGCTTTGAAGTTTGTACGGGCAATGTAAACAAACACACTTTCAACGCCACGTTATGACAAATGAATAACATATAACATATCTTACTATATGTAAATAAAAACTTTCATAGTAGTAAACATCTACTAAGCTAAAATGGTAGAATTAACGCCACATACGTGTAGCAAGGAATTTTATGTTTACTTTAACTCACATTTTTTGGTGCAACTTAAAGGAAAATGCCCGATATCTTCCCAAGCGTTATAACACGTTGGGCCCTATCACAAATGAAAGGTTTTCTAAAATACTAATTTTGTTTGTATGGCAGTAAGTTGCTATCTCGTGCTTTTTACTTGCACGAGATAGCAAATTTCTACCATACGAGCAAAGCTAAACGAAAAAGTGCCTACCTATTAAACATGTTTATAACTATGTAGGTAGATATATAATAAAATCAGAAATTAGTTCTTGGTAGTAACAATTCTCACGTAAAACATCTAAGACATTCCCGGTATCCCCCCACCCTCCCACTGCACCCGCGGTAACTTGTTTCGACGGGTTCAGAAGCGTGGCGCAAGTCAAGTCACACTAGTCATTGCTTTGATCGTACTCCGGAGTGTTGTTCTGTTATTTGTTTACTGACTTTTCATGGTACCTTTATTTTACTTTGACCATGACTAATTACTTGATGTATTTTAATGTAAATAAACCAGTTACATTTATCATAGTGTGTGGTATTCTACTAGTCAAGCCCTTTCATTTGATACCCGTATTAAGACTTACTGTCTTTTGTCTTTCTTTAACTGAAAATATAAATTCGTTATTATACCTACGCCTATGACTGAAAATATATATTTATTTCAGTCGATCAGCTAAATAGCAAGTGAAATTGCTGTATTTGACACAAAAAACTAATTACAGCATTTTAATAATAATTAGCAGGCCTCGCTTTGTACTAATTTATGAAACCCTGTCTTCATTGTATTTTTATTAACTCTAGCCGAACAGGGCATAGTAATAAAAATACAATTTATTGTAACATTTCAATCATTCACTCACGACGACCCAAATAGTTACTCATTCTTTGTGTCACATCACTAGGGACATTAATTCTTTGTGGTGGGGATTGCGTAGATACACGTTAATTTGTCGATGTGTGTGTGTTTCTTCATTGTAGAGTAATATTTTCAGTGTGTGTTCGTAAACATTTTCGTAGTGTGCGTAGCGTGTTTACCTCGCCTCCCGCGAAAAGTGGCAGAAAACTTTATACTGCGATTTGTTGCGTACCGCATCCATAGGTTAAATGATCTAAGATCCCGAAGCTTTTCTACGGAAAAAAATTATCGCGTATATGCTATGGTCACATGAGCGGCTTCGTCATTTTGCACGAACTATCGTCCAATAATCCAAGATGGCCGAAATCATTTCTAGACGTTGAACTATCTATTCTAATATTATAAAGAGGAAAGATTTGATTGTTTGTTTGTTTGTATTGAATAGGCTTCGAAACTACTGAACCGATTTTGATGAAAGTTGGTATGGGGATAGTTCGAGACCAGGGGAAGGACAAAGGGTAATTTTCCTACAGGAAAAAAAATCCCACGGAAAAAAAATTACGCGGGCGAAGTCGCGAGCGGAAGGCGGAAACTTCACACGTGTGCTAATAATTACATAAAGTATTTACCAAAATCTAATAAGAAACCTTATTTTGGATCCTATGTGATGAACTAAGCTTCATAATGATGTATGTACCTATAAATTATAAAACCATTGCGTCGCACACGTCTTAACAAATCGAAAGCAACCACCGAAATGAACACGTGTGACCACGCAGCGCTAATAGAGCGCTAAAACCGTTTGATGTACCGCCACATGAGCGATAACGCAGCCCGAATATTCACGACGATAGCTGAATAGGACTGGTCACATCTGCATGTATCGCGTCATAGCACGAAGCTTCAGGGGGGCTACCGCCTAACTCATAGCGATCACTCGCTATCGATTTCGTGACATTAGCACAATAGCTCAAATGTCACCTGTGACATTAAAACTATTGTTCTAATGTCATGAACGGTACGGCCGTGGGACGATAGGCGAAGTTGGGGCCAAAACATTAGAAGTGTAATTTGCTTCACTTTGCCATAAAAAAACTGATCATGAGATTCTGAACATAAGAGATTGGGGCGCGAAAATTCGAACGGGTATCTTGTATTTACTATAAATAGGTATTTGATAAATCCTTATGAAGCGTCCCTTTTTTATTAGTTATTGTGTGTTAATATTTGTACATTATATTTTGTTGTAATTATTTTGTTGAGTTAAGTACATTTAGTTATTCAAAATGAATGAAGAGAGTGGCGGCGGAAAAATTCTGCCGCCAAACGCAAGTTTCAAGACGATGTCGATTCTCCTCCACATAAAATGGCAGCAAATTATAATTCTTCGAAAAGAGGTTTATTTAAAGACTACACGCACATTTATACAGAAGATTCTAAGGAAGAATATCCAATTTTGCTTTCATCTTCAACTCCTAATACAAAACTTGATTTATTAAAAACAAATTCCATTCTTAAATATTGCACTGGATTAAAATATGTGAAGCCCATTGGAAACTTCTTGCTTAAAGTTTTTTTCAATAACAAGAATAATGCAAATTCTTTTCTTCTCGGGAAATCATTATTGAAATCCCAGAATTGGCAAGCTAAAATTCCATATGATCATCTGGAATGTTTAGGAATAATCAAAGCTCCAGTAGATATTTCAGAAGAAGATTTATTGACAAACTTAAAAGCAAATAAATTTTTGGTGTGAAAAGATTATCCAGAAAAAATTCAGATGACTCCTCTCCGACTCCTACAGTTTTGCTCACATTCTTGAGTTCCACTCGACCAGGGGGCCGATTCTCAGTTTTTTATAGATATCTCTAATTCGACATATCTCTATTACATTGCATCTCTACTAATAATCTCTCAAAAATGTCTATGATATGAAAAAATCGTATTCTCGCTGGCAATAGAGATGTATGTCGAATGATGGTTGAATGACTATGAGGGTGCGGTCCGAAATTTGACATCAGCGCTCGTGTGCCTTAGAGCATTCATACGGGAGACGGCAAGGCTGGGCGAACCCCTCTGCCAATTTACGCTGACCATTAGACCATACACGTTATATAAAACTAGTTGACGCGCGGCCGCTGCCATTTGGTGTCGTTTTCGTGTCGCACTAAGAGCTCCAAAAAAATGGTTAATTGTGCAGTTTCCTCTTGCAAAAAGCGATCCAGCTACTCAAATCTTCGAGATCATGGCGTTTCCTATCACATGTAAGTATAAAATATACATTAACGTGTTTTATTTGTTTACAATTTGGAAGTAATTTTTATACCGTTACGATAGAAAAATACAATGGTACGATGGTAACTCAACACAATACACGGGCGTTATATTATCTGTGACACGGGCATTTGCTTAGTGCTGGGACAACGTGAGTGAATGATGCTTATTCATATTTTTATTTATCCGAAGTTTGTTTATTGTTTAACCAGATAATGTTAATATCGGTGCATGGATTATAGGTAGTATAAGATTAAAATAGAAATTCAAGTGGAATTTAATTGAACAAAAAAATATCAAGAAAATATTACTTATTATTTTGCTTCAACTTTGCGTTGTAGTTTTAAAAAACTATTCCTATACAATTACTTACTCTAACCAATTTTTCGACTGCGTCTCACTTGATTTTAAGCCTATTAAATAATTTATATTAGTATTGTACAAAATGCAATGTAAGTTAATACTCCAGTTAGAAAAATTTCATGTAATGTCCTCTAAATTTTATGTTGTAGTTAAGGTCATAAGTACAAAAAATGAGCTATTTTTTGTACTTTTAGTTATTATTTTACATTAGTAAAGAGCACAAAGCAAGTGATTGTCGTGCAATATACAGAGAAAATTTTAATAATGCAACATCATTATTAAAATCTATAATAAAGCTTTTTCTTCTTATTTTAGTGGCTTTGAAGTTTGTACGGCCAATGTAAACAAAAACACTTTCAACGTCACGTTATGTATGTGAAGCGGAGAACAAGTGGGATGAGGCTGAATCCTGAATTAATGAAAGCGAGCGATTGTAGAGAAAATGGGTATATTTTGTAACAAATCGACATATAAAAACTTGATAACCGAATACAATATAAAACTGACAAGTACACTAGAATTTTGACATATAATTTTACCAAAGACAAACTTAAACCTAATCGCTCTGCAACAGTATGAGAAATGAATAACATGTCTTACTGCATGTTAATAAAAACTTTCATAGTAGTAAATATCTACTAAGCTAAAATGGTAGAATTAACGTTATATACGAATTAACTTTAACTCACATTTTTTGGTGCAACATAAAGGAAAATGCCCGATATCGTCCCAAGCGTTATAACACGTTTGGCCCTATCGCAAATGAAAAGTTTTCTAAAATACTAATTTTGTTTGTATGGCAGTAAGTTGCTATCTCGTGCTTTTTACTTGCACGATATAGCAAATTGCTGCCATATGAGCAATTCACCCCACCCACCATGACTGAAAATATATATTTATTTCAGTCGATCAGCTAAACAGCAAGTAAAATTGCTATATTTGACACAAAAAACTTATTAAAGCATTTTAATATTAATTAGCGGGCCTCGCTTTGCACTAATTTAAGAAACTCTGTCTTCATTGTAATTTTTATCAACTCTAGCCAAACAGGGTATAGTTATAAAAATACAATTTATTGTAACCGTGCGTTTGCACTGACGAAACATCTACATAAAGACATGTTTTTAAACATGTTTCTGTCAATGTTTATGAATGCGTTTCCATTGTCAACACCCCAACATGTTGCAAAACATGTATGAAGTCTTTAACAGCCAAAAGTGCGAACGCAATCGTTGACAAATTCATAAAAAACGTTGACAGGCAACAAGTTTTGAGGCGATCCTAACGCAATCTGCAACAAATCTTATTATTTGTTCCGAATCCAACACGATTTTCGGCAGTGCGAACGCAAAAGCATACACAACAAATTTTGAGATTTGTATCATACAACAAGTTGTAAAACATTGCATGTTTTATGTTTCTCAGTGCAAACGCACGGTTACATTTCAATCATTCACTCACGACGACCCAAACAGTTACTCATTCTTTGTGTCACATCACTAGGGACATTCATTCTTTGTGGTGGGGTGATTGCGTAGATAGGTACACGTTAATTTGTCGATGTGTGTGTGTTTCTTCATTGTAGGGTAATATTTTCATAGTGTGTGTTCGTAAACATAAGAACAACGTCTCTGTAAGTGTATTTTACATTTTCGTAGTGTGCGTGCGTGTTTACCTCGCCTCCCGCGAAAAGTGGCAGAAAAATTTACACTGCGATTTGTTGCGTACCGCATCCATAGGTTAAATGATCTAAGTCGTGTGCGCGTTTTGCGTGCAAAAAGTCGGTTCAAAATTGCTCATAATATGCGCATTTGTAAGCGGTATGACAGAAAAGAGGAGTGCACTGTCTCTAGAACTGTCAATGACAAAGTTAACGTTAGTTTCCCGCGGAATTTAATTTCTTCGAATTATTTTTTTCATTAGGTATATCTACAATAGATACAGAAGTGCTCTGTAAAGATACTGGAGGGACAATACACGTCGCCCTTCAATTTTTCTTTTCAAATAACATTGATTGATCAAATTGACATTTGACAGACTCAAAGATCGAAAGCTCGGTCAAAAATTGATCTTAATGCTTACGTCCGTCAGCAGTGCAAACGATTTGAATGGTTTTTTTTGTTTGCATGCACGCAACCACACCCATAAAAATGAATGGTTACGTTTTGTTGATTTATACGATCAAAAAAAAACAAAAAAAAGTAGCGTCCAAGTTGTCATCAAAGTTACTTTCTCAAAGCAGACTTTGAGCATGTCAACGCGGCTTTACGAAGCGTATTGTGAACCTTTTTCACATCCTTCGAAACGTTGAAATGTTTCAAAACGTCGTTTTGTATTTGTAACATTTTTGAATATTTTTAGAAAACAGAATTATTAGAGATGCAGTAATAAATCTATAATGGACTATAAAAATCAATACCCCACTTCAGCACAGAATTCGTGGCTTTGTCAATTAAAGGTTGAAGAACTTTGTAAAGCCAAATTTTCGGGAACTTTTACTAAAAAAATCCGAACAAAAGTGGAAATGTATAGCAGAGGAATTAAATTGTTTGGGAGAAGACAATAAGACTTGGATTGACTAAATATATTACAATGTTAACTAATTCTTTAGATAAGCGAAAGTTCTTAAATGCATATATGTAATGGTAATTCCACTAAAAACCAAGCTTCTTCTACTATACATTAACAACAGTTGTCATAATAATCATCGATTATTCATATTAATTAAATGTGTTAGCAATTAAAATACATACATAAATTAAAATCGTAAAAAAAGTTCCAACAAATTATGTAAAACAGACACAGAAATAACCAATTACTGTAGCTCGTACTCGACTTTTCAAATGTCGATTGCTATCTACCACTCGTGACATGTCGAACACTAGGCATAGACATATCTCTAACGTGACATTTTGAGAATACGGAAACTGAAAAATATTCGACATCCGCCATTTATTTTAGACATATGTCGAATTCGACATTATCTCTATGGCTTGAGAATCGGGTCCCAGACCATGTGACATATGAATTTATTTGGTTTGATGTGAAGGAATATATACAGCCAGTTAGACAATGCTTTATTTGCTATAAGTTTGGACATGGTTGCGGGTCTTGTAAGAGTCAACAAATTTGCTCAATTTGCTTGGGTAACCATTTCTTCAAAGAATGCTGCAACAAAGAAAATGTAAATTGTGTTAATTGCAAAGGATCACATCTAGCAGTCAGTAATTCATGCCCAATAAAACAAGCAAAAGTTCGTGAACTTCAGGACAAAATAAGTGGCAAGCAAACATATGCTACTGTAGCGGCTAAAATTAAGGATTCAAACCCACAACCGGAACCTCCTAGTTTTAGTTCAAAAGAGAAATATGCTTATAGTTCGATATTAGTTAATACTCCCCACAAAAGACTTTTGTATACAGATATCCTCAACTCCGATGATGTACTTAATGTCATAACAAAAACTATGGTAGATTTAATGAAGAAAGAAGATGCTATCTCTACCAAGCTCATAAAAGAATTGCTGATTTCCAATTTCTCATCCTAATTTTTTATGGATAGTGACATTGGAATTAAATATTTTAATATCATGCACTGGAACTGTCGTAGCATCACTCAAAAATTAGACGAACTCAAATTGTTTATTTCATCCCATAGTTTTAAAATTGATATTATTCTGTTAAATGAGACTGGTTAAACTTACCCAAAACTATTAAGATTCCTGGTTTCAAGATAATTCGCCGTGATTCTGACCGTCCTCATGGTGGTGTTGCGGTGGCTATCCGAGATAAGTTCTCTTACACTATGATTGATACTCCGTCTAGTTACCACTTTCAAAATTTATTAATTTCTGTTAAATGTGGTTCGATTGTAATTGATATTCTTTGTGTTTATATTCCACCTTCCCCTAATGGTAAATTTAATTTAAGTATGCTTAATAGATCTTTCTCCTGTATAAATAGCAGAAGATACTTAATAATTGGTGATTTTAATGCTCATAACATAGCTTGGGGTTCACGATTGAATGACAGAAGAGATAATATTATTAATTCTTTTGCAGATGAACACAACCTTGTGTCTGAACGACTTTTCTCACACAACATTGGCGCCGCACGGCCAAACTGGTAACGTTTTGGATTTAGCTTTTGCTTCCTCTGGGGTAAGTTCCAGCTGTTCTTTCTCTGTGCATGATGATCTTCTGAGTAGTAATCACTACCCGCTTTTCGTAAGCATTTTGTATAATAGTCCTAACAGTAATAATAACGCTTGCTCGTCTCATAACCTCAACTCAAATGTTATTTTGGATAATTATTCTTCATGTTTATCTAATATAATTTTCAACAAAATTGACTGGATACTGTTTTCACAAGTATGCGAAAGTAGGTTTTCTTCCTTTTCTTTAAAATCAAGATCCTTTTGAAAGTTACAATTCATTCATTAAAATTCTGAGCGAAGTACTTTTGACATTTCCTCAGAAAAATAGTAATACTAATAATTGCCATAGTAAAAAACGTAAGGCCGTTATATGGTGGAACGATCTATGTTCTAAAGCAGTCAACGAAAGTAGGTTTGCTTTGATTTCTTACAAACGTTATCCAACTTTGGAAAATTATTTGCTGTACAAAAAACTTGACGAAAAGAACTTTGTTTGAGTAAAAACGCTTAAGCTGGTCCAAACTCTGTGATTCATTTAACAGAAAAACACCCTTAAAATTAATTTGGGATTATATTAAAAAATTTAAATTTTCCAAGTTAGGTACAAGCACCAGTTCTCATTATCTCAATAATCCATCTAATGCAACTGAGTTTTTAACTAAAATAGCTTCTCCTAGTCCTTTAATTTCTTTTAATAATCTTTTTTCGTTTTTTCATGATAAAGGTTCAAATTCAGCGACATGGATTCAGAAACCATTCGAGTTTCATGAATTTGAAACTTCATTACATAACAAAAGGAACTCGTCCGCAGGTCCAGATTTCATCCCTTACTCAGTCATAAAAAAGTTACCTACGAAAGTAAAAAATATTATTTTAAATATATTTAATCAATTATGGTTGCATAAAGTAGTTCCTTCGATTTGGAAAATTCAGTTTGTTGTTCCTATATTAAAACCTAACCAAGATAGTAATAATTTAGACTCATATAGAATACAATTTGATTAACCTCTTGCTTTGCGAAACTATTTGAAACTCTGTTAAAAAATCGACTGGAATGGTTTATTGAACACAACTCTTTAATACCAGATCTACAATTCGGTTTTCGTAAAGGAAAAAGTACAATGTACAATTTAAGTTGCCTCATTGGTGATGTACAAAATAATCTCAAAAACAATAAAATTACACTAGCTGTATTTTTGGACATCAAAGGTGCGTTTGACAACATTAATCACGATTATTTAATGGAATGTTTACATTCACTGGGTATTCCTGGTCATGTTTTACAATGGATGTATAACTTTCTGCATGGCCGTACATTATTACTTAAAGTTAAAAATAATTTATATGGTCCTAGAAAAACTTCTAAAGGTACTCCACAGGGTTCTGTAATCTCTCCATTCATTTTTATACCATCATTAATACATGCTAATGAAATTAATACCAAGTTCTATAAATTATTCCTTTTATGCTGATGATCTTGTTTTATATCTGGCCTGTGAAGATGTTTCACAAGGAGAGCAAGCAATGAATAACTGTCTGCTAACTTTGGGTAGCTATTTCAAAAACCGTCTCGGTCTCGAAATAAATGTCGGGAAAAGTTCAGTGATGGCTTTTGCTCAATATGACTGTTAAGTAACTCCTCGCATATTATATAATAATAGTATTATTCCCTTCAAATCGTCTGATATGTATTTAGGTATTATGCTTGACTGTAATCTATCCTGGGACTCACATATCGCATATATTTGCAAAAAAGCAGAGCTTCGACTTAATATCTTAAGGTCCTTAGTTGGTGTGAATTGGGGTGCTGACCCTAAAATTCTTAAAAATGTGTACGTATCTTTGATTCGCAGCCAGTTTGACTATGGATGTGTATTTTACTCGCACGCTTCTAATTACTTGCTTCGTAAACTCGACAAAATAAAGCACTACGGATTATTACAGGCGCTATGATGTCTTCACCAATCAATTCTTTGGAAGTGGAAGCCGGGATTCCTCCATTACTTATTAGGAGAAGTTATTTAACAGATAAATTTTGTCTAAATTTAGTTAGTCGCGACAATGTTGTGGTCAGACGTTTTTTAGAAAATTACTATATTCCTAATTTTAATAGCATTCCTTTGATTTTGACTCCTACTATTAATGCATCTATTGCCTACTTAAATTTTGAATTCCAAGACATCGTTCATTGGGTAAGTTTAATTCTATGCTTCTCATACAATTTAGATTCCATGCTTTGCGACGTTCCAGTGACTATAACGCGCTTTGTATCAAAATATGAGTTTTATGAGTACTTGGAAGAGAAATGCAATTTTATAAAAATTTATACTGATGGTTCTAAAACTAAACATCGCACCAGCTTTGCTTTTTATGATGCTTGTAAAAAATTTGGTAAAGTTTTGCATGTGATACTTATTTTTCAATTTTTTCTGCAGAACTGTTAGGTTTAATGTATGCTGTTAAATATATTTTAGATAACTATGTTGGATTACAATACCGTAATTTTATAGTACTTTGTGATTCTATGTCTGTACTTCAAGCCTTGCAGCAAAAGTGTATTAGTAGTAACCATAATTATTTGCTATACGAATTGAGGCATCTTATATATAATTTAAATGTAAATAGTATTTGCATCGAGTTCTGCTGGGTGCCTGGACATTCGGGCATTTTCGGTAATGAACTTGTAGACAAACTTGCGCGATCGGCTTCAAATATCACTACTATTGATGACTACAAAGTACCACAAAGCGATTTAATAACATGTCTGAAGAGTGATATGATTAAGCGCTGGTCAACAATATTATATAAAAGTCGTCAAGTAAAAGGAAAATGGCACGCCGAAATTGTCCCAATGCCAAGTACCAAGGCATGGTTCGAGGTAACTTCTTATTTGGATAGAAATTATATTACTTGTTTTTGTAGATTAAGGCTAGGTCACTGTAAATTTCCTTCACATCTTTTTCGTCTTAGGTTAAGTAACGACTCTAAATGTAAATACTGTTTTCAAGAAAATTGTGATCTTCAACAACTTTTCTTTAATTGTACATATTTTAACTTACAACGTCTGCTTTTTATTTCTTCTTGTAGATATATTAAAATCAAATAATATGCCTCAAAATTTGCAAATTTTATTAAAAAATATTAAATTGTACGATGTAATATATAAATTTTATATTGATTGCTTTGGTCCATTATAATAGTTAGTTTAGTTTAGTTAAATGTTCTACTTATGTATCTGATATTTTTAAAAGTTTCTTGTGTATAATGTTTGTTTTTCGATAATGTTTTATCTAAGTAACTAATTTGAAGTGTATGTTATAATAGAATTTTATGTGGTAGTTTTCCAATTACATAGCATAATGCGACTCAGTGGCGCACAATGCCGAATTATGCTGATGCTTAATTGGAACGTGAATTAGTTTTCAAATGCACCAGCAGAGTGCGCTAAGTTCAGTGTTGAAAAAAAGAAATATTCATAGAGTTAGCAATAACCTCATTAATGTGTAAATAATGTGGTATACCTATACATAATAATTGGTTGAAAACTATTTACGGTTATTTTAAGTAATTTGGATTTTGATTATTTCATTAACATTTTTTTGTTTTGAGTAATTTTTTTAAATGAGTTCTAAAAGAATTATATACTTTTTAAAGTCAATGTTTGTACCTTCATCCATACTTATATTTATTTTTAACACAGTTTGAATTAACTTTGATTATTTCAAAAAAGCTACAATGAAACGAAAGCTTTAAAATTTTTTCAACAATAAATAATATTACTAACGATTATATATAAATAAAACATTTCGATCAATGCCAACTTAAAGAAAAAACACTTGTTAATTTTCTGTCACTGAGTTGGTATCGATTGCACGCATCACACGAAAACATTACTTTTGAGAGTGCTCGATTGTGCGAAGTGTTGCTGTAGTTGAAACATTCAACGTTAAGCATTATGCCGCATAATGCGCTCTAGTGCTGTAATTGGCCCTGCGTTCCAGATAAAGCACTGCTACTTTCTGAGGCTAACATCTGATGTTAGCCTCGTTTTGCGTTTCTTTTAAGAAATGTTGACATTTTTAGCCGCGCTAATTGTTACAAATGAAACGCAAGGTACTGATTTTTCGTGCTGAATTTTGACACCTCCCTTAATAAAGTCCAGCCACTTAAATTTTTTTATAATATAAATCAGAATTGGCTAATACTACAAATATCTTTCAATAATTTTTTTAAATCCGCTGAAAATCCTTTTTGATTCATGAAAAAAAGATTCCAAATGTCAAATTTGAAAGCTGTCAAAAAGTGGTATCAGAGGACCCATCTATTAGCATGGGTATTTGATGCTAGCATTTCGTGTTAAAAATACTTAAATGAAACGCATGACAACCAGCAAGAAAAACTAGCATCACCGAACGCAGAGATGCTAAAAATGTTGGTATTTATGGCTAAAAATGCTTATCTGGAACGGGCCGTGGAAAACTGCCAGACCCCCTAGACAAGATGCCTTTCGATAATCGCAAACGCAATCGCTAAATGGATAATGTATGAGATTTGACAATTGCGCTCGAAAGCTAAACGAGGGCTTATGTCAAATCGCATACATTTTCCTTCTAGCGATTGCGTTAGCGATTATCGAAAGGCATCTTGTCTAGGGGGTCTGTATTGCTTAAGCTGATGGCCTGGTTGCCAATGCTTTAATAAAGAAAAAAAAATCATGAGATTCTTAAGGTCAGCTAAAGAAACCAAAAATCAACTTTGTTGTTAACTGTAAATAGGTCGATATTACTTTGACGTTGTTTTCAAATTACGTCAGAGGAAATGAAATGGAATTCAAGATGGCGAAAATAAATCAATCAATCAGTCTATCACAATATTTTATATAAAAAAATGAAAACTCTCATAATCTTTACAAAAAAGTAGTGTAGAGTAAAACTATTATTTAGCTTACAATGAAAGAATTCTATGTTCATCAATGTGTCTTACGTAATCAGTTAGTATTAATGAAAACATAAACTAAAAACATAAGATACAAAAAACGAGCTGCACTTGTGTTCAAGCAATAATTAAATTTATAAACTAGTACTGAATGGGTACCGGCGGTGCTGATTTAGAGGAATGAGGCGAGTTTTGTTAAATATAGTGGCGAAGGTCCCTGATGATTCATGAGGTTAAGTGACGTCTTGACCCATGATTACTCGACTATTGACAGTTTGTGGTTGTGTTCGCGCAATATTAAATCTCAGGGCGTTGACTTATCTGATAGGAATCCGGTAGAAGTGACTAATAACATATGCAATGATTGAGAGTGTGTCGCGACGAGCATTTAGTAGTACGAGTGGTACATACAATGTGCGAGCCTCTGAACTTGCCAGGGAACGTAAGCTGAATATATTCCATGTTACTGTACAGTTCTTGGACGACACACAGCAATCTTTTCAAATTGAGGTAAGTTATGGTGCTTCATTAAGATTTCCCACATATGAGAAGAAAATTCAGTGGATTTCGGCTATAACGGCGGCGACAACAATTCTGTCGCTATATCCGGAAGTAGTTATGTAGAAAAAAGGAAAACACATACCACCAGAACCAAGTATGCCAAAAATGTGATTTTGTTTGATTCATGTCAGTCGCACAATAAAAGGTTTTAGAAGATAGATTTTTTAGACTTTAACATAAGTATGTATACATAAATTTAGGTGTCTAAAAGCTTACAATTATTATAATTTATAATATTTTTTTGTGTGATATCAGAATTTGTTTTAATGTTTAACCTAAAATCACTTATAGCCACACAATACAGCCTTGCAATGGGCATATAATGGACTCGTGTCAACATAATTACTGTGTAACACTGAAAATTACTGTAAATGTGATTCTCAAATTTGATTATGCCTATCTCACTTAACATTTATAATCAAAAGTGTAATATTACAAGTGTTGATCATTGGCAGATGAAAATATAAGATTTATGGTATTATAAATGTACCCTTGTGTTTGTGTGTGGATTTAGTTGCAACATCTGAAAGGGATTTCTAGGAATTTGTTTACAAATGGTCATTAGTCCCTATACCCGAAATCAGTGTTACATCTTCAATTGCTATAACCAAATTATTAGTCTACAAATATGCTTTAAATTCAAAGGAGGGTGTTAGGTTGCTATAACCAAAATGTTGTTACAACTGATGTTTTTATAAATTAAATCCACTGTAATAAATTTATGAGCATTAGAGCTATGCAGCCAATGCACATTCAAAACAAATGTTGTTAATTTGTGTTGAATTTGTTACTATTTCATAACTTTTCTTTGAAGCATGAATTTTGTTAGTTTATCAACTATCATTATTAGGAATTAGCAGTCTTAAGTTGATTTGGTCAGGTGATATCCCACATCTGCACTAATTTATTTTTATTAATTATAGAATTAAATTTTAAATTGTAATTCTAAATACAATTACTTTTTTACACAATTCTTAATGCACACATCCATTTTCATTCATTTCAGTCATTCATTTGTATAAATATCTAGTTCTAGAATGGAAGATTACTTTTAAACAGAGGTATCCTACTTATTATGTATGGATGCTATGGCTAACTTCACAGTACCTTACATATATGCTGCGGACAGTTAACATGTTTGAATATAAAATATTTTAATATGAAATCCTAGAATTTAATGTCTTTCTTTTTCATATTTTCAGAAAAAAGCAAAAGGCAGTGTTTTGCTAGAACAAGTTTTCCAGCATTTAGAGTTAGTTGAAAAGGACTACTTTGGCCTGCAATTCACTGAAAACGGATTCCCACCAAATGCTACAAACACTGAAATCACAGTATGATCTTTATTTTTACTAGCTGCCCGGACAGACTTATTCTCTCTAAGTTATTTACTTTTTCATTTGTATGGGAAAAGAAAGGTGTTATTTTTACAATTTTCCACACAATTTTTGTTTTTTCTCTTCGTAAGAACTTTCCTTGTGCCTTAAGGGGCCACAGTACCCACTACTAGTGCCGCCATTCATTTTTATTAATTATGATAAATTAAAGATGTTTCTACAAAAAATCGATCAGTCAACTACTCAATACAGATATTTCAGATTTTTTGAGCTATTCAGCAGGATTGGCATGATTAAATAATTTTGATTTTAATTATGATATAAATCACGATTTAAATCAAAAGATTTTTTCAATAAAAATCAATGATTTAATCAAATCTCTTTATTTTTGTGAAGAAAAATATATTTTTATAAATACCTATTTTCCGAGTAAATCAGATATTTCATATTTCAGTGTCATTATTGTAATACTTAAATAAAAAAACTAATTTTCCGCTTTTCGATCCCTAGTCTGTTGCGTAATTTCGAGTGAACAATGCCAAATATAGAAATAACTCTTTCCACTGATGCTGAGGAGGCTATCGCTCCAAATAGTTGACCCTATTATATAGCTCGCGACTTCGCCCGCGTTATTTTTGTTTCCCAGTGGAATTTTTTTTCTTGTAGGAAAATTACTCTATGTCCTTCCCCTGGTCTCGAACTATCCCTATACCAACTTTAATCAAAATCGAGTCAGTTGTTTCAAAGCCTATTCAATACAAACAAACAAACCAACAAACAATCAGATCGTTCCTCTTTATATTATTCCTATACATTTAATCTATGCCTGAATAGCTCAAAAAATCTGAAATATCTGTATTGAGTAGTTGACTGATTTATTTTTTGTAGAAACGTCTTTATGTTATCATAATTAATAAAAAACGAATGGCAGCGCTAGTAGTAGGTACTGTGCCCTCTTAAGGAAAATATGAAAACTAAATTTAGCTGAATCAGTCCACCAGTTCTCGGAGTTTTGCGCTTAGCCAGACATTTGTTGATCTATTTTTATTTAATATACACGGTTATTTTTTTATCATCCTGGAAAATTTTAACAGATGCTTCACGACATGGTATTAGAATGATTTAAGTACAAATAAAAAAAAATAACCCCCTCCTTAATTTTATATTAATTTTTAAAAAAATACAAAAAATGCTGCACTAGTTGAGAGCAGCATTTTTAGAGATTTTTTATTTTTTTTAATATTTTTTTTTACATTTTTTATTTCATTTTTTTTATTTTTTATATAATATTGGGTGTGTCCTGAAGCGTCCCTAAAATTTTCCAGGGTGATAAAAAAATAACCGTGTATAGATTGGATTTTATTACTTCATTTGGTGACACATTGGTATGTAAAACTTGGCTAAGATTGCTAAAGTTAAGCAAGGTTAGCTGTGGTCAGGCCTCAAAAATGTGAATAATTTTAATGACAGAGAGTCTTGTGCCTTTGGTGGCGTCGGCTCACCATATGAACCGCCATAGAACTAGGTTTGTGAGTGAAGGAACAGTGGCTGCATTTGTGTTTGTGTAAACATTGATGATACTCACTTAATATTGGACATTAATTTAAGGATATTATTAATATGTGTGATTAAAATTAGACTAAAAACTTTATTTTACATTTACAGCGTTGGTTAGACAGTGGTAAATCAGTAAAGAAACAAGTTGGCACAAATGCTACATTTTGGTTGGCTGTGCGGTTTTATCCACCAGAACCCTCTCGGCTTGCTGAAGAGTATACGAGATACCTACTGTGTTTGCAGCTGAGAAAGTTACTGTTAGATGGAAGAATGTCGGCACCTAAGAATACAGCATTATTATTGGCATCTTTTACAGTGCAAGGTAATTTAATCTAAACAATATCAGTAATCTTGGGAATCTTAGACTTATCAAAACAAATGTTGACAATACTTACTTGTTCAACATGAGAGCAAAGGTATTTTTTGCTATAATTAATTATACCTTTGAATCATGAACTTGTGAAGATACTATAATTACCTTTGAATCATGAACTTGTGAAGTAGTTATGGATAGAATCATGACTCATGATTCTATCCATATATCAGAATCATTTGCTATGCTCATGATTCATGAGCATAGCAAATGATTCTAATATAGGACACAGTGAAGATTGAATAAAGACAAGACACTTGCAGCAAAAAAGAACTTCTCAAATAACTATTATTATATGAAACATATAAATTTATATTAAGCACTAATTTTGCTCCAAGTAGCAACCTCACAACTACACTCGCGAGCAACCAAATCGACTTAACCATTAATTGCACACACATACATCAATTTTACAAAAACTATTATTATTATCCATTTATTTTAAAAAAATCTTAAATTTAAGTTTTTTACAATACATATATTATATAAAACAAAATACTATAAAAAACTTAAACCTAGTATGCCGCCAACAGCAAGGCAAGTTCCAAGCTGCCGGTGGTTAGGGCTGCAGAGAGAGGAATCTCTGGACAATACGTGCCGTGTCGAGAATCAATGCTTTCTGTATCCGACCCTTGATCCATTCCTCAGGCGAGAGCCTCTTTAGATGTCGGTCGAGACTCTTCACTATCAAGCCATTCGCCGAAACAAAACAACTATCGGAACAATGATCGTCGAATCAACATCCCACATGGCGGTTACCTCGTGAGCCAAGTCAAGGTACTTGCTGACTTTGTCCTTCTTACCTTTCATGAGATTCTCGTCATGAGGAATAGTGATATCGATGAGCACTGCTCGGCGTTGGTACCGGTCGACCACCACGATATCAGGCTTATTGCAAACAATAGTCCTGTCCGTGATGATAGAGCGGTCCCAATAAAGCAACGCACGACCATATTCAAGAACTGGCACTGGTACGTACTTATAGTACGGACTGGTACGTACTTATAGTACGGCGTCTCAGACTCGACAAGGCCGTATCGAATGGCAAGTGGCTGGTGGATGATCCTGGCCACTGAGTCATGAGTCATGATTCTATCCATAACTACTTCACAAGTTCATGATTCAAAGTTATTAATTATAGCAAAAAATATGGAGATGCGAAACTTAAAGTATTAAGGTTGAACTTAATAACGATTCTCAGTGCTGCATACCCATAGAAATATTGATATTCAAAATACTTATATAGTTTCATTTTAGCCACATAGTTGATTTTACCTGATTTATGATATTGCTACGAAATCATTATTCTCAAAAACCTGTTACGATTCTTATGTCTCATTCCTGGTTTTATCATTCTCAAAATAATGCTTTTCTTTTCATAAAATTTCTATAAACTATGAATCCAGGATAGCTATCACTCGGAGAAACTTAATAATATTTGGTCACCGAATTTAAAAAATGTAAATACATACCTATTAATTATTACTTTATTTCAGCTGAACTAGGCGACTACAACGTATCAGAGCATCCGCCTAATTATCTGTCTGAGTTGTGTCTCCTACCGAAGCAAGGTGCCGAAGACGAGCGCCGAATACGGGAACTACACAAACTGCATAAAGGCCAAGCGCCAGCTGATGCCGAGGCCAATTTCTTAGAGCACGCCAAGCGCCTTGACTGCTACGGAGTTGAATCACATCCAGCTAAGGTAAGGTTTGTTAAGGAAATTCTCGACAAAGAACAGATGCGCTCTTCCCTGCGTGGCCATTATGAGACACCATAAACATTGGTGTGAAGTATAAATCTGTCATCTGAATTCTGAACCTATTGGCAGAAATTTTGGTTCATATGTGCACGCTACCCCCTAGTTGTTCCGAATGCCGAAAACGTGCGCCCTAGTTTGCCTAGTTCATTTGGCCATTTTGTTGATTATCACGAATCATTTATAATCGACAGTCAGGCCCTCATCATCATCACAGCTCATATACGTCTCCACCGAGGGGCACGAGCCTACCCTAACTAGTTATGTTAGGGCGATTAGGCCTTAGTCAAACTACGCTGGCCCAGTGCCGATTGGTTGACTTCACATACACCTTTAAACTACTTTGCAGGTGTATGCAGGTTTTCTCACGATGTTTTCCTTCACCGTAGGAGTGTCAGATAAATGTACATATGAAATTCGTGAAACGAAAAACACATTGGTACATGGCAGGATCAATCGCGGGCTCCCGATTCTAGTCGGGGCACAGTGCAGTGCCGAGGCTACAGCGCCACCGACACTCATAGTCAGGCCCTAGACTTGTGTAATAAGTTCCTAACTACCTTGGTATTCCAGGCAATTAGCCCTAATGCTATTTCAGATGCGATGCGTGTACGCATGCTATTCTGACGAGCGTAAAAGAAATTATACAATTCGAACATGCGATAATGCACGCGTGTTGTAATGCAATAAACAAACTTAATGTAATGTAATATTGAAAATTTCTTAGCGCACGTAAGGAAGAACACGTCAATTTATGTTGTTTATTTTTCTAATAGCTATGCAAGTCATACAAGATCTTGTACCAAAAGTACGATTTATTTGCGAGTGTACGCGCGTAGTTTGCGTCCTGAAGGGAGCATTAATGATAGCACAGTAGCATCGTAACTTCAAATAAGGCATGTGAAGAACATGTTTACATATTCAAATGTCCATAAAATTATTAGATAATTTAGTTATATGAAGAAAAGAAGATTTGTCACGTGAAAATTAAGAAGTTGCAGAAGAAAAATGCTGCCGCTTCATTTCCCATGATTCCGAATGTGCGCGCGAAGCACGCCCCCTTCTGAACGTAACGTCACATACACGCGCATATGAATTCGCTTTTCTTGAGGAATGGGTCTAAAAGCACTAGTTGAAACTAAAAGGAAAATTTTTGACAGCACATACTCTATTGATCTACAATAGCTATATAAGTTTATTTTTTTTTTTTTTTAGGATTATAACGGGAAAGACATATTTATTGGCGTAACGTCAATAGGAATAGTGGTCTTTCAAAACAATATCCGAGTAAACACATTCTCTTGGGGCAAGATTGTCAAGATTTCTTTCAAGAAGAAACAGTTTTTCATTCAGCTCAAAAGAGAACCAGTGAGTGATTTTATGTTTTCTTTTCATAAGTAATAAATTAATTTTAATTGATTGTATTCATAGTCATCCAAAAGTCCAAAATCGGTGCAAAATTTTTCATAATTAATAGGGATGACAGTAACAAAAAGTTTATTTAATTCATCGGTTGAAAGAAAAAAAATATTGGATCTATATTTTGCTTAGTTAAGATAAGAAAAGTCCAACTCATTACATCATAATTCAGTTCAAAGTATACTTAGGTGTGACGTAAGAACGTCAGTAGATTTTCATACAAAAATGGTGAACATTTTTAGTCGGAATCATACGATACTGTGCTGGGATTCAATATGCGTTCGGGGCGAGCAGCCAAGGCCTTGTGGAGATGCAGCGTGGAAAGGCACGGGTTCTTCAGATTGCGCGCGCCCAGGAGGAGGCCGCTGTTAGGTGCGCTAGGAGCCCTAGCCGGCATAACGGCGCCTAGTATCCCTAGAACCGAGACGCAAGCCCTAGAAGACGCTAGGAGGTCAAGATCTTCCAATAGAAGTTTTGTCAGGTGAGTTCACACAGAAACTGAAATTTTGGCACTGGTGACTGTTAATTTGGTTACTTCCTGCGGTTTCAGTCATATTTGTGGGGTTTATTGTCCAAGAGAAAATCGGTATCACAATCGCTTTTAATTTGACAGTTATTCGTATAACTAGACTGTGCCAACTGTAAAAGCAGGTGGAGTTGGCTTGTTCCGGTACATCCCATAATAGTGTTTCTAACAGATTTTCAGTCACTGTGATCAATCTCAGCCACAAACATGTATCTCAACAGACACTAGCCACCTGCGCGTAATATAATAAATAGTCGACAACTATCTGCGCAATCGCAAGTGAACTCTCTATTTCTTCACTCGTATAATCCAATAGGACGATTCATCAACCAGACTAAAAGGAGAAGAGGCCACAGTACCTACTACTAGCGCCGCCATTTGTTTTTTATTAATTATGATAAATTAAAGACGTTTCTACAAAAATTAGATCAGTCATCTACTCAATACATACCTATATTTCATCAAGTGGCCACTTTTAGCAATAATTCGCATTATGATGATTCCTATACATTCTCAAAGAGCCTCTAGTTTTTTGAAGCCTGAATGTTGGAACGGCAAGTTTATTTTTGTATCTTGTGTTTAGATGGTGAATTTGGAAATTGTTTTCAAATGTATTATAATTTTTATAGACATAAATCAAATTTTCATAAATGTACTGTCCTGCTAAAGTCAATATATTAATTTCTCTAAATAAGTCCCTTAAAGAATCTCTTGCTCGTAAATTATAAATAGCGCGAACCGCTCTTTTTTGAAGTACAAAAATACTTTCAATACTAGCAGCCGATCCCCACAGTAGTATTCCATATGACATGACACTATGAAAATAACTAAAGTAAATCAATCTTGCCGTTTCAATATCAGTAAGTTGTCTTATTTTTTTAACTGCATATGCTGCAGAACTAAGTCTGTTAGCCAAGGACTCAATATGTGGATCCCACTGCAATCTAGAATCTAGTGTTATACCCAAAAATTTAGTAAAGTCGATGAATTCAACAATTTCATTATTCATTTCCACTATGGTATCCACTTTTATTACATTTGGCAATGAGAATTTAATACATTTAGTTTTACGTGGATTTAAAGATAAATTATTTATAGTGAACCAATGCAATACTTTAGAGAGAGTACTATTTACAACGTCAGTATTTCCATTTCCTCTGTCAACCTTAAATATTAAAGAAGTATCATCTGCAAATAGTACTGTATCGCACAGATTCTTAGTGAAGTGTGTGAGGTCATTAATATAAATTAAGAAAAGCAAGGGTTCCAATATCGATCCTTGTGACTCAGTTTTGTTAATAACAACTTTCTGAACCCTATTGGATGAATAAGACTCAATAAGTCTCATTGCTTCTTCAGAGACACCATAATGTTTGAGTTTATTTAAAAGAGTTTGGTGACCAACGCAATCAAAAGCTTTTGATAGGTCACAAAATATACCAATTACATCTTGTTTACACAACCAAGCAGCAAAAATGTGTTTCAGAAGTGCAACACCGGCATCAGTAGTGCAACGACCTTTGGTAAAACCAAATTGGTTCATATGTAAAATGTTGTTACTTGAGAAATGATCAGTTAACCGATTAGATATAATTTTTTCAAATATTTTACTAAGAGCTGGTAGAATCGAAATTGGTCGATAATTTGAAGGGCCTTTTTAATTCACAGACTTAAATAGAGGTATCAACTTTTCATGAGGTCGGGGAAGACACCTTCATCGACACATTTATTGAATATCAACGCAAGTTGCGGTGCAAGTTCTTTAATTACAGATTTTTTTTTAATTATATGGATCGAAATACCCCAAAGATCTTCAGTTTTTGTGGTACTGATCATACGAAATGTTTTCAAAACAGTGTTAGCATCAATGTGACAAAAGTTGAATACCTTGTTGCACCTCTCCACACTCCGTCCCAAAAGAGTTACAGCCTCATTGGGACATGAGTTGAGACTACTTGTAGTTCCTATGGGTATATGAGAGAAGAAGTCTTCAAATGCTTTAGCAACCGCATTGTCTGATTTAATAGGTTGGTTATTGATTTCTAAAGAGTAAGAATTCACAGTACTTTTGGGTTTACCTGTTTCCTGGTTAATGATATTCCAGGTGGTTTTTATTTTATTTTTAGATGAACTGATTTTGTTACTTATGTACATAGTATTTGCGCACAGGCACACTTTCTTGAATGTTTTAGAGTAATTTCTGACATAATTTATGAAAGCGGGGTCATTGGATGTTCCTTTTAAAGCATATAGTTCATATAGTTTTCTGCGACTTTTATATATACCAGGCGTAGCCCAATTAATAAATTTCTTTCTCCCATTTTTGATTTTAATTACTTTTTCTTTGAATATATCATTGCATTCATTTTTAACTACATGAAATAAGTTATTATACAAATTACTGGCGTTAGTCCCCTCGATCGGTATATTTGCAGTTTGACTAATAACATTTCTTGTAAATTTCTCTAGACCACGTTTTGTTACAAGGTCTACAAGTAGTCTTACGTATAGAACAGTAGAGCGCGATCCGAGTGTACTGAGATCGGATGCTGTCGTCCGAGTGCGCTCGGATTATGGGTTGCCACAATACAATTTGCGTCCGAGTCCACTCGGTCCGAGCAGACTCGTATCATGTCAATGCGGCTTTATACAGGCGCAGCAGCTCGAGACACCGCGAGCGCTCGTGCGCCACGGCGTCGCCCTGCGCGGGCGGCGGCTCGCTCGTGTCCCAATCAGGGGCGGTAGCGGGGGCGGGGGCGGGATCGGTAGCGGCAGTGGGGGCGGTAGCGGGGGCGGGGGCGGGAGCGTGGGGCGCGCGGGTCACCGGACACACCGAGCCGCCGCCGCGCGCCGCTTGGACCGACGACGCTCCGCAGCCGCCGCCGGACGAGGAGTGAGTTTCCTTTGTTTTTTTTGCTATGTTACTTTTTCATTTTCGTCGAGGCAAAGGGATCTGGGACCATGCGGCCGGAGCCTTGAATAATGGTTGTGTTTTAACAAGACGCCGCTTGGACTGATGACACACCAACTGATAGTGGTTTTTTTGATGAGTAATTTTTTTTTGCATTTATTTTTTATACAACCAATAAGTTGGCAAACAAGCAAACTGCCGACCAGGATGATAAGTGGTAACAATTACCTATAACACCTGTGGTTTCTGTGAGATTCGCGGAAAATCTCCAACCACCCACAAGAACCACAGTGTACGTTGCCAACTGTGTTGTGATATAAGATGTAAAGTCACAGTACCCAGTGATTTCACTGCCATATCTTACCCTTCAAAGCGGAACACAGCAATGCAAGCACTGCTGCTTTGCTGCAGAAATAGGTAAAACGGAGGTACCCAAGCAGTCAACCCTTGTACAGACAGTCTCTATCCGGTAAAAATTTGAAAATCGCTCGTTTCCGTTAAAGCAATGGGATCTAAACCTATACAGTTATAGCCTTTAGTGGCAAAATGGGATACGGGGACGAGACATTTGAATTACCGGATACACAAAGTCACTGCTTTGTACCACTTCAACAGTCTACGTACCACCGATGAAGGACAAATGATTTTCCACTTTTAAAAATCTTCATTCTTTAAAAGGCATTCGCGGATTATAATCGCTAATCGATTGCCGATAAAACGTACCACTTTTCAGCTCTTTTTTTAAATGTCATACCACCGATGAAGGACAAATGATTTTCCACTTTTAAAAATCTTCATTCTTTAAAAGGCATTCGCGGATTATAATCGCTAATCGATTGCCGATAAAACGTACCACTTTTCAGCTCTTTTTTTAAATGTCATATTAAAAATCCTTCGTTTGCCTGTCGTCGAACGATACACAGGGTTAGTTTTGAAGCATGAACCATAAAAACTAAAGAAAAGGTTTACAATGGGACCAATCTTGAAATCGCAACAAAAATCACATGTACATCTAGGTTCAGTGGATGTTGAACATTTGTATGAAACAGCTGATACTTTTCGCGATTTCGAGATTGATCCCACATAGTAAAAGTTGTTAAGTTCGCTTGTCTGAACAGGCACACAAAATTTGGCTCCTGCTTAAAAAGTAACCCTGTATAGTTCCACTTTTAATTTTTTTTTGGAAGCCGCTTAAAAGTTCCTTCGCTCGCCGCAGCGACGGCGGTTTCCTGGAGCGGCTTTTGCGCGTGCCGCTGTCGTATGCGGACGACTCGTCCTCGGGGTCGGAGAGCAACGTGGCGGCGGCGGGGTTGAACGGCTCGCACAACGGCTCGGGATCAGTGAGCGGCGCGGGCGGCGGGTAGGGATGAAAAGTTTAAAAAAATATCGATATATCCGTCTCATCATAACAGCTCATAGACGTCCGCACCGAGCACGATACACTGCACATAACGAGCACATAACTGGTTAAGGGTAGGCACGAGCCTACCCTTAACCAGTTATGGTAGGGCGATTAGGCCATAGTCAAACCACGCTGGCCCAGTGCGGATTGGTTGACTTCATATACACCTTTGAATCACTTCGCAGGTGTATGCAGGTTTCCTCACGATGTTTTCCTTCACCGCAGGAGCGTCATATAAATGTACATATGACATTCGTGAAACGAAAAACACATTGGTACATGGCAGGATTTATCGCGGGCATCCCGATTCTAGTCGGGGCACAGTCCAGTGCCGAGGCCACAGCGCCATCTACGCTCTTCCGATATCCGTCTAGTACGCCGATATATTGATATTTTATCGATATTTCTTCTTTTATAAAAGCTTATTAAAATCCAATGCAGTTTTGTAGCCTGTCTACACGATGGGCTATGATGGTGACCATCGCTGTACATTATTACTCTGCTTTACTATAGTTTTGGAGTGAAATTCGGAAATTTCCTTAGTAAAGTCAACATGATGGATGACCATTCGCTCTACGCTATTGACTCAACAGTGTATCTCTTTGACACACACTCTACTCACCACAGATTACACCAAGAATAATTGTTTAGACTTCAGTGTTGCCAGTAACAGCAGTTTTCACGGTTAGGTGGGGATTTTGATTTGGGTTTTTGATATTGCGTCACAATATCGAGTTTTTTTCGATACTGATATATCGATGTCGGCGTATCGTCGGTATCGATAAATATCGATATATTATTTATTCCTCGATATATCGATATCTGGCGGCAGCGTACCAGGAGACGCAGTGATGGTAGGCCCCCCCACAAGGTGGACCGACGATCTGGTGAAGGTCGCGGGAAGCCGCTGGATGCGGGAGGCGCAGGACCGATCGGTATGGAGATCCTTTGAGGAGGCCTAGTCCAACAGTAGGCGTCTATTGGCTGATTATCGATATCTATTGCTTTATCGATATATCGTGTGGCCCCTAGCGGCGGGACGGTCAGTGTGCGTCTGGCCGCTGGCGCGGACGGTCGCTTCGGCTTCAACGTGCGCGGCGGCGGCAACGGCGCGCCCGTGCTCGTCTCGCGGGTCGCGGCGCCGGCGAGGCTTCAGCTGCACGAAGGGGATCAGGTCGGTGGAACACGTTCCTGACAACATTTCTTGAAAGAGATTGTGTCTTCAATGGAATCTGAGAATCGTTTTGTCACTGTGACTATACTGTAAAAATGCCGTGGTCCTTTTTGAATTACTCATTTATTATCGCAATCCCCACCTGCGAGTCTTGTCATACTCAACTTCTCAGTGCCATGATGCTTTTCTTCAGGATTTTGTGATTTATTTTACATCGGTAATGACAAAACGAACAACTAAATGCCAAAACTAATAAGAAATATTGCATTGTGTCCAAGTTGAGTTAAATTATTACGTGTAGAAGTTTTCAACCACATTTAAACACAAAGATAGTTGAAGCTTTTTGATTTCAATCATGACGTGTTGCTCATTCAACAGGTATTATCGATAAACGGCAAAGATGTGGACGAAATGACGCACGAGCAAGTGGTGCAAATGATACGAAGTACGAGGGGTGTGCTGACACTGGTGATCAAACCGAATGGTGAGTTGATTTACGTTAATAAAATCACCTTTTGTGACCGATGTATTAAGAACATGAAGCAAATACAAAGAGGAGATGTTATAAGCATCAAGGTCCAGCTCCTAACACCAGAGTCCTGACGTCACGCATTTTTAGTTTTAGCTACTTAACGCCAGAGGCGCTGACATCAGTCGATCTTTTTATCTGTCGGATTAGTACGTCGTACGCTCTTCTTTTTTTTTAGTTTTAAATTACCTAAATACAAAATGAAATGTTGTATTCTATCGTGCAAAAGTTACACAGACGACAGAAACAACGTGAACGAAAAAAAAATCTCTTTCCATTTGTAAGTACATTAAACAAGCATTATTAATTTATGACTTGACGTATTGCTTCTAGAATGTTCGACGCCACATGGACGCTTCTGTCAATGTCCCGATAAAGCACAAAAGGCCCTCTAGTGGCGAGTAAATATACTAACGAAAACGTAGGATGTATTAAGGGCGAAAACAAAACACGTGAATTAATATAAGCAGTTTTAACGATTTTTATTTTTAGATTATATTACACAGCACCTAATAAATTATCTTTCTCCAACGAATGTATCTTTTAACATAATTATCTTTCTCCTACGAATGTATCTTTTACTGCCACCTAGTAATGTATAGCGCAACTTTTATGTTAACGTCAATAATGCTGGCATTTTAGTAATTCTACTCGCTACAAGGTGACAGTGGCGTCGCGCACCCTCCCCCCGCACCCCGATTTCCGGCTTCACTTGATTTCATACGGAAAACGCGATAGGGCACTTCCTCTTTGTATTTGCTTCATGATTAAGAATGTGTGTGTTAAGAATAATAAAATAAAAAACCCGGCAAAGTGCGAGTCGGACTCGCGCACCGAGGGTTCCGTACAAACCTGTAGGTACGAGGGTGGGTCAAAAAGTTCGCGGAATGAGGGGCATGGAGGGGAGTAAGGTGACTTTTTACTAACCTGCACTAGTTGTGACACTCATTAAGAGTATAAATACTAAGTTTAAAATAAAATAGGTCATAATTACCTGAGCTACACATCAATCAACGAGTCAATCCGGAAGAAAATTTGCAACATGTAGAAAATTGAGTTTCGCGCAGTCATCAAGTTCCTTACCAAACAAGGAAAACCTCCCCAGACTATTTTGGAAGAGATGTCTTCTGTTTACGGGGACTCTTGCCCTGGTAAAACCATGGTTTACAAGTGGCAACCTGTTTAAGCAAGGCAGGGATTCGATTGAAGATGATCCGAGGCCAGGGCGGCCTGTCGAGGCAACCACGGCAGAAAACGTCGAAAAACTTAAAAAAATCATATTGGAAGATGCCCGTTTAAAGAAGAAACAGCTTGCAGAAATTATTGGAGTATCAGCTACAACCATTTTGAACATCCTACACGACCACCTTGGCATGTCAAAGGTGTGTGCAAGATGGGTGCCGAGAATGCTCACGCCACACCAGAAGCAGCGGCGAGTTGAGTGTTGTCGCGAGTTTTTAGCGCTCTGTGGTGAACAAAAGGATGAAGTTTTGAACCGAATTGTGACTGGAGATGAAACTTGGGTTCATCATTATGAGCCTGAGTCCTCCTTATTGATTATAAAGAAAAGGGTGTCTCTATCACTGGAGAGTACTACGCTGCACTATTAGAACGTCTGCGAGATGCTGTGAGAGAAAAAAGACGGGGAAAATTGACTAAAGGTGTGCTCCTTTTGCACGACAATGCACCCATGCACAAGGTGCAAGTTGCGATGGCTGCTGTTCAAAGAGTGGGCTTCGAAATCTTGGAACATCCTCCCTATAGCCCAGATTTAGCCCCAAGTGATTATTATTTGTTCCCAAAAATGAAAAAAGAGCTTCGAGAGAAGAAATTTTCCAGCGATGAAGAAGTGAAGAGCGCAATTTCGGCCTATTTTGACGACAAAAAGAAATCATTTTTTTTCGAAGGTATTAATAAATTAATTGATAGGTCTAATAAATGTATTAGAGTTAGGGGGGAATACATTGAGGAGGAAAAATTTTGTGTTTTATTTCTTACTTTTTACCCTCCATTCTGCGAACTTTTTGACCCACCCTCGTATATAAGTAAAAGTTCACCCATATATTTTTATGATGTAACTAAAAATTTACGGTTTTCGCAATTTTTCCTTTATCTGTGCTATAAGACGTTACTTCGTACCAAATTTCAAGATTCTGAGTTAACGGGAAGGTGTATGTAAAGACGACCAATCCGCACTGGGCCAGCGTGGTTGACTAAAGGCCTAAATGCCCTAACTCAGGGTAGGCTCGAGCCCCTCGGTGGGGATGTATATGTGCTGTTATGATTTCTAAATTGCACTTTTTTTACGTAAATCCGCTATGTAAGTGATACTAGTCACTCCTATGAATATGGCTCCTGAGTGACATGTAACTGCGTATACTACAGAGTATTTATACATTGTCGGCTTCCTTTCATAATTTAAAACAAAGCGTCTGTCTGTCTGTCTGTTCGCGATAAACTCAAAAACTACTGCACCGATTTTCAAGCGGTTTTCACCACTCGGTAGCGTGATTCTCGAGGAAGGTTTTATATTTGTTGAAGATGACGAGAAAAAATAAATTAAGGCGAAACGTAGTTCGCGGGCACAGCTAGTTATTAATAAAAATTTTACTCCTTGGATCATCCTCGGATTCGTTACTCCGTGTTTTGTCTTATTTTGACATATGACAGCCGACATGTGCGCGGAAACAAGACAAAACACGGAGTAACGAATCCGGGGATGATCCGAGGAGTGAGATTTTTATTAATAAGGCCGTGTATGTGCACTGTTTTCTCGACAGCTGTCTACGAACCCGAAGACACGGGTCCGGAGGAGCCGGCCGTATGTTTCGTCCCCCTCGGCGCGGGCGAGTTCGAGGGAGACGCACTAGAGCAGTCGATGTTGCTGCTGGGTGACGGCCTCGCGAGCGGCGCCGCGTTGAAGCAATACGATACATTGCTGAGGAGACTGTCCGAGGAACCCACTTCAGCGTCGAAGCTACCGCACAACCTGAACAAGAATCGATATCGCGATATCGCCCCGTGTGAGTTTGTCTCTTCCTGTTCCTTTCCAGCTGCACAATAGGCTAGAGGCCCGTTCCAGTTAAGCACGGATTCGCAACATTTTCAACATTTTTAGCATCAACGCGTTTCATTTTGGCTTTGGTGTTAACATTGCGTGCTGGTTTCGTATGTTCCACATAAACATTTTGCCACCCTTGCTAATAGTTTGCTGTAAGATGTGAATTGTAAGAGTGCAACTAAATTTGTTGCAACCACCTGTTACTGTGTTGTTTCTGAAATAAAGTTTTTCTCTTTGTAGGTATTGGTAAAAAGAAAATCTTATTTTATTTATTAATTTTTATGGTCAACCCGTGCATATGTTGCTATAACTATACACCTATTTGCGTTTATATATTTTTTTATATACTTAATTGTATTAGTGGTACTGATAATCAATCTCTTTATTTCCAGATGATTCTACGCGAGTCGTTTTAAAAAGTAATCCAACAGGTGACTACATAAATGCGTCGTACATCAACATGGAAATACCTAACTCTGATTTAGTGTTGACGTATATCGCAACGCAAGGTAATTAATGTTATAGTATGTATGTATTTTATAGTATACCTATAAACATTTTTATGAAAAGACGTGAATTATTTGAAATGTTGAACTAAAAACGTCTAAATTATTTGCAGGACCGCTAGCATCGACCGTGGGGGACTTCTGGCAAATGGTTTGGGAAAGCGAGAGCAGTCTGGTGGTGATGTTGACAGTTCTGAGTGAACGGGGCAGGGCGAAGTGCCACCAGTACTGGCCCAGAATCGGTGCGTCTCCTTTACAAGCGACCGACAGCTTACAAGTGCTGACGACCAGCGAACAGAATCATGGCCATTTCATAAGGAGAGATATGAGTCTAAAGGTACGTAGCGTTATTTGACTTATTTCTCTTGACCGCTCTTGAATTTGAAGATTGTTTTAAATATCTAATGCAACGTTTCTTATTTTTAGTAAAATGAAAAATATTTTTGTACTTTTTCCTAAATAATGCATACCGCTGTTTAAATAAAACCTACGATAATCCAAACATCAAAAGCTTGGTACTGTTATGAGTCCCAACACGTGTTTTGGCAACTTGGTATTGTATTCATTGAACTTATTGTATTGAAAATGTTTCGTTTTTTTTTTTAATTTTAACTGGATCTTGGTACGGTGTCTGTCTTTATGTTTACGTTAGACAAAAAATTAATAAATCTAAGTTGGTTTTGAACATGATGATGTTACTGTCTACCTTTATTGATATAAATAACACCGACAAGACGTATCTTTGGACAACGTTTCCTTCCCATTTTTTACTGTGCATTTACGTTTAAAAAATGCTAAATAAAATCATAAATAAAAAATAAATTAATACTAGAAAAAAAAAACAATCTCAGACAGGACTCGAACAATACAGTTGAAATTTCACTCAGGTTGGATAAGTTTTCGACGACCTAAGTACTCATGGCATCGCAGTACGTTGAAAATGCAGGTTCGACACTTGCCCAATGTGATTTTTTTTTTACTTTGATTTATTTGCTTACCAACGAAATTCCTCGATATACAGGACAGCAGCGGTGGGAGTCGAACTGTGACGCAGCTTCAGTACACGGCGTGGCCTGACCACGGGGTTCCAGAAGATTCCACCGCTTTCATCAGATTCACGCAGCTTTGCTCCGAGCTAAGAAATCATCGAGCGGGTGAGAAGTATTTTACCCCTGCGTAATTGAGTTTCCACCCGGTAAAATAATACGAAACCTCAGACACCCTAACAAAGTTATTTTTAGTATAAAAGAATTATATGAAATTACGAAAATAAAATTTCGCGGATCATTTACGCAGATATTTCCTTTTTTTTTGTTTTGTTGCATATCTAGCAAAGAACAATGGTCATTTCTGTTCCCAAAAAAAGCAAAAAATAGAGAGATTAATTTATGGATAAATGTTATCCTAATTATGTAATCGATTTATGTATTTAGAATATTTATAAAACCCCAAATAAAAAAGTTACAAAATAAAATAAAAATCTTCTTGAACGCATTAATGTAATTTCTTGCCGAGATTTTACTACTCCGAGAGCCAGAATGCACCTGTAATTTGACAGTACAAGTTCGACGTATTGACGTCATCGATGACGTCAGGTTGGACGCTGTCAGCACGCTCACCGTGATTCTAAACTTTTAGCCTCTGAATAAGGAAACTAATGGAACTGTTGCAATGTCATATTTATAGATACTTAGTTACGTAAAATTTTAGAAGACGAAAAAATAAATATAATGGCGTCTTTGTCTAACGTATGCAAATAAAACAGTCCAACTCTATACCAAACAGTTTCGATTTATTGGCAACATTTTTCGTGACGTCAGACGTGTGCCGCGTCCGCTATATTTTGACGCCGTTTACTTTGAGGCGCGTTCCACTTACGCGCAGATTTGCATCTTTTTCAACATTTTTAGCATCATTGCGTTTCATTAGCTTTTGACGTAATTCATCGTATGTAAACGTTCCTTTTAAACAATATCAATATTTTAAGATTAAGTTCCCTTTGTTACCATTTCTTCAAATAGCGCGGTTAAAAATGTTACAATTTTTAAAAGAAACGCAAAACACGGTTAACATTTGATGTTAGCGTGAAAAAATGGTGACGCTTAAATGTTTAACCGGGTTGGTGTAAACTGTTGAAAATATGCGCTACTAAGCCGCCATGTTTAGACACGTAGGTATGCACGTTTTTTTCGTAGGTATGGCAGTTCCATTGGTTTTCTTATTCAGAGCTTTTAGCGCGCTGACTTCGATAATATCGCCATTCAAAACGCATCCGTACAGTCAGTTACGGGGTCCGAAATGCGTATCTTATCAATAATATTAAAACCTGAATATTTATTTAATCTGGGGTTTACGTCTACGAGTACGATATTGCCGTCTCGTCGTGCCAAGCGCGTAAGGGTGGGTATCCCACTTATCAAAGATCTTTGTCCAATGTACATTTGATCAAAGAAATTGGATGACTTCATCAAAGTTTTCCAAAAATCTAGATCAAAGAAATTGGATGACTTCATCTTCCATAAATCTAGGTTCAGTGAATGTTGAACATTTGTATGGAACAGCTGATTTTTTTTGCGATTTCAAAGTTAGTCCCATTGTGAAAGTTGTTCAGTTTGCTTGTCTGAACAAGCGCACAAATTTTTTTTAGTAATTAAAAAATAAACTTGTATACGGCAATACTTTCATCGCAATGTAATGTTGTAGGAAATTATAAAGTATCATTTAAACTAATTTTTATTCTTGTTAACACCCAGTGATCCCGACAGTAGTGCAGGAGCCCGAAGCGGATGAAGAGAAGCTTCTAGATCCGCCAATGATAGTGCACTGTTCGGCTGGTGTAGGCCGCACTGGGGCTCTCATACTGGCGGAGACTGCTTTAGAATTGGTGGCGCGAAGGCAGCCCTTATACCCGCTAGATCTAGTGAGAGCGATGCGCACCCAACGCCCAATGTGTATACAGAACGCGGTGAGTACCTACACTTTTTGATTTATTAAAAGCAAAGGGAACGTAAGACCATGCAGTCGTGTCTATTGTTTTGTTTTAATTAAAAAAATAAAATTAGTTGTTCGTAATTGAGTCGTTATTACAGTTTAATGTAATACTAACTCGTCTTTTTAATGTCAAAGATGGATAGTATAGTATTCGATTCTGGAGTTATTTCATCAACTTTATGCTATCTTAACTAAGTGATACTTTTGTACAGTTATCTGAAATAAAATTTTCCGATCTACTCTATGGTATTATGTGTCGGTCTCTTTATTTGATTGTGTTAAAAACTTAATTATTTCAATTGGTTTGGTTTGACATGTTATATTTTGAGCCATACTGTCGTCGAATTAACGCCACATGACAAAAATGACTTAATTTTTAGGTAAGAGATAACACAACATTGTCAAAATATTTCCACTTGCTTCTTTGTACTAAAAATCATATTTAAGACATCTTATATGAATGGTACATAATAAATAAAACAGTATTGTACCTATGTAAATTTTGCAGTATGCCACTTCTTGAAAGTTGTTATTCTAGATATACACGGTTTTAGAATTTCAGCGACGACATGTTAAGGAACAATCTGTGAATGCTTAAACCCTACACAGAACATTTTATTTTCATTTTTCTGATGCAAAGAAAACATTTTGTTATGCGTTATATTTTTTTAATTTACTATATCGTTTTTTTTTTTAATTTAAAATTTTGCATATGCATAAACAAGTAACAATAAGGAAATATTTTAAAGATTTGTGTAATGCTTCGATGTTTTGTTTAGGAAATAGGCGCAGGAGACGCGACATTATTTGACATTATTATCTCTTCGTTCACAGAGCCAATATAAGTTCGTGTGCGAATCAATACAATCTGCGTATGCGCAAGGCTTGACCAAGGCGCCGTCGGAAAGTGGCACCGACTGATAGTTGCTACTGTCCAACTGCTACTTCAGTTTATCAACAATAAGACTGTTGTAGTGTGGTGATAATGTTCAGTCAACTACATATCAGAGACAATTGTGACACCCACATAAGGTTGGTTTTTGTTCGATCAATGAATCCGATAATATTCTCGACAATAAAACGAGTAATTCAGTTTTATGTTTCAGCTTGCTTCAGTATTCTGTCAATAAATATATTTTAACGATAATACTATGATAATATGCAATGTGTTGGTATTTTTTACATATAAATAATGACTGTATTCAGAGCCTTACATATCGTATATAAAGTAAATGTATGATAAATTTGAGGATGACTTATAGAGATGTCAATTTTACATATACATAATAATAACCGCTGAGAAATAGACATAATATACGTATTTATTTTAAATATTATAATTTACTTTAATAATAATAAACAGTGTAATTGATCTGTCGTGAAATATTTGATGAGAGTATTAATTGTTGCATTGAATGAAACCACGTTTAAGTTTAATACGTACATGTCACAACACTAAAAAAAATGCTTCTGTTTTCTATTTCACATGTTTGCTGATTTTGTTATGTGTTCATGTTTGTATAGCGTATTGTGGTGTAATTAAATTTTTTCTATGGACATTTTTATCAATTCGAAATATGTGAATCGAAATCGTAGAATATTGTTAGTTAGTAATTTATAAAACTACATAGTATTTGTGAACTTATTCTTCTACATTGTCTTTAGAAAATTGTATTATGTAAATGTTAGGCTGTTATACGTTTGTAGTCATATGTGACCCATATTATGTTTTCTTATCAGAGGGAGATACCAAAAATTAAGATGCACTTCGATCTTATTAGAGTGAAATTGTAAAACTTTTTCAATGTATGACTTTAAGTTTGTATTAATAGTATATGTACCTATGAACGAATGAAAATATTCAATAATTTATTTTATTACACAATCGCAATACTATTTATTGTCTACTAAACTCGTTATATTTATCGAGAGACCAAATGCCAAAAGACTTGCGTAAAAAATAAAATAGGTGAATGTAATTATTATGACTAGGTCTCGAGGAAACTTAAATAGGTTTAATGTAAAATTTAATAAGTGACCAGTGATTTTGTAAGTGTGATGTTGACTTTTGTATCGGTATTAGCGTCTGTAGAATTGCGTTTAACACGTCACTCGAGTGCAGGTTTTATGTTGTACGCATTTGGTGCATAAATTAAAAAGGCTTATGTATTGAATAGTTTCTTCGCCGCTTATTTTCGTTTGTCATTTGGGTTAAATATTGCCATAGTGACAACGATTTAACTCGATTTTTCTAACTGTGCGCCAGTCTACGTCAAAATATTATTATGTTGGCAGCATCGGTAACGACTGCAAAACTCTCGCAAAACTATATTAAAACAAAACATGAAAAATATGCAATATGAAAGTGGTTAAAGTTAGCGTTGCAAAAGTATCGTTAATTGACCTTAAAGAATGAAAAATGTTTCCCAAGGTCACAATACTATAGTGTGTGATGTGTCGCTTTTAAGTTTCAATCATTAATCAGAAGCTCTACGGCGAAAGAGGAACGGTAACGAGTAACAGCAATTAAAACAACGTACATAACAACTAAACTTTAACACAACAACTTTAAAAATAACAAACTATAATACATATGTAACGAGAACCCTAATAGCGACGGGCGACTCGAGTCAAATAACTCGGGCAACTCGGGTTCGTCATCCAGCCCGTTGACTCGAGTTGATTTTCTCATCTACCGAGTTGACTCGGTCATTCATTACGGACTCGGGACTACTTCGGCGCATGGTGCCGCTACGCGTAGCAGTGGGCGAGTCGAGTTGAATAGCCCGGGCATATTCATATCGGTATTTTTGGATAAATAACGTAGGTAGTTTCGTTTTATTACAAAACACACAAAAATAAATTTGACTTTGAATCGTCAGTCGGTCGAATCGACTCTACCCGAGTCAGCCCGAGTTGCAACTCGAGTCAGAACTTATTTCAACTCGAGTTACCAGAGTTAAAACAATTGCGATTCGACCCATCACTACGTAAGGCGTTACGTTATGGGACTCGGGAGGAGGTGAGCGGGCGGGTGGATTCAATACTATATAGGTCAGTAATATTTAGGTCCAGGCGCGCAGTTAGAAAAATCGAGATATTTACTACCAAACTGTTTGTGCTAATGTAAATTGATAACCGAAATACTGTTATTGTCAAAACTGTAATAAATTTGAACTTCATTTAATAATTTTGGATGCAATTAACATTTCGAATATACGGTATTTTTAACTGTTCAGTGATTTGTTTTTTATTTAACTGCATTGAGAGCAAAAGGAAAATATCGATGTGTTAATTATATAAAACCTTCACTCGAGTCTGTCTGTACTAACCTATTTATATCTGACTGAGCTGGTATGTCGATTTCTCGAATCGTAATAACATATCGACCATGTCAAAATGTTTCTTGTTTCTAATTATTTATTTTTAGACGATAAGTTTTTGTTTCTACTAATTTTAATACACTGTGATTGTTTTTGATTTCAAAGATCTATCTAGGTGAAGACTTGTAGGTGAATCTTGCCTTGCCAACGAATTTAATATTTCCTAATTTTTGAATGGATAACAATAATTTTTAATAATTTATTTTCATATTTAATATACATGTTTTATTGCTTCTTTTCTGTGCCATTTACGAAGAGTTGTATAATTTACGTAGGTAAAAAAAAACAAACAATTAAAATGATGTGAATAAATGCTGTTGTTTTTAACACCTTACTCGCCTTTTGAAGAAAAATCCGCAAAAGGCACAAAAACACTCATTCAATGGAAAACGTTGAGGCAGGAATGGGTGACGTCTTGTATCAGTGACTTTGAACGCGCTCAACTTTTTTTCTATCGGTTTAGATCAGCCATACTCAAACTGCGGCCCGCCATGCATTTGAAAGCGGCCGACCCGTTGTAGCTTCAAATTGCGCGGGAATTTAAATTTAAATTCCGCGGGATTATTAAGCGCAGCGCAGGGCACTGATTGCACACGTTGCGCGTGTTAATGAAAAATTATATAAACTTTGAAGTTATTATTAAAGAGAAAAGAAGGAGTACGCCGAATATTAGATAATAGTGCCTGATCAATATGACTATTAAAAAATGCGCCCAAATTCTGCTAACGTTTTTTGCATCGACATTTTTTTGTGAGTCATCTTATTCTAAAATGAAATATACAAAGAACGTATACGGAAACCGGCTTACAGATTCTGATCTCGATAACGCATTAAGAGTAGCGTGCAGCAATTGCAAGCCAGATCTAGATGAAATTGTTAAAAAATCTTCCCAATGTCATCATTCTCACTAAGATTTAAATAAACAATTAAACGCAATAGGGTTTTTCATTAACGCCTAAAAACAGGTTGTTGTGATTTATTAGGTAGCGGCCCGCGCGACACAGCTAAAATCTGAAAGTGGCCCAAGAGAAAAAAGTTTGAGTATGGCTGGTTTAGATTATCTGGCTATTGAATGAGCGTAGAGTTTATTCCTCTATAAAATAGCGAACATGTATACGAAAATAGTACGTATTTCAAAAGCTATAAGCATTAAGTGAAGGTACGATGGCATTTATATAATTCCCGCGATCGTTAGAGGTACAATTTTGAGAGCATAGATCTATGCGCGTGGTCAACCAGAGGAATAAAATTTTTACTGTCTGAATAACCTTACCAGTTCAGTTCCAAGTACGTCCTGTAGGGGCGCTGTATACAATTCCAATACACATATTTCACGATGACGTCTTGACGTTACGAACACTGACGCATATGTTCGTACTACTAGCCTTACTTGCTGGTCAGGTGGTGGCGTCGCCAGTGACGAGCCGGCTGCCGGGAGAGACCTGCAGACGGTCACCTTGTCGTGTGGATGCAGCCAGCAGTAGCGTAACCATAGGGTGGCAGGGCTGGCAAAACGCCACGGGCCCCCGACCCGAGAGGGCCTCGGCCCAAGAGGCCGCCAGCTGAGAAATAACCTAACATTCTTAACAAATTTTTGTTACTTAAAAATCTATATTTTTTAAGTAAGTAGGACTTAAAATCAATTAACGTGAAACACAACTAAAAACCATATTATACAAATTCAAACTAGAACGTTAGGCGTTGGCAAGCCCCGTCATACTGATCAACCCAACGCATTTGATTTAAATGACCTTAACCGTCATTTCTCTACTGCCCTAAAGCTTGATCCTCTTATAGCTTCTGATACTATCTCCTCTATTAATAGCTTAAAACGCCCTAATATTGCACCCTTTCTTTTCACACAAGTTTCCCAGGAGGATGTAAAGAAAGCGATATTAGCCATAAAATCAAATGCAGTTGGCTGTGACAACCTGAGCCGACATATGATTGTTCTCATATTAGCTGACCTCCTTCCTGCTATCACACATTTAATAAATTTTTCCCTGGATCCCTCACAATGGCGTAAGGCCTACGTTCGTCCCTTACCCAAAATTCCACATCCCACCCTTCTCAATGAGTTTCGTCCGATTTCCATCCTTCCCTTTCTCTCTAAAGTTCTTGAGGCCTGTGTCCACTAGCAGCTATTCAAGTTCATATATGAGAACAGTTTTGTCAGTAATTTTCAATCAGGTTTTAGACCTGGCCACAGCACAACTTCTGCTCTCCTTAAGGTTACAGGGGACATTAGAACAGGCATTGAGGATAACAAGGTTACTGTCCTAGTATTAATTGATTTCTCAAATGCCTTTAATACAGTTAACTACGATATTCTACTTGCTATGTTGTCTTCTCTAATGATCTCTGATGAGGTCGTGCAGTGGTTCTCATCCTATCTTCGTGAACGCCAGCAATCAGTTTTAAGTGACAATTCTTCATCTTCTTGGTGTAATCTAGACTCTGGCGTTCCTCAAGGCGGCATTTTATCTCCTCTTCTGTTTTCAATTTTTATAAATTTTATCACTCCTATACTTCGCTGTTCGTATCACCTGTATGCTGATGACCTTCAGTTGTACCAGCAAGCAAACCTTGACTGCTTAAATGATGCCATTAACAAACTGAATATAGACCTCCAAAACATTAAGCTGTGGTCCGATAAGTATGGAGTTTTAGTCAACCCTTCAAAATGTCGGGCTTTGATCGTTGGCAGTCCGCGGATGATTGCTAGAGTTCCCAATGCTTATCTCGAATAGATTACTTATGATAGTATTATTATCACGGTAGACAGTCATGTTAAAGATCTTGGCTTGTATATTGACTCTACGTTGAGTTGGCAAGTTCAGGTGAGTAGTATCTGCAAAAGAGTTACTGGCATGCTACGATACCTTTATCGGCTTAAGAATCTTCTGCCGTCAAACACCAAGGCGATGTTGGTTCAAAGTCTAATATTTCCCTTAATCGACTATGGTGATGTGTGCTATCTTGACTTGAATGCGGATCTCTTGAATAAAATAGACCGGTTGTTAAATAACTGCATTCGCTTTGTGTTCAATCTTAGGATGTATGATCACGTTTCCACCCACCGCCATAGTCTATGTTGGATGCCCATTCGACAACGCCGTAGGATGAGGGCTTTAACCACTCTTTTCTCCTTACTCCATTCCCCGAATTCACCTTCTTATCTCAAATCCCATTTCGAATACTTATGTACATCTCATGATAAAAACCTTCGTTCTTCGTCAAATCGACTACTCACGTGTCCATCCCATCATACAGATATTTTCCATTCCTCCTTCTTCGTTCAATCGATTCTCTCTTGGAACACGCTCCCTCTTGACATTAGAATGTCCACTAGTCCGTACGCTTTCAAGAAGCGGTTACGTAAATGGTTGTCGGGAGAACTTCAATCACGTTAGGTTGTAGATTTATTACCATGTATCCTACTTTTTAATACATTAGTATATATTAATGTTTATATATATATATGTGTATATATATTTCTATATATATTATATATGTAATAAGGTTTATTAGTTTATCAATTAATATTATTCGTTTCATATCTATTTTGTTAATTACAAAAAAATTCTTTTGTCAAAAAATTCTTGTGCATCTACCACAACAGTCTCTCAACCACCCTAAGGTTGACTGGTACAGAATGCCTAAGGCATTAAGTCCGCCTTTGTACTTCTTTTGTACATAAAAAATAAATAAATAAAATAAATAAAAATATATAATCATTAAGATTTCAACGCAATCAAAATAACAAGGTGTCCATCAATTTTGCTGGAAGGGCCCCATCCAAAGAATTTGCTAAGGGCCTCAGATGGTATAGTTACGACACTGGCAGCCAGTGGTGGAGGTCATTGTGATTAGGGACCGCAATCCCGCTCCCAAATGCCTCTCCCAGTCTTGCGGTACAAACAGAATATCTCAATATTTTCGTCTTTCAAGATTTCTTTTTACTTTAGTTTTGGAATAATCAACTCCCATTATTTGCTTTTGGACCCCTAGGGGAAAATCTAGTGATTAGGTAGGTAGGTATAGGAAAAGCCCATCGTTATTTAGAGTGGATATTATATTTAATCGTCTCCGTGGTCTAGTGGTTTTTAGACCATCGGGTATTGATCGGGAGAAATCCTGCTCTGCTTGGTAGGTGCTAGGGCTACTGAGCGGAGACTTCAGAGTTCCGTCATAATAACAATGTTAATAGTACCTATTAGCAGGCCCCCGTCACTCGCGCAATCCAGCGTTATAAATACCTACCGCTAAGTAGCGCGCCGGCGCTCCGACCGGCAGAGGGCCGCTGCGCCGCCACCCGCCGCGCCGCACGCGAGACTTATTATTATTATCATCGAATCTTGTAACTTTTTTCATAAATTTGTTTTTTATTGGTTTCTTTTTGTTTATTTTATTGCTTTTTTGTTTATTATATTAATTTGATTTTTATTTTCTTTTTTTTATCAATAATTTTCTATTTATAAATTTCTTTTCAGAACTAAAATCTGGATTTTTATACCTAAATCGAATAATTTTTCGAAAATTTTCGGTTAAATGTTGATTCGAAAAAAGTTCTACTTGCATTGTGGTTTATAAAACCACACAATAATTTTAATTTAATCAAATTGTTTAACCATACGGCGGTACATTACTGTGAAGCTATTGTAAGTTGTTAAAAGACAAAAAATGTTTGTATTTTATTTCATAGTCGAAATTCGAAGTAATTCGAACTAATAAGACAGTAATTCGTTGTCATAGTAACAATCTTCAGTCCTCAGCAACATCGTCACTTAACATCGGCTGAGATGAAAACCAAGAGCTTCCTTGTTGTTTGTATAAAAAAAATTAGGCAGCCTGATTGATCGCCTACTTAGTTGTAAGTATAAAAAATAATAGTCTCGATGAACCGGCCGCAAGTACTTTATTTGATTCTTTACAAAAAAAAATCCATCTTACTCCTGTTTTTTAAAGATTGCTTATTTATCACAATTATTCATACGATTCAGGATATTTTCAGTGAGTTCAAACACGAGAAAAAAACATGGATCATGTATTTTTCATAATAATTCGTAATTTTATTAATCATTTGTAATTTCACAACTGAATAAAATCAATGAAGAAAAAATTTCGCCTCGAGCGGGATTGGTAATTTTTTAATAATTTGAATTTATTTATAATTTTTAAATGTATTAATGACGATAAAATAATATTCTATTCTCTTATTTTTTGACATGTAATAAGTATTTTAAAAATTTTAATATTTGCGCACTGCCACCAATCCTGTATTTTACCATATTCTTGCAAATAAAGTACTATTGTTATTATCATTTTATAAAATTAAAGCACATTTGAGTCAGGGGCTTTCCTCACAATCAATTTATTTCATTAATCCTACGTATACCATTTTGTTTATGTTCTTTGTACAACCCTTATGTTTTCGCTCGATGACGCAATCACGCGGTGTACGCGGGAATCTCGACTCTCGGCGCGCGTTCATAGAGACCTTTTCTTCTTGCAGCGACTTTTGTTTGTCGGTTTTGGCTATTATTATTACAGCGATTCGAGCATTTCTATGGGAGTGATGTATCTGTTACGTAGTAACTATTAACTAATCTGTGCTATTAGTATTATTGCGTTCCTACAATTAGAGGTAAGATAGCCAGTTCCTCAGTTGTTGAGTAGTCCAGGCGAACTCGCTTCCACCTTCGGCCTTATCGTCACAAACCATCAGGTGAGATGAAGGCCAAGAGTTTCCCCGTCTTAAGTATGTATAAAGAAAATGCTTTTACGTCCATGCCGCTTAACCAATTTAATGAAGTTTGGTAAAGAGATAACTCAAGCCCTTTACGAAGGACATAAGTTATCTGCTCATCTGCTCTCGAGTTTGTCAGTGACATATATATTATATACCTATGTGTGTGTTTGTTTGTGTGTTGTACATTTTGCTTATATTAGTAGTATGAAACTTTCAAATGAAAACCTCGCCCCGCATCTACTTAATTTCTTACTTTCGCTAGGGCTGGCTGGAAGAGATCTCTTTAAGAGATACGCTCGCCCTTGTACATGGTGTTCTATACTATATCTGAGGCGCGTTCAGAACCTTCGCGCGAAGTACAACTTTTCGCTCTAAACCCGTTCAATGCCTTCGAGCGTGACAACCGGGTGAAACAACCGCCCGTTCAAGACCTTAGAGTGTTGGCGCGAGTTACAACCGAACAACCATCGAATTTGATGGTTGTAAAACGCTCTGACGTTTATTACTGAAATACTCTTACGTGATTGGATGATATTGGCGGCCATATTCTATAATGTCATCTATTAGAAAGAGAGAGAAATAAAAAACCATGTGAAAGAGGGAGATAAAAGATTTGGTTACTGCAATCCGTTCAACGCCTCTGAGTACCTACCTACAATAAAGAATTCAATAAGTTCTCTTTGAATTAAAAAGTTCCCTAAGGAACCAACGCGTAATTTAACCGAACTCGCGACTTAACTGAATTGCACGCGAAGTCGCGGGCTACATCTAGACTAGGATAACATATCATTGCCTACCTTAGACCATATTTATAGTACTACTAGCTGTCCTTGATCCTTGGGGGAGGCCTATGTCCAACAGTGGGCGTCTATTGGCTGATATGATGAGCTGTGCCCGCGACCGCGAACTACGTTTCGCCTTAATTTATTTTTCCCGACATCTTCAACAAATATCGTTAATGTACACTGAAATAAATAAAAAAACTTAACAAATTATATACTAAAACCGTCCTCGAGAATCACGCTATCGAGTGGTGAAAACTGCTTGAAAATCGGTGCAGTAGTTTTTGAGTTTATCGCGAACAGACAGTGGTGGTGCCTAAAGTAGACGCCACCACGTCGGCGTTTCGCCGATTACCTAATGTTTAGGCTGATTGCTGATGTCGATACTACAATCTAATGAAGTGTCCTTACCTTGACTCCGTTCGGTCTCCGTATGTAGCCGGTGGACTTCCTGAGCTAGCTCGAAGGAAGTCGCGGCTCCTGAAGGGCTGCTGTCAATCCACCGATGGAGACCACGGATAACTACATAGGCCTATTAGGCCACCATCACTCACTTCACCAGCGGATATTAAAACTTTGAACAACACTTAAAGCGGGCTTTCGCACCCCGATATTAGGTGCGCCGCGCAAAACACAATGAATTATATATTTCTCGAAAACGCGCCGCCCGGTAACCTATTTCAATGTCATGACGTTCGACTCGACTGACATGTCACATGCGGCCGGCCGCCACAGGCTCTCACTGCACAGACTATAATGCAGTGTTGCCACTCGCTCTTCCTCGAGCGTAAACAGACAGACAGACAGACGCGGCGGGGGACTTTGTTTTATAATATGTTAAGATAATGGTTTAAGGTCCCGCTAAAACTCATAAACGGCTTGACCGATTCTTATAAATTTTTTACCGACGAAAAAACGGAGGAGGTACTCAATTCGTCGCGTAGGGACAGGTGGGGTACAATGATCCGTGGGGGCGTCCGTACCGGATGGTAAGGGGGAAGTTTAAATCTTCCGCTCCCCCTACCTCCGCTATGGACAGAGGGCTGCTAAATCGGGTGCTGGGGACTCTGTTTCCCGATCCCGGTCCCTTCCAGCCCCCCAGAATGGTCCCCCCGGATACTCCTCCGGTGGAAGTGGTTGCCGCCATCCCTCCCGTGGAATTCGACATGGTGAGGGAACGGTTCCGGCGCAAAAAGAAGGCGCCGGGACCGGACGGTGTCCCAAGCAGGGTTCTGGCCCTCGCCCTGGCGCACCTCGAGGAGCGGTTCCGGGCGGTGCTAAATTTAAGCATCCCTTCGGGCCGCTTCCCCAGTCGTTGGAAAGCGGGCAGGCTCTGCCTGTTAAGGAAGGAGAGCCGCCCCGCTGATTCCCCGACTGGGTATCGGCCGGTGGTGCTGCTCGCTGAAGCCGGGAAGGTTTTTCGAGAAGATTCTCGCTTCCCGCATCATCGAGCACCTAGAGGACCAGGGGCCGGACTTGGCTAACAACCAGTTCGGCTTCCGCACCGGCCGGTCCACGATGGACGTGGTGGCCTTACTCAAGAGGTGGACTGAGGAGACCACAGCTCGTGGGGAGAGTGTTGTTGCGGTGTCTCTTAACATCCGCAACGCTTTTAACAGCTTTCCCCACGAGTGCATAAAGGAGGCACTCCGCTTCCACCGGGTGCCTCCGTACCTCCGCGCCCTCGTGGAGGATTACCTGCAAGGCAAATCCATCCTCTACGAGGGGCCGGATGGGCGCGTCCACACGTGGACAATGGCGGCGGGTGTACCCCAGGGTTCCATACTAGGTCCTCTGTTATGGAACCTGGGGTACAACTGGGTCCTGCGAGGCGACCTTCCGCCACGAACGAAGGTCGTCTGCTTCGCCGACGACACGCTCGTCGCGGCGAGAGCGAAAACGGGGGAGGAGGCGGCTCACCTTGCGTCGGTCGGCACCTCACTAGTCGTCCGACGCATCCGCCTCCTGGGCCTAGACGTGGCCTTCGACAAAACGAGGGCCATGCTTTTCCATGCCCCCCGTCACCCCACCGGGGCTCCGCGTCCAAGTGGAGGGGGTCCGTATGCCGGTCGAGGCGCATCTCAAGTACCTCGGCTTGGTTCTGGGCCCCCGATGGAGTTTCGGGGAGCGTTTTAAGCTCCTCGCTCCACGGCTGTGCGCCGCAGCAGCCGCACTCGGACGGGTCCTCCCTAATGTGGGAGGACCAGGATCGGCGTGCCGTCGACTGTATCACGGGGTGATACGGTCGATGGCACTCTACGGAGCCCCGATATGGGCGGAGTGCCTCTCCCCCCGAACGGTGGCCCTCTTGCGACGTCTGCAGAGGGTCATAGCAACCCGGGCCGTGCGAGCTTATCGCACGGTCAGCCATGGCGCGGCCTGCGTTTTAGCGGGTCAAACGCCGTGGGATGTCGATGCACGCGTACATGCAGAGGTGTATCGACATCGGGTTGCCGTTAGAGAACGGGGGGGACGATCCGCTCCTAAGGAAGTGGAGCGGATTCGTACCCAGGCGCAGAGGGAGGCTCTGCGTCGATGGGGTGAGGCACTCGCCTCCCCAACTGCCGGCCACCGCACGATCGACGCGATTCGTCCGGTGTTGGAGGAGTGGGTTGGGCGCCGGCAGGGCAGCCTCACGTTCCGCATGGTGCACGACTTGGCATTTTTAGGTCAGCACCAGTTCGTTAACTCGTACCACATCCTACAAGTTCAACAGCGCTGCTCGCACATCGTTTTACTATGCAAGCTCTTATCTGTATTTTTCTTACGACTTTTCACCATTATTACTTCAAAATCTGTAACAAAATTCCAATAATCTATCCCGGGCATATAATAACGGGGTACAATGAACACTGTCTCATAGTACCCCGTTCCATTGCGCCCCATACAGTATCTGAATCTTTTAAAAATATCTTTAAAATGTTGGTTTATGTTTTTCACTCCACATGTTACTGCATTTAATGCGTAAATTTGTTAAAAATCATGCAAGAAAATATAGCATACCTCTTATTGATACTTTTCTTGTGAAATCGAAAGTTCTTCGTAACAAAATTACAGCTTTGGAGCCCTCAAAACAATTTTTTTCACATTCAAACTTTGTTGTCGAAGACTGGTCATGTTGCACTGCGATATCATGTGCCGCATGAGACGCTCTTATTGATGGAAGCAAAAGTGCGTGAATTTGTTGTAATATACAATAATTATCGTCTTTGTTTTATTGTACCCCGTGTTCCAATGCGCCCCACTTGTCCCTATATTTTTTTTATGTATGATCACGCATAACTTTTTACAGAGAACTCCGATTTTGAGGATTCTTTTTTTATTGGAAAGGGTAGGTATACCCAAAGGGTGGTCCCATTTAAATTTGAAAAAAAAAATCCTACCCTAAGGGTAGGAAAAAAAGGAAATTATTGTTGATTTACTCACTAATTGTGATCATTGACCACGCATTACTTTTTACAGAGTGATCCGATTTTAATGATTCTTTTTTTATTGGAAAGGGTATATACCCCGAGGGTGTTCCCATATAAATTTGAAAAATCAATTCCAACCCTAAAGGTACAAAAACGGGGGATAATTGATAATTCACTCACTGATTGTAAAATTAATAGATGAAAGTCACAAAAAAAAAACTTTTTAACAAAAAATTGAACCGCCGAAAAAACTAAAAAGCAAAAGCACTGAAAAGTTGAAAATACTATAAGAATAGGTACAGACAACATCACTCTTCTATATTGAAGTCGAAGCCAAACGATGATCTCCTAGGAAGTGTTAAAATTTGTCACCGACTTCAATATAGAAGTGTGATGTTATCTGTACCTATTCTTATATTATTTTTAACTTTTCACTGTTGTTGCTTTTTAGTTTTTTCGGCGGTTCAATTTTTTGTTAAAAAGTTTTCTTGTGTGTCTTTGAATATGTTTATAACTACTTACTTACGTATAGGTAATTAGAGCCGGTATAGGTGGACTGTAATCGAGCAGGACTACGTCGCCGGGCTCACTAGTTTAAAATAAAGGTTTAAAGACAAAGTTCGGTTATTTTTTGAATAGACCTCTTCTATTTGTCGTTAAATAACAATATTTCATTTTCACTTGTAAACTGGATTGTTGTCAACATGGTAGGTACTTATTTTCATGTCATGTGTGGTGAATTTACGGCTGACGCGCAGCTAATCCGTATGAATAATTAATGTTTGAGAAGGTTTACGTGGCTTGCTTATAAAATTGCCTGCTTAGTATATAGATGGCTTAAACACGTGTTGACTAAAATCGTTATAAAAAAAATTACGGGTTGCACTCCGGGAGTGCCGGCAGAAGTGAAAACGTATTAACATTGTGCGTTTTGGATATTTTGGAATGGTTATGGAATAACTTTGCACGAATTGCTTTAATTATCAGAATAAAAGTACTATCTTTTATGTGGTAGAATACAATATTTATTTATTGCGCTATCGTACACAAACATGACAATTTATATTACATTAAAAAGTTTATCCCTCAGAAAAATCAACTTCCTGTTGTAACGTTGTGCGTACATAATTATACAGGGTGTAACTGAACACCCCAATAACATTTAAGGGTATGTATCCATCAGAAGTAGAGATTCTGTAGGAAAAATATTAGGGCTAACAAACCTACTTTTTTTTCCCATACAAACTTAATAAATTATTTTTTGGTATAAAGTGCCGACAACCCTACGTAAGCGTACGAGGAATACTAAGCTCACGTCATACAAACTTAATAAATTATTTTTGGTATTAAGTGCCGACAGCCCTACGTAAGCGTAGGAGGAATACTACGCTCACGTCTGTCACGTGTCATTTTGTGTTTAAATTAATTTTGTGTTAAGAGCTGATTATGGTTGTCACTGGAAAGTTTTTGCTTTCAGTGTAAAATCAAATAACTCTGAAAGTATTGGGGTTCCAGGTCTCAGACAAGCACCGAAGGTCCATTTAGTGTCTAACTTATTTGCCCCTTAAATATTATTGGGGTGTTCAGTTACACCCGGTATAACTAGTAATAATGAATCAAAATATTTACAATTAAATTAAAAATATGATCAAAACAGACATTAATATACTACTTAAAAACGTAATTTTATAACAAATAAATAACATTTAATTTATACTAACTTACCTAATTAATATTTACACCAAAATCAAATAAAAGCACAATTTAGATTTTTCCTAACAAAGTAAATAAATTGATTAAAACTGTCTCAAGTGACGTGTGACTTCCAGTACTTTTGCCAGCCGCTATTGTTCTCGGCCGGCTTACGTGGACCCCTCACCGCACCTCGACAGTTCCTGCGGCCATTTCAATTTTAATTGGTCTTACGAATTTTCGATCACGGTCACGTGTCCTGACGGTCACGTGTCCTGACGGTCACGTGTCCTGACGCGAGTTTAACATTTTTTACCCATTACAAAAAAAGTGTACAACGCCGCTAAAGAAGTTCTCACTTCAATAAACAAAAATGTTGGAAACATCAAAATGGTTCACCCAGCACGGATCCTATTGAGTGACGAGCGACGGGGAGTGAGGCTTCGCGACGTGAAGCCGGCCTCTACTCACAGGATGTCATTGACAGGAAAATGGACTTGGTCTCTAACTTCAACTCACTTAGGCCTCAATTCACACAACATACTCACGTGATAATCTCGAAATCGAGCTTATACTTCGAAAACAAAATATCAAAATTCCAAATTAATTATATCTTAACACAAATCGATATACTTACCTATCTTCTCGATAATGTAAGCCTGTAAAGTTAGGTACTTAACATAATATTAATGAATATTGTATTTTGTTTTTAAACAATAAATTAATTAAGCAAGTCCTGAGATATATACTTAAATAATATTTAATTAATTGCTAAGTTTACCTATTATTTTTTTTGTTTTGATTATTATTTAAAACATATACAATGTTATAGAATTGTACTTTTTACATTGTCTGCTGAGTGCTGACTAATAAAAAAAATCTTATTACAATACGAAATTGACGATTCGACATCCTTCAAATGATGGCGGAGCTTGTTTTGCCAAGCGGACCTAAAAAGGCTGCATATCTATACTTACTTTATTAATATTATAAAGCTGAAGAGTTTGTTTGTTTGTTTGCTTGAACGCGCTAATTTCAGGAACTACTGACTCAAATTGAAAAATTCTTTTTGTGTTGGATAGTCCATTTATCGAGGAAGGCTTTAAGCTATATAACATCACGCTACGACTAATAGGAGCTGAGTATCAATGACAAATGTTGCAAAAACGGGTAAATAATATACGGCGAAACGTAGTTCGCTGGCACAGCTAGTAAGTAATATGATTATAATATGATTTCGAAGCCATAAATTGGTCAATATCTTGGCAATTCGTATTATGAATGAAGTGCAATTCATTTAATGCAATTATCCTATTTAACAGCTTTCTATGAATATTCGTAAAATGATTCACAAATAAGGACTTGCTTAAGTGTTAAAACTGTTCAATAGAATAATTGCATTAGAATTGCACTCCATTCATAATATGAATTGCCAACATATTGGCCATTTTGTGATTACCAAAATGAATCAATTTATGATTCTGCCGATGCGGCCTTTTTCGGTCCGCAGTGATTAGTTGGAAAAATTATATAATTGATAGGTGATGATAAGGCTGGCGATGAAAGCGTGTTTCACCTAGACTCTTCAACAACTGAGGAGCTGCTTATCTTACCTCTTGTTGTAGGAACACAGCAATGTTATTAATATTGTTATTATTGCGACAAATTTAGGTTAAGGCGGTGGTAGCCAGGTGGGCTCTGAAGCTCTACCACCAACCAAACCAAGCACAAAAATTTCTGCCCCCATGGAGCATCGAACTACTGTGCTCCAAACCCCTTTTACCCTCAAGTAGAAATATGACGATTAATTTTAATAATTGACCCTTATGCGGCGTCGCGTACCTATTACTCACACTGACTGACTGAAAATATAAATTCACCTAAAGAACTGATAACGTTATTATCTATTTATTTTGTGATGTTCACCGTTCACAGTTAACACCGAAATTGTTCTGATCTGTTGAGTTTCAACACTCATTCGACTTAGGGTCAGTCACCTGGTATAGTGAACAGTGGGTCACTTTTTTTGATCACTCGTATCTTAAAACCTTTCAGTTAGATTGGTAAAAAAAATGATTTTATCTTTTATATATTTCATCTTCTTTCAGAATATAACTAAATCATTTGCCTACAATAATAAAGAAAAGAGTAAATAAGGTTTTTTTAAAATATGCACACTGCACACTGGGTAGTAAACAGTGAATGATCTCATGGTTAACAGTGGGTCTACAGTGTTTTGTATGTAATTTTGACATTTTTTACTAAGTATAACTATTTCTGTTAATAATTTCAAACTTAACGATAAAATTGTATTAGCACATTTTGATCCTGTTAATACACAGTAATATATAACAAAAATAATTGATCTACCAATTAATTTTATAGTTGATTCATGCTTGTATTTATAGTTGATGTATTATCATGGGTAAATTTGATTTACTGTGTACACAGCGAATCGATTCATTGTGTACTGTTATTAAGGCGATGCACATGATTTTTAGCGACTAGCGACTCGAGTTAAATAGCCCGGGCAACTGGTTTCGTCATGCAGCCCGTTGACCCGAGTTGATTTTCTCATCTACCGAGTTGACTCGGTCATTCATTACGGACTCGGACTCCGCTCGCTGCCGAGCGTGGTAGTGGCTATGCTCCGCGGCGAGGCGGAATGGGAGGCTGTCGCCTCCTTCTGCGAGGACGTCATCTCGCTGAAGGAGACTGCGGAGAGGTAGCGGGAAGAAGATCCTCAATCCGCTCTGTCTAATCGACATTTTGATACAATTCATAGTTCGGGAGATAGCATGGTACAATAGGCTAGATGACAAATTGTTTTTTTGCTTTAATAGAAGCTCATTCATATTAAACAAACTGAAAGAAAAAATCGGTTTTCGAAAAACTAAAAAAACAACCAAGATATAAGGTATTAAAGATTTTTCTCCATCTCTTTCTAGCAAAACGGCAATTTACATGGAGTTTATATGGCCGTACTAAACAATGACGTCACGGTTGATGTCGGATCTCGCTGCGCTCGTGATTCAATTTTAGAATCTTTCGCTTGCTCGGTCATCAAAGTTGAGCACGCGGTTAAAAAGCAACTTTGCACTCATGTATAACAAATAACTATTTCATCCCCCCATCTCGGAAAGAGTATTTTTGCTATTCGATATCTGACCGCCAAAGCCGTTTTTATCCGCTTGAGGTTAAAGTAAATTTGAATTTAGAACATCGCGTGCACTAGGTATGTGATTTCAAAAAATCATTAAACCTATTTACTTCCATCTCCATGGTGCCGAATTTAACATACAACTTTTTTTAAATTTGTTAAAAACTCAGACTGAACCTCCTTGGTGTACTTTTGTTGTTAATTCGCTTTGCGCGCGCCATTTTGTTTGACGTCGTATTGTTATAAATAAGGAACTAAAAAACAAGTAAAAAAAAAACGAAAATGAGTGATTCCAGCGACGAAGAAGTTTATTTGAATGTTGTAGTAAATATGTACCTAAACTGAAATAAAAGTATCTTGTGATTGTTAATGTTATATTTTGCATTTAGTCATTTCCTCGCTGAGGGGCGATGAAAAGTTACGTGTTGCACTACTTGCACTCGAGTGCAAAGATTTTTCACCTTGTGCTCTTTTGATTCCCTCGCTAACGCTCAGAATTCTAATTTTTGAATCGGTCATCAAAATTGAGCACGCGGTTAAAAAGCAACTTTGCACTCATGTATAACAAATAACTATTACGCAGTCGTTCCGCAGAAAAAAATGTATGGAAATGACATTAGCTTACGTCAATCACACGCAATTTTTTCCGTAGCTAATGTCATCTTCATACATTTTTTCTGCGGAACAACTACAGAAAAGTTTGCCTGTGGCATTTCTCTAGGGGGGCTGCTCTTGTGATTGTAAATGTTTTTAGGGCCAAACTACTTTTTGTCAATTGTCTTTGATAAGTTAGACGATTGTTTCCGATGCCCATTATTTATTTTGATGTACCTAACCTACTGTAAGTTGTCTTACTTTTTTTTTTTTTTTTTTCTCTTATGCTTTGGCTTCGCATAGAGCATTTAGCATTACTTTTTTTATTGCATATGCCGCATTACTAAACCTGTTTGCCTTAATAATACGTGGATCCCACCGTAAACTAAAGTCTAATCCCCGAAAATTTGCTATTGTCAATGAATTAAACAATTTCATTATTCATTTTTACGAGAGATTTCACTTTCCTTCTTTTGGTGAGTTTTTCATATATAAAGTTTAATTTAGTTCAAAGATACAATATTTAATGTGAACCAATGCAATACTTTAGAGAGTGCACTATTAACGTCGTCGGTAGGTATCTTTGTTTACTCTCTCAACCTTGAAAATTAAAGAAGTATCATCTGCAAATAGTACTGTTTACAAAAGTTACTAGTGACGTATGGAAGATCATTAATGTAAATTAGGAATGCAAAGGTCCCAATATTAATCCTTGTAGCACCCCTACAATTATGGATACACTAGCTCAGTTAGTATAGTTTTATTTATGACAACTTTCTGAACCCCATTAGACAAATAACACTCAATTAAACAAATTGTTTGTTCAAGCAGCTAAAATGTTTTTGAGTAGTGCAACTCCAGCATCTGTATTTGAATTTACTTTTTATTTGAAGCGAAATTGATTGAAATGAAAAAGAATTGATTGAAAATGTCAAATGATATAGTACTGTCTAATTTGCACGAATACACCTATATATAAATCTACACTTTTTGGATTTACTCGCCTTTATTTCGTTTTAAACAGTTTAATTACTCAGCCCGACGATTGCGAACGAATGTTGAAAAACGTTCGAGTTTTTAGCATACATATTCACGGGATGACTAAAGCCGGTGATTGTCATAAACTAACATTAGATTTATTACTTTACCACCGTCATCTCATAAATTTATGTAGTCCGGTCACAAAAACTAAACTCACGGTATATATTGTTTTGGTAGTCAGTGGACGGGCTTGGGATTTTATGAATTTCATAATAGCGTCCCAAGCAGTTGGAATACTCCAACCTGGAATACTGGAGTCTGGAATACTCTTTATTGAAATTAGTGTTTTCGAATCTCCATAGCCTTGAACCGCATTATTAGGATGAATCCAGTAGGCCTCTTATGGATCTCTCATCGTATAAATTTTAAGATAAAGAAGTCATGAAATGCTTCATTTCGTATTACCGATCTCCAAAGATATCATCACTATTGCATAATTTCAATGATGTCATCATGATATTCATACTAATATTATAAATGCGAAAGTAACTCTGTCTGTCTGTCTTTCGTGCTTTCATGCCAAAACTACTAAACCGATTTAGATGAAATTTGGTATACACATAATTTGAGTCCCATGAAAGTACATAGGATTACTTTTATCGCAGAAATCACCCCGTAAGGGGGAGAAAAGGGGGGTGAAAGAACACCGATTCATTCAGACGGACGGACGGAAAGAGGAGCACTGTCATATGTGTTACCAAACAAAGTTTGGGTCACACTAAAAAGCAAAAACTGATGTCCTGATGAATTTTTTATTCAGGTAGGTATAGCAAAGAACATCGGCCAAAACCCCATAGTAGCTGGACCTGATATTAAATAGCCATGGGCATCATTACTTTTGTATTCATTATAGACCTAACATTATTTGAATTAGCCCCATAGCTCAATAATTCATTAAAAACTTCAGTAATGGGAGATATTCTCATTTTTCTTTTTTAGGTTGGCTGTGTCTATTCGGACCCGGATCCCTATAGAAGTCGATTGCTATTTTGACCCAGAGCATGAAATATGCAGTTTCATTAAAGTTTCTGTGTGTGGTCACAATTTCTACCTTACCTAACCGACAGTTTTCAATTTATCCTAGTTATTTTTCGATTCGAATGAAATCAACTTCTATAATCTAAGGATAGGGACCCGGGGTCTGAATAGTCACTCCGTTTTAGGTTAAATGATCTAAGGTTTTAGGTTAGGTAGGAGCAATATATATATATTTTTAAATCCTTGAGTAAACTTAGAAAGAAGGAAGAAAGAAAAAATATTTATTTGGCGCTAACTTATAACTATGTAACGTTTAAATAATTAGAAACGTTACGTGAACATATAATATTTAATAGGATTTTATTAATATACGAGTATGTAACAATAAGGATGTTTAGAAATAAAACACTTTGATTCTCTAAAGATTTATTCAACGTAGTCTCTTATATTTATAACAACACTGACACTGACTGACTAACAACAATCTTATATTTATAACAACAATTATTTTGGTGCCTGGCCCGCCCAAGGTATCATATACCTCAGTCATAGTAATAACACGGGCACAACATAAAATTGTTTTCCAGTCTACCAAGCAACTACAAGAATATTCTTTGATAGCTTCCCTTCCAGACACAATATTTTCTATCAACATATAAGCGCCATCTGGTCGTAAGAAGCAGGTGATACCAGAGTCCGTGAAACAAAATAGGGGTCAAAACACAGCACAAAAGAGAATCAAAAAGGCACAGTACCTACTTTAGAGAAGCAAACGCAAAGATTGACTCAAATCACAGACTTATAAGAGATACTTAGGACTCAAATTGACTGTAAAATCAATGATAGACATAATCTGTTATTCGATTTCGACATTGACGATCCTTTACACGCAAATCACCAAAAAAGAACCAATACTTTGAATTATGCATTGTTTTCAGCAAGTTAAAAAACTATTCTCAAAAAATAAACACATTTTTAATGTTGTTAAGTGTTTTTTTTAGAAAAAATATCTTTTTTTCAATTATGCGCGAAGATGTAATATTTATACGAGAGTGTGAAACGGAACTTGACGTCATTTTCAAGATCTGTCATCTATGGTGAAAACCGTTCAAAAACTATATTACGATTTCATATGCGAGAAAATTGATTTTACGAATTTATTATTTTCTCTGAAACTCGAAGTTCTTGCGGTTTAATAGTTACATTTTTAAAATGAACTCTTATAAGCATATCTTTTGACATACATTTGATTTATGCCCATAGTCAGGTCCGATTTGGCCATTGTTCTTTATAAAACTCACGAGCGTTATTATAACAAAGGGGAGAAATTGTTGAATACGTTATTTATAAACATATACTCGTAATATATTTTTTTTAAATATGCGTACCTAGCTGAATAAAACAGAAAAATATTTCATATATCTGTGATTGCATCCTGTTTAAAAATGCTAAATATTTTTTTCGATTACAAATTTTGTGTCCAATATATTGATTACTAGCTGTGCCCGTAAACTATGTTTCGCCTTAAAAGTTCAAAGAAAAAACTGTAAATCTACTTTTCTGCAGGAACTAGTCACTTTTCCGTGTAATAAGTAGTACTAGTAACCTACTCGTATATCCTAGCTCCTTTTTTATTTGTTACTCAATATATTTTAAGACTCGCTTTTTATTTAATATTGTGTTGTTTCTGCTTCGAGATAATCCGGTGTGTGTATTTGTAGTAAATTTGCATGTAGTAGTGCTACGTTGATTAATTTTTTTATATATATATTTTTGCTTATTATTTTGTTTAGTTTGTTTGTTAAGTTAGCTTTAGTTTTTTTATTATTATTTGAGGGTTATAGTGTTGTGATAGTTTATTTTCATTTACTATGGATATATCTTTAAATGACAGCGATCTCTTCCTATCCTGCTCATCCTCTTCCTCCTCAGACTCTAGCTTTCGTAGCCTCGACATACCTCTACATGAACAGTTGCAGGATTCTTTCGCCGATGTGGCAAAAAACTTTAATGTTATCCATCTCAATGCTCAGAGCATTCCTTCTCACTATTCAGACATGCTTGCTTCTTTCGATAATAAGAATATACATGTTATTCTTATATCAGAAACATTTCTCAACCCTCGTCTACCCTCTATTTCTTACTCTCTTCCGGGCTTTAAATTAATTCGCAACAATCGTGTGAGTTCTTCACATGGAGGGGTGGCAATTTATCTTCGAGCTAATATTTCATATTCTATAATTAGTCATTCGCCTCAGCCACCTCCTTCCAATACTGCCGAACATCTATTCTTAGATATCTCTCTCTCTCACACGCGGATCTTGTTGGGCGTTTTTTATAGTCCATCCCTGAGGGTAGACTACTTCGCTTCTTTTGAGAATCTTCTCGAAACTCTTACTCCTTCTTATACGCACACCATCGTTATGGGTGACTTTAACACTTGCTTAGTTAAAAATGATTCCCGTTCGCAAAAGCTGCTTTCTTTAGTAAAGTCTTATAATCTCCATATTCTTCCTCTTCAAGAAACACATCATTTTCCCAATTGCTCACCTTCACTTTTAGATCTCATGATAGTTTCTTCTCCTGATATGGTATGTAAACATGGTCAATTCTCTGCCGACGCTTTTTCCTATCATGACTTAATTTTTCTGTCATATCGAGTTCGTCCCCCTAAAGTTAAGCCACGTGTTTTAGCCGAAGTTATGGTAGGATGAATCTGGAAAAACTACAGGAAGATGCTGCTGGCACGGATTGGTCGGACATATACAGTTCTGAGTCAGTAGATAAGCAGGTGCAACTATTTAACACACGGTTGACGGAGCTATATAATATTCATGCCACTTTAAGGCCTGTAAAAATTAAAAATCTGCCTTCACCTTGGCTGACTGATGATATTCGGAAACTGATGTGTAAGAGGAATAAAGCTAAAGCCAGGTTCAAACTTCAACCTACCGCCGAAAATCAGGTGGCGTATAATTCTGCAAGAAATCGGTGCAACACAGTGATTAGAGACGCTCAAAGACGCCACATTCATAAATCTGTAGAAAATGAAGATCCAGCTAAAGTTTGGAAGTTTCTTAAATCTCTTGGTATCGGCAAGTCTCAAATACATAATAACGACTTCAAGTTCGACATTAATTCTCTTAATTCACATTTCACTTCTATGTCGCCTTTCAATGGTGTTCGTAAAGCCGAGACCCTAAAAAATCTTTCTATGCTGCCAATGCCTGATTATCCCCCATTCTTTTTAGAGCAACTATCGGATAGTGATATCAAGAGAACTATTCTCTCTATAACCTCTGGTGCTGTCGGCACTATTGTATTGGTCGTGATATGATCCTTCCCATATTAGATATCCTTGTTCCAGTTATTACTCACATCCTTAATTCCTCTTTAGCTACTGGCATATTTCCCTCCACATGGAAGGATGCCTATGTTATACCTCTTCCCAAAAAATCCAATCCCAGTTCCTTCTCTGATTTTCGTCCTATATCAATTCTCCCATTCCTTTCCAAAGTCCTTGAAAAACTAGTTCTTCGACAGCTCCTCAAGTTCCTCAATGTCAATAATCTTTTAAACCCATTACAGTCCGGCTTTCGTATGGGTCATAGTACGGCCACTGCCTTAACTAAAATCACGCATGATATTCGCCAGGGTATGGAAAACCGACACCTCACATTACTGACACTACAGGACTTTAGTAATGCCTTTAACTCAGTGGATTACGATGTTCTTGTTAGTGTTCTACGTTCTCTTGGCATATCTCCTACCGTAGTTGACTGGTTTTGTAGTTACCTGCTAGGGCGCCGGCAACGCATACGCATTGAGGACTCCATGTCAACGTGGTGTGGTATATCTGCAGGTGTCCCTCAGGGTGGCGTTTTATCTCCGCTTCTTTTTTCAGTATTTATGAACTCTATTACTCAGTCGCTTTCATGTCTCTATCACTTGTATGCTGATGACTTGCAGATCTACGCGCAGGCAGCCTTAACTAACCTCTCTGAAGCTGTTGCTGTAACTAACTCTGACCTTAATTTGATCGATGACTGGAGTAAATCGTATGGTCTTGTCATTAATCCTAGCAAATCTCAGACAATAATTATAGGCAGTCCATACTTTGTTTCAAGGATCGATTACAGTTTGTTGCCTCCGCTGGTTTTCGGCGGTACGGTTGTTCCTTTTAGCAGTAGTGTTAAAAATTTAGGGGTAGTTTTAGATCAGTGGCTGTCATGGAAACCGCAGGTTGAGGCTGTTCGCAAAAATTTTTTTGCTGTGTACGGGTCACTCAACAGATTCCGCAACTTTCTCCCAAAAGGCACTAAAACAGTTTTAGCACAATCACTTTTACTGTCTTTGCTGGACTATGCTGATGTTGCTTGGGCGGATCTACCTGAAGAGCTCCTAGATAAGTTGGAACGCCTACAGAGTGTAGCCATCAAATTCATTTTTAATCTACGAAAGTTTGACCATGTTTCTTCCTATCGCTCTCAACTCAAATGGCTCCCAATTCGACAGCGTAGAGACATGCATGTTCTGTGCCTTCTTTACAATGTTTTGTTTCATCCAACGTCTCCACCATATCTTAAGTCTCATTTTTCGTTTCGGCCCACTTCTTCAAATCGCATGTTGCGATCTCATTTCAACTTAATTCTTGATATCCCGCCCCACTCGACACATGTCTTGTCATGTTCATTCCCATCCTACGCTGTCCGCTTATGGAACTCTCTCCCAGAGAGTATTCGAAGTGCGCGTACGCTGGAGTCTTTTAAAAACCATGTTCGTGATCACTTCCTATCCTTGAATCCTTAGTTGCTTTCGTGACACTGATTTCCTTTCCCTATCACACATTTATTTCCGATTCCAGTTTTTGCACCCTTCCCCCGGTTGAATCTCCTGTGTTTATATTTTCCACTTCCGAGGTTGCCTGGAAGAGATTGCTCTTTAGCAATAAGGCCGCCTATTGTAACATTTCTGTTTTTATTTCTTTTGTTCTTTTTCTGTTGTAATTTGTCTTTGTGTGCAATAAAGAGTATTATTATTATTATTATTATTATATGTTAATCCCTGTCGTAATTCGTCTACCTACGAAAATTCATTCAAACCAATTCAGTAATTTTTGCGTGAAAGAGTAACAAACATCCATACTTACAAACTTTCGCGTTTATAATATTAATAAGGATGTAACAGTAATGTGTATGTAAAGTCGAATAGTAAACAACTAATAACAGTACCTACATTAAATAGTAAAACCTTTAGCAGTTAGATAAAATTCAACTTAATCACTTTTTAATTGAGGTGTACTAAGAGAGTTTGGGTTCTGACTTTCCTGCAGGGCTGGCGGCAGTTGTCAGCCGTCTCCCGCCCGGGCGGTCGAGTCCGCCCGCCCAAGTGCAAATGAGTGAAATCTGCGCCCCTGAACTTTGTACAGAACGTACACAAGTTAATATGAATTTCTGATATCGAGTGTTAATTGAGAAGGAAAGGATAGCGACTAGTGTAACTTACAAATACTTTTATTTTCACTTAAAGTGAACAGTGCAAGTGTGAAAATAAGCATTGAAACATTTAATTTTGGTACAATCTGTTTAAAAATAGAAAACAAATTGTAAAATATCTGCACAGATCGTCAATTTTTTTACATACCGTGTTTCAGAAAAAATTATCAAGTATTTATTGCAACGACAAAATATTTGGGTGATTTTTGAAAAATACATTTTTTATAATGATTTTTTCATAAATATACTTACATACTTAAAGTTTTTTAAACAAGGCAATTAAGAAAAAGGCAATTAAGTTATAAAAAAAAAACATTTATAATAGTTGTTACATGTTGATTTAATTCAAAGCCGTCTGGGCAAAATTACTTTTATGGGGGAATAAAATTAAATGTAAACGTGGGTTCGAGATTTAATTAAATTTAGGCTTTGACAAGTTTTTCCAATATTTTTTTTTACAGATTACAAAATTTCTTTTAATAGGTTTTTTCGCATTTAGCAATTGCTTACCTTTTATCCAAATCACCGTGACTGTAGTCCTTGGTAATGTATCAATACATGATGATATTGACATCATACCATCCCATATTATGTCTAAGTAAATTATAATAAGCGTCACTGCAAAGTAGATGCTGGGATCTGAAAGTTTTCAGGTAAAGAACTTCCCAAGAGAGATCCGGTAATAAATCCCAGTAAGTGGTTTTTGAAGGTTAAATTTATTAGATGTTCCGTGAAATATGGTCTGTAATAGGCTGTATAATATTAATCTAATCCTATATTAACTCTTATGATATATTTTAAATACGGACGGACGTATAAACAGAGTATCTTTATTTAAATAATGTTCAGCAAGGTTTTTCGTTTTATTTACCGAATTTGGGATGTCTCTCTCTTTATAGGTATTTTTGTTTTCTTTTGCCTTGAGGCATTTTATAATATTGAGATAATGATACTTATTAAAAATATCGTTTTATTATTAAATAAAATAAAGGGGTAGATGGGATATTAAAATTGGTCGTAAGTCATTCTCGACATCTATTGTCTCCTTGTTTGGGGCGATCCAGGATCGGGATAGCCCGATTTACCGGACCAAGGGTTTGCAACCTAACATTTCATCGAAAGCTTGACCAGTCATAAAATATTTAACCTTCAAAAATTTTGCGCGTTGCTTGAATAACTAACAGAAAATACTCAAAGGAGTACAATTCGAAATGGATGTTTTCAACAGAGCCTTTTAAGTTCGTGACCCTAAATAAGCTATAATCATACAGTGGAAAATTATGTTGTGCATCATAAGGGAACATAAACAACATGATGAGCGAAAATAATAAAACAGGGGCCTTACCATGATCGCTTATAGCAAGGTTAAAACAAATTGAAGCAGAGACAGCGCTCTTGCTGCGTATAGCGCCATCCCGCTCTCAGCGCGGTTTCAATATTGTTTCAGGCGATCATGATTAAGGGGTAGGGAGCAGAGACCTAAATTAAAAGCGTAGGAAATAAATAAAATTTAATTTCCAAACATAGGAAATAGTGGTGTCACTCTTTATACTGCACAGTCGCACACATATGTATACTGTTTGGGGCTCGTGCTAAATATCACACTGGGAATAAAGTGTATGTTACTCCAAGAAGACAACATTATTGTTTTTTTAAATGTATCTACTTACTTTTGGTAACTAAAGTTACCTAATTGAATGAAAATACCAAATAAATATCATACCTTGGGAACTTCTATATGCCTGGGTCATTTTAATCCGAAGCCAATTTGAGGCTGAGCCCCTAGCATTTACCACTATACTATCCTTTAGTTATGCTACTAATAGGAAAGTAATCTAGCTCCTTGTAGTTTATTATTGTTTATTGGAATATTTTACGATTTGCAAGTTCTTTAACTTATAAAACTGTTTTAAATAAGTAATAACTGGATTTTTGCTGTCTCTTTGTAATGCCTAATGTTTAAATTTTACGGCCTTAAGGCGCATAGTAACGTCAATCATAAACAATCACTGCAGAAAAAACCGGTTCTCTTCATAAATATTGAATAAACAAATCTTTAAAAAAGATATGTTATTATTCAACGCATTCTTTAGAGGATGGTCTTTTTAATTTTTTGATAAATTTATTAAAACTTGGTTAAAATGTGACCCAAACATGCCTCGATTTTAAAACTATAAACCTAATCGCTTCGTAAATATTAGGTTAAATCACATACTTTCGATTTCAATAAATAAAGTGAACAATATTCTAGGGGATGGTCTTTTTAGATTTTTCTTATTCGCCTTTATTAATTTTTTATTGAAATAATTCATCTTACGCGTAAAGGTTTGCTTGAATATTCCCCTCACTCTCACTCACTCACTCCTATGTAATCAGTGCGGGACGATCGACGCAAGGTCATTGGGAGCACTATGCGCCTTAACCTTACCTTAACATGAACCTTAGCAATTCATACCTCTTTTAACAATGAAATTGTCTGTTAAATGACTTAACATTTTGTAATAATATCTACGAGATTCATTTTATGGAGATATTTTATTATGAAAAGTGCTTATATATTTATTTAAGCTTGCCGGTGTATAACAATTGAATGAATAAACATCAGAATAAGGTTCTAACAAAAAAAATGTATGAAAATCTATTAGAGCTATCTCAAAATATAATTGTAAACATCGCCGCTTTCTTCAAATAACAGTGATTCTGACGAAATTTCGTGGATACTTGAAACTGCTCGATGTAAGGAGACGAGATAAAATTATCTTCTCGAACATAGATAATCTCAAATTTACAAAATTACAGCTTTCGAAAAAATGCCAGTTAACGAAACATTCTTATCGAAGAAATTTCACATTTTTATGGTTCCATACCTCAAAAGGAACAACGGAACACTTGGCTGTCTGTCTGTCGATCATTACCCTTTTTCTCGGGAACGCGTAGAGATATCAATTTTGCATTTGGACTCTTTTTTCATGAATCAAAAAGTTTTTCAGCGGATTTAAAAAGTAAATTGAAAGATATTTAGAGTTTTAGTCGATTCTGATTTGTCTTATTCGAAATATTAAGTTACTGGAATAAGTAGGTCATAATTCAGCACGAAAAATCAGCACCTACCGTTTCATTTGTAACAATTAGCGCGGCTAAAAACGTTAACATTTCTTAAAAGAAACGCAAAGGGCTGACATCAGATGTTAGCACCGTTAATGTGGTGATACTTATCTGGAACACAGCTATAGTTAAAAGCTTGTTTTAATTGCTCCTGATAAAGTCGCAGCTATACATTATTGGCTAATACAAAACTAAGGAGCAACAGTTTCACCAATATGGCGATTCGTAGAAGAGAAATGAGTAACGAATTAGTAGTTTTATTTTTCTTCTGAATACCTACCTTCTTGTACAAATCGAGAGTTTCATAAAGAGTCAGCAGATATTTTGTGGTCATTCGACAAAATGTCATCGATCGATACGCTTTGCCCGTATACAATAAATACAAAGAAGAATGGTTGAATCCTTAAAGAAAAGTAAACGAGTACTTCTGGGTCTGTGTTTACGAGTCATCGGCGGTTACCAAGACGTTCGGCGTAGCTATGGATGCACGATGAAGACATGGAACTGGGCGTGTCTGGTGTTGCTGTGCCTGCACCAGCCCTGCGTCAGGTCGCTGCTGCCGGGGATCAACGTGCTCAAAATAATACCTGAGATCCTGGGACCTACGGCTACTGACGTCACAGAAACCCCAACAACGGGTGCTGCGTTGGCAAATGACACTGAAGATTCGCTCGCCACAAGTGAAATTTTTGTGAGTATACAATTTTTTTTACATTCGATAGGTAAGCTCTTGGCCTTCATCTGACCTGATGGTAAGTGACTATAAGGATTACCTGCACTGTTCAACATCCTGAGGAACTGGCTATCATACCTCTACTTGTCGGAACACAACAATGCTATTAACATTGTTATTATGGTGGCAATCATAGGTAAGACGGTGGTAACTAGCCAGGCGGGCTCGGAAGCCCTGCCACTAACCAAACCGAGCAGAAAACCTGCCCCCATGGGTAATCGAACCACGGAATTCCCGAGCAACAGCCGTTGGTCTCAACCACTAGACTACGGAGGCGGTTTAATAAACGTTATATCAATACTGTGCTATATTTCCATTCCATCCCTTTTTTGTACAAATGGGATGAGTGCAAGACTGCAAGCATACATACATAGCTTTCGCCTGATGTTAACAAGTATCGTATCCTTTTACTGGTGACTGAACGCCATTAGGGACCCTTAAAAAATATAAACTAAGTTCCACATTCATACGTTTTTAATCGTTGAGTGTGGTCTCTACATTTTTTTTGTTTTTGACTTTGATTTCGTACGGCATCCATCTAATCTAAAGACCGATTTGCATCAGACGAGCGAAAGCTCATTCTATCCCCACTCTATTCAATTATTTTAGTGTAAACAGATGTAGAGCATTATTTCGTACGATAGAACAACGAAATGCTCTACATCTATCGGTGTTGTTAAAGATTCTATGGAATATTCTAGGAATGCTCGCTCGCTTGATGTAAACGGCACTAGAGCATGCGAACAGTTGCTTAGGGCGTTCTTCTTTATATTGTGGTTCTTGCGTGTTCGGATACGCTCGCTCCTCGGAGCGGTCACATCAAATCGTTTTTGTGTTCTAGCTGTTCGGCTGGAGACGCATTTTTGAATCATTAGAAATGAATCTTGAATTCGAACACGAATACAAATCACGTGCGAAATTATTTTCTACTGTTCCCAATTTTAAAGATTTTTGAATCACTCGAATTCAGTATTGTCATTAAAAACAAATTCTATATTTGAAACCGTTACACGCAGAAAAAATAAAATCCGGTGTGCAATAATATGGTAATAACTGATTAATTAAAAAAAACAGCGATAAATCGCATGTAAAACAGAACATATATACGTGGCGTATATTCTACTAGTAGAAATCAAAAACGAATGGGTAGGACCACTCGTTGCAAAATTCACGGAATGAATATTCAAAAATAGTGAATTTGGAAATTCGTATGCGAATCTTACGATTTCGAATGCGAATTTGATTCGTTGTTTCAAAAATACATCTCCTGATCTTAACATCTTTTGTGCAAGAATTCTAGTTCTTGGTTCTCATTCTTGCTCGTTGATCTTTTGGCGTAAACGCACAAAACGAGCTTTCGTTTGCATTAAAGATCAAGAATGAATGCTCTTGCTCTAGCTCTAGCTCTTAGTTAGTTTGGTTTACACGCACCTTTATACTCAAACCTTTTGTTACTCAAAATCGAAGTACCTAGTTTGGGTGCCAAGCAATATACCTAACAAGTTGTGATGTGTTTGTAATTATTATCTACTAAGTACGTTTCCGTATAAAAAACCGATCAAGTGGGTGTCGGGTCTCGAGCAATGTAGGGTTCTATACTATTATTAATAAGGCTGCTATTATTGCGTACTGTTATTTTTCCATAATTTCACATGATTAGTTAATCAATATTTACTACCTCTAAATTAGGTAATTAACAACTTCATCTAAAACTAATTTTCAATCGAATTTGGTCGACTATAATATAATTATTATAGTCGACCAAATTTGATTCAAATCCGTTTTCTTTTTAATTTCGTTATACATAATTACGGTTTTCAAACGTTAGAGGATTGTGAAGCTGTGAATTTTCATACAAAAAGCGATAACGCTTTTCCCACTCTTTAGACAGTCCAATTTTCATAATTTTTGGAAATGTTGGAAATATAATTAAGATCTAGGTTTGTACGTTTTGATTTTTAAGTAATATTGCACAGATTTATTAGCATCTAAATATCTATGTTTTAGACTTAAAAACTACCTCGAGCATTTTTATCTTTTTTTGACTAAATTACTTATACTGAATTACAAAAAAGCAAAACGTGCAAACATAAGAATCAGAATCTTTATTTGCAAAGAACATGGTTTTTTACAAATGTTACAATAAGGTGAGCGCAACATATTCTGTCATTTAAAAACATGCAAATATTATAATAGTACAAAGTCAAAACATTTTTCAAAATTAATTCATAAAGTCAATTGTCATAATATGTATAATTATATTATGACAATTGACTTTATGAATTAATTTTGAAAAATGTCAATGTAAAGCAATATTCAAATGTCAATAAATTTCTTTTTGTCATAAATAAATTTTATATAATATTGTTAGACCATCGTACAGCAACACAATAACATACCCAATAATAATAATACATTTTTAATGTCATAATAATCGACTTTTTCCTACTATATAATATTTTATATTGGATTCTTGTTTTGTAATGTCAAATCAAATTTATCTCACAGCTTGCAATTTACCACAGTAACCAGATTTTGAATAAGTTATTATTTTAATTAAATGTAACAACATTATCATATAAATTTACAGATACCAAAAGTAGCAGCTCTGCATAAAATACACTTAACCGATTTCTTTTGTAATATCAAATCAAATTTTTCTTATAACTTGTAATTTATTACAGCGACTAAGGTATACGGAATCTAATGGGATATATCTAATTTCGTAAAGGTTAAGGGGGGTAAAACTGTTATCGCCCCAAACAATATTTCAATAAGAAATGTAGGCACTTGCCTCTGACTTTCAATTCTAAGCGGTGTGCAACAAACTGCAATTGGCACTTCATAGTCCTCTTAATACGTTCGTTATGCATACGTACGTTCGTTTACAGTAATAGTAAATTTACGGTAATTTACTATTACCGTAAATTTTTCGACGTATCAATAAACGACCATTTAGCTGGCTGAAACTTCACAAGCGGATCGCTGGATCGAAAAATGGTGTTCACACACCCACAGTATTTTTGAAAAATCTGCTTAACAACATCTCACCCCATGGGATAAACGGGAAAAAAATCATCCCCACTGTAAAAGGGGAAGTTTCCCTTTTAATTTCGTCCGTACACTGTGTTTGCTCAATACCCTATCAAGCGGAAACCTACCCATGTTAACATAGTCATATAAAAGTTATGGCGTCATTGAAATGTAGGTTTCGGCTTGGTAGGGTATTGACCAAACGCCTTGTGTAATACTACCATGAACTTTTTCACGTAAGAATCCGTATTTTTCACATAAAAAAACCGACTTCAAAAACACTGAAAAGTTAAAAATAATATAAGAATAGGTACAGACAACATCACACTTCTATATTGAAGTCGGTGCCAAACGATGATCTCCTAGAAAGTCTTAAAATTTGTCACCGATTTCAACCTATTCTTATATTATTTTTAACTTTTCAGTGTTTTTGAAGTCGGTTTTTATTTTTTGTAAAATATTTTTAACTTTTTAGTGAATGAAGTCTTTTTAGAAAAGAAAGCTTCCCTCGATTTTCATAGGATCCCATCATCAGATCCTGACTTTGGTGACCTTGAGACCATTCCAGGAGTATACTCTATCGAATACAAAAAGAATTTTGAAAATCGGTCAACAATTGGCGGATTAATCGCGTAACATATACACAAAACACGTTGGACACACGTAATTATTTAATGGTTTTTCTCGATTTTTATGGGATCCCATTATCAGATCCTAACTTTGGTGACCATTAGACCACTCTTGGAGTATCCTCTATCGAATACAAAAATAATCATCAAAATCGGTTCATAAACGACGAAGTTATCTGCGAACAAACATTAAAAAAAAGCATATTTATACGGTCGAATTGAGTAGCCTCCTTTTTTCGAAGTCGGTTAAAAAACCATTTAGCCTGCAGGGGGAGCGGCAATCTCTACCATGCAACCTGTGCGTAGGGGTAAGTTAACTTTAAATTTATATGACTTTAAATTTATAATGTTGGATAAAGTAGGCATACTCGTACATATACTAAAGCATTAAAAATATTTTGTAATTTTTGCTTATTGAAACTCTTTTTTCTGTATAGCATTTATGAGTTTCAGGTTGTTTATATCATGCCATATATTTATTAATATCTAAGTTAGTACGTTTCTCAGAAGCGCAATACTCAAAATCCATTTCGTATTTACACGAAATTCTACTTTACTAGATAGCGTTTTTTGTTTATACATAAAAATGTGTAATTCATTAGATTACCAACACGAACGTATCTTATCCGTTGCGTATCTTATCCGGTGCACTGACGAATACGTCACAGTATTGGAGTGGCGAATGTTCAAATATTTATCAGCAGATCGCCACAAATTCGATAGGTGATATCGCTAATCACTAAACAATTTATCTATTTGCAAAGCATACTGTGTCAGTCGTATACGCTCTCCAGTTAATGTGTAACATTCACATATTAACATAATACTTAGCCAGAGAACTGGTGAAATAGTGCAGAGAGATCGCTAGCGGTCAACATTCAGGAACAAAGAGTTCCGTATCTTCATTATGTGTTACTCTCAAGTGTTGTCGGTGTCTTTGAAATAAAGTTCTGGGCGGCGTGCTCAAAGAAATAGTGGAATAAAATGTTTATTTGGTCGTTTTCGTTTCGTCTGAACAGTGAAGTGGGATTATGTGAGTTCGCAGTGATATTGTTCGTGTTCAGAACCTTGTTTTTGGGGTGTAACGGACTACATTTAGATGCTGGATCTCTGGATACTGAACCGCATCACCATCAGATCCAACACCAGTTTCATAAGCCGTGGGATGAGTTTGTTACTTTTGTAAGTAAAAGATTGGGCGAACATATTTAATTCCCACCATCCATTTTAACTCGTAAAGATTACCCCAGGCACCTTGCAAGGGAAGGCAATGTTTTATTCCCGAATATATTAAGTCGACATAATTATCATGATCCAGACAGACATTATACTGCGTTCCTGTAATTAGATTTCGACAACAAAATCGGGTTCATATGAGCAACGCGTGGCTTTGGGCGGCGATGCCTTCTCGCTGCCAAATTATCGTAACATGCTGGCTAGTGAGAGGGAATGGGAGGCTGTCGCCTCCTTCCGCGCAAAAATTATCACGCGGAAGGAGGCAACGATGACGACAACTACAAATTGAGAAGTATACCCACCCAAACAAAAAAATAATTTTCCAAATAGATTAATAGATGACAGAGTTATGAGGTAACAAACACAAAAAAATATACAGTTGACTTGAGATCCTCCACCTCTTTGCAAAGCGGGCTACTCACATACCAGCCGCAGGGGCAATCTAGGGTGTTAAAGTGGGGATGACCCTTAATTGGCACAAAATCGTTATGTGTATAGGCAAGCAGGGGCAATTTCCTAAATTGGCCCTGCTACTGCAGGGGCGCGAGACCACCCTTGCTCCCTAGATTTTGTCCCTGCCGCCCTGCACGTTGCCGTGTGTAGCGCCATCGGGGCAATTTCTATACCAATCTTTTGATTTTTCGATAATATTGGAGCCATTCTCAACGCGTGTGTTTACTTCAACTTTAATCCGAACACTGACTTGCAGGCATGTGTGTAGAGACAACCCGATATTGTCACAACGGCCTTGCGACCTAGATCGCCCCGCGACAGGTATGTGAGTAGCCCGCTTAAAGCTGGTTAAAAATAACCCAAATCCCGTTCCTCTCCGACGCAGACGGTTGGGCGATAGAAGGCGAGCTTTCGCAGTCCGATCCATGAACATCCTAAGTTGGCTCCTGATGCGCACGATTACAGACCCCCCGTCTGGGTATTACTCAGGGTAATATTTCCACAAGCAAATGAAACCCAGTCAGTAGCAGGCCGGTCTGGCCTGCGGTGTCGTTAGACATCCGCAACGCATTCAACAGCCTCCCCCACGAATGCATAGAGGAGGCACTGCGTTTCCACGGAGTGCCCCTCTACCTCCGCTCCCTCATCACCGATTACCTCCGCGGGAGGGAAATCGTGTATGAGGGGGCGGACGGTCGCGTCCACAGGTGGCCGATGGCGGCGGGAGTACCCCAGGGTTCCGTGCTGGGCCCTCTGCTCTGGAACCTGGGGTACAACTGGGTTCTGCGGGGCAACTTCCTGCCGAACATGGAGGTTGTCTGCTTCGCCGACGACACCCTTGTCGCGGCGAAGGGACGCACGTACGAGGAGGCGGTCCACCTGGCGTCAGTCGGCACGACGATGGTCGTCCGGCGCATCCGCCTCCTCAGGCTGGACGTGGCCATCGAGAAGACGACGACCATGACGTTCAGGCCGCCGCGTCGACGCAGACCCCAGGCGGGGCTCCGTGTCCGAGTGGAGGGGGTCCAAGTCCAGATCGAGAGCTCCATGAAGTATCTCGGTCTGGTGCTGGACCCCCGATGGGATTTCGAGGAGCATTTCAAGCTCCTCGCCCCAAGGCTGTCTGCCGCCGCGGCAGCCCTCGGACGGGTCCTCCCCAACGTGGGGGGACCGGGCGCAGCGTGCCGTCGACTTTATCAGACGGTGATAAAGTCGATGGCGCTGTACGGAGCCCCGATTTGGGCAGAGCGTCTCGCCCCCCGAACGATGGCCCTCCTGCGCAGACGGTCATTGCCACCCGGGCCGTGCGGGCCTACCGCACGGTCTCTCACGGGGCGGCCTGCGTTCTAGCGGGCTCGCCTCCGTGGGATGTCGAGGCACGCGTCCTTGCGGCCGTGCACCGACATCGGGTGGCAATGAAGAGTCGGGGGGAGCGGCCCCTCCCGCAGGAGGTGGCGCGCACAAGGCACCTGGCGCAGAGGGAGGCTCTCCGCCAGTGGGCCGAGACGCTCGCCCACCCAGCTGCCGGCCACTGGCCACTGGCGCCGGCGAGGCAGCCTCACCTACCGGATGGTGCAGATGATGACCGGGCACGGGTGCTTCGGCCATTATCTGCATCATGTCGCACGGAGGGAGCAGACGCCGCAGTGTCACCATTGCGGCGCTCCCGACGACACGGCCGGGCACACCCTCTCGGAGTGCCCGGCCTGGCGACCCCAGCGCGATGCATTAGCCCTCGCGCTTGGCCTAGGTAGGGGTACGCCTGTTGCGCTGGCCAGCGTCGCACGCGAGATCCTTCTATGAGGATGTTATCTCGCAAAAGGAGGCTACGGAGCGGGCGCGAGAGGATGACCCTCTCGCCGCACCGCTCCGGCGCAGGTGGTTGGGGAGGAGGAGGCGTGCGTTCCTCAACGCGCGCCAGCTCCCCTAGCAAGCTGGGTACTGAAACGGCTCGGCCGGATGACTACCGGCCGAGAGATACTTTTCACCCCTAGCTTGGCCGTCTGGGGGGGTCGAATTTCTACTTGTCGACCCCCCCCGTAGAGGAAAGTCCTGGCGCGTGCGACAGGCAACCCTCCAGGGGGCACAATTGGGGAATGGCTAACGCCGATCCCAATTGTGTCTCTACGGAGGTAGAAGTATCTAGAGGGTTTTCAGCCGGTAGTGGGTCTTCTACCCGAGTCCTGCATATCCTTGGGGTAGCCTAGTCAGCTCAATTCCCTTGTTGAATACCGTAAAAACTGTATTTTCCCTCTTGTAAAAAAAAAAAAGAAAGGGGTGGTCCAGAGAATTGGGATTACCCAAAACCCGGATCACCCTGACTATGAACATCATAAACATCGAGGATGGTTAAGTGGGTACGCCCCGCAATCAGCAGGGTGAGTCCCATAAACGCCTATCGGCTAGCCATGGACAAGTACAGTGTGCAATAGCATTCTACCTCGAAGGCCCATATGAGCAAACTTCGACGTACTCAGGGATCGCATACACTGGAAAAATACAATCTAAGTGATTTACTTGACGAGCCTCTCTCTGTAGATAGCCCAAGATCAAAACAACCTAAATTCACCATGTAATATCTATTGAGCCTCCTGTTTAGTGGTTGAGACCACTGAGTGTTGATCGGGAGGTCCGGGGTACGTTTCCCCATGGGGACAAAGGGTTTTCTGCTCTGTTTGGTTGGTGGTAGGGTTTCAGAACCCGCCTGGCTAGCTACCATCATCTTACCTAAATTTGTCTTACCTAAAAAAAAAATGTTAATAGCATTGTTATGTTCCGACAATTAGAGGTAAACTAGCCAGTTCCTCAGCTGTTGAGAATCCAGGTGAAACTTGCTCCCACCTTCTTATTGTCACTTACTATCAGATGAGATGAAGGCTAAGAGATTCCCTGTTGTACTTTTTTAAAAAAACTAGAAAACCTAATTAATCGGACGTAGCAGTCGGGCCATGCGCTCGCTCACAGAGGTACAATTTGGTCATACGCATGAATGCTACTATTCTTGTCACATCAATTACAAATTCCCAAACCACAATTATAATCGATTATAATTAATGTTAAGGGTATGATATGGTATAGATAATAATATGTTAGGGTTTGATGAAACGTTGAATCGATGAAAAGTTAAAGTTATTGCAATATTAAACAAAAACAAACTTTTAAATAAAAGGATTCTAATACTACTCGCCAATTAATCGATATTCTCCTCACATCCGCTCGTTCATCATAAAAATTAGCATTCGAATTTCAAATGTACACACTGACAGAGTTTGATAGATCTGGAATACTTTGATATAAAACTCATATGAGTGCATTTGGCTTCTTCAGAGCCATGATCGTATTATAAACAAGCTTGTTTCTCTGAGTAAGAAAGTTCGGGGTTAAAATAAATGTGTTTTGTAATGCGTTAGCCATACATTATGCTTTAAGACTATTTGAAAATCTTGAAATAACTTTTTGTTATCCAAAAACTGCAAATCTAGACGAGCAGAATTATTTGGAGTTTTTTACTACTAACTATAATAACTAATAACTATTTTCTTATTTGTAAATTCTGTATAAACATAATACTTCTTAAATAATTTCAATATCCCTTGTTGCTCAAGAATACTTAGCATAAAAGTGATTTTAACAAAATTTTACCTGGCGCTTATAAGATATTTCACAGAAATGCTTTATTTGAAATCAAGATTTAAATTCTTCTAGATTTATTTGAACAATGTCAACTATAAGTTAAATTGTAGGAAAATTTTATTGTACTGTGTATTAAAAAATTGGTAACGTTTTCTAAAGAAGACACAAAGAGGACCCTTTTGTTTATAACCCCCAACATAGGCGGTAGGCTTAGGACCATATCTCTCATCCCATAGCCTCCTGATCGGACTAGCCACATCTAGGGTAGGTAGTTAAAGAGCATCTAGTGACCACGTCCACGGTTAAGGCTTCTCTGTCTGGGGGATTGTCCTGGTGTTCTCGAACAATCCCTTGCAGATAGCTAGAATATTATGGTCGAGCTAGCCCGGGTGCGTGGCTATTAGTGGTATCGCATTACCTACCACGCGCGCCCATAAGGGCAGAGAGAACACCGGGGGGCTTAAAAGGGTTTAGTTAAAAAAATGGAAGTTGGAGAGCACATACCTACGGTGGCACCTTAGTAAATCATGTTAAAGTTTAGCTCGAGTGAAGCAAACATATTCCTTGTTAGCATTATATCTGACCTTTTATGTTTTATCAAAAATATATAACAGTTATCATGTAATCAAATAACAAACAATAGTAAATATTTTTAAATGCAAAACATCAATGGACTCAACAAAATGAAAATATGAGAAATGTTCACTTATTACCGAAATTAATTAAGACTCAAAACAAATAGTGGACATTAATTAAAATGTTTTGTATATGCCTTTTTAGGAAACGGCGTAGGCATAGAATGATTAATATAACTTCGTTTTTGCTCTCACCAGGATTATATGTAGGCATTTAATATAACATAACGTGGGCGTTTAAACTATACTTACTCGTACTAATATTATAAAGCTGAAGAGTTTGTTTGATTGTTTGTTTGTTTGCTTGAACGCGCTAATCTCAGGAACTACTGTTTCAAATTGAAAAATTATTTTTATGTTGGGAAGTCCATTTATCGAGGAAGGCTAAGCTATATAACATCACGCTACGACTAATAGGAGCTGAGCATCAATGAAATATGTTGCGAAAACGGGAAAAAAATATTATGGCGAAACATAGTTCGCGGGCACAGCTAGTATTTAACACAGAGACCAGTCCCTTTTTTTCACGTTGGGAAATGCTTTACGCATACCTCGCATTTGGGAAAACGCGAGGTTATGTCGGACTCTCCGCGGTCACTGGGGGCAGAATGCCAGCCAGAAACTGCGACCTACCGACTAAAACCCAACGATGCCCCCTCACAAACGCCTTGGCACGAGGGACGCCCATCACCGCCGCATCCTCCTCGTCTTCAAACGAAGAGGATACGCCAGTGGGGGTCGCCCCGCCGCCGGACAAGGCCATGGGGACCCTTTCGGACACTTCCATGGCCTCGTCAGTGTCAGCTCGCCAAAATAGGAAAGCCGGCGATGTTCCTGGGCATCAGGAGCATCAAGGATAGGCGGTAGCCTGTACAATGCAGGACTTGGGTTTCCCGGGCCCGGGTCCCGCTGGTCACCGTTAGGAGGAAGAAGACGAGCGACCTGTCGCCTCCTTCGCCCCAATCTCCTCCAATGGCAAAGGTCTGCCGATGAGTCATCCTCTCTGGCCCTTTTTGCCACCTCTTTCTGTGTAATGACCCCCACACAGAAGGAATTTACCGCGTCCCAGGCCAGAGAGAAATGTCCCCTATTTGTGATCGTTCAAAACAATATTAAAATTGCACTGGGAGCGGGATGGCGCTATACGCGGCAAGAGCGGTCTCTCTGTTTCAATATTGTTTTAGCCTTGCTATAATCGATCATGGTAAGGCCCCAGTAGGACTCTCAGGGCTGTAGCTAGAGTCGAATCTGAGGTAGGGCAGCATTGGTTACAGGTAGGGCGGAAATAAAAAAATCATAATAATTGATAGAATATATAGAATTGATGATATTTTTTTTATTTCCGCCCTACCTGTAACCAATGCTCTACACCACTGACCTCTAGGTCAGTGATATAGAGGTATGAGGAATACCATAGCTAACATTACCAACATGAGTTGACCAACCGGTTGCCATGGAACTAGGAGTAGCGATTGTATTTTGTGCTTCCATCTGTTTTGAGCAGTCTGTTTTGAGATTCTTCGTGGTCAATTTGCTCTTCAACTCTTCGTTTTTTTTTCCAAAGAAAGCCCGTATATCCATCGCAAAATCAATGAATCTTCAATTTATAGCAATAAAAATAACAATAACAATTTATCGATTTTTGACTAAAACACTCTTTAGCGTACACTTCACTTAACCAAACTACAAACAAACATAATCAATCTCTAGTTTATGTTTATTTTACTTTAAAAGGGGATTCCCTATACTATAGATTGCAATATAGCCCATATTGCAATCTATGGTACGGGGAATCCCCTCTGGATCACAGATATTACATGTCACCTATCTGGCGGTCACATGCGACCGATGTGACGTCACGCTATGAATTTTTTTAATGAATACCCTCAAAAAATTTTTAATCACAAAAAAAATTATTTTACAACTAAAGCATATTTTTCATTCTGTAAAAAGCAATGTATTAATTTATAAATTTTCTTTCGTGAGGGTATTTTTCAATTTCAATTTTGCATAGCGTAAAGCCACACCGGTCGCACGCGACCGGTTGGCGGCTGACGGGTTCTCGTATAATTAAATAGACCCAGCGATGTGATGGCGCTTCAAATGCCATCTATACACAGAACAAAAAATTTTTATAATATGCAGTGAATGTCACAAACTGTGGTATGTTCGGAAAGTGTAGATACCTATCGCTACATTTTTTTTATCTCAAACTATGAACAAACAATTTAATTATAATAATTTATCTTAGTTTTTGGTATTTTTAAGGTGTGATTTCAAGGTAGGGTATTGCCCCACAATGCCCCCCCCTAGCTACGGCCATGAGGACTCTTGAACCAATTTTGATCGATCGACATTGGGATTGTGATTTTTCGTACGCTTGAGTAGCAATACTAGCGTCAAATTGGATCCGTATCATGAGAAAATTAACCCTAGATTTTATATTGTTTGAGTCCCAGGAAAGGACATAGGATAGCTTTTATCGCAGATATCACCCCAAGGGGGTGGAAGTTTGTATGGGGTATCAATAACCGCTGAACCGATTTAGATGAAATTTGCTATGGAGATAGTTTATATTGTTGGGAAGGATAAAAAATAGTTTTTATCCCCGAAATCATTCCTTAAGGGTGTAAAAAGAGGGTGGGAGGGGTGGGGGAATTTGGTAAGGTACCTAAGTAATTTATAAAAAAGGATTTCCACGCGGACGAAGTCGCAGGCAAAAACTAGTGCAAAATAAATTGAAAAATTAAAAGGTATGATCAACATAGCAAACATTTCGTCTCGGGCGGGATTTGAACCCGCGTCTCCAACATACCGTGTTGACGCCTAGACCTCTCGCCACCGAGCTCTTACCAGCCCTGACGAAACCTTTAACCTATTGAACTCTTTTTGAATTTTGTTAAACCAAAGTATTTTATTCATTTTCCAATTTATTTAACCCTAGATTACAAACTATCGTCAAAATTAAGACAGTGAAATCATGATTCGTTGAAAAAATAATGTTCCCGGCATTCCTGCGTCCCCCGCTAGTGTGCAACATCCTGTCATTGTGATTGGACATTTATTTCTGTACTGTTATACGAGTAAGTATAGCAAGAGTGTCGTAAAATCGCTGATAATCTAATTCAGCCAGCCAAAGAAAGAATAAATACTCCAACTTTGCAGTGTGAAATAAAAGAGCTCATCAAAAATATCGTACCTATCTACTGGAAGAGTCCCTGAAATGGCAATCATCTAAGAACTAAATAAAAAAAAAGTGCCTTGTAACTATATTTGGTAACAAAGTCTCTCACAGCTTAGTAATCTAGGGTTAAATAAGAATGAGTTTGGTTCACTCAAAATATGCGCAATACGACTCCAATTTGACACCAACTTATCTAGGAATTAGTTTAAGATCAAAAGTAGATCCTCGATTTGACCTACATACATATCTAGAATCGTATCTTTCTAACTTAGACATTATGGTACAGAAGAATATAAGGGTAACATTTTTGTCGTAGTAAATAATCTTTCACATTTTATCTTTGAATCAAAGTCACCTTTACGTGTATAACTTTCCTAAAGTCAGCCATCTGATATTTTGTTAACATACAGCCAAATTGGAATTACTTGTTTGTGACTAAATTGGTTTTTGATGAGAACCTCGAACGATGAGTGTATAAATTTAGCAAAAATATTCCGTGCGTGATTTACAAATTACAGTAGGCAGAATGGCATAATATTCAAAAGAGAATCGTAACATTTATACTTACTGATGGAGACGATGCGACAATTAATTAAGGTAAATAATGACTAGATAATGACTGGTGAATTTGATATCGTGGAACGAAATTGAACGTGACAGCGTGACAACTGAAATCATAATAATATTATAAAATATTCAATTATTATTAAAAGTACTAAAATGTACCTTTAATCCCAACACTAAAGACCGGTTTCGGTTTCGGCCAAGAATTGGCCCTTGGGCCCTACCGAAACTCATGTTCGTCATTGTCGGTAGCGCTCGTACGCTTATGCAGGGCTTTCGATACTTAGGATCAGAAATTAATCAATTTAGTTTTATATGGAAAAGGAAAGTAGCTTGATTAGCCGCAATATTTTCCCTACAGAATCTTCACTCCTGATGGATATAAAAATTATAATCTCTGTCTATACATATAAGCTTCAGCTTCGGTTTAGGCCGAATCTGAGATCAGAAACGAAGCTTCCGTTTCGGTTTCAACTGATAATCCTGTTTCGATTGAATACTAGCTATATCTGTCTATCAACATTTTTGTGTGCTTGTTCAGACAAGCAAACTGAACTGCTTGAAAATCAACCCTGTACTTATCAAATTGCTAATTAGTAGTTGTATTACAGGAGTCAAGCCCAAAGCCTCCAGACCAGTATCCGGTACAGGAGCCAAGCCCAGAGCCTCCAGATCAGTATCCGGTGCAGTATGCGGGGGTGCCAAGCGACCTGCAGGTCGACCCGCTACCTCTCATCGGTTCCGACCACGAGCTGATGTTCAATATATCTTGGGACGCCCCTGTAGGTAAGACAGCAGCCATAACCACAAATTGCTTGTAGTTATGGCAAATTACTCCCACCAACACCTGTCTGACTGACAAACAAGCAAACTGCCCACCTGAGGGTAAGTAAGTGGTAACAGTCACCTATTAATACATTTGGCTCCTGTGAGATTCGCAGCAAAACTGCAACCCCCACAAGAACCACAGTGTACGTTGCCAACTTGTGACATAAGATGTAAAGCGCCTCTAGTAACTTCACTGCCATATCTTACCCTTCAAACCGGAACACAGCATTGCAAGCACTGCTGCTTTGCGGCAGAAATAGGTAAGACGGAGGTACCCAATCAGACGACCCTGGTACAGAGACTCCCTCGTCTTTATGCTTCATCGTCTTATCTCAGCTGTAATTCGACTGTTGGGTATAAACTCCCCCGATAAGGGAAGACTTGCATGGGCCATTTCCACCACACTTGCCTAATGTGGATTGGGAGCTGGAGCATCATCCATTGATTAGTAGGTTGAATACGGTCAAATGAGGTTGCATTGGGTCACATTATTTGTAAGCTAGAATCCCTTATACCGCACTGGAGACGCATTTTTTAAATCATTTGTGAATCTTGAATTCGAAAATGAATACAAATCTTGTGCAAATTTATTTTCTACTGTTACCAATTTGAAAGATTTTTAAATAAATCGAGTTCAGTGTTGTCATTAAAAAACCTATATTCGATTCCGAATTTCAAAACCTAGCGATGAATCGCATGTAAAACGGACCGTATATACATTGCGTATATTCTACTAGTAGAAATTAAAAACGAGTGGGAAGGACCACTCTTTGCAGAATTCACGGAATAAATATTCAAAAATAGTAAATTTGGAAATTTATGGAAATTTAATTATATTGTTTCAAGAATGCACCTTCTGATAATATAAGATAATTTTGATGTGATGATTAATTAATATTCTATTCTATATATTAGTATAGAAAGCAATGAGGATACTACGCTTAAGGTAAAAAATTGTTTGTGTCTGCAGTTACAAATAAGTATTTTCCACAGATTCCCCTGCGAGGGATTATTCATTGGAGGTTCGCAGTTTGACGGAAACTATCGACTGCAAGACGCCGCTTATGTGCTATGAATATAACATTCCCGGGGTAAGTAACTAGAGTCCAGAGAGATTTTGTGTGGTTTCTACGGGATTACATCAGAAATGATGAGATCCGTAGTAGAACTAGAGTTATCGACATAGCCCAAAGAATTGTGGCAGTGGGCAGGACACATCGCTCGCAGGACTGACGGCCGTTGGGGCGAAAAGGTCCTCCAGTGGCGGCCGCATACCGGGAGATGCAGCGTTGGTAGGCCCTCCACAAGGAGGACACGCGATTTGGTTTTTAGCTAGTACTTAAGACAAATGTGAGTCATCGTGAGCAAATTTGAAATTGTTCGAATACTAATTCGTTATTTGAAAACTAGAAAGCAGCAGGTTTGACAAATGAAAATCATTTCATATGATTTATCTAACACTATTCATGAAATGTTCCATGCCTAAAATATAGTCGGCTTTAGAAAATCGTCAGTTAATCTGATAATTTTCGATTATCTAATCAGTTTCACAATAATCCTGCAAACTTTATCGTTTGTCTGCAAAATTCTTCACAACTTTGAACTATGCAATAGCAATCGTCAAATAGCTCAAGCTCTTTGTAGTGCTCTTACCTACGGCCGTTTTACTAAGCGAGTGCTTTAGGCTCAGTTTTGAGATATTCCTTTGTCCTAGGACGTGTTATGGTGGCTGGTGCCGGCGTACGCGAGTTCTGTGGCCGAGTCCTGCGCCGTCCGGCCAGGCTGCACTTACATTGTGTTGCTCACGGCCCACCCCTGGGACGGACACACCGTCTCTGAGAAAATTGTGAAGCTGAATGGTAAATACTCAAAGATTTGGTAATACACAACATACAGTCTATCCAATTAAGCGGTTACTGTATCTTATCAACTTATCTTATAGAGATCCTGACAGCATCTCAGCTCTAAACACATTCATGCTCCTAGCAACTGTTTTTTATACGTCACAGATTGGACATGACGAATAGCGAGTCTGACGAATAGCGAAGGACTAAACCAAATATGTAATCGCAAATAGCTAGTAAGCCCGTGAAGGTTATAGAATATAGGAGCAAGGATTAGTATAAAATAGAAGAAAAACTGACATGGCGAAGGGTGAAGTTATTAACTACTCTATAATACCTTATTTTAATAAACCTACGAATAAATAAAGTTACGCACACACTATAAAGACCTCCCACTAACGATACAAGCAACATCTGGATCTGGATATTCAGGGCATCAGCTACTAAATTATAAACGAATATGAAAGTACTTTGTTTTGTTACTTATAACTTGTCGAAACTCGCTCATACGTATTGTATGTCTTGGGAATACATTCAGCTCCAAATATATTTCGAACTGTCTAACAGTGTTCATGAGAGGATAATTCGATTACAACTTTGCTTCTCGATGATGATAAAGTACCTTCGAAGTTCGCACAAGGATGATGGAAGACATATCGGACCGTATAGATTTTGGATGTTATGGACCATGAAATTGATTTCGTAATCGTAAGTTAGGCTCGGAACTTCCAATTTAAAAACTGTGAGCTAGGTACCCACCACTCTATCATCTAATGTCGTCATTCTATCGATTAATATGATGAACTGCGATCGGGGGGTTGATTTTCGTACAATTCGTAAAAAGTTGTATTTCGAGATATTTCTCGAGCGGTAGTCACAGCTCGGAGCTCAGGAGCGTCGGTGGCGCTGTGGCTTCGGCACTGGACTGTGCCCCGAGTAGAATCGGGAGGCCCGCGATCGCTTCTGCCATGTACCAATGTGTTTTTCGTTTCATGAATTTCATATATACATACATTTATCTGACGCTCCTACGGTGAAGGAAAACATCGTGAGGAAACCTGCATACACCTGCGAAGTAATTCAAAGGTGTATGTGAAATCAACAAATCCGCACTGGGCCAGCGTGGTTTGACTAAAGCCTTATTGCCCTAACATGTTAGGATAGGCTCGTGCCCCTCGGTGGGGACGAGCCTATCCTAACATTATATAAGCTGTGGTGGACGTTGATACCTCAGTCAGTTACTTATCTAAGCCTTTTATAACTACTGATAAAGCTTATTTATTTATTCAACAATTTTTGTACACAAAATTAGACATCACAAATAATACATCCGCCCTTGTATATCTTGTACTCACTGTATATTTGAATGTTTATGTGTACAATAAATAATTATATAAAATACATAAGACAAAATGTACAAAGGATCTGCTTATTTCATAAAGTTTGATGTCTAATTTTATGTGTACAAAAATTGTTAAATCTCCATATATAATAAAATCGTAGGGGTACAAATGTTTGTCCGGAAAGATCTCCGAAACTACTGGACAGAATTTGATATGGCTTACACCACAATGCTTAAAATTTTCCGGAAGAACATTTAGGCATAATTTCATTTGCTTAAATTCACTTTTTATTTTTATTCAAAAAATACCATATAAAATTTTTGATCACAAGTATGTAGAAAATCAACATGGCGCACGTGAAATTATTTTGACAAGTCTGTTACATATTGCAAAAAAAACTTTTTTCTGTTATTGGCTGTGCCCATCTGAATTTTGCCAACCAAGAAGTTTAAATTGTATTTTTCTTATGTAGTACCGTGGTGGTAAGGAAAAAGGATCAAGCCATACAACCAATGTATATAGCATTTTTTATGACAATATCACGTCACAAATATAAAATTTATAGGTTGGTTTAATTTTTGGCCAATTTTCACAAAATCGGTACAATATTTGAAATGTTGAAAAATGAAGATACCCTTTTCAAGGCATTTTGAAAGGTGTTATATTATGTTTTTACATTATGACTAAGGAATCAAACTCTTTCATCCATTTAAAACTATTAAAAGTATTACGCGTAGAGGGAGTACGGGACTCTTGATCCTAATGTTGTGGTTGAAAAGAACTGACACTGATTTTGAATTAGACTAAGTTATCAAATGTTTGGTAACAACATAATTTATTGTATTATGATTAATGTATACGTCTATAACTTATTTTTTGTCATTTTAAGTGTATGTAAGCATACCGATTGTATTTTTTTTTAAACTTTCAATGACTATGTAACAAAACCAAAATTGTAAATGGCGATTTAAAAGAGGAGTTAAAAAATTTGACCTTTCGAGTTTCTTGGCTGTTCTTCTCGAGAAGGCTCTCCCAATTTCCGAACAGGTGTAGATTCAATTTTTTTTTTTTTTTCTTTACTACTTGTATTTGCAGACATCTTGAGTAGGTATATTCAGGATGTATGCACATACAAGGTTAAATTTATGTTTCCTTTAAATTAGAATGTTTTGCTTTGTTTTGACGTCAATAAGTGCCTGTAAAGGCCTAAGTTGAATAAAGATTTTTGAATTTGAATTTGAATTTGAATTTGAATTTGAATTAATGTAACATTGACGTAAATTCGCCGACATAGCTGATGCTCAAAAAAGGTGGATAAAAGTTCGTTTCCAAACCTAGCAATATAGGTATCAAGTGAAAGGCCTTGAAGCGTAGAACATTATGAACCTAGGAAAATCGCATAAAATTCAACATAGCCGCCGCTCAAAAAAGGTGGATACAAGTTCGTTTCCAAACCCAGCAATATGGGTATCAAATGAAAGGCCTTGATGTGTAGAGCACTATGAACCTAGCAACATTGACATAAATTCAACATGGCCGCCGCTCAAAAAAGGTGGATACAAGATCGTTTCCAAACCTAGCAATATGGATATCAAATGAAAGGCCTAGAAGAGTAAAGCATTATGAACTTAGGAAAAATGCCCTAAATTAAACATGGCCGCCGCTCAAAAAAATGGATAAAAGTTCGTTTTCAAATCCAGCAATATGGTTATCAAATGAAAGGCCTTGAAGAGTAAAGCATTAGGTATCTAGAAAAATTGACCTAAATTCAACATGGCCGCGGCTCCAAAAAAACGGATAAAAGTTCGTTTCCAAACCCAGCAATATGGGTATCAAATCAAAGGCTCTGATGAACAAAGCACTATGAACCTAGCAACATTGACATAAATTCAACATGGCCGCCGCTCAAAAAAAGGTGGATACAAATTCTTTTCCAAACCTAGCAATATGGGTATCAAATGAAAAGCCTTGAAAAGTAGAGCATTAGGTACCTAGAAAAATTGGCCTAAAGGATAAAAGTTCGTAAAAAAAGGATAAACGTTTTCATACCCAGCAATATGGGTATCAAATGAAAGGCGTTGACGAGTAAAGCACTATGAACCTAGCAATATTGACATAAATTCAACATAGCCGCTGCTCGAAAAAGGTGGATAAAAGTTCCTTTCCAAACCTAGCAATATGGGTATCAAATGAAAGGCATCAAAGAGTAGAGCAATATGAACTTAGGAAAATTGGTCTAAATTAAACATGGCCACCGCTCAAAAAAAAAGGATAAAAGTTCGTTTTCAAACCCTGCAATATGGGTATCAAATCAAAAGCTTTGATGCATAAAGCACTATGAACCTAGCAACATTGACATAAATTCAACATGGCTGCCGCTCAAAAATGGTGGATGAAAGTTCGTTTCCAAACCTAGCAATATGGGTATCAAATGAAAGGCCTTGAAGGGTAAAGCATTAGGTAACTAGAAAAATCGATCTAAATTCAACATGGCCGCCGCTAAAAAAAGGATACAAGTTCGTTTTCGAACCCAGCAATATGGGTATCAAATGAAAGTAGTCCTTGATAAGTAAAGCACTATGAACCTAGAAACATTGACATAAATTCAACATAGCCGCTGCTCAAAAAAGGTGGATAAAAACCTAGCAATATGGGTATCAAATAAAAGGTCTCAAAGAGTAGCGCATTATGAACTTAGGAAAATTGCCCTAAATTAAACATGGCCGCCGTTCAAAAAATGGATTAAAGATCGTTTTCAAACCCAGCAATATGGGTATTAAATGAAAGGCCCTGAAGAGTACCTAGAGCATTACGAACCTACGATAATTGTCTTAATTTGTTAATTTCCAAATGGCCGCTGCTCTAGAAAGGCAGAATAAAGTTGAATCATTATGGAATAAAATGGAGGAAAAATCTAAACACTGTTTTAAGCATTTTGATGGCGAAACGGAGTTCTCGGGCACAGCTAGTAAATAAATAAATATATAGGAGAAATTGTAATATAATAATAATATTTGCGTGCACAGCAGAAAATTACCAAATATTTAAAAAAACATACTAAATAACATAATAGATAAATAAAAAACTTTATATACTTACTTAATTTAAATATTATCAACAATGTCTTTAAAAAATTACATGAAAGAGGGCTAAAATGTTTATATTTATCTTCTTTGTTTTAAATAGACTGTATTAACTTTATCTCTTTTATGTGCCCGGTGAAATCTTTGTAATGTACAATATCGCTTGGGGCAGTTTTTCGGCCCCTTGCCACGATGGCATAGGGCGAGGTTAAAACAACATTGAAGCAGAGACATTGCAGCATATACTGTCATTTCACTCGCATGCGGTTTTAATACTGTTATATATATATAAGTGATTATGGTAATATCCAAGGAGTCGGCTCATTCCGCTTGTCCCGACGTGTGCTTACACAATATTAATGTCTTATGTCCGGTAAATTTATCTTGTAACTGGCCTTACATACTTATTTTTTTTAACAAAACCAAGATTAACTTTGCCTGAGGGTTGATTATCACAAATATATTTGTGATTTTTGCATTTTCTTTAAAAATATTGAATAGACGGCCAGCCGATGTTATATTAGACCACAGCGCCACTGACGCGCACAAGGTATCAACGTATATATATAGAGCCCAAACTATACTACTACAGCTATATACAACCTATTTATACTAGGTATACTAGCTGTGCCCGCGAACTACGTTTCGTCATATATTTTTCCCGTTTTTGCATTTTTCATTGGTGCTCAGCTCCTATAACTCATAGCGTGATATTATATAGCCTATAGCCTTCCTAGATAAATAGACTATCCGACACAAAAGGAATTTTTCAATTCGACTTAGTAGTTCTTGAGATTAGCACGTTCAACCAAACAAACAGCTTTATAATATTAGTATAGATGTATAACTAGAGCGAGAAGAGCTGAAATTCGGTATAGGGGTTGGTTGACTTATGTAGGCGCCCACTAAGGAAGTCTTTTTTGTTTCAAAATTTCCACAGACAGCTGAGAAATCTCTATCATCCAAAAAACAACGAAACTACGGTGTTGAGCTTCGAAAGAATTTAATATTTAAATTCGCCTTAAAACCAACGATTCTTTAATAAAACACTTTCAAAGAGTCTCCATACTTAAATTGTTATCTCGTTAAGGTTTAAAAAGTTTAGGATAAACTGATACAGTACACTGTTGAGTATCCCTACTGATATTATACCTAAATGCGTAATTAAGTAACTTTGTCTATCCGTCTCCTGTTACGCTGTCACGTCTAAACCGTTGAACAAATTTTAATGGAATTAAGTAAAGAGATAGCTTAACCCTCAGGACATTGGCTCTTTATTTTCATAAGATGCCTAGGAAATGTATGATATAACAGAGCTTACGTAATAACTGAGTTTCTCAGAGACAACGTCATAGGGTAACAGCAGGTAAGTATAAAAGACGAAGAAGACGAAGAGATATAATTATAAACTTTATTAGATGACTCTATTGTCTATGAAAAAATTCACGACCGCCTTGAAATTACTGGTCATTGCGGCGTTAACACAAGACTCTGTGCTGACTGTCTGATAAATAAAAACCGACTTCAAAAACACTGAAAAGTTAAAAATAATATAAAAATAGTTACAGACACTTCTATATTGAAGTCGGTGCCAAACGATGATCTCCTAGAAAGTCTTAAAATTTGTCGCCGACTTCGATATAGAAGTGTGATGTTGTCTGTACTTATTCTTATATTATTTTTAACTTTTCAGTGTTTAGGAAGTCGCTTTTTACTTTTTTGGAAAATATTTTTTATTTTTAACTTTTTAGTGAATGAAAACTTTTTAGTGAAAGAAACCCTAATTTAATACCAGCTCACCTTAGCGTTTCCCTCGATTTTCATGGGATTCCATCATCAGATCCTGACTTTGGTGACCTTGGGACCACCCCAGGAATATACTCTATCGAATACAAAATGAATTTTGAGAATCTGTCCACAATTGGCGGAGTATTCCGGTGACATACACACAAAACACGTTGGACACACCTAAAAATTTAAGGGTTTTCCTCGATTTTTATGGGATCTCATCATCAAATCCTAACTTTGGTGATTAGGGAACCACCCTTGGAGTGTACTCTATCGAACGTTTCGCCAGTAAAAATACTAATATACCTATTATGAAATGGTGGTTGGTGGTTGAAGGGTGAAAATTCAGGGTTATCAGTAAGTATTTATTGATCGCAAATCATAAAAAAATAGTAAAAAAAAACAATTCTGGAGAGGTTCACCTAATAATTATTGGTGATTCATAAATAACATTACTCCTAAGCTTTCGTCGTCGAAGGTTCTTGTCACAGCTGTATTTTAGGATGTGTCCATTATCTATTTAGTTGTTGCTTTGTTATCTTCTAGGCTGTCAGACCTGACATTCACGCCTAACTTTAGTTCTCAAAGTTAGATGTAACTAAATAATCTAGCCAGGATTAGTATAAAATAGAGCTTTGTATAATTTTTGTCTCAAATTGAACAAAAAACTTCTAACAGAGTATTTCTAAAAATAAATGTACTCGTAGGTACATCTGTGAAAAAAAATGTGCCAAAAACTTGTAGCAGAGTATTTCTCATAACAAATGTATCTATATCTGTGAAAAAACGTGTGTCGAAATATTAAAAAAATGACATATTTTATCTCATATATAAAAATCTCGTGTCATAGTGTTTGTTATCGAACTCCACCGAAACGGCTTGACCGATTTCTATAAAATTACCCCTAGGTGGCCAACCCGCACTGGGTCAGCGTGGTTTGACTAAGGCCTAATCGCCCTAACGTAACTAGTTAGGGTAGGCTCGTACCCCTCGGTGGGGTCTTTATGAGCTGTGATGATGACCCCTAGGTGATTAGGTTAGCCCTCCAAGAAATTTTTTTTGGACAATTATTATGGCGACTGGCGAAACGTAGTTCGCGAGCACAGCTTAGTTATTTTATAATATCTATCTACAAAAATAAATTGCACAATCGTTGAGGACATCGTAACAGGCATTAAATCTACCGCGTTCATTCGAAAAGTGATTATATAGGTCATTTTGCGTTTAGGTTAATTTGCGTTCTGCGTGTGGCGAGCAAATTTTTTTTTTAATTTATTGAAGGAAACATACAGTCTTATACTATAATGGATATATGAGTATATATTTGCAAAAAGACCTAGATTTCCATATACATATAAGTTAGTACGGTCGGCAGATTATTATATTTATAAATCAGAAAGTATCACATTACATTAAATGTAGTCACTATTATTCTCATTACAATTGTTAGGCTTTAAAAAGAATTTTATGAAGTTAACATTTTCATTAAATTATTTGTATATTGTCCAATTGGGGAGGGAAAAATATCAATATTTAAGAAAACTTTGTTATACTGCGTGCATGAGCGTCTCATAAATTAACGGGTCATTTTGTTAGTCATTGTACGTTTAGGTCAATTCACGTTTAGGTCATTTTGCGATAGTCATTTTGAGTATATGTCATTTTGCTTATAAGATATTTTGAGAGTATGTCATTATGCGTTTAGGACATTTATTGCTTTTAGGACATTTTGCATCGAGTTCAAAATTATTAATCTTTTCAACTTTCTCGAATCGGGAAATTTAGCGTTTTTCCACAATGCGGTAACTGTTGATTTATTCATCTTTTAAACCGACTTTGAAAAAAGGAGGAGGTTTTCAATTTCTATCGTGTTTTAGCGGGACGAAAAGTGATACTAAATTCCATTTCTAACCTTTTAGAGCCTCCGCGGGGTGGAGGCGGGGGCACGCGCTCCTCCACTCAACACGACCTGCGCTGAGTTTTGCCGCGCTGCAAGGTCGCTGTATGATCTCAGACTTCTGTGTTATTATAAAAAAAGAAAAGAAGCCCGAATTTTTCATCAAATCTGTGAATTTATTTATCGTATTTTTTTGTTACGACGTGAGTTTATTACGTAATAAAAGTTAAAATGTCGAATTCTAGTAGTGGAAGTGATATTGAGATGACACCCATACAAATGTAATAATATTTTCATACTAATATAATTCTATAAACAATTTCAATCAAACACGTTTTTATAATATGTTCCTCACAGGTGTAGTATAAAGCACTATGTAGCACTTGGGAGAAAGTCCGATTCCCCCTCGGCTGCGCCTTCGGGCCACAAACTGCTCCCTCGCTAGTAATCGGTCAATTTCGTCCCGGCCGCGGTGAAAAATGTACTATTTTTTATAGAGGGAGAACTTGTGTTTTGTATGACATATAGTTATGTCTCTTTGTTAAGCATGAAACAACAATAGAAAAAAATATAAGAATAGGTACAGACAACATCATACTTCTATACCTATTGAAGGCGGTGCCAAACGATGATCTCCTAGAAAGTCTTAAAATTTAGCACCAACTTCAATATAGAAATGTGATGTTGACCTATTCTTATATTATTTTTCACTTTTCAGTGTTCTTGAAGTCGGTTTTTATTTTTTGTAAAATATTAGGTCCTTACATAATGAAATTGGCGTTTTGCTGTGCCACTTTGATCTCAAATATCTCCTCTATGGTTAGGAATTCCAAATTCAAATTTATACAGCTATTTACTCATGTATTTTTGTTTCGAAAATTACAATTCACTTGTTTTTTCCTTAATTGTTTTTTTTCTTTGCGTCACTCAGTTTACAAAATCGAAAACTTGAAATATCGCGTTATTTACGAGTACGAGTTCCACCGTGGCACCAGAGCTGCAGAAACGGCTCGAAGGATTAATGATGTGTATGGCGACGGTGCCGCAAAAGAAAGTAAACACAGTGCGTTTTTGGTTCCAACGTTTTCGTTCTGGAAATTTCGACCTGCAGAACAAGCCCCGTGGACGGCCGGAGACCAAAGTTGATAATGAAGGATTGAAGGCTATCGTGGAAGCGGATCCATCGCAAACCACGTCCGAGTTAGCTGCAGGCTGCGGTGTTAGTGATAAAACTGTTTTAATCCACTTGAAGCAAATTGGGAAGGTAAAAAAGCTTGAAAGGTGGGTACCTCACGAATTGAGTGAAGCAAATCAACAAAAGCGCGTTGACTGCTGCGTTGCACTACTTAACCGGCACAAAAATGAAGGGATTTTAAATCGAATCATTACTTGTGATGAAAAGTGGGTACTGTATGATAATCGGAAACGCTCCTCGCAATGGCTGAACCCTGCCGAACCAGCCAAACCATGCCCCAAGCGAAAATTGACTCCAAAAAAGTTATTCGTACTTGTGAGCGTTTGGTGGACTAGTTAGTGCTGGTGTCGTTCACTACAGCTTTCTTAAATCTGGCCAGACGATTACGGCAGATGTCTATTGTCAGCAACTGCAAACCATGATGGAAAAGCTAGTTGCTAAACAACCGAGGCTGGTCAATCGCTCTAGGCCACTGCAGCTTCATGATAACGCTAGACCACACAGTGCACAACAGACGGCTACCAAATTAGAGGAGCTTCAATTGGAATGTCTAAGACATCCACCGTACTCTCCGGACCTTGCTTCAACAGATTACCATTTTTTTCGAAATTTGAATAACTTCTTGAAAGGGAAAAAATTCAACTCCGATGGGGCAGTCCAAACCGCTTTCAAAGAATTTATTGATTTCCGTCCGAATGGTTTTTTTAGTAAAGGGATCGATGAACTACCTAAATGCTCTAAGACTACCTATGAGATAGCAAAAGTGCATAGATAGCAATGGTACATACTTTGATTGAATAAATATATTATATTAAAAAAAATCGACTTTATGTTCCGCCCATACAAAACGCCAATTTCATATGTACATAAGGACCTAATATTTTTTATTTTTATCTTTTAGTGAGTTAATACTAGCTAGAATTTAATACCACCTGGTATTAAATTCCAGCTAGTTTTCCAAATATAGCTAGTATTCCAAATTCCCACACCAAATAGTTCAGGTCTAAGGTCAGGTCAGGTCAGTTCTATCCAAAGTTAATGATCCTTCCATCATCAGCTCGGTTCATGACTACCAGATACAAATACGAGAATAGATTCGAAAAAAAACATAACACACGTTGACTGTATGTAAGCACCTATAAAATTTAAAAGTTTCCCTCGGTTTTCATGAGATCCCACCATCATCCTGAATTTGGTGACCTTGGGACCACCCCAGGTTTTTTTGTGTGTATGTTACACAATTACTCCGCCAATAGTGGACCGATTTTCAAAATTTTTATTGTATTCGAAAGAGTGTGCTCCCGAGGTCGTCCCATTGTCACCAAAGTCTGCGTCTGATGATGAGATCCCATGAAAATCGTGGGAAATTCGTAAATTTTATAGGTACGTCCAACGTGTTTCATGATTTTTCCGAAGCTATATTCACGTAATTGCGACCTAAAAATACGTGGATCTGCGTAAAAAGAAGCAGAGTTAGCAACGCTGCTGCTGGATGGAACAACGTTTTAGGAAAAATCAATAAATAATAAATATTTATTATTAGATAGTTATATTAAACTTATACTCGTACATGTTTTTTGCATTGCCGCGATCGACTGGTTTGTAAGCCTTGCCCCCTAACCATGATCGCTCAAAACAGTATTCAAACCGCACGAGAGAGAGAGAGAGAGAGAGAGGGAGGGGGGGGGGAGGGGGAGAGATGGCGCCATGCGCAGCAAGAGCGGTGTCTTTGTTTTAACATTAGTATAAGCGATCATGGTAAGGCCCCAGATGAAGGCTTTTGCTTCCGGTTTCCCATCTCTTCGCATAAAATTCATCGTAGATAATTAAGTAGATGCATCCACATAATATAAATATTTGCCTGACAAAGAATACCTTTTATTTCGCATGAAGTATGGTATGTTAAATACGAGTATAATGTTTGCTACAAGAAGTGTTTGTTTTCTATCAATTTCTCATCTCAGCTTTTTATCTCAGTGTAGTGAAGTGATATGATATTAATCTGTGACCTTCAGTTGGTGTCCGCCACAAATATCCGTCAATGAAATGGGAAATCGTAAACACATCTTTCACAAAGTAAACAACTGTAACTACACCACACATTTTTCCTATATAGCAAAATAGCCTATACCATTCTACATGCACAGTTTAACAAGTTTTACGTGCATTGTTAACCTGTGATATATGTACCTATATTATTTACATTTTTAAATAAAATCAAAAATATTTATTTATCATCACAGCTCATTTATGTCCCCACCGAGGGGCTCGAGCCTACCCTAAGTTAGGGTGTATAGGCCTTGGTCAACTACTCTGGCCCAGTGTGGTTTGGTTGACTTCACGTTCACATACACCCTCTGTTTTCCTTCACAGTAGGAGCATCGGAAAAATGTACATATGAAGTTATAAAAACGAAAAACACATTGGTACTAGGCAGGATCGAACCCCGGACCTCCCGATTAGAAGGAGGGATATCTATATTCGTAATACAATTATTTATTATCACTTAACACAAAATAAATAAACGAAAATTTGTCGTACTGCGACGGTTTTTGTAAAAGTTGACTAAGGAAGTTTACCGTATGTAAATATTGCCTACGCGTCAGTGGCGCTGTGGACTCGGCACTTGTCTTCCAATCGGGAGGTCCGGGTTTGAGACCGCCATGTACCACTGTGTTTTTCGTTTCGAATTTCATATGTACATTTGTCTGACGCTCCTACGGTGAAGGAAAACATCGTGAGGCAACCTGCATACATCTGCGAAGAAATTCAAAGGTGTATGTAAAGTCGACCAATCCGCACTGGGCCAGCGTGGTTGACTAAGGCCTAATCACCCTAAAATAGGGTAGGCTCGAGCCCCTCGGTGGGGACATATATGAGCTGTGATGATGATGATGATGATTGCCTCTGCGAGGAGATCCATTATTTGACACAAAGTCCTAAATAACTGCCGAGCCAACAATGAACTTTGACCTAACCGGGCGAGTCTAACGACCGATTTCAATATCATCTGTGGATTTGCTTACTGGAGATAGAATTTTGACGTATTTTGTGTGTGAAGCTAATATAAGAATACTAATTTTTTCCTTACAATATAATTTTAGCTAAGGCAGAAACTCGTTAGGAGTTTTTATTGCGAAATTCCATAGTTTATTTCAGATTTTTTCCGCTGTGCTTTGTAAAATTTTGTTTTTTGTGGTGATATATTATCTTAACTCAGCTTTATACAATACTTACTTTTGTTTTCCCGTGGGAATTTTATATTTTCTCGTAGGAAAAATAGTTTTGTAGCCTATGTTAATTAGAGATAATGTAGCATTCTAATGGTGAAATAATTTTTGAAATCGTACTAGTAGTTTTTGTGTTCATTCGTTACATACATACATACAAATCATTCCTCTTTAATAATATTAGTATAGAAGACATGCACTTGTACACAACCTTATGTAACGACTAATATACAAGTAAATTTTGTAATTATCACAAAAATTTGTGTGCTTGTTCAGTCAGACAAGCAAACCGAACAACTTTCACTATGGGACCAACTTTGAAATCGCAATAAAAAATCAGCTGTTCCATACAAATGTTCAACATTCACTGTAACTAATGTATGGAACAGCTGTTTTTTTTTTGCGATTTCAAAGTTGGTCCCATAGTGAAAGTTGTTCAGTTTGCTTGTCTGAACAGGCACACAAATTTTTTGTGATAATTAAAAAATAACCTTGTAATTATAAACGAATTACCTGCAATGTAAATGTACCTTAACTAATATATTATTACTATTACGAGTATTATTAAATTAAATGTGTTTTCATCAGAATGCGTGGCTGGCGTTTGCTCCTGTGCGCATTCACCTCGCCTACCGGCGCCTGTGGTCAGTGCTTCCACAATGGTGGTGAATGGGGAAATATTCGCGAACATAAGCTGGACACTACCATCGCCTGAATACCCGCAGAGGCTGCCAAAAGGGCTTCAGAAGCAAAGCTACAAAGTGAGGTATGTACTTCACTAATCGGTAAATGATAACTCGGATCTTGATATAATAGGTTGGGGAAAAAGTTTCTTCGCATTTTTTAAGAAAATTCAAAACATTTTTTAATATAGTTTATTTACATTTAACTAAAGTATGTAGGTACCATTTTGTTCGATAACTTTTTGCCATCTTGTAGGTAGGGACATGATCCCCTTGCTATAGAAATTTTGGGACTTCTGGTCAAAATACCGCGACAAGTGGTTTTGGCAGTCCTCTCGTGATGTTAACCTGACACTGCCTAAAGAATTCTGAAGAGACCGAAACAGGTGGAAATCTGAAGGTGCAAGGTCAGGACTATACGGCGGATGCATTAACACCTCCCAGCCAAACTCTCTTAATTTTTGCTGAGTGGCTAAAGATGTGTGAGGTCTAGCGTTATCATGATGAAAAACCACACCCCTTCTGTTGATTAATTCCGGCCGCTTTCTCTCAACTTCTTGCTTTAATCTCAGCAGTTGTTCGCAGTAGAGTTCAGAATCGATGGTCCTGCCTGGTGGTAACAGCTCATAATGAATAATGCCCTTCCAATCCCACCAGACACACAGCATCACCTTGTTGCGAGTTAACCCGGGTTTCGCCACAGTCTGTGAAGCCTGACCGGCCTTTGACCACGACCTTTTTCGCACGTTCTTGTCGTACGTGATCCACTTTTCATCACCAGTTATCAGCTTCTTCAAAAATGGTTCGGTTTCATTACGTCGTAATAAAGAATCACAAATGAGTACACGGTTCATTAGGTTTCTTTCAGTGAGCTCGTGAGGTACCCAAATGTCGAGCTTTTTTGTGTACCCAGTTTTTTTCAAATGCGCCAAAACTGTTTTGTGGTCAATTCCCAGTTCTTCAGCTACGTCGTAACTACTGACATGCCGATCTTGCTCCACTTTTTCAAAAATGGCATCCATTTTATCTGTAATAGGGCGACCAGAGCGACGTGCATCTTTGACATCAAAATTTCCGGATTGAAAACGCTTAAACCAAATTTGTGCTACTCTCACAGACACTGCACTAGGTCCATAAACATCGCAAATTTTTTTCGCGGCTTGCGTTGCATTTATACCTTTTTTGTAGTAAAATTTTAAAATGTATCGAATTTCTTCATTAGATTCACTCATCTTGGCGGTACGAAAAACAAATGAAAATCACACATTTTCCTAATTTGAATTTGGAATTATGTTCTTTAAAATTTAAACTTTCAATGATACCAAAACCAGCCAGATACAAATAGTATAGCCAAAGAGATTTTATTACAAGTTTATACATACTATAATGCGAAAAGACTTTTTCCCCAACCTAATATATACAGTTCACTTCTAGAGCCAGTACATCGCTTAATTACCCTACCAGTTCCATTTAATCAAGAAAGTTTTTAGCAAAGATGTAGTTTTGGATATAATAATTTGCGAAGGCATTTTGAAGAACAAAATTAATAAATCTTTTAGGCATCGGCAATCAATACATTGCGACTATCACGTAGGCATTTTAGATATATGTCGGTTTATTTTATTTATGTAGTAGAACTTTATGTTATATGTATGTAATAAGCTGTTCCATTTCTCGGTACATCTACCGCATTTCCTTTTTCTGCTCCACCCTAAGGTTGACTGCAAGGAAATGCCTCAAGCATTAAGTCCGTCGTGGTATCAAAATAATGACATAAGGAATAATTAAATAAACAAGATTAACACGCAGTTTCTGAAAGGCTGTTCAGCGATAAAATTAACTAACAAGCTGTCAAATCTAATGCTAACTATGAATTCAGTTGCTGAAAGCTAAATTAACTTATCACTGTGTTAGTTGACACAGCTGTCAAATCTATTGCAAAATTATTAAGGAAAGACCCATTTTGGGTTTCCAAAATACATATGAATAAAACAAAAAGAAATCAAAAGAGGCGTGAAAAAGCATCTTTTGGGCCGGCAAGGGGCGGGCAGGTAGGAGAGTGGATGTCGTCCCTACTCTTATCTGTCAACTCATTTGGGCCTCTATCACCGCTTAACATCAGGCGGGAGGAGGTCATCTGCCGGGCCATCCATAAAAAAAAAAAAAAAAAAACAAAATATATGATTTCAGCAATGTGACCGTGTCTAAAAATATTTCTCACGAGAAATCAAATTTTTAGAGATAAGTAAATTTTGGCTAACCAACGTTTCGGAAACTCAAATTGATTTGACACTGCTGTTAAGATGACATGGATGTTAGTTGAACAATATTTTGATCAGCTTTTCAGAAACTGGGGATAAGGATTGTAAGGTTGCTTCGCGCTGACGGAAAGTCGCGAGACTTACGAATAAAATATTAACTTCTTATATGTAAATAAAAAGACAAAACTATCATACTCTACGCTAGCTAGGTACATTAACCCCCAGTTTCTGAAAGGCTGATCAAAATATTGTTCAACTAACATCCATGTCATCTTAACAGTAGTGTCAAATCAATTTGAGTTTCCGAAACGTTGGTTAGCCAAAATTTACTTATCTCTAATAATTTGATTTCTTGTGAGAAATATTTTTAGACACAGTCATATTGCTGAAATCATATATTTTGTTTTATTCATATGTATTTTGGAAACCCAAAATGGGTCTTTCCTTAATAATTTTGAAAGAAATTTGACAGATGTGTCAACTAACACAGTGATAAGTTGATTTAGCTTTCAGCAACTCAATTCATAGTTAGCATTAGATTGACAGATTGTTAGTTAATTTTATCACTGAACAGCCTTTCAGAAACTGGGTGTTAGTCTACTTCAACAATTTCTATTTCTTTATTGTAACTACGTATGAAAATATAATGTTATTACCTTGTCTTTTCACATGTCGATCTTGTAAATATACACAAATTCTTGTAACACTTTACACCCAGTTTCTGAAAGGCTGTTCAGTGATAAAATTAAGTAACAAGCTGTCAATCTAATGCTAACTATGAATTGAGTTGCTGAAAGCTAAATCAACTTATCACTGTGTTAGTTGACACAGCTGTCAAATTTATTTCAAAATTATTAAGGAAAGACCCATTTTGGGTTTCCAAAATACATATGAATCAAACAAAATATATGATTTCAGCAATATGACCGTGTCTTAAAATATTTCTCACGAGAAATCAAATTATTAGAGATAAGTAAATTTTGTCTAACCAACGTTTCGGAAACTCAAATTGATTTGACGCTGCTGTTAAGATGACATAGATGTTAGTTGAACAATATTTTGATCAGCCTTTCAGAAACTGGGGGTTATTGATTCACGAATGTTTGTAAAGCACTAACTGATTATTTATTTGAACTCCACTTTATATAACGCGATAAATATTTGAAATATTTATAAGTCCTCTATTGTATTTTTCTATATTTTCTTATTATAATTGTTAGCGTCCAACATTTGATCTCAATATTGTAGCTCAATGCCTACGTGACTGACAAATGTCATATAATTATTTTATTTTTCAAAAATCTTTCGCTTGACAGCTATGTAGTTGTCTATTGTTAAGGCCAGTATCAAAGCGGATCAGGGTCATTAGGAAGCCAGTCTACTACCAGCTCTGGTAGCAAATACAACCAACTCAAGGAGTAGCTAAGCTCCTGTGAACCTGCTGGTCACCAGCGCTCAAAAAGGGTGCCAGAGGAGTAGCTAAGCTCCTAAGCACCTACACGTCGGGACCACGCCTCTCCGCCGGGACTTCTACGTGTGCCTGTTGTCGCCGCCGGCCCTACCAAGAGTCACGCACGAGTTGATCCTGAGTCTCGCCTGCTCCGGCCTCCTACCTACACACCGCTGCCACCGGGTGTTCCTGTGCCGCCTACCTGACTGCTACGCTGCCTATCTGACTGCTGGGTTGCTGAGCCTGTTCCTGCTCCGGCCATCTATCCGCCTCCGCGTCCTACCCTGGCCAGGCTAGATTATGTTATATTCTTTTGTATATAGTTACTTTTAGGCTAATTTAGTTAGATAAGTCCTGTCGTGCCCTACTAATATTATTCCTCCCTACCTCTGCCTTTTCTTGTTTCCATTTACTTTTGTAAAAATACCGTGTTAACTATCTAACTTGTTTTATTTCTAGCTTCTTCCACCTTTTTTTTGTACGAAGCCTTCCGCTTCGCGACAGGATCAAGACAATCTATCAAAAAACCAAAATTAAATATTGACATAACAAGTTAACACGTTTATGGTAATTAATGAATAAGATTTATATATAATTATATTATATAAGATATAGTTATATAAGAATTATAACACATCTGATACACATTATCAAGTTTATCAATTAAACACAAGGATTATAAATAAACGTGCCGTTCCAAAGTTTTAGCTCTTTTATGAGAAAATGTACAGCTTTCTACACGAAAGTTTCACCAAATGTTGCTGATTATTTGCCTTTTCAAACGTTTAAAGAGCATGTAAAAAATACCTTTATGATAAAGGTTATTACAATGATAATTTAAATGATACCAGGGCCTGAAGTTTGTCTGAATCGCTGAAAAATAATTGCAATTCGCACTAATGTTATTGTGTATGGTTAAAAAATAACGATTCACAAGAGCTTTTTATTAAAGTTATATTTTAATAAATAAAGTTTATTTTGATTGATTGATCAATTGATTGGTTATCAAGATGGCATGGTATGACACGGACATTACCCACCAAGCTTATCGCATATCTGCCTTGCAATCAGTATAGTAATCAAAGTCAAAGTTATTTATTTGTAAACATAGGTATTACATTATGGTGTTACATTAGTCGAGTGGCGGCCGCGTACCGGGAGACGCAGTGTTGGTAGGCCCCCCACAAGGTGGACCGACGATCTGGTGAAGGTCGCGGGAAGCCGCTGGATGCGGGAGGCGCAGGACCGATCGGTATGGAGATCCTTGGGGGAGGCCTATGTCCAACAGTGTGCTTCTCTTGGCTGATATGCTGATGATGATGATGATTATACGAGTATGTATCTGGCTATGTTTTACCTCGTAAGGTGTACCTAAAATTGATGAGTTGCGTACAATTTCTAAATTTAATTCCCATGGAAACTGTTATTTCAACTGCAAGTACACAGACTATGACAACAGTTATACAATATGTTTGTCTTCAAGAAAATCTTTGACGCTATAGTACGTTTGGCTTATAAGAAAATCTTTAAGTTCTCTTTTGAAGACAATAATATTTTCTGTATCAGTGATATGTCTCGGTAATGAGTACACTCTTTTGCAGCACTACTTTTCGATAAGGTACGGATTTTAATTTGTGTTGATGACGAGCTCTGCGCATGAACTCGAATAATTCTATATTACTAACTACAAAAACTGCAGTTTCATAAATAAAGATACTCGGAACTGTCACACATGAGTCCGTCTGTTTTAGACTATACATCGTTTCTGTGCCCTAAGTACTTTTTCCACATCTGTCGCGTTTCCCCAGAAGAGAATCCCAAATCTTAAGACCGAACCTACACATCCGTGATACGCTTATAGTAATGTAGATTGGTCTGCAATTTTTCTTCCTATAATAATCGTCCCCATGGTGCAGCCGTTGCTGAATAATTCTTCGTCCATCACAGTATCGGCAAGCAAATGGTGACAGATGCCCACCCTTCGCCATGGTTCGCGCACACAGTGTCCCGCCACGTGGACACAGACGGTTCGGTGGCTGCTGGTGACAGTCTGCGCTGGCTTATGCTGCCTATCACCGAGAGGGAGAGACGTCGGAGTGACAAGGACAGCGATAGCAAAGTCAAATTGGAGCTGGACGTGAAACTGCTGGCTAGAGTCCACCTCGTGGATGATAGAGGCTGCGTGGGTCCGTCTGGAAACGCTACTGCGTATGGTGAGTAACTATGTATATCTGCTGAAAAAATAAATCTGACGTTTTTTTTTACACACAGCACGAATCTCTTGACCTGCATCTCATATGATGGCAAGTGACGATAAGGCCGAAGGTGGAAGTGAGCTTCACCCGGACTCCTCACCAACTGAGGATCTGGCTATCTTACCTCAAATTTTGGGAATAAAACGATGTTATTAACCCTTAATAAGGCGCACCTAAAATGGTCGTGCGGTGTGTAACACCACATAATCAGTTAATTAAATAGAATACAAAATAAATTCAATTTCGAATATTATTATTAAATTAATGAATTTAATTTAAGTGTGCAATAATTAATTATTTTTTTTATATTTTGTATTAATTAATGAATTGAATTTATTAAATAATGAATAAATTTTAAACAATAAACATAAAAAATGTAAATTCTTGTTAGTCTTGTTCTACGCTACAATTTTCACAGACTACAATCATTTGTGGTCACTGCATACATTTTTATGGTACTTAGAGCATTCAGACTTATGTTTCCGACCTTGGGACACAAAACGTTCATAACTGAATTATTTTCGCAACTGAATTCTAAACGTAACACTTATTTTTGAAGCTACCTAGAAGAACAGCGCCTTGGTTAAATGATCTAATACAGCGCCACAAAGGAGACCAGCCAAAATGGTACCAGAGTTGTACAGCTACATATTATATACCATTATATTTGCTGTTTTTCAAGGATAATTTTGATATATGCCATGTAGTCTGAAACAGCAGGAAACATTTTTAATATCCATTTATGTTTTTTGTGAAAAGAAACTCTTTGGACGTTGCGTAAAACGAAACATATATTTATTTTTCAAAAACTCGTGTATTATGGTGACCACTGAAACAAAAACTGACATCCACGTCAATTCTAAGCCTTTCCTAGATCCTAAAAATATTCTAAGCCATGATGAAAAGGATAAAATATGAGTTTTTAATTTCTAAAATAATGGCTGTTTGAACAATAGATTCCTTTGTCGATCTATTTTGGAGTGATTAAAAAAATATTATGTCAAAAAATCTGCTTGTGATTTTTTTGTTGTTGTTGGCTGCGTTGTCGTTAGTTTGGTTGTGTGTTATTGTGATTGCGTTGTGTTATCCACCATAAATATCAAGCTTATAGTCTCTAAATATAATACTGCCACAGCTGTTCGATAACATAACCTCTAAAGTACTTTGTCTAAAGCGCCTATTTATAAATGAACCCCACTTGTTAATGAAGTTAAATTAACGCCACTTTTTTCTATTGTAGTAAGCTATAAAATGATATACATTTAATAGTTGTACAATTACTTTGACATTGGTACCAGAGCTCCATACAAAGTGGCTGTTGTCCTTTAAGGCGCATAGTGCTCCCAATGACCTTGCGTCGATCGTCCCGCACTGATTACATAGGAGTGACTGAGTGAGAGTGAGGGGAATATTCAAGCAAACCTTTACGCGTAAGATGAATTATTTCAATAAAAAAATTAATAAAGGCGAATAAGAAAAATCTAAAAAGACCATCCCCTAGAATATTGTTCACTGAATTTATAGAAATCTAAAGTATGTGATTTAACATAATATTTACGAAGCGATTAGGTTTATAGTTTTAAAATCGAGGCATGTTTGGGTCACATTTTAACCAAGTTTTAATTAATTTATCAAAAAATTAAAAAGACCATCCTCTAAAGAATGCGTTGAATAATAACATATCTTTTTTAAATATTTTTTTATTCAATATTTATGAAGAGAACCGGTTTTTTCTGCAGTGATTTTTTATGATTGACGTTACTATGCGCCTAAGCTTGGAATTTTACGGCGCACGTTGGTCCTTTTTGGCAATCTAGGTGTGCAATAGGTATAAAATTTATGAGGCCAAAATTTAATAAAACATATTTAGCTACATGCTCAGATAGCCAGGCAAATCAAAACACTCATTGTTAAAATGAAACATGCGCGTAGGCACGAATTGACAAGTGTGCAAGTTACGACTTGTCGACGCGCTTGATTTCGCAACTGTGAACCGGCAGTCAGCGTCGAACATTTCAAAGAAGAACTTGTGTTGTTGTGAGAGAAATATCTAATAATTTTAACATGGAAATTAAACGGACAGGTAAGGCTTTGCATATTTCGTATTATTTAATTTGCGACCTGTGTCATAACCAATTTTATAGAACATCATAAGTAGGTATAATTTATTGAAGTGTAAAAGAAGAAAAATATATTTCTGCAGAGTAGAAATTCTGTGATTGGGGCGTATTGGTCTTGAAATATTTTTTTCTTGTTTCTTTGGTTTATGTAGTTGATTTATATGTCAGTTTTGTGTGCCGCTTTCCGCCGTAAGATTTTGAATATTTTTTTCAGATATGGCGGACGGTTTAAAACGTTCCGAAGTTTTTAACGTTTGGCGTAAGGAAGTAACCACTGGTAGTAAAATTGATACAGTTATGACGCATTTTATGAATACGACCAAATATACCCATTTTGACGTGATTTCTTGTGAAAAATTTGAACCTGTGGGGTCAGTTTGCTTATAAGTAGAAAAAAGTAACCGAACGCTCAACACTTTAATTCATAAAAAAGAATGTCTGGATAGCAAATTGACTTTCACTTGCAACAATCCTTCGTACAATTTGCTCGGGTTTTGCTGTAAATATATCCGCATTTGAACAATTTGCCATAGAAACGGCTAATCATATCAATCAGCGAGCTCTCGGAAGAAGCGCAAGAGCATCGTAATAAGGACATCAGGAATTTTCGAGAATTTCACGCTCTGAAATTTTCAAGGAAAGAAAACATAGAGGATATATACATTATTCCCGAACTCATACAACCCGGAAATCTTCAAAGCAAGAGTGAATAGGCACTTTCTGGGCAAACTCGTCCCACCGTAGAACTCATCCTTGCCTCAAGGCTGGATTGGGATCAAAAGAATTCATAATAATAAAAAAAAATATGTTTCATTTACTTATGATTTCATCAGATCCATTAATATCATTCCTTAAAAGAATTAAACTGAAGTTTAGTGGCAGCCTCCCCCTATCCGTGTTGAATTTGTTAAAGGCACCTGATCAACCATAAATGTTTATTAAACCTTGTTAGGAATAGTTTAAATAAGAAATGGTTTAATTAAACCTATATGTTTTTTGTTAGGTAAAAGTATGTTTAATTTTTTATTTTATTATACAATTTTTAATTATATAATCAAATTTTAATTATCAATTTCTAATTTTTAATCAATTTTAAATAATAATAATCAATTTTTAATTTCATTTTTAATTTTTGTCATATTACTAAGAATCATTGTTACTAACAAAATATGGGTGTATGCCCGAAATAAATGATTACCTATTTAATTTGATTTAATTTAAACTATTAGTTAAAGTAAGAAACTGATGCACTGATGATTTTTTTCACATATATAAGCACAGAATAAAAACTTGTTCAAAATTGTAAAAATCTGTTTGAATGCAATATTATAGAAGTAAAAAACAGTTCTGCACAGCTAGATTGCCAAAAAGGACCTACGTGCGGCGCCGGCGGCGTGCACGTTGCAAGCCGTGCAAGAAGGCCTCACGGCAGGGTCATCCGACAGGCGTTGCTTGTGCGAATGCCCGCCTTCTTCTGAAAACTTGCCGTCCCCGTGAGGAATCGAATCTCGGAATTCCAGATCCATTCTGGATGATCTCAGCCACTAAACCACGATAAAAGAAGTTTAACAAGTTTTACGCAAGCACTTTTTACTTAGAAACTCTTGTCAAAACCATTGTTGTAGGAGAAGTATTATGAGAACAAATTGAAATAAGTAGCGGAAACAGGAGAAGTCGATATTTTCGTGTTTCTATTAATAATTAACGCCGCTCAGAAAGGGCAACATGAAGGTTCAAAGCCATAAAGGCTCAAAGCCACTTAAAGTTCAGCCAGTTAAACTTCTTATTCACCAATATTAATGAATGACTTTTTTATACACCCATCACTCCGTTATAAGTATAATTTATAGTATTTAGGAATGTTTTCAGTATTTATCTTTATATACTACATTTTCCATATTAAAAGCTGTATGGTACCATCGTATTTTATATTTATTGGCATATTTCTGGTTCGAGCATACGAGGAAGGACACTAAGGTCACAGCTGAAAATCAGCGTTTTGCTTGCCTACCACAAGCAAATATTACGTTGAGCTGTCGCCTAATTTTGCCTGCTGTGGCACACACACACACACACATCAGCCGCTTTGCGTTTGTACGCGATTGTGTTAAGCCGTTGTCTGTGTATATGCTGTTGTTTATGTTTTTGTGCTGTATTTTATATGACTGTGTTTCCTGTTTTTACCACTTCCATTTGCTTTGTGTGTGTGTTCTATAACAGAAAATAAAGTTTATTATTATTATGTTCTTTATTTATTTTTTTCTTAAATATAATTTTTATTATTAATATTATTATTATTAAAGGATAATGAAGTGGGCTATAATTGGAGTTTTATTTTCGTAATCAAATCAGCAATGATGATATCCGCACTAGAAATAGGTTATTGATATACTTAGGCCAAAGAAATCGAGTTTTAAGCGTTAGTAGGCAAGACAAATTACTCGCAGCACTTTGGAGCGGAAAGTTCCTCAGTGGCGGCTGCACTGGAAGGCGCAGCATTAGGTAGGCCAGCTACCCACGAACTCTGGTACAGTAGGCCAGTGGAGGCGAACTGTGCAGGACCGATCGGTGTTGAGATCCTTGGAGGAGCTGTAATGATCATAATTAATAACTTTATGGCCCCACTATAATGTGGGAATAGAAACTTAATAAATATTTTTTTTACAGATCCCGCAGATGCTAATAAGATACAGATTGGAAATTATGTAAGTTAATGCCTTTTTATGTTTTATGTATTTCACTATAATATCCACACTCCGCAGTCTGTAAGAAGTTTTCCATTGCCTGGTCATCAGTGAGCCTAGACGAAAGTCACACGCCTATTTTTCCCAAAAAAAATGTATGGCAATGTCTTAGCTGCGGATAAAATAGCGTGAGCTTCATCATCTCAGCCGCACGACGCCCACTGCTGGGCATAGGCCTCCCCCATGGATCTCCACAACGATCGGTCCCGCGCTGCCCGCATCCAGCGGCTTCCCGCGACCTTTGCCAGATCGTCGGTCCACCTGGTCGGGGGCTGAGCTTGTTGCAAGCTAATGTCTTTTTTTTCTGTGGTCATACATTTGTCATACATTTTTTCTGTGGAACGACTGCGGAATAATAACCGTGTGACATTTGTTTAGGCCTACTCGTACGGCTTCTCACAGCAAAATATGTACCTATATGAATGTTAATTCGTTATTGGCTCTGTCGAGTGGAAAAATGTGACATAACTACCTAGCTTTATAAATTTTGCCGAACACGTGCATTGCCTACTCGTATGCGGACGAGATATTTCCCGATCGTCATAGAAATACAGGCACATTCGTGATACAGATGCAAAAATTAAAATCCAAATTCGTACTTTGCAATCCCAAGGAAATAGTACCGATTGATGTTGACATTGGTTCTCTTTGAAAATGTATCGAGAAATCACTTTGGCGCTTTGCAGACGACGCGTCGTTTGCAAAGCGCCTAAGTGATTTCTTCCCGTCGCGACGGGGCGGGCAGGGCCGGGCCGGGCCGGTCAATTTCGCCACGAACTATAGCGCAAAGGGAATCCTATACTACCAACGCAGACGGAGGGCAAAAAGACCGCGCCGCGGGTGCCCCGCGGGCACTGGCATGGCGGTGCGGTAAAAATGTATAGCGTGGGCAGCCGTGGACATTGACGGGCAGACACAGTATCGCTCGCGGCGAAATTGACCTGCTATTATTTATTTATTTAGGTACAGACAGTTGTATAAAACACATTATTAAAGACACTTTGTGTGTGTGTTTATACATATATAGCATATGCGAATCATGACAAGACGGTTTTCTTCCGGGTCACAGATATTGTGGGCTATGTTCGGTGGTCTCTGCGTGTTGGCCATGGTCGTCGTGGTCGCCGTGGGCTCCCGGGTGGTCAAGAGGCTGCTAGCCACCTTGCGGCCTGCCGCAGTCTCCACGCCTCTTACGCCGCTCTGCCAGCGGCCGGCCTGGCTCACTCTCAGTCTGCGGTCGTGAGTACTTTGTTTTTTTTAAAGCCTGAACTGAACATTAAATAACTTCTTTAGGTGGAATGATTGTCTTCTTTAGGTGGAGCAGCCAACTTCTCTAGAATAAGATCAACTGTCTTCTCTAGGTACAGCAGTATTCTTCTTAAGGTAGAGCGACTGTGATTTTTTGGTAGTGCAGTAGAGCAGTTACCTTCTCTAGATAGATCAACTGTTTCCTCTAGGTGCAGCAAAAAGAGTGATCTAGTGACTTAGGTCAGCCAGATCCCAGGTCTCCCCACGATTAGGCTTATGGAACATCGTGAAAGTTTTTAGTGGGTTTACCTAATTAGCGGGGGAATCCCTCGCAACCACAAGACTATCCTTAATCTCTTGGGTAGATCTAAAATTTAAAAGGTACACCAAGGTCAAAGTTTTAAACGTCGCGTCGGTACGCGCCAGTCGCCGGTCGCCGGATTAATAAAATTTTTACGCCCCGTATAAAGCTTGCCGTAGAACATAAGATATTATTTACGTTCGCACATGATCTTGAATTAGAAATAGAGTGCTGTCATAAGCTACTACGTCCGGGGCCTTATCATGATAGCTATGAGCAAGGTTAAAACAATATTGAGACAGAAACACTGCTTCAACGAAGGGGTACCAAAAATGGGAGTGAATTTAGAAAACATCTATTTTAACAGGGTTGAAAGTGAGGCTCACACTTTGTTTAGGAAAATTATTATTTTTGAAATTGTAAATATATGGAAGCTATAGTTATTGCAAAATGGGCATCTGATTGCTTAAAAAAGGAAGTGCTAGTATTTTAGGAACTTTAATAAAATGGGTGATGCAATTTTGATGAAACATTCGCCATTTCTTTTCTTAGATCTATGAAAATGTAAGTACTCTATTATTTGGCATTTTTTAAAGAAAGTTTGCGATTGCGATGTGAAAAGTAACCGGACTGAGAAGAAAAAGCTGGTGAATAAAATAATACTGATTCAGAAAAGTTGTTTATATGTTAACTTAAAACAGCCTCGTTAAAAAACCAACCCTCCTATTTTTTTTGCAGTAAACGCGAGAGAGAGAGTTATAAGAGAGACTTGCGTGTCTCTCATACGATGAACTCTAAACACGTATCGAATGAAGACTTGTATGTCTTTATTCGACACGCGTTTAGAGTTTAGAGTGTATTGAGTGAGAGATTTGCAAACCGAAACCTGCCTTAGTGTTAATTAATGACAGCTCCATAATCCAGATCCGCGGCCGAATCAACTCAATCCACTGAATGGCGCAACAATCCTAATAATGAACAATAACTTGAGTGTTTTGATGTAATTCCCAGACTTGAGAAAGGTTCGCGTGTGTGTCACGGGATACGTATTCAATTCGTCATTCGGAACGGATCATAACAAGACGTTTTTGTGGACTTTCCCGGCAGAACAGTTTATTGGCATCAATAAATGTCTTTGTCTGGGGAGATCAGTTGGGTATTTCGATTTCGTCAAAATTGATTATGTTGCCCAATTCTTTTCTACAGTCACACGAGAAGAAAGAGAATAAATACAATTACGATGTCGTTTCCCGCGTCTTACGTCGTGGCAGCAAACGTATGTCACCGACTTATTAAAAATATTTTGCATTAAACAAATGTGAAGCACGCAAAATCCTACATTTCGTTTGTATACACGACCTATACTCACGCAGATACAAAAAGAGACGCATTTTCCTCAGAAGTGTATCGTAAATTCAAACACGAATACGAAATACCATGTGCGAAATTATTTTCTACTGTTTCCAATTTTAAAGATTTTTGATTCACTCGAATTCAGTGTTGTCAATAAAAACAAATTCTGGTAGAAATCAGAAACGAATGTGTGTCCTACTCACTCGTTTTTGATTTCTTCACACATTGCAGAATTCGCGGAATAGAATGAATGTTTAAAAACAGGGGTCCTATTTTTGAATCATTCTTCCGGCATCGAGTGCTCGTCAGTGGTCGATTTCTACTTATTTTCATTTTGTTTTCGACGAAAATCAAAACAATATTGATCTTCGTCGTAATGTTCTATCTATTTTCATCGCAAGAAAAACGAAAATCGAGCCCCTGCGAATTTGAAAATTCGTAAGAATTCGAAACTTTCTATTGTTTCAAAATCGCGTCTCTCAGTTTCGACAACTGCCATGGAGCGCCAGATTGACAGATAATTTAGCGTCAACAAAATTGATGAGTAAGATCCTAATGTAGGTGCACTTAATTTGCAAATAAATAATTATAACTAATAAAAATGCCGTCTTTTGTAGTCATCGAAGTTCGCCATAGAAACAATCTCAACAGTATTTTTCTTATTTGGCTGTTATAGCTGTTGATTTATAATTAGATAGAAGATAGCCAGTTCCTCAGTTGTTGAGGAGTCCAGGTGAAGCTCTCTTCCGTCCGTTCTTACCCTCACTTACCATCAAGTGAGATAAAAGCCAAGAGCTTCCCTGTTTTCTGTAAAATAAAAAAATGTTACATACCTACATTCAAACTGTAATTCTTTGGTGACAGCCAATAATATTGTGTACACGGGTAAAAAGCTTCTCGTAATAACCGTTCCACTCTTAAACTCTGATATCCATTACTCTAACAAGGATATCAGTCCGGATATTGAATTCGATCATTTTGGATGAACGCCTGCTACAAACATAAGAAATAACGTTTTTCTTAAAATAATGACAATAACCTTTACATGTGTCACATCACAATACATCCTCTGATGTATATGTATCGGGGGTTGTATTACGAAACACTCGAATTAATTCGTATTATAAATTAGAAGATTCACATTTTTCTCTTTAACAGGTGGATGACATCCTAATTGACACTTAAGCATGTTCACGAATTTTGCATGTGGACCATTTCACGAATTTTGCATTTTGAATACGAATTTCCAAAATGTCGGACATTCTAGCCAGACTACCAAAATTAAACATATTAATTTATTATCATCACATTATGATTCGGCCGATGCGGTGGATGATTCGGCGGATTTTTATTAGATCTGCTGATGGTGTCTATTGGTGCTTGTACTGGGTGTTTAGCAAGGCAGATAAATGTTTCGAGTGCTATCTTTATTCTCAATTCCGATATTTGCACACAGTTTACGTAGTAACTATTATCTAATCTGTGACACAGTCCATTTAGATTTTTAAATAAATAATCATAAGGCGCATACTTTTACTCCCCACTTGCTATTTTTAATATTTTGACGTCATTCGTGAAAAATGGAACTTGTTTTAGCACATACGTATAAGTTTTGGTTTATTTGTAGAGTTATAATATGTATTTCAATTCAATGATAGCATCGAGACCTCTGAACTTCAGTTAACCACGACGACGTGTTACATTTTTGCGAGTATTTAATAGCAGGCGCGTGTACCTTGAAATAGTAACTGACTGCCATGACATTTCGGCGAAGAAATTCATACATTCTTTGTGAATAACTTTTCCTCATAGACCTAACATGGGGAATGGGTACACCTGGGACTAATGGCCGATTTCACCAACGATAACTTAGCTTAGGAAGCCCCTAAGACGTATGCTGTCACTTTTTGTCTTGAATGAAAAGAATGTGACAGCATGCCACTAAAGAGTGCCCTAAGCTAAGAAGAGGTTGGTGAAAACGGCCATTAGAGACATAAACAATTTACTTATCTTTAATATCATTCAAACTCCACACCGCGTGCGTACCTATATGTCCGTTAGCCATAAACACAAAAACTACTTATCGATCGAATTTTCATGCTATTTTCACCAATGCTCGAAATGTTTCATTGGAAAGATATAGGTGTGTAATTAATATATTGCTTAAGATATTGTTTAGAACTCATGTTTTTTTTTTGGAAATTATTTAAAACTTTTAATAGGTACTTGATCGATTTCTTTTCGGCGGACAACGTCTCCTTTTCAAATAGTGCCCAGAAACAATCAATCAATCACCTGGGTTACTAACTCACGTTCCTATTGGAAATTAATGAAACCATCCCTTACTCTACGAAGCCCTAGTATTGAGGGAATCAATTAAGATCTTGTATATTTTTTGGTTTGATTATTCTAGAAAATGTCTAGATATTTTCATATTCAATAAGGTTGGTTGGTGAGCAATTTAGTGAGGTATATTCGTGTTGTTTTTTTATTTGAATTTATTTCTTTTCAGTTACATATTGTAAGTTTGTAATGTAATAATTGTAAATTCATTTAAAATTACTATTGAAACTAACTATTGTATTTTTGTAATCATTTTAATTTAATAATATTTTACAAAAATAACGACTTCAAATACCTACACCAAAAAGTCGAAAGTAACATAATAATATAATATACAACATCACATGTTGATACTGAAGTTGGTGCCAAATTTTAACAAACTACATTAGTTATTCTTTTTACTTCACTTCTTCAAGATCTTTTCGGGACTTCGGTGCCAAATTTTAAGACTTTCTAGGAGGTCATCGTTTGGCGCCGACTTCAATATAAAAAATTTATTCTTATATTATTTTTCTATTACCTATTATTATTATTATTAATATTTCTTATATTATTTTTAACTTTTTTGAAGTCAGTTTTAATTTTATGTATTTTTATCTTTTTAAAAAATTTTATATCAGCTCACCGAAGTACTTGAAAGAATACGACACAGGGGCAATACGTGCCTATTGTATTTAAAAAACTAACCCCTAACTCCTAAAAGTTGAAGATCCTTCCATCATCAGCCGAGTTTATGACTACCAGACGCAAATACCTACCTAAAGATGTTCGAAAAAAACATGAAACACGTTAGACGTACCTATAATATTTTGGCGGAGTAATCGTGTAACATACACACACAAAAGAAACATAAGTACGCATCGAATTGAGAAAATTTGAGAACCTCCTCATTTTTTGAAGTCGGTTAACAAAATATACCTACCTAACAGATGACTAATACTTACATTGTCATCAACATTTGGAAATTTGTTGGTCTGCTTTTCATATCTAAAAGATCAAATTTAAAGACATCGGTATGAGTAAATAATTACAAGCATCTGCTTCCCCAAGTTGCCAATTGCAAACTTAGCATTGCAAAGTTTTATAGCACTACAAAGGGACTATTCATAAAAACATCGATCAGCCCTCATAATAAGCACACTTACACTGGTATCTATAGTCAAGTCAAAGTAATCACTTGAGTAAAAGTCGTTACTTATGTTGTGATTTTTATACAATAAACGAGAATTTGTACGAAGTAAAGAAAGTTATGCTTATCACCTAGTGCAGGCTGGTGCATTTTAACGGTCACAAATACACCTGGGAGCAACGGCTTAACTAGCCTTTTGAAAAACGGAGGAGCTCGAGATACTAAGTTTTTGGTCACCCATCTCCTGACGGACCATTGCGAAAGCGTAATCGCCATTATCACAGGCCGGCCGCACAAAGTACTGAGCCACCGAACGCAATAATAAGTATTTTTTTTATTGTCACAATACTTTTTGTATAAAAATCACAACTTAAGTAATGACTTTTCCTTTTTTAACTCAAGTAATTACTTTGACTTGACTATAGATACGAGTGTTAGCACTGTTATTCTAAAATCATTTAGCAAACACTGACAGGTATCAAGTAGAAATGCAAAATTAATTACCTGCGTAATAATTGGATGGCGGTATTTCTCTCACAATCGTCGAGCAGCTCTGGAAAAGTTGCCAGCGGTCGAACAAATTGAATTTGTTCGCCTGCTAGCAACTTTTGCTGCCAAAAGAAACTTGTAGGTAGTACGTATTAAAATTTCTAAACACACAACACAACAATAAATTCCGCGTGTTTTTGTGGGATCGGAAACTGAGCTAATTAAAAGTTTCATACACATACTTGACGTTATAACAAAGTCATGTTAATTATCCAATTGGCTACGAAAATGGTAATCAGAATTAAAAGCGAATGTGTGTATATTGCGAGCGTTGTGTTGATAAGTATACCCACCAATTTATAATTGTTTTTTTTTTAACTTTTCAAAAATAATTTTAACAGTGTAACGTACGAGTATGTCTTAAGAGGAGCTGGGCGCGCTTATCTAATTTTGAGCAAAAAATGTTAAAATACCCAAATTTTCGAGTTATTTGCGATTGAAATTACAATTTTTTATGAAAAAAAATAACTGTTTTTAAACGGTCTTTCACTAATAATTCAAAATTTAAGCCTATTACGGTAAAATTTATCATAACCAAAATTGAAGCTTCATAAAAAACAATCCAATTGCTTTTTTGGATCCTCTAAGGCTTAGCACGCACTGCGGTAAAACGCCCGCGTTTTCTCGCTAGACTGAAACCGCAAAAAAATGTATCACATAGCTTTTCTATACAAGCGCACGCATTAGCGACTTTTTTCAGTGACTGATTTTAAAAACGCAACTTGTTACATTTTACCTCGGTTTGAAAACGCACGATTTTTTTGTGACCCATAGTAATAATACTGTGGCGCATGCACGGCGGTTAACCGCGGTTCAGTTTTTTGTTCAGTCTCGACTTTGCAAGCGCGGAGGATAGACGTTGTTTAAGGAGAATCATGTCGTCCGACTCGGACGCATCGCACGTAGATTATGAGAATTTGTCAAAAAACATTATCGTTGAGGTGGAAAAGAGGCCGGCACTTTATGATAAATCCTTAAATCAGTATAAAGACAGAAATATTAAAGCCCGGCTTTGGCAGGAGATTTATCAAAACGTATGCATAAATTGGACAAGCTTGTCGGAGGCCGAAAAAAAAAACACGTTTTGTAATAATTTATCAAATGTACCAATAGACATTCTGTAGTAATTGAAAAACTTATCGGGATGCTGACGCACGTTGTTATACATTTTGCAAAAGTATCCTTTCAAATGTCTTTGGTCGGTTAGTGGATGTACCCAGTATCTATGGCGACGGCGTTGTTTACGTTTTCTATTTTTTAATTTAAATACCAAAGCCACAAGACATGCTGCTCGCCAGAAATCCATGGCAGAACTGAAAATAAATTTAAGCAAAACGCCAACCGCAAACCGCCGTGCGTGTTCATATGCGGTTTTAAGTTTTCAGCTATTCGTAAACCGCTTGCGTTTAATCGCAGTGCGTGCTAAGCCTTAGAGTAAATTTTTTAACCGAGATGTGTCATTTATGTTGCGTATAAACTACTGAAATTATCATGTATAGCATCGAATATCTGGAAAATGAAAGAAAATTTAGGGAAAACTCATATATAATAATTTTTAAAGTGCTTTAAAAAAGCTTTAAAATGAGTTCTATTAAAAGATAATTGAACAATATTTGACGGAGGTGCGGTAAAAACAAATTTAGTGTCGAAATTTTTTTGCGTAAAAAGTACCAAAAATACCTTCAGCATTAGCGCCAAAATCGAAATTAGACGTAAATCTCCTGCAATTCTTTTAACTTGAGAATAAGAATGTGCTCCAGGAGTTTTAACCGTTTTAGATGACTGGTTTGAAAACAAGTTAGATTTTAGTGAATATAGATTTTTATAATTAAAAAAAATGTCTTGTTAAATAAATTATTCAAAAACAAATGTACATACGAAAAAATAGCAACAACTATATATAAAGTAAAGTTTTTTAATTAACTAAAAATTGCTTTTTTATTATCAGTAACATCAAAAATGACTGAGTTATGAACGTTTCAAGTTTGCATGTTATAGTAAAACTTCGCTCTTCCCATCCCTTTGATGGGAATAATTTTAAAATTGAATGATAACTTATAGCTATGAAAATCTCTACAGCTATATTATATTTAAAAAAGGAGAAGTTCCCATCTATAGACGCACGCACAGCCGTAACCGCTAATGGTAATACGTGAAATTTGGACAGTTGTTTTAATTCAAAATGAGAGTGCACACTGAGAAGGAATGTTTTAAAAAAATTAACCCTGAAGGGATGAAGTAGGGGTTGCAAGTTTGTATGGATTTAAAAAAAAAATTAGCAAAGATTTTGATAAGACTTGAGATTCATGCTCTTAAAAACATTTCATTGAACAGGTGTTTCATGGTTTATTGGAATTCACCCCCTAAGGGTGCAAAGTAGAGGTTGAAAGTTTCTATGGAAAATATTTAAATTCTGCTCCAATTTCTATGAAATTTATTATTCGAGCTCCTAAATATAAATAACAGTCTTCTATATAATAAGCTACAAAATTATTGGAAAAATAATTATAGGAACAATAATTTTGTAGCCTATGTTACTCAAGGATAACGTAGCATTCTAATGGTGGAAGAGTTTTTCAAATCGGTCCAGTAGTTTCGAAACCTATTCAATACAAACATACAAAAATACAAATCTTTCCTCTTTATAATATTAGTACTTATAGATTAAGTATCTTGCTTTTCAATAAAACCGTTTAACTTTAAAACGTCTGTTACCTATTTTTATTTTTATTATGGTTATATTTAGGATTTTTTCTAATTATTAAGATATTTTTCAATTTTTTTGGTCATTGTGGTTCTTTGTTTCTTTTTCAGACTACAGCTCAGATAGTGTTATAATAACTATTATGTAGTTAAATTCTTTATCATTTTTTCACACTGAAGTTCCAACATCAACCTTTTCATCAGTGCTGCGTACAGATTTCGGGAGGCGGTGGAGCGATTAAGAGGAAATCAAACGGGCCATTTTTCCATACCAACCTTTTCCTTCCTGGATAATAGATCCCTTCAACTCTTCCTTAATTAGCATCTTTAAGAGGGTTATTCTTAGACCTCATAAGATATTTTTTCTCAGATGAATGGATCTACTGAGAAGTCTCTTTCTCACTGGTTCCATTAACCAGATTCAGATTTGAAAGTGTGTGCCTACTGAAGAGTGTCTTTCTCACTAGGTAAATCTTTATATTGCGATAGATTGTAGATTGATTGGTGACGCTGTCGACTCAGCACTTGCCTTCTAATCTGGAGGTCTGGGGTTCGAGACCGCCATGTACCAATGTGTTTGTGTTTGTATTTTATAATATACATTTGTCTGACAATCCTACGGTGGAGGAAAACATCGTGAGGCAACCTGCATACATCTACGAAGAAATTCAAAGGTGTATGTGAAGTCGACCAATCCGCACTGGTCCAGCGTGGTTGACTAATATGAGGCCTAAACTGAGAGTAGGCTCGAGCCCGTCGGTGGGGACGTTTAAGAGCTGTTATGATGATGAAGAGATTGCTGTTCCTATTTCTCAGGATCTATTATTATGTCAAAAATTGGATCTATTGTGGAAATATATCACTAGTTCCAAAATGTATCTAGACAACGGATCTATTGCGATTGAAGGTAATATTTTAATACCTAAGAGAAAGCAGAGTTAAGTATCAATAGACGACACTAGAATGTATTTTAAAGCATTTTTGCAAATCCTGCCTCAAAGAAAGTTCGTTTGTAGTGTTTCAATAAAAATAATTTTATTTGAATGAATGAATGATAATTTATTTGGCACCAAAATACAACACATAATGTAACAAAACAAAAAACACCTTTTATATATACAGCTAGTTTCTGGGCCAAATAGGTCCCCGCTCAGCATATGCCGAGGCACGGAGTGCTTCGACGCTGGTATTCTGCGGATACCATTTATTCAGTAACTGTAGATACCATATAGTAACGTTGGGCAATGCGCACACAGTAAAGCTCTTAATTGCTCAATAAATTTCAAACCTAATAAATAGAGGCAGATATACAACCATCCAGGTGACAAACAAAATACAACACATCGCAGCGTTTTTCGGCTTTTTGGGCGTCCAATAGATATTTTCTTAGTTTAGTTTTAAATGTTCCAACACTTAAATGTTCATTTGATTGAGCTACATCTCGCCTATATACTTAGCTACCGACCTAATTATTTTACGTACAGTCACAATGGGGCTGACGTGGATATTTATTGTACAAAAGCTTCTTTTGCTGATAAACAAAGAAAAATAGATTTGAATTGTGTCAACCGTCTTGAAATCCTATAGGGACCGTTTTTAATTTATTTAGATAACAGCGTTTCAGACGTTATTATAACCAATATTGATATCTTAAAAGAAAATAATATTCAATTTTCAGAGATGTGGGGCGACTGAAATTAAAAGCACTTCAGATTCTTACACAGCTATATTGATGTTTGAAAGTCCTCTGTGGGAAGCCGGATATATAATTAAATTACGTAAAATTAAAATGTGTTACTAGGTAACTAATAGGATGATAGTAATGATAGTTAACTTACGTAAAATTAAAATGTATTACTAGGTAACTAATAGGATGCTGCTCCACAGATGTATAATAGTAGTAGTTAATTGTCGCTGCTGTATAGATGAAGTAACAAGAGCAGTTTCTAAAATGACAAACGGCAAAGCAACCAAACCAGCTAAAGTGTAGAAAATGCTAGGAACAGATATACGTAGTTTTATCGCCTTTTAAGTTGTTGGCAAACTTGGTTGAAAGCAAAATGACAGAACTTTGGGAGAAAACGTATTAATACCTTTTTTAAAAATAATATACGCAAATATGCAAACTTTGAGGTATTAAACAAACATCTTACACGTTAGAAATATGGGATCGAACCATTTTTTCTTCTTGACGTTATCGACCAGTTGAGCTGTGCTTAGAAAACTGGTGGAAAAATGTATGGTTATTATTGATCTAGAAAAGGCCTTTGACAGTGTGAATTCTTCTTTTTTTGGTAAGCGCTGAGATGGCATATATACGCCAGTCGATAGATGTGTATAGTTTTCTATATAATAATAAGCTTGATAAAAGTGGGTGTGCATTAGGGCTGATCAGGGTAGGGTACTGGGCCCGTTGTATATCAATATTGCCATGAATTATTTTACATCGGCTATTCAAACACCATTGCCCTGGAATCTATTGTATGCCAAGGAAGTGATGACGACATTCTATAGTAAAACTAAAGTCCAGCAATGGGCGTGTGGTGAGGGATGAGAATCATATTACCAGAAGATGGACTTGAATGTGAACCGACATAAGGATAAAGGAAGACTCAAGAATGATGGATTGCGTGAAGACAAATATGCATATGAAGAATATCTGATATGAGATGACGTGTGATAGAGATGAACGGAAGAAGAAAACATGTTGCGCCGCCCTCATATAAGACTGGGCCAGGGTGATGATGAATCTACATCAAAAAAAAAGTTTTCTGTGGTGTGGTTTCTTATTGATAGTAACAACAACAAGTTCATCTGAACCACTAATAATAATTATTGTCTCCTCATTAAATAAAAGCTCATTTTTATACCAATAATCAAATCTATATTTTGTTGACTTTGTTAAAATAGCAATATAGAATTATTTGCATACAAAAGCGAAAACTTTATTTTGTACGTGAGACTGTAAGAAAATTGATATTAGAAAGAGGACAAGACATTCGCAAATTCATAGCAAATTATACAATAAATTTCGCGATCCTTATTCACCAAAATACCTCTTGAATTAACAGTGAATCGAATACCATTAATTTTTTTCTAAGAGTATAATATTTCATAGTTCTCTCTCTCTCTACCTATACAAATTTTGGGCTCGAGATATTATTATTAAGTATCCTTGAAGTTTTAAAGACAGAAAGGAATTTCTCTTTGAAATTTCGCAGTTATTGTTTTATTTAATTTCGTTCTTCTTTGATATATTTATATTGGACGTGAATTTTTACTTTACTTAGCGATCATTGGTCTCGACGAACAATGAATTTGTTTAGCGAATCGTGAAGCCATCTTTCTACAGCACGAATTTACAGAAGACATTTTCCTTTTTATTTGATAAAAATTTTGATGACTTCGTATTACTTACCTCTTCATGAGGAAAATCGACATTAAAATAAATAAAAATTCATTAAAACATCTATCTGGAAATAAAAGATTTTGTACTTATCATCCATTGGATTTATGTTAATTAACCCCTGAAAAAGCGTTCGATTTGAGATTTTTTAAAAGAATCAACACGTCAATGAAATTGATCGAAAACCAACATTTAGCATACCTGCATAAAGCATTGTTAACGTGAATAGAGTTCCTTTTCAATAAAACACTTTTTTGGTGTAAATTGTGTATCGCACGCACAATACTATTACCATTCCTATTATAATCGCATTAACGGTTCGGTAAAGTTGAATTCAGCTACCTATTAAATTAGTCTCCTAATCAAGTAAGTAGATTAATAAAAAACGTGTGAGGCCTGACGTTTGCTCTTGTATAACAAAATCCAAAGTCTTATTCAAATATGAATTCATAAAATCTTTTATGTATTTCGTTTTCCTCGACGTCTTTTAGCCAAGTAGCTGAAAATAGAAAAAATACTAACGTCAATTAATAAATTTTAAAAAGTTGTCAAACTGCTATGTTTTGAGACAAAAATACAAAAATTAGACAAAATGCTATCAAATGTACGAGTATTGTCATTTCAAAAATTTGACAATGTGCTACCGGTTGACATGAAACAAGAAAAAGTTGATTGATAAATATACACAATAAAATTTATTTACATTGCAGCCATTGATGTCTATACCAAGTATTAGAATTATTCAAATAATCCTTAATTTTCATAAAAATCGTTTTCACATGTGTTACAATTTATGAAAAGGCAAATCAGTTTTGGGGCCTGTACATTGGAATGTCAAATTTATTTTCATTTCTTACTAGCTGTGCCCATGAACTAAGTTTCGCTTTACTAAAGCTTAACACTCAAAAACTTCTGAAGAGGGCCACTCTTATCACCTTTTTTTTTTTTTTTTTTTTTTTTTTTACGAGGGGAATGCGTGACGCACCGTACTCGCCGTTGGCTAGACGACGAGCGTGTGTGGGGCTCTCCCGGCAGAGTGCCAGGCCTACCCACTAAACCCCCCGGTGTTCTTCCTGCCCTTATGGACGCGCGTGGTAGGGTCCACACTGCGACTACCACTACCAACGCGCCCGGGCTAGCCCGACCTAGCTGGTCGGGCTATCGCCAAGGGGGGATTGCCCGAGAACACCAGGGCAATCCCCAGACGGAGGGCCTTACGGCGGCGTACACGGGGCCAACCGTGCACGCAGGCCTCCACGGCAGGGTCACTAGACGGGCATTGCTTGCGCGAATGCCCGCCTTCGCCTGCCTGTCCGTCTGCGGCGGATGGGAGCGGCTTGAGGATCATTCTCCCGCTCCCTCTCCGCGGCCTCCTTCTGCGAGATGACGTCCTCGCAGAAGGAGGCGACAGCCCCCCATTCCGCCTCGCCGCGGAGCATGGCCACGACCATGCTCGGCAGCGAGAGGTCTCCGCCTCCCAGCGCAGCGTTGAGTTCGCTGCGCTGGCGTCGCCAGGCCGGGCACACCAACAGAGTGTGCTCGGCAGTATCGTCGGGAGTGTCGCAGTGATGACACTGCGGCGTTTCCTCCCGACGCGCGACCCGATGCAGGTAGTGACCGAAACAACCATGTCCGGTCAATACCTGCACCATGCGGAACGAGAGACTGCCCTGCCGGCGCCCTACCCACTCCTCCAACACCGGACGTATCGCTTCGATCGTCCGGTGGCCGGCAGCTGGGAAGGCAAGTGCCTCACCCCATTGACGCAGAGCCTCCCTCTGCGCTTGGGTACGAACCCGCTCTAATTCCTCGGGAGCGGATCGTCCCCCCCGTTCTCTAACGGCAACCCGATGTCGATACATCTCTGTATGTACGCGTGCATCGACATCCCACGGCGTTTGGCCCGCAAGAACGCAGGCTGCGCCGTGGCTGACCGTGCGATAAGCTCGCACGGCCCGGGTTGCTATGACCCTCTGCGGCCGTCGCAAGAGGGCCACCGTTCGGGGGGAGAGGCACTCCGCCCATACCGGAGCTCCGTAGAGTGCCATCGACCTTATCACCCCGTGATACAGTCGACGGCACGCCGATCCTGGCCCTCCTACATTAGGGAGGACCCGTCCGAGTGCGGCTGCGGCGGCACATAGCCGTGGAGTGAGGAGCTTGAAGTGCTCCTCAAAGCTCCATCGGGGATCCAAAACCAGGCCGAGGTACTTAAGGTGTGCCTCGACCGGTATGCGGACCCCCTCCACTCGAACTCGGAGCCCCGGTGGGATCCTGCGACGAGAGGCGTGGAACATCATGGCCCTCGTTTTATCGAGGGCGACGTCCAGGCCTAGGAGGCGGATGCGTCGAACGACAAGTGAAGCGCCGACCGACGCAAGGTGGGCCGCCTCCTCCCCCGTTTTTGCTCTCGCCGCGACAAGCGTGTCGTCGGCGAAGCAGACGACCTCCATTCGTGGAAGGAGGTCGCCTCGCAGGACCCAGTTGTACCCCAGGTTCCATAGTAGAGGACCTAGTACGGAACCCTGGGGCACACCTGCCGCCATTTCCCACGTATGGACGCACCCGTCCGGCCCCTCGTAGAGGATGGACCTGCCTTGCAGATAGTCCTCCACGAGGGCGCGAAGGTACGGAGGCACCCGGTGGAAGCGAAGTGCCTCCTTTATGCACTCGTGGGGCAGGCTGTTGAAGGCGTTGCGGATGTCAAGAGACACCGCAACAACAGTCTCCCCACGAGCTGTGGCCTCCTCAGTCCACCCCTTGAGGAGAGCCACCGCGTCCACCGTAGACCGGCCGGTGCGGAAGCCGAACTGGTTGACTGCCAAGTCCGGCCCCCGGTCCTCTAGATGCTCGACGATCCGGGAAGCGAGAATCTTCTCGAAAAACTTCCCGGCTTCGTCGAGCAGCACCACCGGCCGATACCCAGTCGGGGAATCCGCGGAGCGGCTCTCCTTTCTCAGCAGGCAGAGCCTGCCCGCTTTCCACCGACTGGGGAAGCGGCCCGAGACGATGCACAAGTCAAGCACCGCCCGGAACCGCTCCTCGAGGTGTCCTAGGGCGAGGGCCAGAACCCTGCCAGGAACACCGTCCGGTCCCGGCGCCTTGTTTTTGCGCCGGAACCGGTCCCTCACCGTGTCGAATTCCACGTTCGACACGGGAGGGATCGCGGCAGCCACCTCCATCGGAGGAGTACCCGGGGGGACCATTCTGGGGGGCTGGAATGGACCAGGATCGGGGAATAGAGTCCCCAGTACCCGGTCTAGCAGCCCCCTGTCCATAGCGGAGGTAGGGGGAGTGGAAGCTTTAAATTTCCCCCTCACCACCCGGTACGGACGCCCCCACGGATCGTCGTCCAGGAGTCGTATAAACGACTCCCAGGACTCCTCCTTGGCCCTACAGATTTGATTCCGCAGGGCCTTCTTGGCTGCCGCATACACCCGACGAAGCTCAACTTCCTCGTCGGGTGTAGTTCTGCCGCGCCTACGACACCGCACGTAGGCGCGCCTGGCCCTCATGCTGGTGGTACGCAAGTCCGCAATCTCTTGCGTCCACCAGTACACCTGGCCCCTTTCGGGGCAGGCCTGCGCCCTTGGCATGGCGGCTTGGCAGACGACCTTCATGTCGTCTGCGAAGAGATCCGCCATGCCGTCGACATCCCCGGCGAGGTGGGGTGGTACTTCTGCCCACGGCCGCACCATCGCCGCCTCCTCCGCCACGTCCGGGCGGAGCTTGGTGAGCGCCCATCGCGGGAAAGCGCTCACCGCAGAGCCCCTGCGGTTCGGGGCCCCTCGGGATGCCGTGGAGACCTCGTATCGGACATACAGGTGGTCCGATAGAGTCTCCACATCATCCTCCACTCGCCAGTCGTTGATTCGACGAGCGAGGGAGGGAGTAGCGAAGGTCACGTCCACCACAGACGTGCCTTGCACTCGGACGCAGGTAGGGGTGAAGCCCCTATTCAAAATCTGGAGCCCCAGGGACAGAACCCAGGACTCCAGATCTCCACCCCTCGCATTGGTGCGGGAGGACCCCCACGCGGTAGACCACGCGTTGAAGTCCCCCGCAACTAGCACCGGCAATGGGGTCGCTCTTCGAACGACCCCCTCTAGCGCAGCCAGGAAGACTGTGAAGTCCGCCCGGCTGCGATTGGGGGAGAAGTAGGTCGACACGACCAATATTCCCCCCCATATGGCGGCCACGTAGCCAGTACCCCTCTCTCTTAAAATGAGAGAGGGGGCTGTGCCACGCGCCACCCGCATTACGGCGGCGGAACCATCCGCCGCCACTAACCAGTTAGGCGACTGCGGCGGAACGTAATATGGTTCCGACACAATCGCCAAACCCACACCCCACTGCGCCGCGGTTTGACACAAGAGGTCCTGTGCCGCGGCACAGTGGTTAATATTTGCCTGGAGGAGCTTTATGGGACCACTAAACATTGATGGTTTCCATGGGCTCCTCCTGGGCCGCAGCTGCGGCCGGTGCTTCCTGTGGTGCCAGGGGTGCCGGTGGTACCGGGGTTCTCGGGGCCATGTCCAGTTTTATTGGGGCCAAACGGCCCCTGACCGGCGGGGGGTTACAATTAATCCCCCCCATGCGATGACACGCCGGCTTCTTAGCGTCTGCACAGACGGCGCAGTTTAACGCCGCTGCGCAGTCCACCGCTTTGTGGCCCTCAGACCCGCAACGGAAACATAGTCCACTGCGGTCTTTGGCGGAGGGGCACCGCTGGATTGGATGGCCCATGCCCATACATCTGAAGCACCTCATGGGCTTCTGCTCCAGAATTTGGATGGAGGCAGAACTCCATCCAACCTCTATGCGCCCGGCGTCCGCCAGGCGTCTCGCCGCTTCGACGGGGACGGAGGCGAAGGCCGCCCCGACACCCCGAATACCCGTGTGCACTCGGCCCACCTTGATATGGTGGGCCGGGCACGAACCAGCCCGCGCCAGGATCTGCCCCAGCTCTTCGGCGTTTACCGAGTCGTCTAAACCGACGACCCGGATATCCGCCGTTTTCACAGGACGCGTCACCTTCGCCGCGTCCCCTAGGGCTTCTCCCAGCTTCTCCGCCAGCGAATCGGCCTGAGACGGAGATGTCTCCTTTGGGAGCTCGATTATTCGAGCTCCGGTAATCCCCGTCCGAAATTTGGCAGGCCCTATGCCTAGGGCGCTGAGGCTGACCGAGGATTTGGCCTTGGCTAAGGCCTCCCCGTAGGTGAGGCCTTTCGCCACTGCCTCTGGCTTGAGGGCTAACACCACCGCAAGAGATCGCGGCGCCTTAGGCAGCTTCGGCGCCTTCTGTGCCATGGCGTTCTCATGGTTTCCGGGGGCTCCGGACTTCTTGGGCGGCACCCCGTCTGTGGTCGGCTTCTTGCGGCTACGCCGCACAACCACGGACCACGGATTTTCGGCCGGTACTGCAGCCTCTGATAGAGAGGGAGCCGCCGCCGATGTAGAGGGGGCTGCTGCTGATGTAGAGGGCTTAGCCCTCATTTTCACCACCCTTGCCTCTTTCGGCATATTTGCCGGCGGGGCAAGAGTAGTGTTGCCAGACGCTGTCCCTTGCGGTTGAAGCCGCAGCTGCGGCTGTGGCTGTGGCTGTGACCGACTCGCACTGTCTGCCGCTAAAGGTGGCCTTCTAACCTGGGCCGGCATGAGCCGCCCATCTACCTCAAGGCCCTCGAGGCGGGCCGAGACCAGAAAGCCTACCTGGGCCATTAGTTCCCGCTGAAGGAACTCCATACTCTCTAAAAACTCCGCTCTTGAGAGTGCTTCAGCGGGAGCTGTCTTCGCTGGCTGGGCGGTCGGGAGCTGCGCCTCTGGCAGCTCCTCCAAATCATTTTCGGAGTCCACTACCTCCAACTCGACGACTTTCGCGATTTCGGGAGGAGGGGTCACTACAACCCGACGGCGTTCTTCCCCCTGTTCCGAGTAGGCCCGACGCAGGGCCTTCAGCTCCCCCATGATGGCGTCGAGTTGACCCCGGAGGCGTTTGTTGTCGGCTTTAAGCCGACGTACCTCCTCCGAAGTATTCCTGGTCGCCAACGTGCGGACAATATCTACTAGGGAGTCGGAGGCCTCCCTAATCTCCTTTACGCAGTTCCCCTTGAGATTACGGGACTTGCGTGTTACCTCCTCCAGCGCCTTTGCGCTCGCCTCCGCTCTGCCGCATAGCAGCTCGGCAGTGGGCTCAGGGGAGCGCTTCCCCTTGCTCTTACCCTTCCCCTTTTTGGAGGAGGCCGCTACCTCCGCCAGCTCCACCTCAGATTCCGACTCCATTTCAGTGTCCTCCTCAGGCTGCTGTAGCTCCCGCCTGGCTTGCGAGAGCCCGACGCCGTGCGTTAGACCTCCCCTACTCCTTCGTGTACGGGGGACTTTCGGGGCATACGGCGCCGTTACCTCCTCCGCCTCGGTTTCCAGGTCCGTTACTAGCGGGTCCTGGAAAAAACGGCCCAAAACCGACCTCTTCCTCGGTGCTGGTTTCGTCCCGCTAGAAATTTCCCTGTAAGCGGAAGGCTTATTCACCCGCACACGAGAGCTCCGACGGAGCACTACCCCCCCGGCGCTCGCCGGTGACAAAACTGGGGACACTACCCCCTGACCATCTTTTGTTGCACCGTTATCGATGACCGGCGAACGGCTTTTTTCCCTCATGGGCTTCGCTGGAACCTTAAGGGTAGCCTTTACAGGCCCTCCCTCATCAGCACCGTCCGTCTCGGACATATTGTCCGATTCGGACATGCTCCAGTTGTGGACCCTACCCACCACAGATTCCGTTGGAGAAAGCAGAATTAAAACTGTCTTCCACGCAACGGAACACAACACAACACAACAACGGAACAAAAACAATAATAATGTACAGAGAAAAACAAAAACTTAATATGAATATTAAACTACTAGGTACTTAAAGTTCATAACTTAGCACTAATAAAGTCAATAACTTATTTCTAACTTACAACTATCACGCACTTAACTCGTCTTTAATTACTCCTCGTCGATCCAATCTTCGTACTGTGCTCCCGCACAGCTGAAGAACCTCGACGCAGCAGCGCCGGGTTGTTGGCGAGATGTCGGATGAGTGAAAAACAACAGCTACGCCACAGGTTTTTTTTGCAAGTCGCAACAACAAAACCACAACCACTTATCTAGCGTCACTTTCGCGATTATAACAGCCTGACCCGAGTAACGGATAGGTGTATAATACGTATTTGTGTAAAACAAACAGCAAAATATAAGATGGCACACTGACCGAACGACAATGATAACACGATCACGCGGAGCTCACGTGAACGCGTGCGCACTCGACGGCGGCTCGCACCGGGCTCCGCCACTCTTATCACCTAGGGGTATAAAAAATAGACTTCGGCCTATTCACAGACCTTCTAAATATACACAAAAAATATAAAAATCGCTCAAGCCGTTTCGGAGGAGTTCGATATTAAAAACTGTGACACGGGATTTTTATATATTAGATATTCAGACTGTACATTAGAAAATTGGTATGAAATATATTTAAATTTTTCTAGACAAATCAAATTTTCATAAATATAGTCCTGCGAAATAAATTTATTAGATAGTCCCTTGCTCGTAAATTTAAATAGCCCAAACAGCTCTTTTTTGCACTACAAAAATACTTTCTATACTAGTAGCTGATGTCCACTCCACTGTGTTGTAGTCCATACGACATGGCACAATAAAAATAACTAAAGTAAATCAATTTTGCCGTTTCAACATCGTACCGGAATTTGTATTATTGTTTTTACTTCATATTTACCGGAGGGAGACTCTGTACCAGGGTCGTGTGCTTGGGTACCTCCGTCTTACCTATTTCTGCCGCAAAGCAGCAGTGTTTGCATTGCTGTGTTCCGGTTTGAAGGGTAAGATATGGCACTGAAATTACTGGGTACCGTGACTTTATATCTTAAGTCACAAGTTGGCAACGTACACTGTGGCCCTTGTGGGGGTTGCAGTTTTGCTGCGAATCTCACAGGAGCCACATGTATTATAGGTGACTGTTACCACTTATCGTCAGGTGGGCAGTTTGCTTGTTTGCCAACTTAGTAGCAATAAAAAAAAATTATGTCGCAGAAATAAATCTGTTTGCTAAGATCCCATCCACTGCAAATGTGAATCTACACTGACCTTCAAAAGTAAGTACCACACTTTTAAAATTGCAATAACTTTTAAAGTAGGTAAAATATATTTTCAAAATAAAAAGTATTAAAAAGACTAATGTATAAAAACTATAACTTCCGAGAAACCTGACGAAATGAGCTGAAAATGTTTTTTGTTTGAATCCTTTATCTTTTGTAATTTAGGGAAAAATTTAATTTTAAAAGTGTAGTACTTACTTTTGAAGGCCAGTGTAGTATAATAACCAAAAAATCTGTACAATCAATGAATTCAACAATTCGATTATTCCTTTCCACAACAGTATCCACTTTCCGTACATTTAGCAATCTGAATTTAATACATTTAGTTTTATTTAAGTTAAATGATATTGATTTTGCATTGGTTCAAAATGAATAACCATTTTGAACCAATGCAAAATCAATAGCGACAGTACTGTTTACAATGTCAGTATCTTTATTTCCTCTGTCAACTCTCAATATTAAAGAAGTTAACATCTGTAAATACTAGTACTGTATCGTATAGATTTTTAGTGAAGTGCGGGAGATCATTAATTTGAACGAAGAAAGCAAAGGACCCAACAGAAATATAAATCCAGTCGAGAGTTAAGTTTCCCACAGTCTATTTAATATCAATTTCTGTAATCCACTCTGTTACAGTCAGTTTGATCGACCACCGGATTAGTGAATGCCTAAACGTTTTCTGATTTCCATACCCCAAAATGAGTGCTGAATATTTTATGACATTTATTCAAGTTTCCTCCAGAAGTATTGGTGTCAAGTTTATGACAGTAGGCACTCAGGATGATTATAATATTTTAAATTGATCAGTTTAATTTATGAACTTGTACGAATTTCATGTTCATTGCGGCAAGCATGTTGTACGTATTATACACAGAGTTTTCCATATTCCAGCATATTTTCATGAATAGCATTCGCTTATATCCACTTCACTTTTTGACGACAGAAATAATTAAATTTGATTTTTCTCCTTTTACGAGAATGGGTTATGATGCAAATACAGGATCGTTTCGCGGATAAGGGATCAGTATCAGAATTAGATAAAGGATTCTTTTACCAGAGGGAGACTCTGTACCAGAGTCGTCTGCATGGATACCTCTATCTTGCCTATTTCTGCCGCCAAGCAACGGTGCTTGCATTGCTGTATTCCGGTTTGAAGGGGTAAGACAATAAATGTATTACGTAACAATTGAAATATCGCTGAAGTTCTTAGTCGTTCAATCGGAGTCCTACCTAAAGTTTATTCACACGTTGCTTGGAGCTCGGACGCACTTCGGTATTACTTCAACTGGATATGTTCGTAATGGGATATCTTGTCTATCGACAACTTAAGATTATTTACCACGATCAATTTTTCTATCTAGTTACTATAAATTCTTGAATGAGCAAAGACAGATTTTTTCTTTAAGTGTTTTTTTAACTCGAATGCTTGGAACAACTCTTGCTCTTACACTCTTGTTCGGATCACAGAATCTAACCAATCAAAATCTTGAAAAAGAAACACCATCTAAACTTAACATTAATCTGCCTAAATTTTAATTTCCGTCTATAATTTAATCTCTATCTATTAAATTTAAATCAGTGAAAATGAGGAAATTATTATAAGTTCAAAAACATCTACAGGAAAAGCCACCAAATGACTACAAATCAAAAGGGAAAAAAGACCAAAAATTGATCTGAGAAACTGAACAGAAAAGAAAATCAAAATTTACTAAATCGAAATCAGGTTGGATTCATTATAAGATGTGTCGAATGTAGTTACTTAAAACTTGTTTAACATTCAAATACCATTGTATTAGGTGTAGAAAGATGAAAACCCTAGCTTTTGGTGATGATTAGTGCTTATACTAAAGTTGATTGCCATATCTATCTTTTAGATAAATAATAGTATTTTTCTCAAACATGCTCAGAAATGTAGGCATTATTATAGTAAAAAGAAGACACAACGTTTGTAATTCTTGGCTCATGCATTACTTTACCGGCCTAGGCCAGGAAAGTAAGTATGAAAATTCATTTTTGGCCGCTGCTCCAATGATTTTTAATTTGTCTATAACTTGTAATTATGTAACTTGCCATACAGCCAATTGCTACCACATTATAAAAAATGCACCCTTCGAGCATATACAACGTGTCTCATATCTCCCCATAAAAAAGATAATATTTAATTTTATTTTAAATATCAAAAGTGCCAACCTAAAACTGTTCTTTAACTGAATTTTAATCAATTTGACAATTAAATTCTATTGATATAACAAGTTATTAAAGTTGACACATTCTTTTCGGTTAAGTGAATATTATAATTTTTATGGGGAGTTATTATGAGACACGTTGTATATGAATATGACAGCAATTTTATTAAAATGTCGGTACCTATAAAATCACACGAAAATATGCTTAATTTTCGTTGCGAGAGAAAAAAGTCATAATCTGCACTATTACCTTTTTTTCGAAAAATATGATTGGGCTGTATGGGCTTTGTTTCCTTTGCACTAATTGAAAATTAAAAAGTATAAGTATTACTTTAAATGCTTTAAATATATATTTTTTAAGCAACTATAATTAATTAATTAATTATTTGCTTGATTTGTTTTTTTATTCATATTTTACTCATTTGTTTCCAATTCAATTCAAAATCTTTATTGCTTACCATAATGTGTATAATAGGTGATTCACAAAAAAAAGATCATTATGGACCCGTTGGGCACGCAATCGTTGAACAAGAGAGAGGAAGCTTATTATTATTAGGTACCTACTATTGTTTTATTTACAGATCATAAAGCTAAATTATACGAAGATCACGGCAATTATACATATTTGAAAAAATAGACAACATAAAACAAATTTTAATATGAAAGGTTGTACACTGAATTTCATAATTAATTCCAGTATTACGTCTTTCATTATTTCCTCGCAACTGCCGGACTCGTAATTATTGTCAAGGCCTCGCTCATGCTCAGCCTTGAAAGCATTACTCGTCCGGCGATCCCTAACTTCCCGGCTTCTGCAGTAATGTACTATTATTGATACCTTACCTAATTTAAAGTTTGGGGCTAATTTTGTTGCATTTTTATAATTTAAAAAATAAACATTGAAACCTTATACTGTTTTATAATGATTGATTGAAACTTAAGATCTTAGTAAATAATAATAAATGATTACTTAAACATTGGTTTCTATTGAAAAAAATATAATGAGGCGTCTATTCCAACATGAGGCAAGTACCTATCCCCTTAAGCATTTTTAACGTCAGGCTACTGTCCGCTACAGTAGGCAACTATCCCCTTTTTTAGATGTCAAATAAAACTAGATTTACTCTAAACCAATATTTATTATGTTTACAAAAATAGGTTTCCGTGATAGTTAAAAACCTATATTTTGATATTCATGTTGCATTATTCTTAGTTGGTCTACATATTTTTGGATATATTGCATCTATATTAAGATATGGAATAATGTTTTGGGGCAATAGCACTGACAAGCAAACGTTTTTATGGCACAAAAAAGATGCGTAAGGTCAATGTTTGGTCTAATGCAAGAAGACTCTTGTCAACCCTATTTTCGCAAATATAAAATTTTGACACTCTCATCCATATACATTAGCGAGTTGGCAAACTACAGGAACAATTCACATAATTTTGAAGCGTACTCTAGCGGAAGTCGACACGAGGGCAAATTGAAACTAATGCACAGTTATAAGACCTCTCTTCATAGAATAGGTGTTCACTGTATGGTGCCCACAGTTTATAACAAAATTCCGTTGTCAAGTAGATCAATAACAGACAATCAAAAGTTTAAAACTGCCCTCAATGGCTTTCTTGCTGAAAAAACATATTATAGTCTGAAAGATTTCTTAAATGATAAAAAGACAACATTGTATTGACATTGACATTTTAAATTTAATTTATAATTATCTTTGACTTTTCTTTATATTTTTTTTTCCACTTTTGTATCCATTGACATCCATCCATCCATCCATCCATCTTACTATGATATATTTGACTCAATTATTCCTTAATCACTACTCAACATTGCATTGTATTTGACTCTTTAAATCTAATTTGTAATTATTTTTGACATTCTTATTTTATTGCCACTTATTTAATTTTAAGATGCTCCCTTAATTTGACTTACTTTTAGATGTAGTATTATAATTAACAACACATAAGAATAATATAAATTAAGTCTGTAATTCTATTGACATTTATTACATATAATATATTGTTTATTACTCTCGTTTACCACGCTGACATATTGTAATTTAATTAATAGACTTTTTCTCTGTTCATATGCCTTCAAGGATAAGGCAAAACACGGCTGTACTCTTTTAATTTTAACATCTATGTTTTTACCCATATTTTATGAACAAAATAAATGAATTATGAATAATAAAGCTGTTTTGAAAAGTGCGGCAACTATCCGGGTTTTACCCTATTCCACAATATTTCCTGTCTCTTCTGTAAATTTAATGGAGTATAATGGACTATCCATCAGGCAAAAACAGAAAACAGGCAAACTCAGACAAAAATAAACTTTTTGACAGCCCTTAGTACTATTAGTTATTCTGTGCATAATGTTTTTAAGACATTAAACAGAGTCGGGTTAGTTCCACCATCTACATGTAACTCATGAACGGCTGGACCGATTTTTATAATCTATGGTTTGTTGAATTCGTCTCCGAATAGCAAAATAACTATTAAAATATCGGAAATATTCGCAAAAAAAATATGTACAAAAATATAATTTTTATATGGAAATGAATCACATCATGACAAAGTAAGAGGGAAAATCCTAAAGAAAGCTTAAAAAATAACAATGAAAAATGGTAATCGTGTATGAAAAATAATGGTACACTTTCTGTCATCTGTGAACGTGATACGACGTTTACGTTGTTAATAAAATAAAGGCTGTGCATAAACATAATTAGGTATGCATAAAAATTATTGAACACGTTGATTATGTGAATAATTTATTTACATTCTAAATTTAATTATAGCTTATTTTTTGTTTAAACTCAATAAACTTAGTACTTATTATATGTTCACTTTATGAGGAAACACCAAGGTCGAGAGAATTCAAAAACAGGTATTTGTAAAATGTACGAGTATTGCTGTTGCGCTGTGTGCCCGAACAACTGAATTGAGCGCGATAGGGACGACAACTGCAGCTGGGACTGAAAATACTTACGAAAATTACAGAAAACATACGTTTCGTAGTCCCCTGTTTTCTCCGCGGAAAATTGACCAATTTAATTACTTTTTGCGTGCAGGCAAGGCTTTCTCTGTGTTTCTATGTTTTGCTTTTTTCATATAATTTTCTTCAATTTGTTTGCTGGACGTTTAAATGCTGCAGAGAATTAGGTAATTTTTTTAGGTTTTTGAAGGTTTAAAATCTCTTTTAATAGTTAACTTAATAAAAAAAGGGAAAACATAGGAACATGCTTATAGTAACCATTGATTTTATTAGAAAAAATAAAGCAACTAGAGCCATTATCCAGGAAGGAAACAGGGGACTACGTTTGTATGAAAAACAGACTGTATGATTTCCTCTTAAAAAAACAATAAAAAATGTGAAAAAAATATTAACATTTTGAATATAATTTAGTCGCTTCGTTAACATTGTCCTTTCTCAAACTAATTTTATCATTATTCAAGTTCCAATTTTAATGTTCCTATAAGTTTCTTCAAAAATACATAACAGCGTAGTAATTTAAGACACTATTGTTTTCTCTGATCATGCCAAAAGGAAACAAGAGAATAATTTATCGGAACGTCAATATTTTGTACGAATAATATTCTACGACGCAGTTTACTTTCTTCCTTTATTAACCGATAATATAATAAATATTGAAACAAAGAAAAGGAAAATATATTGTTGAATATAAAAATAACAGTGAAATAAAATCAATTAAAACAAAATAACAAAAATAATATTTATATTTTTATACAAACATCAAAATAGTTTTCATTTGAATATGACTTGATAAAATGCTCTACTGAATTCGTCCTTCCAATTTTTTATATTCTAGTTGTAGATACTACATCAGACAGACTGATTTAAACAACATAGGGATGATGACTGAATTCAAATTTTTACGTCTCGTCATTAAATATTAAAATACCGTAGAAAAAGACGCAGTCCTGTGAAATTAGAATTAAAATCGGCTTAGAAATACCTTAGATACAAGCATTTTAAGTTGTTAATTTGAAGGCGATTAGACAGAGAGATCCGACATCAACTGTGACGTCATTGTTGAGTACGGCCATACGACGTCCTTGTAAATTGCCGTTTTGCTAGAAAGAGATGGAGAAAAATCTTTAATACCTTATATCTCGGTTGTTTTTATAGTTATTCGGAAACCGATTTTTTCTTTCTGTTTATTATATGAATGAGCTTCTATTAAAGCAAAAAATTTTTTTTAGTCATCTAGCCAATTATATCTTTTTTTTCGAGGGCAATTCGTTACCGCACTGTAGCCGTTGCTTGGCAGTTACTTCAGTATTATTAGTTACGTTAGTATTTACTTTAGTACTATTATTTATTATGTGCCTTTGGCTAGACGGCGAGCGTGTGTAGGGATCTCCCGGCAGAGTGCCAGACGTCATATCCACTAAACCCCGCGATGTTCTCCCTGCCCTTGTGGGGACGTATGGTAGAGTCCACAGTGCGCTGCCACTACCTGCGCGCCCGGGCTAGCCCGACCATGGGGTCGAGCTATCGCCAAGACAAGGGGGAATTATCCAAGAACACTAAGATAACACCCCAGACGGAAAAGCCTTACGGCGCGCGGCGGCGGCGTGCGCGGGGCCATTTCTATGCATATTATCTATTGTCAGCCTTTCAAGGTTTCAAGTTATATAAATAAAAGCCAAAGGCTTCCCTGTTGTGGGAAAAGATAGATAAGCATCTTTTATCTCAATAGAGATCGCACTTTTAAATTAATTAGTTTAACAGTATCTCCATAGAAGATACGAAATAACTGAATATGGTCATTTTTTGTTTATTACTTTGTTTCGACAGACTGTCGTTTTGTTATTTTAAATAGGTAATGTATTCAGATTTTTTAAATTTTCCGCGCTATTTTCTTAATTTATATTTTCATGAGAACTTTGTACAAAGTATTAGAAAAGTTAAAGAATTAGAAAAGAAATGAAATCGGAATATAGTCGTTCTCAAGCTATGACGTGACCAAGGGAAAAGGGGATTAATTTTTATATGCTTTTTATAAATTTTTTTCCATATTGTTTCATTTCTAACTTTCCATATTGTTTCATTTTTACATGGGCGTTTAGAGAAAATTTGGTCATTTCTTAATTTCGCGCGAGCATTTGTCCTACATACACAACATAATAATAAAATTAAAACATATTTTCATTCATCTTATTAGTCCTATAAAGTACCGACACCGTGGCACTTTGATGATCACAAAATTTATAATGAGCCTTTCTTGTGAGTTTGTTAGACATTTAATTAATGCGAAGACTAATTGAATTTATTAGAGGATTTCATAAATATGAAATAATATACCTACATCTTTCCAGGAAAGATCTTTTAGATATATTTATTTGACTATACTAAACAAACACAAAACATTGATTCAAAACCCATAATATGCATATTGGCGTGTGACCCATATTTACGCATCAGAATAGAGGGAAAGAATTTGAGGAAGTTGAATAAGTGTGGGAAAATGAGGCACTAGCAAAACAATGTAATCCGCCATTTTGTGATGGCGGCCATCTTGTATCTACAGTGATAAAAATTGTAAAACCAAGATGCGTGGCGTTGCGTCCCTTCGTCCATGTCGGTAACTGAACTTACCTAGCCAGTTTACAAGAGAAGGTATTTCTTTCGCTGTTTGGAGGATTATTTTTCCATTTTCGTAGATCAAATAGTTTCCATTTTTGTAATCCGAACAAAAGAACATCGAAATGATCTTTAAGCCTGGAGTGAACACTGATCGTGAATGGGGGCCCTCCATAAGGGGCGGCGAGGTTCCCAAGGGAGATGTAACAGGTGTAACGGAGTCCTAAGGCATTCCTAAGAAGAGGAGCCTCTAGCCTCTTGGTGTACTTATCGCAACGAGTAACAGGTGTAACGGAGTCCTATGGTATTGCTAAGAAGAGGAGCCTCTAGTCTCTTACGAGAAGATTCCGTATAATGTCCTCCTAACCGATATTCGGTCACGCCGGCCAATCTCAACAGAGACTAGCCAGACTAGCGCAGGAGATATTATGATGCACAAGTGACTGCGCAAACGTAAGTACACTCTCTGTTCCTTCACTCGCCTAGTCCGATGGGACGCTTACTCGACACGACCGGGGCGAGATCAAGTTTAACGTGCCATCCGAAGCACGGACGAGCTTGAGATGTTTCTTATTTTGGTCACCCATCATAAGACTGACCACAGCGAACGTTGCTGAACTTTAGCAATCGTTCTCTGAGCGCACGCGCCAATGCGCCACCAAGCCGATTCCGTATAAAACTTATCTAAGTATACAAGGTGTTTGGCACAATCATACCCTATATGTACCAAACACATTGTATAAATTCCCTACTACGAATATTAAACTGAATAATCCCTTTATTCTTGCCAAATTTCTTGGCCCTAGGTCATAGGTCGGGATGTAGCCTATGGGTTTAATTCCCTTGTGAAATCGCAAAAGTATGATATTATACAAATATACATAAAGGCTCATAATATATTTTTTGATCTCGTTGACTTACAAGTATGATTCAATTATGAAAGACACTATTGACCCGAGTATTTGATATAAATTTCAGCTCAGACATCTCTATTCGCGCCCGAGAAGAAGAATCTTGACAAACAGACAGATGGATAGACGGACAAAGAAGTGATCCTATAAGGCAGGGTTTCTTAAAGTGGGGTTCACGGACCCCTTAGGGGCCCGTAGCATGTGTATTAGGGGTCCGCAGTAGGTCAGTCTGCAAACATATTTACTAGGGAAGTGTGTAGTAAGCTTGACGTAAACATCACATGCGCCTTGCCTTCTCGAAAACAATCCCACATTTTAACGTTCTCATTGAGGCCAAACAGCAGCACCCTTCTCATTCACTTAGTAGTTAGTGTAATGAAAGTATCAATAAAAGTATTTTTTATAATATAAATAAGGCTTTTTTTTTTCATTTCCAAAAATATTTTTGACAGGGTCCGTGGAATTGTTTATTTTGAAAGTGGGCCGTGACTGCAAAAAGTTTAAGAAACCCTGCTATAAGGGTTATATTTTTCTCCTTTTGAGGTATGTAACCCTAAAAAAGCACTACCAACCCGCCTGACCTGCGGGGGTAGTGTCTAATTCTTTGCGAGCTACTCGTATAAGAGTTATTTGTTAAGACAATAGACGGAACACAAAAAAAAATGTATCTGCCCCATCGCGCCCAATAGTAACTAATTGCTCATTACGAATATTGTTTCCTTTGAACTTGTAGATTTAATCTTTCAGCCGTCTATTGCAAATTAAATCTCGGAATATTGTAATACCTAAATTAAATTATTAAAGCTATAAATTAAAATGAAAGGCATTCGCCGAAAAACGATATTAGGTACGATGTGATGAAAAATTTAAATTTGTCGAAGTTCGGTGGACGTTCCCAATTTTAAAAGACATCGAGCGATTTTATTGTTACTGTATTTCTAGTTAATATTTTGGGTTTTATCCCAATATACACTTCTGGACACATCTATTGGCCCACCTTGCATTTTCAGTTTCGTTTAGTCCTAGCTAAAAATTTATATTAGGTCGAGCAAAAAGTTTTTATGCAGTTTTGAACCTGGCACATTCATAATTTTGTTCAATAGTCTTTTTTTGAATTTCGAACACAGAATTTAAAGAAACAAAAGACAATTTGGAACCTGTTCGTTGATATCAAACAATCGAATACTAAGAAAACCTGATTTTATTGGTTTACTTGGATTTAATTCTTGAAAGTGTGATTTTTCTCTTTGGTTTTGCAACAAACATTACTTATTCTTAACATTAAGGTGAGGTTCTATCAATAATCTATGGATACTTCGCCTGAAGTTGCAGCCCAAGCTGTGGCACTTATCCAGGCCGGACACAGCCAAAGAAATGTGAGTGCTCGACTTAATTTAAGTCGATCTGCGGTCCGAAATGTTTATCGGAGGTACCTAGAGACTGGCGGCTTTGTTCGTCGCCAAGGAAGGCCACGATCTCGGGTCACAACTGAAAGGCAAGATCGATTCATCGTGATGACCAGCTTGAGAAATCGTCACCTTACCTCCATTGAGATACAAAACCAACTTCGCGACTTCCACGGAGTATCTGTGAGCGCTCGAACTGTTCGGAGAAGGTTAAAAGAACGCGATATGGTACCACACAAGCCAGCGAATGGCCCCAAACTAACGCGAGCCCACCGAACAGCGAGTCTTCATTTCGCGCGCACTCATTTAAATTGGACTCAGCAGCATTGGAGCCGTGTACTCTTTTCGGATGAGTGTAAAATTGCGTTACATGGCAATGATGGAAGGAAGAAGGTCTACCGACGTAAGGGAGAGCGTTTTGCACAATGCTGCTTTGAAGAGAGGGTTGCTTATGGCGGTGGCTCATGGACTGTCTGGGGCGGTATATCCGCGAGCGGCAAAACTCAACTTGAGGTTGTTACGGGACCACGGCTGTCAACATTAAATGCTGAAAGGTACATTCGTGAGTGCTTAGAACCTCACGTGATGCCATACGTGGACCATGTGGGCCCAAATTTCCTTTTTATGCATGATATTGCAAGAGCCCATACGGCCGGCATCGTCAGGGAATATCTTCGGGATGTGAACATCACAGTTATGGACTGGCCAGCCAGAAGCCCAGACATGAACCCGATTGAGCACATGTGGGACGAGCTAAAAAGACGTGTTAGGGCTCGTCAGCCAGTTGCCCTGACGATGCAGGAGTTGAAAACTGCCATAGAAGAGGAATGGGAGATGATCCCTCAAAATTTCATAGAGCGGTTGATAAACTCTATGCCTAATCATATGAGAGCTGTCGTAGATGCTAATGGAGGCAACACGCATTATTTAATTAAACCTTTATTTGATAAAACATGTTTTTTATTCAAAAATCAACCGCCTTCATCAAGGCGCATACCCGACTTGTTAGGCGTAGCTCCATGTCGTGTGGTATTCTGAATTCAAATTTAAAACAATACGATCGAAAAAGATGGTAAAATGTATCAGGTTTAAAACTGCATCAATAGTTTTTGTTCAATCTAGCAATCATATTTAGGTAGGGGCCATCGAAACCTAAACTCTATGGTGGGCCAATAGATGTGTCCAGAAGTGTATATTACAAGATACGCCTTTTAAGATACCAGTACGAATGGCGAATAGTTACATCCTGCCCCCGTATTACGGATCGTTTATGACATGACATGGTATAAATTTGCAATATTTAGAATGTCTAGAAATGCTCATTTACTTGTCCTTACTCTACTGATATGATTGCTAGGGTATAATTTCGATAATGTCATCATGCCATAACCCTTGAAAGACATATTTATGAAGTGTTGATCCGTAAAAAGGCAAATAAATTTTATGTCATCATGATATCATTTGTAATCATGAGATCCGTAATCGGCCCCCTGATCGGCAAAATCGATAACGAATTACTATACGTTTGCCATACGATTTTTAACCGACTTCAAAAAGGGTATCGTAATCGTCTGTAGGTATCTTTTTTATGTAATATATGTTCACGGATTACTCCGCCTTTGGGCTGATTTTCAAATTTCATTTTGTTATCGAAAGAGTACACTCCTGAGGTGGTCCCATTGTCGACAAGTCGTGATCTGATTATGAGATCCTAACAAAATCGAGGGAAACCCCTAAATTTCGTTGGCACGTCCAACACGTTTCATGGTTTTTCTGAAGATATTCAGGTATTTGCATCATGTTACTGAGCTGATGACATTAGGTTTCTGGTAAGTTAGGAGTTAGGTGATAGTCCTTTCAATATAATGGGTCATTATTGACGCATAGTTCTATTCTTTTAACTGATTCAGGTGAGCTGATAGTGGAAAGAATAACTCCTAAACAACACAATGCTCGAAGACCTCTGTAGAGTTTTCCAACAAGTGGGCCTTAAAATGAACACGGACAAGACTAAAATAATGTCGATTTCCCGTGTAGTACCCACTCCTGTGAATGTTGGAGGCTCTACGCTGGAAGTTGTTGACGAATATGTTTACCTGGAGTAAATAGTCCAGCTCGGTAAGTCCAAGTTCCAGAAAGAGGTAAATCAGCGAATCCAACTCGGCTGGGCAGCGTTCGGGATGCTACGCAGCTTATTCTCGGCCCATCTACCGCAGTGTCTCAAGACGAAAGTCTTCAATTCGTGCGTGTTGCCAGTGATGACATACGGAACCGAGACGTGGCCGCTTACAATGGGTCTCATAAGAAGGCTCAAACGGGGTTTCTCTACGTGATCACATTAGAAATGATGAGATCCGAAGAAGAACTAGAGTTACCGACTTAGCCCAAAGAATCGCAAACCTTAAGTGGCAGTGGGCAGGACACATAGCTCTTAGGACTGACGGCCGATGGGGCGGAAAGGTCCTCGAGTGGCGGCCGCGTACCGGGAGATTCAGTGTTGGTAGGCCCCCCACAAAGGTGGACCGACGATCTGGTGAAGGTCGCGGGAAGCCGCTGGATGCGGAAGGCGCAGGACCGATCGGTATGGAGCTCCTTGGGGGAGGCCTATGTCCAACAGTGGGCGTCTCTTGACTGATATGATGAATTAGGTTGTTAGGAGTTGGGAAATAATTCTGCCAATACTGTTTGGAGCGGAAGACATTTTTAGTTATGTTGATGTTTACCTTGGGTCAAATTACAATACGCATGTATCAAATTTACAGAAAATTTTGATATAATTTTTTTTTACAAAAAATAAAATCTAACTTCAAAAACACAAAGGAGTCAAAATAGTATATGAAAACATTTATTTTTCACTTTTTTGTGTTCTTGAATTCGGTTTTTAATTTTTTTTTTCATACCATTCTATTCAATTAATTTGAAGCTTTGTTTGGGTATCAATGTTAATATTTAATTATTTTAGTACAATAAAAAATAGGTCACACTCTTTTAATTATTCACCCTTATCATCATTTTAGCCTCTGTTGGACCTCCAGTAAGTAATTGGTATTTTTTTTAATTTCATCAGATATTAATGCATTATGCGTAGGTACCATTTCACTCTCACTTTTTTCAATATATTTATAGTTTTGTTAGATCGTTAATATCTTATCGTAATGTTTTCGGTAACAAATGATTTTTGACGATTTTTATCATCATCAGCCTGTTAAATTCCACTCATCCCATCCCAGTTCTTGGCTTTTCTCATCCATCCGCGCCCAGCTCTCCGACGCAAGTCGTCGCTCCACCTTGTTGCAGGGCGTCCGACTCTTGGCTTGCCCAAACGTGGTCTCCGCTGTAGTTTTCTTTATAAACTCATTCAATTCGATTACGTTTGTCATTCCGATACGTTTCATCAGCATTATGGGCTTTCTGTGGCGGTACTTACAATTTTGACCCTCAGAAAGATGACAAGTATGTGCAAATGGGACGTTTTGCAAAAGAGAAGAGAGAGAAAAGAGCTTCCCTGTTCTGTATAAAATCTCGTAGGTGTTAGAGTTGTTTTTTATTATTTGACCGTGCATATGAATACGAAAGCGATTTAAACAGTTCGCCGCTTAGTTACAAAAAAAACAAAATATAATACGTTCATTAAATATTTACATTTTTTGACATAATCATTATCTAGCTCACTCACTTTTTCACCAGCTTTCTACAGCTTCTATTCCGATTTTAAAAAATAATTTTTAACGTCTTCAAAATACTGATTAACTGCTGCTTCAACCTCTTCATTCGATAAAAATTAAATAATAGGTATGGTTCAGATGATTTCCATTTATAATGAAATTGGCAAAGGTGGTAAAAATGAAGCTTGTCTTAGCAATATTATTACCGGTTAATTTTAATTCTGCACCCATAAAGGTGCGAAATCCCCGAGCACTTGATAAAAATTAAAGCCGTCTTGTAAAAATAACACTTATAATTTGGAAAATTACAAAATAACAAGAACGTCCGTACAAAATCTGACACGAACAAGAGCAATACAATGTTTGTTTACAAATTTTGACAGCTTTACTTCAAAATGACATTTTTATATTAAATTTATTTAAATACCGGTCTGTTCCCAACATAGCTTGTAAAAATTAATTGTTTAATTATAAGATTATTATGTCTTGAAATCTTGATATTTAAACACATACTTGTTTCAACCAGCATGATATAGAACCCCAATGCATTTTGAATGTTTTTTTTTTAATCTTTTTTTTTATACAGGCTTTTTATCCTTTTAGATATGTCAACCCCATCGTACCCTTATACCTCAGAACGATCACTACTGCTTTAGTTATTCTTCTGAGCCTTATACTTAACCTTTACAACAATATATTATGTAAAATGTAATAGAGCATGTTAATTATTCCACTATGTTACTTGCACTAGACTACATAAACTCTTTGCAATACGCGAATTAGGATCTGATAAAATAGATTGAATAAGTCCGGTATCTAATAAATTCAGCTTAAATTCTTTTAAAAAATGGTCTCTCTTACTCTTATTCTTGACACAATCCATCAGCAAATGTTGTATATCTTCCACTTTGTTGCATAATAGACATTTGTCTGATTCAGATTTTTTCATGAGGTATGCAAATTTTGCTGATGGATAGTGTCCTGAACGAAGTCTTAGTGCTAATTTAACATAATTTCTATTAAGATTATTGAACCAAAGTACACGAGGTGGTGAATTTTGCAGGGTTTTATACCATATACCCTTATCTTTACATTTAATATCAAAATAATCTGTCCAATCATTATAACACTTAATTTTAATCTCTGGTATAAATTCCCAAAAGTCCGGTGTATAGTTATAAATAGTACCGTTTGTCATTTTGAATGTTCAAAGAAAACTTTCAAGGAAATAGTTCTTAAATCATAGATCATAACCATTTTTATTAAGGATATTTATCGATTTGGTATTATAATTATTTCTTAAAAGGTCCTTTATAACACGACACCTTGTCTGCTATTTTATAGATGCGTTTTTAAAAGTAACGCTGCGTGCGTTTTAGGCAGTTGCTTCAGTTTTATGTGAGATTCCTTGGAAGAAGGTTTCTCATAATCTATACTTACTAATATTATAAAGCTGAAGAGTTTGTTTGTTTGTTTGCTTGAACGCGCTAATCTCAGGAACTAATGATTCAAATTGAAAAATTCTTTTTGTGTTGGATAGTCCATTTATCGAGGAAGGCTTTAGGCTATATAAGATCGCGCTACGATGAATAGGAGCTGAGCATCAATAAAAAAATGTTTCAAAAACGGGAAAAAATAGTATGGCGAAACGTAGTTCGCTGGCACAGCTCAAAATGTGTTGGTAAGCGCAAATCTCAGAAACTACTGGTTCGAATTGAGAAACTCATTTACCATTAGAATGCTACATTGTCCCTGATGGTTATAGGCTTTATTATAATTTTTACCGCGGGAAAATATTTCTTTCCTATGGGAAAATTCGATAACTACTGGGCCGATTTTAAAAATTCTATCACCATTAGAAAGCTACATCCTTCGTGAGTAACATAGGCTATATTTCCCACGGGAAAAATGAATACCACGGGAAAAATATGACGGGAAATCTATCGTAAGGCGAAACGAAGTTCGCGGACACAGCTAGTTTATAATAAAAACAGCATAGCAATACGTTATCTTCGATGTAATTGTGTTAGTTAGGAATAAGTAAGTATGCAAAGAGTTCGTAATATAAGCAAAAGAATGTTAGAACTTTTCATTTGTGTAAGAATGTTATCGCAATGTTCTGAAACTTGATCTCCCAAGTCTAGACTTGTTTATCTGCCATCCTTTAGTTAATAGATTGTCAGATAAAGTTTTAACAAGTAAAATACTGTTGCATAAATAAAAGTTTGTAAATGTATTAGTTATATTGTTGGAAACCTTGGCAGGTGTCGGGTTTTGTTGCCTAAGTTATCTGCGTGTGAACTTTTAATGTATGTTTTCTTATTTGATTACCAAACTAAATATTTTTTGGTCAGACTTGCTATATAATAAGTAAGGGTTGATATTGCCAAACATTAGAAGTCAAATTTTATATAGACTTAAATTACTAAATCTGTTTTTCAGTACAAAAGAACATAATTCATATTGCATACGAGGTCTGTAAAAAAATAACCGAATATTTTAAATTTCTTGTCATTTCGGATATTTAGCGACGTGCGGTGTGGCCAGCAGGCTGTTCCACGCCATTGCCTTTACAAGCACATGTTAAGCAAAAATAAAAACCGACTTCAGAAACACCAAAGAGCAGAGAACAATACACATATAACACACTAGAACAGATACGTACATTATCAAATTCAAATTCAAGAATCTTTATTCAAAACATTCTAATTTAAAGGAAACATATTAACCTTGTATGTGTATACATCCTGAATATAATCAAGATGTCTGCAAATACAAGTAGGAATGAAAAAAATGTTGACTCTACACCTGTTCAGAAATTGGGAGAGCCTTCTCGAGAAGAACAGCGGCCGTACCGCCTAACTCAAAGCGATCCACTCGCTATCGTGACATTAGAACAATAGTTTAAATGTCACAGGTGACATTTGAACTATTGTTCTAATGTCACGAAAGCGACAGCGAGTGATCGCTAAGAGTTATGCGGTACCTCCCCAGGTAAGAATCTCGAAAGGTCAAATTTTTTTTTCTCTTTTAAATCGCCATTTACAATTTTGGTTTTGTTACATAGTCATTGAGAGTTAGATAATACAATTGGTACGCTTACATACACTTAAAATGGAAAAAAAATTATAAACTTATACACTAAGCATTACACAACAAATAATGTTGTTACCAAACATTTATGATAACTTAGTCTAATTCAAAATCAGTGACAGTTTTCTTATTACTATTCGCATGTCATTACCAGATAAAACAATATTTGTACTTATACACAACAACACCATTATTTACACTATAACTTATAATAACTTCAAATTAACACCAGGCATTGGCATCATTGAAATAATCGTTAACGTTATAATATCCTTTACTCATTAGTCTCTTTTAAACGTGCTTTAAAGTTATGAAAAGGCAAGTCAGTTACACTTTGTAGGACTTTGTTGTAAAAAGTTATACATTTCCCCATAAATCAAATTTTCAGAAATGTATTTAATTGTCCTGCTAAAGTTAATAAATTAATTTCTGTAAATAAATCTCTTAGAGAATCCCTTGTTCGTAAATTATAATAAATAGCGCGAACTGCTCTTTTTTAAAGTACAAAAATACTTTCTATACTAGCAGTCGATCCCCGAAGTAGTAGTCTATACGACATGACACTGTGAAAATAATTAAAGTCTTGCCGTTTCAACGTTAATAAGTTGTCTTATTTTTTTAACCGCATATGCCGCAGTACTAAGTCTGTTTGTCGAGGACTCTATTTGTAGGTTCCACTGTAAACGTGAATCTAGTGTTATGCCCAAAAATTTGGTACAATCAATGAATTCATTAATTTGATTATTCATTTCCACGATAGTATCCACTTTCCTAACATTTGGCAATGAGAATTTTATACATTTAGTTTTATTTGAATTTAATGTTAAGTTATTAATTGTTAATTTAATGATAACCAATGCAATACTTTAGAAAGAGTACTATTTACAACGTCAGTATTTTCAATTCCTCTGTCAACCTTAACTATTAAAGAAGTATCATCTGCAAATAGTACTGTATCTGCAAAGATTGTCAGTGAAGTGTGGGAGGTCATTAATGGAAATTAAGAAAAGCAAAGGTCCCAATATCGATCCCTGAGGCACACCCATAGTTATATTGCAATAGATGCACCAACAACTTCGACAAAGCAAGAAATATTACTGATATTTTTATATACAGGGTGTCCCAGAAGCCGACGTCAAGCCGAAAGCAGGCGGTAGACTAACTCATATATGTTATCAGAAAAAAAAAATCTAAGTCACCTATTTATCACACCTATTATTATATAAAATTTGTTCAAAACTGCCTGTTTTTGGAAAAAAAATATTGTCTGCAATCGTAGAAATTATCATACCATTTTGGAATCCTTATTGAATGCGCCAACTTTTGCAGTTACTTGCCAAACTCGCATAGTACATTTTTTTTCAGTACAGCTTGTTAAAGCTATGCGAAAAATTAATTTTGAATATTTAATTTAGATAAAAATGGCATATTCTTCTAATTTGGAGCAGCTGGCTTCAAATTTTAGATTAGAGTATACAGAAACATTATTCAGGATTACAAAACAAAAGAAAATGTTTAGAAAAGTCAAGATTTGTAGCAACAAGAGTGAAAAAACCGTCACAGGGTGTAAATTATATCGATTTTTTTAAATGTTAGACTTTTTTTTAAATAGGTGACTTAGATTTTTTTTTATTTTTCTGATAACATATATGAGTTAGTCTACCGCCTGCTTTCGGCTTGACGTCGGCTTCTGGGACACCCTGTATGATCTATTTGTCGGACTAATTACATTCCATTTTTAGTAGTCAGTTCGCACCCTTATTGTTAGTGTGGCATGTGTACATCTAAGCCAACACAATAGATGTACACACGCCAACACGCCAAACTTTACATGTTGACCTTGACACTGACCGTGTGTCGCTCGAAATAGCAGCGGTTTTCGTTGAGCAATTGTCAAGCTTCACGTGTGGTGAATGTACATACCTATTAATAGTAAGCAAATAAAGAACAAAGCCAGGCTCCCATCACATTATTTCGGAGCCTGGTTAACGCTTATGTAACAAGATATCTGCCTTCAGAAAACTGCTCGATCACTGTACGAGACTATATGCACTGTCCGATGGTATCGCCGCTCGTCATTCAAACACGCTTTCTAAATAAATGTTCTCATCGCCTACTTACACCCATCTGTCCCGATATAGGTGGGACAGTCCCGTTTGAATTATGTCCCGCTGTTCCTCAGTACTCGAAAATGTCCCGATTTACAATTATTGAAGTTTTACCTACCAGTTTCATAATGTACATTTGCCGACGCTCCTACGGTGAAGGAAAACATCGTAAGGCAACCTGCATACATCATACAGCAAAGTTGTACGTGAAGTCGACCAATCCGCACTGGGCCAGCGTGGTTGACTAAGGCCTAATGACCCTGATATAGAATAGGCTCGAGCCCTTTGGTGGGGACGTATATATATATAGGCTGTGATGATGACCTGACAGCAAATTGTTTATTGTGTTCCCTTCCTTATTCAAAGAGCGCCCGCTTATGAGACCGCGGCCGCCGTGTTTAGAGTCAGACATACATATTTTTTCATTATTGAAATGTATTTAGCATCCTTTGCCTAGGGTTCGCCCTTTGGCGTCAAGGAGTCTTACCATATACCCTTTTTTTTGGGGGGAAATGCGTAACCGCACCGTACCCGCCGTTGGCTAAACGGCGAGCGTGTGTGGGACTCTCCCAGCCCAGCAGAGTGCCAGGCCTACCCACTAAAACCCCCCGGTGTTCTTCCTGCCTTTATGGGCGCGCTAGGTAAGGTCCACACTGCGACTTTTATCATACCCTGTGGTACTGCTTGGGATTTATAAAAAGGTGATAATTGACGTTCAAAGTGCACTTACTTTGTGATTATTGGATAAATGTATTCCTTTTAAGTAAAAGTTTCAATTACTCTAACAGGCATTTCTATATTATTTTTATAAATTCAAAATCATGTTTGTGAAATACTGTAATTATAATATTGGCAATTTAAAAGAGGAGACAAAAATATATAAGACCTTCCGAGTTTCTTGCCTGTTCTTGTCGAAAAGGCTCTACCAATTTCCGAACAGGTGTAGAGTTAACCTTTCTTTTTTTTAATTTGATTTGTATTTGCATACAACTTAATTATAATAATAATAATAATAATAATGTTTTATTATTTTCTCATCACAAAGGTAAGTAAAAAATAACAAGGTACATTATAAAAGATGATTAAATTACAATACCCTTGTGAGAGACTGGTGTCCATACTAGGGTAATCCCTGTGTGACGGATCGCCAGGCCCTCACCCTCGGACTAATGATCTTACTTATTTACTATGGTTCAGTGTCTCGTACCTATACTATTTAAAATATTTGTAAGAATTATTATTAGGTAGTTTTTTTTTTTTGCTCTAAATATTATAAACAAATTTAAATTTTATTATTTAAATTTAAATTATGATTGGGGTGTATGTACATAAGTACAAGGTTTAAATAAAATACAATTTAAATTAGATTTCTTTTTTGTTTGACGTCTATAAAGGTCGCCTGTAAAGGTCTATTACTGAATAAAGATTTATGAGTTTGAGTTTAAAATGTTTTTTTTAAATGTCCCGCTTTCGCATTTCAGAATTATGGGATCCCTGTACACTTTGTGATATTAATTCACGAAACCCGACGTAAAATTTGGCAAATAACTAATTTGAAACTTCACTGCTGAAACTCGACAATGAAATATTCTAGTCGATTGAGCCCGTCTGCGGAGCTCTGCCTATTTAGGTTTCGGTTATTTCATCGAACTCACTACAATAGGTGTATACTTTGATTCGCCTTTTTACACTTAGTTAAATTTGAAAACTTAACTAATTACAACTTGACGTTCTCTAAGTTTCGACAATAGAGACTCAGTGCGATAATCGAAATTTAATTGGTTCCTCAGTTATAACGTTTAAAAAACCAGCCCGACAGTTCCGTAGTCCGCACAAACTTATCTAAGTACCAGCTGTACCCGCGAACTACGTTTTGCCCTAAAAGACTTCAACCTTATCTTCTATATTTTTCCCGTTGTAGCAACATTTTTAATTGATTCTCCTCTTTTATTGGCCGTAGCATGATATGACATAGCCTAAAGCCTTCCTCGATAAATGGACTATCCAACACAAAAAATATTTTTCCAATTCAGACCAGTAGTTCCAGAGATTAGCGCGTTCAACCAACCAAACAAACAAACAAGCTTTATATTATTAGTAAGTATAGATATATATAAGTTCCTGACTATAGATTCTTTCGAATCCCTTGCTCCCAGTGACTTCCTATCCACAAATCCTTAGCCGCTATATTGCTATTTAATTCCCTTCCATATCACACAATCACTATTTATTCCTATTTCCGCGTCCTTCCCCTTGTTTTGTACCTTTCCCAATTTCCTGTCTCATGGTTACCTAGAAGAGTTTGCTTTTTAGCAATAAGGCTTATTAGCCTCCTACTTGTACTTTTTTTTTTGCAATTAAGTTGGCAAACAAGCAAACTGCCCACCTGATGGTAAGTGGTAACAGTCACCTATAATACATGTGGTTCCTGTGAGATTCGCAGCAAAACTGCAACCCCCACAAGAACCACAGTATACGTTGCCATTAGATGTAAAGTCACGGTACCCAGTAATTTCAGTGCTATATCTTACCCTTCAAACTGGAACACAGCAATGCAAGCACTGCTGCTTTGCGGCAGAAATAGGTAAGACGAAATAGGAAGACATATTATTCTTTTTCACATGTTATGTTATGTTATTTGAGCAATAAATGGTTTATTATTATTATTAAACGCGAATAATTCATCGAGGTGTTGGATATCTGTATCTAATATTTTCCTTTGAGATAAATTCCTAGAAGAAATTTAATTGCTCGTGGTAAACAGTGAGGCTCCATTTTAAATTCGTGTTTCTGTTTCGTATCTTAATTCAATTGCCTACCTTTGGAATGAATGAAATGGAATTTTCATTCTTTCATTCCTAGTCTCAACTACCGCAACTTAAACAATAGAACATTTTGTTACACTTTAAGGTCAATTCGATGCTACATTATACACGAGAATCGTCATGTAACAGGTTAAGCGCTATCATAATAGTCCATCTACTGGTTACATAATAACACACTTTGTACACATACACAATCAGATTACTGAGTGATTGAGGCTTAAAAGCGTTAACTGGCTGAATATATTGCTATTAAGCTGTGTAATGTATGGTTATCATAACATTAATATTACTTGTGTTATGATTACTGGAATGGTTATATTGTATTTTATAAGTATTAGGAAAAAATAAGTTGGTTTAGAGCCTAAGCCCCTCCAGTGGTGGGAACCGGCCCAAATACCCATGGGAGGCTTTGCCCAGCAGTGGGCGTTGTCGCTAAGATGAAAATGATAATAAAAGTCTCCGTGGCAAGGGTATGTGTTTTCTTAAACTCATACGCGGCATTCAACATGCAAATATTCTTATTTCATATAGGTACTGAACAAATTAATTTGTTCTTACCTTTTCACGTAGCTATTTACCAAATTGATACGCCAATCGCCATTCGAAGAACTTTTACTATCTAGAACTTTACATAATTTGTTAAGTTATCAAAGACTGATTAATTGAAATTGATCAGTATGTAAATAATTCATTCTTATACACAATTCATTGACTGTCTAAACAAAATCTAAAAAGACTTTTCATCGTCATGAGCACGAAATACCCATAAATACCTGCTGACCGAATTCGCCCTTCTTTAGTCTAGCTTTACTAGTTAACGCTCTGCAATAATGAATTACCCAGTCAGTTAGGATATTTATCACGAACGTGATCAATATTGTCGTGTGTTAGAAACTATCGAGGTAGAAACTAACATAGATCGATTATCTGTCTATCCCAAGATGTAGGCACTTTGCCTATTACACAACTCATCAACGCCATCAAATAATTATACAAATAGGGAATGACTACAAAAAATACGCTGTCCACGCCCATTTTGTTCGCAGCCAAATTTGACCTATGCGATAATTTGCCCAACTTTCTAACTATGCCTTACCGAGCGACCTTCCACTTCGTAATCTTCACTTACTTTGCCATTTCGTTGCAGTATTATTCGTGCTGCTAGGGTTGGCAGGGACAAGTTTGTTATTTAATCAGGAATAATACAGTGTAAGAGTCGGTCTAGAATTGAAAATATGAAAATAAATTGGTATTTAATCTAACCTCGATAGTGTTTTTGTTTTTAATGGGTATAAATTATGATCTATTTTCAAATCTTATACAGGGCTACTTTTTAATCACCCCGGATAATTTATGGGACGCTTCAGGACACGGTAGTAAAATGAGTTTAACATTAATAAAAAATTATTCACCTATTTAATTTTATATTCATTTTCTGAAATATTCAAAAAATACTGCACTAGTTTATTGCAGTATTTTTTTAAATAAAATAATGGATGTGTCCTGAAACGTCTCTTAAATTATTCGGGGTGATAAAAAAGTAATCCTGTATATACTTTTCTATGTCAAAGTGAAATCCCCGCACCAGTCGTCTACAAGGCACTGATGCCTCGTTAGCTTCTGAATTCTCCTGTATTAGTATATCCAGGCCGTAGTGATAAACATAATTATTTGTTATTATTCAAGTATACTATTCTGATAATATACAAAGTTGTCTCAACAATAATTTTTAAATTTTATTATGTTTCGATGCCTGCCCTTCGATAATTCAGCAATTCTATAAAAACTAACTGCAAACGCCCCATTTGCTTTTTTTAGATATTTATTAATTAGTATAGCTTAAATTTTCCAATAATTAATCCTAACATTGAATATAAATGTACAAAATCTGGGCCAGAAAAGTTTATAGGTACTGGATACGGACCTATTTTTTTTTCGGGGGGAAATGCGTGATCGCACCGTACCCGCCGTTGGCTAGACGGCGGGTGTGTGTGGGGCTGGCCCGGCATAGTGTCAGGCCGACCCACTAAAACCTCCCGGTGTTCTCCCTGCCCTTGTGGGCGCGCATGGTAGGGTCCACACTGCGACTCCCACTACCAGCGCGTCCGGGCAAGCCCGACCAGGTTGGTCGGGCTATCGCCAAGGGGGGATTGCCCGAGAACACCAGGGCAATCCCCAGACGGAGGGCCTTACGGCGGCGTGCACGAGGCCAACCGTGCACGCAGGCCTCCACGGCAGGGTCACTAGACGGGCATTGCTTGTGCGAATGCCCGCCTTCGCCTGCCTATCCGTCTGTGGCGGAGGGGAGCGGCTTGTGGATCTTCCTCCCGCTCCCTCTCCGCAGCCTCTTTCTGCGAGATGACGTCCTCGCAGAAAGAGGCGACAGCCTCCCATTCCGCCTCGCCGCGGAGCATGGCCACGACCATGCTCGGCAGCGAGAGGTCTCCGTCTCCAAGCGCAGCGTTAAGCTCGCTGCGCTGGAGTCGCCAGGCCGGGCACACCAACAGGGTGTGCTCGGCAGTATCGTCGGGAGCGTCGCAGTGGTGACACCGCGGCGTTTCCTCCCGACGGGCGACCCGGTGTAGGTAGTGACTGAAGCAGCCATGCCCGGTCAGTACCTGCACTATGCGGAACGTGAGGCTGCCCTGCCGGCGCCCTACCCACTCCTCCAACACCGGACGAATCGCGTCGATCGTCCGGTGGCCGGCAGCTGGGGAGGCGAGTGCCTCACCCCTCTGACGCAGAGCCTCCCTTTGCGCCAGGGTTCACGGGTTCAGGGTTCCCCCCGTTCACGGGTAGCAACCCGATGTCGATACACCTCCGCGAGAACGCGTGCATCGACATGCCACGGCGTTTGGCCCGCAAGAACGCAGGCCGCGCCGTGGCTCCGTAAAGCGCCATCGACCGTATCACCCCGTGATACAGTCGACGGCACGCCACTGAACACGGACCTGAAAAAAAGACGGACGGAGCGTTGTTGAATCAAGAGTGAAGCATGCAAATGATAGCACATTTGTACGTGTGCGTGTCTTGTTGTTTGAAAAATGACAGCTTTTTGTCTTACCTGGTTAATCTGTTTGAGTGTAGGTCGTGTACAAACTCATGAAATTGTCTTACCTTGCATGCTTCACATTTCTTTAATGCCACACTACGTCCGTATTTTTTGTAGGTCCATGGTACTGGACACAAAATTCTAGCAAATCCGTGAAATTCGTTTACGGACATCTGGCAGCCCTATGTTGGCTGTGACGCTACCTCGTCAAGTTTCCCAATAACATTATAGAATTCATATTATAAACGTTATAATATTTTTTATTTGCATTGTGCAAACTACGCGGTTATTAGCATAGTAATGATAAAATCAAGATGGATTGCGCAGTTTAGTCGTCAAACAACAGATGTTGCCAATTCAAGAATTTAATTTCTATCTGCAAATATTAAACTCTATTTATCGTCAACAATGTGATACATGTATTCGGTAACTATTAAGTACTTCTATACTACAACAATATAGAACAATATAGCCGGTTCCTCTGCTGTTTTAATGTTACTGTAGTATCCCAATAAAAACATAAACGCGGAAATGGGAGCCAAGTTGAATATTATGATATGGTGTGGTTGTCGACTTCAGCAACAAAAGTATTGAGATCTAAATAGGTACTGAGTTCTATAGACATTCCTGAAGTGATTTATTTTTTAGAATTATATACACAAAGCAAATAACTATATATAATCGCGGGCGATATTAATCTTGACATTAAAAAAGGCTACTCCGATCAACGAGCGAACGATTATCTCAATCTCATACTATCACATGGACTAATGCCCGCACATACGTTCCCCACAAGAATAAATAATTGTCTTGATTATGTCTTACTCAAAACTAATAACTCAGCCATCACTTTAGTACTAGAGTCATCAATTACGGATCACTGTCCGGTCTTATGCAGTCTTGATCTTGGGCAATGTCCTATTAGAATGAATCATGTCTCCTCCCGCACCAACTACCAGGCTGTAATCGAAACCATTTCTCATACCGATTTCTCAGAAATTTTTCTTCATACAGACGCCAATCTCGCGACCGATCGTCTAATTCAGACTTTAACCGATATTGTCACCTCACACACAACATCAATCCGTATTCCGCCTAAAAAAAGGATTATTAAGCCTTGGATAACCCCTGGACTGTTAAGGTGTATTCAGAACAGAAAAAAAACGTTAAAAAACTTTTTAAAAAACACGCTTTTATCAAAAAGACTAAAAACCAAAAAGTTGAAAATAAAATAAGATCACACTTTTAGCAAATCAGGATTTTAAAAATTTTCTTGAGACAACTAGAAATGTAACACAAAAATTTTCTCAAAATTTTTGCGATGTAGTACAAGAACACAATGACTCTAAAAGCGTGGGGCGTAATTTAAAGGATGTATTCCTTAGTTCAACTAAGTTTGTAAGCAAGAAAAGTGTAAAATCTAAAAGCCCCACGCTTTTAGAGTCATTGTGTTCTTGTACTACATCGCTAAAATTTTGAGAAAATTTTTGTGTTTCATTTCTAGTTGTCTCAAGAAAATTTTTAAAATCCTGATTTGCTAAAAGTGTGATCTTATTTTATTTTCAACTTTTTGGTTTTTAGTCTTTTTGGTAAAAGCGTGTTTTTTAAAAAGTTTTTTTTTAACGTTTTTTTATTTACTACTTTTTAGTCTAACTAATAATTAATAAATCTTTCAATCGATTTTTGACATCATTGACATTGGATTTCCTCCCATATAAAATTAGTTTTTATTTAATTGTACTATAACTAAGCATTTTTGTGATTCCAATATGCCAAAATATTGTATTGTCACCGGGAATACATATGTAGAAAAAATTTAACTCAATTGGAGCAATAGAAGTGGTCGAAAAATCGATTGCAAGATTTGATCGTGACAAAGAAACCAACAGACAGAGCAACTCAATAAAAAGCGTGTAAAAAACTTAAAAAACAACCCGATGACTACATCCTAAAAACAACATATAGACGCTATCGTAATTTTTGCAATAATTTACTTAAGCCTCTTAAATGTGAATATGAAAAATCTGAATATAACAAAGCTTACAAAAATCCTAAAAAGACATGGCAAGTAATCAAAAATATTATTAATACCAACAAAATATCTGTATCGCCCACAGAACTCTTAAATTTATACGACGACAAAACTGCTTCAATCAATGAAATTAACAACTACTATATATAATATATAAAGCAAAATCAAACCAATTTCGAATACCTATCCCGTCGGCAATACTGAATCACCTCTAAAATCTATGGTCGTTTTAACCGTCAGTAAAGACGACATTAAAAGAATAATTCTTTCTCTTAGACCTGATAGTGCAGTTGGACGGGATGGTATCTCATCTAGACTCTTAAAATCAGCCCACAAATACTTAATTCCCGCTGTCACCCATATATGCAACCTGTGTCTTATGTCTGGTAAATTTCCTAAAGCACTAAAGAAGGGCGTCATACATCCTATTTATAAGAGTGGAAATAGAAGGGCAGTGAACAACTATCGTCCAATCACCATTTTACCTGCACTTTCAAAAGTTCTGGAGAAGGTCCTAAATAATGCCCTTGTAAGTTTCTTAGAGTCTAATAAGCTAATCTCTACTAATCAATTTGGATTTAGAAAGGGCCTATCTACTGAAGATGCAGTTGGCTCGTTAGCGCAATTTGTCGTTGATAAATTAGATGAGAAGAATAAATGCCTGGGACTTTTCCTGGACCTTTCAAAGGCTTTTGATACTGTTTCTACTGACATTCTCATAAGGAAATTAGAACAGATCAGAGTACGGGGCGCAACCTTAAATATTTTCAAAGACTATCTGTCAGACCGAAAACAGTGTGTTAAAATAGACTCTTATCTGAGCGAGGAGGTTCCAATCTGTTGCGGTGTTCCTCAGGGTAGCATTCTGGGACCCACCCTATTTCTAGTATATCTCAATGAGCTTTGTCAACTATCTCTTCGTAACTGCCACATTTACTCCTATGCCGATGACACTGTCATTGTCGCTTATGGAAGAACCTGGGCCGAAGCACAATCGCATGCTGAGGTAGCCCTTGCACGGATCATGAGCTGGCTTTCACATAATCTTCTTACACTAAATGTGGAAAAAACAGTCTTCATTACTTTTACTTTTACGCCTTCATCTCAACCACCCCAAAATAGCATCAAAATTAAAGCTCACCATTGCACATTTTCTAATGCGTCCAACACGTGCTCTTGTTATTCTCTCAAGAGATCTTCATCTGTTCGATACCTTGGTGTTGATGTTCATTGTTGCTTAAATTGGTATGATCATATCCAGTCCCTTTGTGGCCGGATAAGAAAACTTATATTCGTTTTTAAGAAATTGAGGAACTCAGCTGACTCCACGGTTCTCAAAACTGTGTATTGCTCATTGTGTGAGTCAGTATTGTCCTATTGCATTCCGATGTGGGGTGGATGCTCTAAAACAAAATTTATTCACCTAGAGCGGGCACAAAGAGCAGTACTGAAGGTTATGTTTCGAAAACCATACAGATACCCCACCCATGATTTATATAAACATTCTGACTGCCTCACTGTAAGACAGTTATACATATTAAATGCTGCTCTCCGTAGACACGTTTCCCTCCTAGTATTTGATAGATATACTTCCACTACAAAAATTTCTAGAAGGCCTACTCAAATATGCCCCACGAAACCCTATAATACCAAATTTGCAAAAAAAATTATGAATATTTGAGCGCTATATTATACAATAAAATAAACTCACTTCTGTCAATACATCCTCTTACGAAACATCTTTTCAAAAGTAGGATTAAAAATTGGATAAAGGAATTGGATTATACAGAGACAGAGAATCTTATATTGTCCAAAAAATACTAATGGTAGATATACTAGTACTTATTATATAAATATATTATAATAACTAATGTAATAGCTGCAATCGTAATTGGTTAAAATATTCACTTTCCTTTTTGTTTATTTTTTTTTTCTCCATTAAGATAGCGACATGTGTCTGCACTACAAACCTAAATATTACTGTACACTATAGTTGAAAGGGGACGTTATTGTCTGTACTTCAGGTTTTTTCCTACCACAGACAACAGCAGTCACTCTTGCTTAAAAAGATATGTATTACTAAAACTTTTACGGGATTAAAACGCGTTTGGTACCTTATTTTGGCTCCGACGTTTCGGCCAGGTTTCACCGGCCGTGGTCACGGGCTGACTGTAGCAGCGATGTTACGCCTCAGTGTCCGATGAAGAATCTTCCTCCACCGTCACACTATTTCTCCAACTACCCCCGCACACAACACTAACAGTGTCCCTATTCCGAACGATAGCCGTATTCTGGAGGTTTACCGACTGCGAATTAAAAGGAGATTTTGTGTTTGCAAACACCGGATTCCACGCTGTTGACAGTTTAAATCCATGTTCCCGATTGAAATTATATGGATTTTTTCTGATTTCAATCGCTTCTCGCACTGCTCTTGAATAAAAGTGACGATCAGTGGAAAGGACTTGCGTACGGTGAAATTCAATCCAGTGATTTGCGCCTTTTTCTAAAAGATGCTCCGCAATCGCTGATTTATTAGACTGGCGGTTTTTGACAGCGGCTATATGTTCTCTAATCCTTTCATGGATCGTTCTTTTTGTTTGGCCAATGTAAGAGCTGCCACAACTGCAGTCTATTTTGTACACCCCTGGTGTTTGTAAGGGCAAGACATCCTTCGGGGTGCCCACCATATTACTCACCTTTATGCCAGGACTATAGATTGTCGGTATAGAGATTTGTTGCGCGATAAAAAAGTATACAAACCCGTTTCATACAACCCGACGGCCAGAGTAACGCGTAGAATACGAACTCTTATATTCGAAAATCGGGACCTATTTACAGATGACGAGTACGATGCATTACACAAACCGAAGTCACATCAACCACCGAAACTATATGGTTTGCCAAAAATACACAAGTCCAACGTACCGCTGCGTCCGATCGTAAGTCAGCTTTCATCTCCAACTTACGATCTAGCAAAGCACGTTGCGGCAGTATTGCAACCGCTTGTGGGAAGGACGTCGTCTTATGTAAAAGACTCACGCGTTTTCGTTCAGATCATCAGCGAACTAAGATTGGAACCTGGAGAGATTATGGTTAGTTTTGACGTGGAATCGCTATTTACCAATGTTCCAATTGAAGAGTGTCTGAATGTAGTTAAGGACAAGCTAATAGACAACGAGATGCCTCTCCAGTACGTTGATCTACTTAAACACTGTCTAGATGGCAACTTTTTTCTTTTCCAAGGTCAGTATTACCTTCAGATTGATGGTGTTGCAATGGGTAGCCCAGTGGCCCCGCACTGAAAAAATATTATTTTAGCCGAGTACCTTTTTGGCTGGGTTACAATCATATCAGTAAATTTTAACTAAGACTTAACTAAAAATCTCTAAGTGAACTTGGTATAAAGCAGACCTGTGTGTATCAATGCTAAATATTCTTGTCTAATAACAAATAAAACATTAATTATTCACAAATACCTTAATTGGTAAATTTTAACACTTTCAAACATGATCCAAAACTATTAAGTGATTTTGTCAACACCTAATAAGTATACTGTTGTTTCTAAACAACTTATTTCAATTGGTTGATTTTTATTTAATAATAGATGAGTAGAACTTACTTGATTCCAAACTAATAGGCTAGTTGACCCTTTTTTAAAGTAGGGCTTAAAATGTTCATAATTGTTGTATTAGACCATAGCACATGAATATTATTTTTTTCGATGGCTAAAAAGTGCAAAAAATCTATTTTAAATTAAGATTTTCAATTTTGGACCGAAAACACGGTCAGCCATGATAGTCTGTTCATTATCTGTGGCAATGACGTCAGTCTTATAGTAAACAAAGCACGGGGGCGAAATAACCTCACAAAAACAATGCTTTCTATTAAATATCACAAAATATAGTAAAACTGTATATGGAACGGGACAATAGAACAGTAATATAGAAATACCTCTTCAAAGACTCCAGGAAATCTGTGGATTAGACGTACCCAGTGATATAGACATGCGAAATATTTGGTTAACACTCGCTTAAAGAAATCCTGTAACTATCTACTGAAACTCAAATGTATTTTTGCGAAAATAACATTAATGTAAGTACTATAACTGAATAACTCAATCTGTGTAGGTACTTCAGTTTCAACTTAAACAATATAGAAGTTTTTAGGTTGTATGTAAAATCAAATCTGTATGTAAATTAATTAAATTTTTATCTTTCAGTTAGAATGAAAACTGACTGCAGCCGACCAACCAAATTTTAACTTGACCAGATAACTGAGAGAAAACTTGACCATTTACGCCTTTTTGATTTAATCTAAGTTATACACTGACACTAGATGATGTTTCAAGGAAAAGAATATGTACTTATGTCCAATTGAATAATGATGTAATTGAATATTAATTAAAAAGTATGTAATACAAACAAAAATATCAAAGTTTCATAATGAATATATTTATCTAAACAACTTTTACTTGAATTTACTGAGTACCTAATTAAAATTTGTTGCTTTCAGTGGTTACTTAATGAGAACTATTGTGTACTAACCTGTTCTCCTCTTGACAACGAGATTGATAAGGCAGTAAAAGTTGTGCAACATAATACAAAGCAGTGCATGCTCAGCCACAACATCAAAATGTGACCCGTCAACTAGAACAACATTATGTCAACAAAATAACTCAAGTATTCATATACCAAAGCACCATAGAAGTAAATAGATCCAGTTTGGTAAAACTGAAAGATGTTATATCTTCACTGATTAAACCTGCTGGCCACCATGGCTGGTAAATTTCAGTACAGCTTACGCAAGAATATGCAAGTTATCCATTTTAAAGCCGTATACAAATATATTAAATGTGATTGCTGTGTTGTCAGCCTGTGCTCTTCTTAATTTACAAGACCCTTCTTTTTAAATAAATAATATAAAGAATTTTTTTTTCTTTACTTTATACATAACTAACATCTAAAGATGACATAATAAATTTTTGTACTACATTAGTCATTATGTTCTTCACAAAAAAATGTTCTATGTTTATTTGACAATAATGACTTGTAAAGGTTTAAGTTGAATCAAAATATTTTAATTTGAAATGCATGTGTTTTATTTTTCTGTTACACCTTAAAAGATTTATAATATTTTATAGGTTTGTTGCTCATTTTTATCATTGTTACTCAAATATAGTATATGTTCCAAAAGTACAAATAGGTTGAATAGAGTTAGATCAAATTTATTAATTTGTATATATTGCCTTAAGGTCGCAGGTAATAAAAGTCAAAATAATAGTAAAGTGATTTATTATGAAGTAATACTTTCATATAATTTAGGAAAAATGTAGTATAGTTTCCAAAATGACACTATTTGATCAATAAGTTTTTTGACATTCAGATTGTTAGAACAAATACCTATTATAGCTAATATTGTTACCTTTTGAGTGTTTTCAAAATGACATACTGCTAGCAACACAAAAGTATATAAGTTTTGTTTGCTTTGGCACAAAACATCTGCATCTATACTTGAGTTAAGCATACTGTTCACAGTTTTCCGTCTTTGATAATTAACATTATCTTCAGTAAAAGAGCATGACAATTTTGTATTAATCTCATTTTATGGATACCGTTTGTTGAATAGACTATTACAGGGTATTAATCAGAAATGAGGTCACATTTTGCAAATTTCAACCCAAATCTTCATCTTTTAACTTTTATCCACATTTCATTATACTCGTATGTGTCTGCAAGATTTCCCACCAAAAATCTTCCCAACAAAAGAACCATCATGTGTTATGCACTGGCTGACTTTATAGCACATGGAAGCTGTTATTGTCTATAACGAAGCTCGAACTAAAGAGCACTTCTGTATTGATGATTCGTGGTTTAGTTTTCTATGCACTTTATTCTTTCTTCATTGAAGAGGTCTTTTATTTTTTAAGAAATATGTCACAATCTGTGTCTGTGAATGTATATATATTTTTCCTCGTAGTAATTTTCTTCATGCTTGACAAATGAACAACTGCCAATCTTTCTCTTTTTATGTTCATTTACAAATTCTTGCAGTACTACACTGGTATTTGACACATGATCCTGATGTTTTCTTTTCAACATTTCTCTTGAAGTAAATATTTTTAGTGTTTATTTGACTTTTGAGAGATAGAATTCTATCCAATAGCATTCAACTGCTGTACAAAATAGCTCCTCACTGTGATGATGCAACCACACCAAAAATGCATGTTTGCAACTCTCTTCTGCCGCGTGACAATCTTGACAAGTACACTTGTAACCGTTCTTCATTATAACAGTATTGAAACTGTACTTATATTGTTTAGAGCGATACACAAAGAATCTCCTGACCATCAATCTGTCTATTTTCGCAAGATTTGTACTATCTGCTCCCACAAATCCAACATCAATGGTTGATTTTGCTATTAATACAAATAATTTACGATATTTACAAATATAATAACGGAGACTTGGACGATTTTTTGCCAGTTTTAGGAAAGAATAGTACAAATCGACGAGTTGTTGAATCAAATTTGACATTTCTTTGTTTACTATATGATTGACGTCACGGCCCTGACCACAGGATATCAAAGCGTTTACGGCGTGAGATAAAAAAAGATTATTTCTAGCATTTTCAAATTAAAATTTTACAGCAATCATTCATTGTTATTTATTAAAATCGGTATATTGTGGAACCTTATGCCAAATACTGTTAGAAATAAACAATATTTTAATAAATTTTGATATGAGTCAACTACCCTATTGTTTATTGATTTTAATCGAGTAATTTTTGGTTGATTTTAAGACATCAACTGATCTATTGATATATAAGATGAATTCATTAATTTTAGTCACGTTACTTATTTCCTTTTAAATAAGTAAATGTAATCGGTTAGTTATAGCAAACTACATTATTGCTAAACTATGTAACAACCGAGTTACCTAATTGGAAATAACCTTCAGATAAATCAAAAACAGGAATAACCGCTCTGCTCAGCTAAAATAACAACACAACCACTGTAATAGTATACGAGGGGCGGCTGAAAAGTTCTGAGCAGTCCCACTCATAACCAGAAACTCACTCGCGCTAGTCACTAGTTGAGTGAAATCTAATTAGTACCTATATAAGGAAAGTTTTGTGAAAGAAGATCTGTAAACATCAACATATCTGAGTCATCGCTGCATTACACGAAATTGGAACATCGTGCCGTCATAAAATTTCTCGTAAAAAAGGGTACAACGGCAAAGGAGATTTTTGAAGAAATGTCTGTAGTTTATCCAGAATCTGGACCATCGTCTGTCACAGTCAAACGTTGGACAAGACTATTCCAGCAAGGTCGAGAGTCATTGAAAGATGACCCCCCCCCCCTCGCTCCGCCGTCACAGACGAAAACATCGCCAACGTGAAGAAAATTGTACTTGAGGGCCGTCGAATAAAAATGTGGCAGATATAGCAGAAGAGTTGAGCATCAGTATGGAACGAATTGGAGAAATTTACAGAATCCTTTGCACATGAATAAAATTAGAGCATGTTGGGTTCCAAAAATGCTCACGCCGCTTGATAAACAGCGTCGAGTTTAAACTTCTATGGAGTTTATCGACTTGTGCAATGGCAATTTGGACGAAATTTGTAACCGTATTGTCACCGTGGTTGAAACGTGGTTTCGACAATATGATCCAGGACCAAAACAAGAATCAATGCGTTGAAAAGGGAGTGGATTGAAAAGGGAGAGAAGCCGCCAAAGATGTTTAAGGTCGAAAAGTCGACTTCGAAACTCATGGCCACTATTTTTTGGGATTCGGAAGAAATTTTACTCATTGACAATCTTCAAAAAAAACTACAAGGAAAGCCGCGTATTATGCAGTACTTATAAAAAAGTACGCAATCTTATTGTGGAAAAAAGAAGAGGGAAAATTAGCAAAGGAATTCTGTTTTTGCAAGACAATGCGCCAGTCCATACGGCGCGAATTGCGAGCCAAGCCCTTCGAGAAACTGGCTTTGATGAAGTGAATCACCCATCCTACAGTTCAGAACTGACACCCAGCGATTTCTTTCTCTTTAAAAATTTGAAAAAAGACCTTCGGGGAAGAAAATTTGGGGATGATGAAGAAATTAAAGCTGCCGTGAACGAGCAATTTCACTCCAATGATTCATCTTATTTTTTTAGTGCGATACAAGCAAATTGGCTGAGAAAACCGAGTAACTATGCAGCTGTTACCGAGTGAACCGGTTGTAGCAACCCAATAAATTGTTTGAGAAAACCAAGTAACTTTGCAGCAGTTACCTAGTGAACCGTTAGTAGTAACTCAGTAAATTGGCTGAGAAAACCGAGTAACTATGCAGCTGTTACCGAGTGAACCGGTTGTAGTAACCTAGTAAAATTGGCCAAATGCAGACGATTTTACTTTGTTGTTACTAATGAATGCTACTATGTTATCAATAAAGAAGTGTTATTAACAAATTGTAACGGTTAATACTTATCAAGTAATGATAACAAAGTTGACATATTTGATTTTAGCTACGAACTTTGCAGGCGTTATATTGACAAACATGCTGTGTTATTTTCAACAGTATTTTATTTATTTTTAACCCTTACGTTTTTTCAGTGCGGTACTGGCCAACATTTGGATGGAGCATTTTGAAGAGAAGGCACTGATTCTAGGCCCGAAGACCATTCGACTTTGGAAAAGATACGTAGATGACGTTTTCAGTGTCGTTAAATGTAGCAAACAGGAAGTAGATCAAGTTATACAACACCTTAACTCCCAAATATGCGGTTTACATACGAAATGGAAGCGGAGAGAACGTTGGCTTTCTTGGATGTCAGGATGACCGTGAGATCTGATGGGTCCCTCACACACTGTGTTTACCGCAAACCGACACACACGGACAGATACCTGCATGCAACGTCGCATCACCATCCTCGTCACCTGCAGTCCGTAATATCTTCGTTAAAGAATAGAGCCTTTGACCTCTGTGACCCTGAGCATATGGAGGAGGAACTGAAACATGTTCAGGAGGTACTAAAGAAAAACGGGTATCAGGTGAATATACGACGAAACCAGCCGAGGAAAAGATTTAGGCGTCCAGAGGTGTGCAGACAACCGGCCTACTTGCCTTATGTCAAAGGAGTGACGGACAAGATCGGCCACGCATTGCGTGAATACTCTATACCGACAATCTATAGTCCTGGCATAAAGGTGAGTAATATGGTGGGCACCCCGAAGGATGTCTTGCCCTTACAAACACCAGGGGTGTACAAAATAGACTGCAGTTGTGGCAGCTCTTACATTGGCCAAACAAAAAGAACGATCCATGAAAGGATTAGAGAACATATAGCCGCTGTCAAAAACCGCCAGTCTAATAAATCAGCGATTGCGGAGCATCTTTTAGAAAAAGGCGCAAATCACTGGATTGAATTTCACCGTACGCAAGTCCTTTCCACTGATCGTCACTTTTATTCAAGAGTAGTACGAGAAGCGATTGAAATCAGAAAAAATCCAAATAATTTCAATCGGGAAGATGGATTTAAACTGTCAACAGCGTGGAATCCGGTGTTTGCAAACACAAAATCTCCTTTTAATTCGCAGTCAGTAAACCTCCAGAATACGGCTATCGTTCGGAATAGGGACACTGTTAGTGTTGTGTGCGGGGGTAGTTGGAGAAATAGTGTGACGGTGGAGGAAGATTCTTCATCGGACACTGAGGCGTAACATCGCTGCTACAGTCAGCCCGTGACCACGGCCGGTGAAACCTGGCCGAAACGTCGGAGCCAAAATAAGGTACCAAACGCGTTTTAATCCCGTAAAAGTTTTAGTAATTTAAAATGTAACGCGAAAGTTAGTGTAGATATGTATTAGTTTAAGTATACGCATACATACATGTAAGCCATATTTATGTTGTCCAATAAAGTTATTATTATTATAACTAGTGATCTATTGAACCTCAACATTTGACCTGGCTAGTTTTCTACCAGTAAATCAAATATTTAAAAGAATTGAACCTAACAAAAAAAAACCTAACAATATAAAAACAATAACTTGCGTATAACGAACATGAGTTGATTAGCCAAATATAAGATATACTTATCTTATGTGAAATCTATATATGTATATAAAAGAAGAAACTGACTGACTGACATATCAACCCATAGCCCAAACCACTGGGTCTAGAGATTCCAAATTTGGCACGTAGGTTCCTTATGAGGTATGGGGTGCACTTAGAAAGGATTTTTCAAAATTGAAGAGTTTGAAACGGGGCTCCTAAGTTTGTATGGAGAAACAAGATTAGTTAGACTATATTTTATTCGAAACTTCACAGGAGTACTCCTATCGATAAATGAGTTAAAACGTGTTTCAGGTTGTTTCAAAATTCACCCCCTAAAAAGGGGATATGGTGCGTCAGAAGGTGAAAATGAGCATGGGAATCCTTTGTATGGTTTATTGGGTCGCTGATTAAAAAAATAACAACGGTAAATCCGACGTGGCGGACGTGACCTACCATTATCTTTTTCTAAATATCAACGTACAGCCCAAACCGCCGGGGTCTAAAGATGCAAAATCTAACAAGTAGGTTCCTTATGAGTTTTAGGCACCAAAAATGGATTTTTCAAAAGCCACCCCTCTAAAGGGTTGAAACGGAGGTCCAAAATTTGTATAGGGAAACGAAATTAGTCTATTTAAATCGAAATTTCACAGGAGTACTTCTATCGATAATTGTGTAAACACGTGTTTTAAGTTTTCACAGAATGCAACCCCTGAAACAGTAAAATGGGGTGAGAAAGTCTGAAAATCAACATGGGTATTCTTTTTGTGGTATAAAAAGACTATTTAGTATTATGATTCCGAAATAAAATGAAATTCAACAGTTTTGCTGGTTCTCAAAATGTACACTGGTTTTTGTTCATCTGTTAATTAATAAATGACAATAATTATTACTACTAATACTGACCAATCTCTTTTAAGCTATCACATCGTTAGTAATCTTTTTACCGTTCATATACCATTCATATTATAGTAAAAACTCAACATGCCTCGGGTGTAAGGCGGGGATTGAACCCGTGCCTTCTACGTTCCGGGTGGATGTGCTAACCATTACACTACCGAGAGCCTATATTTTAATATTGAATTTCTTTTACCATTTGTTACTTTTTCCGCTGCAAGCCAGCGTAATTTCATCAATGTTGTTGGTATAAAACCTTTATCTCCATACGGTCACAGTACTTACATTCTGGACAATAATTTCAGGCTTTCATTACTTCTGCAATGTTCCTGATGTAAAACATATCAATTGATAGCAACGTCAGGATATGACATTTACATCTTTAAAATTCAACTGGATCTTGAACTGTACCTACTTATTGTTTTGCGCAGAAAATCCCGCTTTTTAAATTAAAATTACCCCGAATTCAGTGCGAGCGAAGCTGCGGGCAAAAGCTACGTATAATAAAAACACATTCATCAAACTATCCATTCATTTAAAAAACACGAGTGGAATGTATATATGAAGACAAGCACAATCTACTTATTTCTGTGAACGTAAAAGAGGTTTCGACTTAAGCTTTTCACTGCGGGGAAGTGAAAAGCTTAAGTCGAAGCTGATAATAGTGTAATAGCGATGTATCCTTGTCTGCCTTTTGCCCTTTCAGGCTCAAGCCACCGAACCGAATCTGATGAAATTCAGTACTTACATAGACTAGATCTTGTCAAAGGACATAGACGTTTTGATGCGAAATTAAATATAAAAGGGAATAAAATAGATGTTGAAATTTTGTATTGAGAGTGCAAGTTATAATAGAGAAAATAATAACAATAACCTATTTTTGAACATGGACTAGATATATTTTTTATATTTGATTTAAGAGCCTCGGTGGCGCTTTGGACTTGGCACCGGCCTTCTTATCGGGAGGTCCGGGGTTCAATCTTGCCACGTACCAATGTGTCTTTCGTTTTTTGAATTGCATATCTACTCGTACATTTGTCCGAAGAAAGTCAAAGGTGTATGTAAAATCACCAGAGAAAGGTTGACTAAAGCCTAAACACCCTAACTTAGGGTAGGCTCGAACCGCTCGCGGGGGAGCACCGACATATATGCGCTGTGATGATGATGAAATATCTACTGTTAACTTTAATATTTTTCAATGATACTTACAGTTGCCTAGTAAACGCAATGCAATCGCGACTTAATTGCTGCAAAATGTAACAGTATGTAAATACCTAACATCAAAATATATCGATGGCTACTTTAGAGGCAGGCTAGTTCAAAATCTGACGAAATTACAAAAAATAAAAACCGACTTCAAAAACACTGAAAAGTTAAAAATAATATAAGAATAGGTACAGACAACATCACACTTCTATATAGAAGTCGGTCCCAAACGATGATCTCCTAGAAAGTCTTAAAAATTGTCACCGACTTCTTTTAAGTGAAAGAAATCCTAATTTAATATCAGCTCACCGAAGTAAATTAGCGTTTCTCTCGATTTTCATAGGATTCCATCATCAGATCCTGACTTTGGCCTTGGGACCACCCCAGGAGTATACTCCATTGAATACAAAAAGAATTTTGAAAATCGGTCCATAATTGGCGGCGTAATCGCGTAACATATATACACACAAAATAAAACATACGCATCGAATTGAGAACCTCCTCCTTTTTTGAAGTCGGTTAAAAATATATTGTTGAGCTTCTTGTATGAAGAGATGATGTTGTTGTCTATGACACAAAAATGACTGTAAGCTGAAAAGAAAACATAGATTTTTCTTCACTTAAGATACTTGTTTACAATCGAGCCTCGAGGAAAGGATAAACGGAACGAGCTTGAAAAAAAAGGCGTTAACGCCTTAAAGATGTTCGGTCTGTAAGAACTCGGGCATATAGACCCAGGAGACCAATCGCGATAAAAAAATTTCAGTTGAATTGGAGTTGAACTACGACTGAGCTACAACTTTTATGGCATTCCGTATCGCGGTAATGATTTGACAGGGGATTGGAACGCAACCTGATTGAAGCTACTTTTTAACCGACTTCAAAAAAAGAGGTTCTCAATTCGATGCGCATGTTTTTTTAAGCAACTTCAAAAAAGGAGGAGGTTCTCAACTCGATGCGTATGTTTTTTTGTGTGTATGTTACGTCATTACTCCGCCAATTGTGGACCGATTTTCAAAATTCTTTTTGTATTCGATAGAGTACAAGGGTGGTCCCATATGGTCACCAAAGTTAGGATCTGATGATGGGATCCCATAAAAATCGAGGGAAACCCTAATTTAGGGTTTATTTCACTAAAAAGATATCATTCACTAAAAAGTTAAAAATAAAAAATATTTCACAAAAAATGAAAACCGACTACAAAATCACTGAAAAGTTAAAAATAATATATAAATAGGTACAGACAACATCACACTTCTATATTGAAGTCGGTGACTTTTAAGACTTTCTAGGAGATCATCGTTTGGCACCGACTTCAATATAGAAGTGTGATGTTGTCTGTACCTATTCTTATATTATTGTAAATTTTTCAGTGTTTTGATTTTTTGGATTTCCAGTGTTGAGTGTTTTTCTATTCTCTCTACCTCTCTGTTATCTATAGAGTTCCTAATGCGATCCAGCTTCGCTTGTTCGAACTGTAAATTAGCGCGACTGGCCCCCAGGCAGAGAATTCCACAGGTTGACTGTGCGCACTATTAAAAATAATGTGTAACACATTGTGCGGAAAAGAATATTAAAAAATGGCTTAGCAACTCAGTGAAAAATCCTACATACTAAAAAACCGACATCAAACACACTAAAAATTCAAAAATAATGTAAGAATACACACAACATCTCATTTTTTATTTTGAAGTCGTTGCCAAATTGCATCGATTGAATTGACCCGTAAAGCACATTCGTTCAACGAAACTTAGAAGTTTTTACGTTTTTATATTGACATTCAATTCGATAAGTGTCGTTAGAGCTCTAAGGGCTTACATTCGATAAACATCATTGACATTGACATGAATGTGTCTTTTCAAACGCGGCATTGGGAGACCTCGGCGCATCGCGACCTTGTGTCACCTTTCCGCCAAAGGCGTGTAATTGCTAATGCAATATTGCAGTGTCCACATTCTGCGGTTTGATAATCGCATTTATCCCCAAAATATTAACCTTAATGCCTTAAAACAAATTATAGATAATAACTTCGCTAATTTATTCACATTTTGCGTAAGTTTTTCATATTAACGACTAGCGGATTACAAAATGTATTATGTATTACTCATAATGCGTTTGACCTGTCGATCTATGACATTTAAATTAATTACACCGATTACCGAACTTTCATACATTCACATCCTAAAATATGATCATAATCGCATCTTATTGTCCGTAACCTTCTGTTACGACATCAAGAGGACAAGGCCTCCTGCATCGTTGTGCGCCTGCATAGTTATACTAAGGCATAACTATCCAGACAGATAGACTATCCAGCTAGATTCTGTTATCTGAGCTTATCTATATAAGGATAACAGAGTTTAATACATAACTTATTAATAAGACAAGATAGACTGTTATGCCAGTATCTATTCCACTGCAGTCTTCTACGCGGCTAAGCCTTCCTTCATTCCCTTCCAACTCCGGTGGAGAGACCAGTCGTCAAGCCAATCATCCCAATGATAATATTATGTACGCCAGAGCGTGTAAATGGTTCTATACGGGGCCCAAACAAGGTCACCAGCTGAAATGGTGGTAATGGAATTAATGGCTTTTTTATAGCTGAAAGGAATTGTTACTTGAATGACAGGATTGAATGGTGCAGTTGAGATTTGGTCTAAAGGAATCACATTAAAGCCCCAGATAGATTTATGAAGGTAGTGTGTAATCGTACATTTGAAGCCGTTTAATAAATAATCGCGTAAAAAATGATGTAGGTAGATTTTGCAGAACGGGAAACTACTGGCTAATTGAGGAGTAAAGATAAAAAGAAAGTAAAAGAAAAGAAGTTGTGAGAGGCAAATTACTACTAAACTAAAAGGTGCGAGCGAAGCTGCGGGCAAAAGCTATGTATAATAAAAACACATTCACCAAACTATCCATTCATTTAAAAAACACGAGTGGAATGTATATATGAAGACAAGCACAATCTACTTATTCCTGTGAACGTAAAAGAGGTTTCGACTTAGGCTTTTCACTGCGGGGAAAGCTGATAATAGTGTAATAGCGATGTATCCTTGTCTGCCTTTTGCCCTTTCAGGCTCAAGCCACCGAACCGAATCTGATGAAATTCTGTACTTACATAGACTAGATCTTGTCAAAGGACATAGACGTTTTGATGCGAAATCAAATATAAAAGGGAATAAAATAGATGTTGAAATTTTGTATTGAGAGCGCAAGTTAATAGAGAAAATAATAACAACATAACCTATTTACCTATTTTTGAACATGGACTAGATATATTTTTTATATTTGATTTAAGAGCCTCTGTGGCGCTTTGGACTTGGCACCGGCCTTCTTATCGGGAGGTCCGGGGTTCAATCTTGCCACGTACCAATGTGTCTTTCGTTTTTTAAATTGCATATCTACTCGTACATTTGTCCGAAGAAAGTCAAAGGTTTATGTAAAATATTCTTATATTATTGTAAATTTTTCAGTGTTTTGATTTTTTGGATTTTTCAGTGTTGAGTGTTTTTCTATTCTCTCTCCCTCTCTGTTATCTATAGAGTTCCTAATGCGATCCAGCTTCGCTTGTTCGAACTGTAAATTAGCGCGACTGGCCCCCAGGCAGAGAATTCCACAGGTTGACTGTGCGCACTATTAAAAATAATGTGTAACACATTGTGCGGAAAAGAATATTAAAAAATGGCTTAGCAACTCAGTGAAAAATCCTACATACTAAAAAAACCGACATCAAACACACTAAAAATTCAAAAATAATGTAAGAAGGCAAATTACTACTAAACTACTCTAATTGATTACATAAAGTGTTAAAAGAAACGATAGCCGGGAAAGGGAAGTAAGTCCGGAGAAGTTTATGGTTATTAGTGGGTCCGAGATCGATCATGGCAATGTCGGTGGCACACTTGATGGCAGATTTGTCCGGAAGGCAGTATGTTTTTTACATATGACAGGGAAGCTGTTGGCCTTCATCTCACCTGATGGTAAGTGACGATAAGACCGAAGGTGGAAGCGAGCTTCACCTGGACTCCTCAACAACTGAGGAACTGGCTATCTTACCTCTAATTTTCAGAACACAACAATGCTATTAACATTGTTATTATGGCAACAAACTTAGGTAAGACGGTGGTAGCTAGCCAGGCGGGCTCAGAAGCTCTACCATCAACCAAACCGAGCAGAAAAAATTCTACCAAATTAAATTTCTAAAAAATTATAGGATGATGTCAACTCTTTTGTAGTCGATGCAAACAAAGTCAGAATAAGAGGCTAGTGTTAAATAATAACCCTAGCTTCTGAAAATATTACGTCTCAACTCGTGTATATGTTGAACAACAAAAACCTCGCTCAGTCAATTGGTGTTTTCTGCTCCATTTGTCTCCGAACGCTTAACCGGCGTCAAATCAACAAACTAACTCAATTTGTATTATGTGAATAAGAACGTCGAATAAGCGACGACTTCAATTTCGCCACTGGCGGGCTCAATCGAGCAATAAACACCTTAATTTTGTGATGTTGATGGGGTAATATTGGTTGTTGTTATAGAATTATAGTCAACGGAGCAATTAAATTATGATTAACAGAGGTATTCAATTATTTATTCATTTATTAAGTCTTTGTGTACAATTTTGTGTACAAAAGCGGACTTCATGCTTGGAGCGCATTATCTGCCAATTAACCGTCAGGTGATGTTAATGAAAAAGAAATAGATATAGAAGTGTAATAGATTTAAAAATGTTATAAAATTTATACATACATTATGATACTAGCTTTTCGCTCAAGGCTTCGCCCACGTGGAAAATGTAGAAGGCCTATTCGAGTAGAGTCGAGCAGTGTAGACATAGTGGAAGAGAGGGTTCCTCACCGCATTATATTTATTGCCATATCGGATGGGTTGAAAGACGTGGGCTTTAACATGTAAATAAAAAAATAAGACTTTAAACGACAAACGCTAAATCAAATAATATAAAAATTGAGAAAATTTTTACTAAAGTAAAAGTATCGAGTAGAATTAACATGAGTCTCACGTATTCTTTTCAAAATGTGAAAGTTTGAGGAAACAAATATAAATTATTCCGAAAATTCGTAATCGCATTCAATACCTGTCGTCGAGAAATCAAGTTTTGGAAGGAAGTCAAATCCTCAAGTACAATATAATATTTTAAATCTCTTAAAGAGTGCTTAAAGCATCCCCATTATACTTGTAAGGCTTATTAAATTTTGGGCACATTTCAGGATTATTTTTCTTCGCTTTCACACATAATCCGATTGCCAAAACGGCTATTCGATATTCCTTTTTACACTGGTCATTCATACAAAGACGTGCGAGATCTCTGAAATATAATGCTGGAGTCACACTCTCGCCAGGGGCCCTATTTTTGTATCATTCTTCCGACATCGAGCGCTCGTCAGTGTTCGATTTCTACTTATTTTCGTTTTGTTTCCGACGAAAATCAAAGCAATATTGATCTTCGTCGTAATATTCTATTGATTTTCATCGCAAGAGAAATGAAAATCAATAGGAATCGAGCACAGATGACGCTTGAAAAGCAGCTCTATTCAAAAATAGAGCCCCAGAACGCCTGGTGGGTGTCCTCACACGATACGAGCGAAGAGTGCACGAATGCGTCGCTTTTTCTTGCCTCGTGTGAATCTGGCATAAGCAAGATATTTATTTGTAATCGAGTGCGAAGCTGTAGCTTTTAAATTTCCAAATTTACATTTACCCTATTCAACATAGATCGTTATAGGCGTTTTGATATTGACGGAAAAACAGAAAGTTCATACATTTCTATAATATTAAACTATTTACAAGCCCCAACTGTAATCGGAATGTATCCAAATCAAGTAGAAGAATATAAACTGACTCTACAAACTCTACATCTACTATCTACCGGAAAGTGGGAGAGCCTTTACATGATAATTAAGGACACGCAAGACACTCGGAAGGTGAAATCTTTACCAAAAAAGACAAGAGTACATATTATAATACTTGATTTATAACCAACGAAAATAACACTCAACACCGAACTCTAAATTCTTATGTTTCATCACTGATTATATCATGCTACTCTACAATCCCCTCCCTCCTCAGTCTTACTATATCGAATCATATCAACAGCACGTTTCGACATTTTATGCCATATCCTAAACCTGAGCGGTATCTAGATTTATTATATCTGATTTTATTACGGTAATTACGATTTCGAAGTTCTGTTGTAAGGATACATAGCCTAAGACGTGTGTTATGATGACGAGATTGGATCAAAGCTTTTATTGAATGATATATCATATTTGCCCTATACATGAACGAATACGACCTCAAGAATAAAATTAATTACGCAAACTCATTTCACCAAAGCGTGCTGGGCTTCTATAGTGGGTGGCAGTGGCAACCCCCCACCTATAGGTAGGTATTCTGGTGGAGTTGATTACCAAAAAGATACAAATTTATTACATAATATAAATAATAATCAAAATATAGGGAAAAAGTAACTGCGCGTAAACTAGGTAATAAACAATTCAATTTGTTATTTGCTTTTTAAAATGGATATTATATACTACTAGCTTTTGCCCGCAACTTCGTCCGCGTGGAAGTCCTTTTTTATTGATTCCCTTTACAAATTCCCCTCCCCCCTTTACACCATTTAAGAATGATTTCAGGGTTAAAACTATTTTTTAACCTTCCCCACAACTCAAACTATTTCCATACCAGATTTCATCTAAATCGATTCAGGGTTTTTGATTCCCCATACAAACTTCCAGCCCCCCTTTTCTCCCTCTTAAGGGGTGATTTCGGCGATAAAAGCTATCCTATATCCTTTCCTGGGACTCAAACTATGTCTATAACAAATTTCATCTAAATCGGTTCAGTTGTTTAGGCGTGATTGTGTAACACAGACATACAGAGTTCTTTCGCATTTATAATATGAGTAACGATTACCGTAAACTTTACTGAGATTTGGGAGTGGGGCAAAACGATATTTGTTCCAAGGACAAGATGAATGAGTCAACTGATAAAAACATCATATCCGCTGACAGCAAAAATATATCTTTAGAGATCTATATTGCCCACTTCTGCACATCTAACGTTCTCTCAACGTTTCTTTCTTTTTGTTATGACTTGTTTGTGCAATAATGAGTTAATTATTATTAACTAATTGCCTGCCCCGGTCTCACGCGGGCTTACTAAAAATTTTTGACAATACAAAAATGTAAGAAACCATAGATTTGGAAAAATTGGAATGTTAATCTGTCAATTTCGTCACATTTTATATGAAAATTTTTAATTCATAACCTTTACTTTTTTGTCTTTTTGTATATTTTTCAAATATTTTCTTTCATACAAACCTAGTCCTAACGTTAAAGAACACAACAAAATAAGAATTAACTAATTAGATGCATTCGTTTTGAAGTGATGCCCCCGTATACATTTTGACGATTCATTTTTATTTACATACTCGTACTAGTGGGCCCGGCAGACGTTGTCCTGCCCGATTACAGCACCACCTACCGGGTCCAATTAAATTACGTATAAACCTTCGTTGAACCTATTCAAATACACACAGAAAATTTCGTAAGAATCTGTCGAGCCGTTTCAGAGTTTTTGCGAGACAAACACACAGCGTTTCATTTTTATATGTAAGAAGACTAGTGGGCCCGGCGGACGTTGTCCCGCCCGATTACAGCTACCGGGTCCAACTGTACGTTTAAACCTTCCTTGGACCTATTCAAATACACACCGGAAATTTCATAAGAATCTGTCGAGCCGTTTCAGAGTTTTTGCGAGACAAACACACAGCGTTTCATTTTTATGTATAAGAAGATAATATAAGATTATGTGCATATTTTATAGCACACGTAACAAATATGTATAAAATATATGAGTGGTTATAGTTACCTCTTTGCACAATCGAATAGTATGGAATCGATTGTACGTTGTTATGGACGTTTATTTATTTGCTTATAAAACTAACCCCAATATCTGATTAATTTTGATTTATTATTCGATTTTGAAGCTTGTTCGTAATAATTGATATGGTATCTATAATGATACAAAAATAATTGTTTCACTGCTGTTGGTATTGGGGCGAACAATGTATGGACATAAAGGAATGCCATTTGGAGACTGATTTAAGTACCTCGTGATAATAAAAGCATAATATTTTCAATGAAAACTTTAAGCAGTAGGTAAGTAAATATTGCTGTAATATAACACGGTATTAAAATTATTAGAGACAATTTAAAAAAAAATCATCAATGGTGACAGATTCACCAAGCCATTCCTTTCAATGAATGTCGCACGAGCTGACTGTTTATCTTACTAGAGTAAATATTTAATAATTATTTATAGTGAAAAATTATTCACCGTCGCAGCTAACTTGCCGGGCCCTCCATAAAAAAAATACGTCCCCATCAAGGGGCTCAAGCCTTGTTGATTGCTCAAGTCTAGGTTAGGGTGTTTAGGCCTTAGTCAACCACGTTGGCCCAATGCGGATTTATCGACTCACATACAACTCTGAATTTTTTCGCAGGTGTATGCAGGTTGCCTCACGGTGTTTTCCTTCACCGCCGTAGGAATTCGGAAAATAATATTATTTCAATAGCCGCCATTTGGAAAATGTGATACACATTTTCCAAACACCTATCAATTACTACAATTCAATACCCAACCAACATTCCAGGTAACTTCCGCCAATTAAAGTAAGTTGTTTTCCACACTTTAAAAGTATAATATTTCATTGAATGACGAAGCAATTACCTACCCTTATTTTGCAATTTGAATCATAAACGTTAGAGTCTTTAACACACAAGACATGTAACCACTAGGGTCTCATATTAACCTGAAAAACATTTTAGAAATTATGTCTTTTATTGTTGTGCAAAATCATTTTTAAATTTCTTCTTGTAAAAATTACGTAATTGAGTTTTTAAAAGTTAATTATATTTAGCCTCGTTGCCTACTACTGTTGATGTTATGAATATTAATAAAATTTGAGCAAAGTACCTATAGTACTTATCTGCAGATCAAACAGTTATATTATGTTTGTTATTCAAACAGCACATTATACTTATTTCATTTTATCAATGTTCCTGACCTCAATAGTAAAAAAGTCCTAACACTTAAAAGTTTTTTTTTATTTATGTTTATTTCCTTGGGCCCATAGGCGTTAAATATGTAAATCCACCGATACGATTACACCGATACGGGGTCTGTGACATGTGTGATAGACAAATGATAGAAAAAATAAAAAGTGGTGTCCTAAAACCAAGCGGCTAGGTATTTTTCTTAGATTTTTTATAAAGGCTTTGGAAGTTATCGGGTCTACACAAATAAATTTACTGTCGTATCGACGTTTCCACCTCGTATGTCATCTCAATATTACATTATTCGCATGCAAATCTTTTACATAACCACATAAAGGCTGATTGACACAGATCAGTGAAGTCATAGTTCCGGCACAGTATCGCCTCCGTGATAATTATTCTTTCATAGTTTTATACATTCTTGAACGAACATCTGTCAAAGTCCGTGACAACACCCTTGAGCGTAGCAAAAATCCTGTCTGAGTGACGTTCATAGTACTTACTGTATGAAAGAATAATTATGACGGTAGCGGTACAGAGGCCCTAGACAAATGCCACACGCTAACTTTTCCGCAGTCGTTCCGCAGAAAAAATGTATGGAAATGACATTAACTTACGACAACCTCACGCTATATTTTCCGCAGCTTATGTCATCTCCATACATTTTTTCCGCGGAACGACTGCGGAAAAGTTAGCGTGTGGCATTTGTCTAGGGGTCTGTGCCGGTACTGTGACTTCACTGATCTGTGTGAATCAACCTTTAGGATTATTTGTTGAATTCTATAGCGTTACTAGCTGTCAAACGTTGTTTTGCCTCAATTGTCATCTTGCAACCCTAAAAATACTAGTATTGCTATTAAACATGGGCGTTGTTGGTAGAAGAGTAGAAATTTTGGGTTATAAGTATTTCTTGATACAAACCATGATAAAAGGTTGTCCAAAAAAATCTGGAGGGCCACCCTTATCGCCTAGGGTGTAAAAAATAGCTTACGACTTTCTCGCTTCTTAGACCTACCAACTATACAAAAAAAAATCATAAAAATCGATCAAGCCGTCTCGGTGGAGTTCGATAACGATTTAACGTATTAGATAGAATTTATTGAGTATAATATACGTGATGATTTTGTTGCTAGATAATTATGCTTTGTTGGTGTGTTATACAATATTAAAGTAAGCACTAAGGTTTCTTTTAGATTTATAACTAAATTTCATCTTCGGGCTTGCACCGCTTATCAAAATCTTACCACTATAGCGGTACACTTCCATTCCGAATCGAATTCGGTCAATCAATGTTAACACAAATGGTAGTAACTAGTCAACAAAAAGTGTCATGTCTAGATCAGTTTATAGTTTTATCAGATCAAGTTTATGTTTTAAAGATTGCGCATGCGTTGTTACGAAATGCGATGATTTCGCGTGGCGATACAGTGGGCACGAGTTTAGTAAACACTTATCTGAGTACATGGGTCACGCATGGCACGGTAGCTTTTGGAATTACGAAATATTTGCATCAGATTAGGTTAGGTGTTGTTTTATACAAATGTGAAAGAATATCTGTCGAAAACCAACGATAACTAGAAAACATGAAAATAACTCTATGTATCTGTAGAGTGAATCGCTATGGCTCTAGCCATTTTGGAAAATTGCCTGAACTGTCATAGTGAATAGGTCAATATAAGTTTTACACTTTTTCAATCACAAGCGCGCACGTCGTCGTCTTTTCTTCGATTCGCCGATCGGTTTGATTTTTTACCGACGAAAAACGGAGGAGGTACACAATTCTACGCGTATATTTTTTTAAAATGTATGATCACGCATAACTTTTTACAGAGAACTCCGACTTTGATGTTTCTCTTTTTACTGGAAAGGATATACTCCGAAAGTGGTCCCATTTAAATATGAAAAAAAAAATTCCTACCCTAAGGGTAGGAAAACAGGACATTATTGTTGATTTACTCACTAATTGTGATCAATGACCACGCATTACTTTTTACAGAGTGATTCGATTTTGACGATTCTTTTTTTATTGAAAAGGGTATACTCCGAGGGTGGTCCCATATAAATTTTAAAAAATAATTCTTACCCTAAAGGTACAAAAACGCGGGATGATTGGTGATTCACTCACTGATTGTAAAATTAATAGATGAAAGTCACAAAAAATATAAAATAAAAACTTTTTAACAAAAAATTGAACCGCCGAAAAAAACTAAAAAGCAAAAATACTGAAAAGTTAAAAATAATATAAGAATAGGTACAGACAACATCACACTTCTATATTGAAGTCGGTGCCAAACGATGATCTCCTAGAAAGTGTTAACATTTGTCACCGACTTCAATATAGAAGTATGATGTTGTCTGTACCTATTCTTATATTATTTTTAACTTTTCAGTGCTTTTGCTTTTTAGTTTTTTCGGCGGTTCAATTTTTCTTATATAGAAACTACTAGAAGATAAGCTTACAGACGCCAGGGACAGACATCATGAATCGACTTTGTTTAATACTACGAGTATGTAGAGACATAAAGTAATTAACTAATCACATGATCTTAAAGTATTGATTGATAATACCTACAAATTTTGTGTTTCCTTTAAAACAAGCACAGATTGATTAATTTTCATTGAAAAAGTTTTTCAAAAACAATGTTCAATCGTGGTTATTGGTTTAAAGTTAATTATGAAAACAATTTTGTATAAAAAATAAAATGCGATAAATACAACGTTAAATAATACTATAAATACTACAAAAACAAAAAGTTTGTGAAATTCTAAAAAAAATATCAAATTACTTTATTAGAGTCACACCAAAACACTTTTTGTCTAAGTTATCAATTACTATGTTAAGGTCCCTAATTCGCCGCATGATTATGACGAATCGTCATGACAGTCAGTCAGCCTGCAATTAAATATTTCTTCAATATAACCTCACCAAACTCTGGCAATGAAAACATCGTGTATTACAGTCATATCAACAGTAAACAAACTGATGCTCTTAAAGATTAATCAATAAGCAATGTCCCAATCCTTGAAACACTAAAGTCGCGTCAATCAATACATATGTTTTTTCGTAGGTAAATAATATTGGATTGTCTTTCAGATCATTTAGAGATTTTGTGTTGATTGCATGACTCCTGATTCTGTCAATAATACACCCAAAGTATCCTTTCTTATTTTTCAGGACATTGATGGAAAACAAAATACGGTCTGTGTTGAGCTAGCTTTAGTCTAAACAACGTGTCGAAATAAAACACATTCTAAAAGTAGTTTGTTACGCGAATGTACAAACGAATCAATTACAACAAATTTTTTAATCAGCATTAACAGAGATATTTTGAAAAAGAACGCTAAGCGTGTGTTGAGTCAAGCGCAAGGTAGGGTTCCGTTGTTGTCCATTGTAATAAAGCCTTTACGAGTTCATCCAGAGATCTTGAAGTTATGGTTACGATTCAATATAGGCAAGGCCGGATTTTCCTAAGGGGCCAAGTATCTGAAATGGCTTCTGAAAGCGGATGGATTACCAGTCCGGCCACAGGACTAGTAGTCCATCATCTGGTATTTTCATACAATTATCATTCGTGCGTTTTTACTTACACACGAGCGATCGATATAATAAGGTCGTTGACACTACTTGTTATTACATTGGGCAGTAGTGTCAAATAGTTTTAGATATATCGGAAATTAGATACCCAGTGGCCTAAGTAATTAATTACTGATCTATTTCTTATGAACGTTTTTAGGGTTCCGTAGCCAGATGGCAAAAAACGGAACCCTTATAGATTCGTCATGTCTGTCTATCTGTCTGTCTGTCTGTCTGTCTGTCCGTCCGTATGTCACAGCCACTTTTCTCCGAAACTATAAGAACTACACTGTTGAAACTTGGTAAGTAGATGTATTCTGTGAACCGCATTAAGATTTTCACACAAAAATAAAAAAAAACATTACATTTTGGGGGTTCCCCATACATAGAACTGAAACTTAATGTTTTTTTTCATCAAACCCATACGTGTGGGGTGGGTGTATCATATTGAGGTTTCTAATATAATTTTTTTCTAAACTGAATAGTTTGCGCGAGAGACACGTCCAAAGTGGTAAGATGTGTGCCCCCCCCCCCTGTGTAACTTCTAAAATTAGAGAATGATAAAACTGAAAAAATATATGATGTACATTACCATGCAAACTTCCACTGAAAATTAGTTTGAACGAGAGCTAGTAAGTAATTTTTTTAATACGTCATAAATCCTACGGAACCCTTCATGGGCGAGTCCGACTCGCGCTTGGCCGGTTTTTTAAAACAGGTACTTTATACGTTGGTTCCTAGCAGAATATATTCTTTTTTAAGCAGACTTCTCGGTGTTTTTGTTGTTTTGTCATTCAGTACATCATTTGGGTAATAAAGTGCACTCAGCCAATTATCGAGCTAGTGTTGATTGCGTTAAGACAAAAAAAAACGTAGACCAAACATGAGCGGGCGATCGCTATCGCAATCCAGACCACGTTACTGCAATGAGAATGGAATTGGATTTGCCTACAATCATCTGAGAATTGACTCATCTAACAGTGGTGAGAAAAAATTGAGCACACAGTCGCGTTTCGTAATTGTATGAAGTGATGCAAGAAAATGTTTTAAACGTCACTACTGAGAGGCATGCCCTATGGAAATTAACTGAAAATTTAAATAGCGAATCGGAATTTTTTAACCGGCTCTGTGTTGTAATGGTCATTAACTGGCTTAAAAAATCCCGATGAAGGCGGACAGAATATCAGCTGGTTATGTTGGTGGTAACTTTTTTATGTTTATTTTATTTAGATTCAAACCAATGTTTGTTTACGTCAATCTTTATAGTAATACAATTTAGTATATAACCACATTCTATTTAATATTATAGTGAGGTGTAAGGAATACAGGTAAACTCGATAGACTAGTAAACAAATTTTTCATACCACCTGCTCGACAAGGCTCAATCAATTTCAACGTAAAGCAAGGGATATAATGTCATCCGTACACTGTGTCCTCCTTTTCACACCGTACCAAGAAATTCCAAGATTCCTTCTTCTGTCGTTCATCCCACACTTGGAATTCTCTACCTGCGCACGTGTTTCCTCCATCCTACAACATGGGTTCCTTCAAAAGAGGCGTGAAAAAGCATCTTTTGGGCCGGCAAGGGGCGGGCAGGTAGGAGAGTGGATGTCGTCCCTACTCTATCTGTCAACTCATTTGGGCCTCTTTCACCGCTTAACATCAGGCGGGAGGAGGTCATTTGCCGGGCCATCCATAAAAAAAAAAAAAAAAAAAAAAAATGTTGTATGGAACTCCCAAGGAAGTAAAGTGTTTTAAATTTGAAACATGAAATTCGTATGAAAATTTTGCATAGATGCTACCTTAGGAGAGCAAAGGTTCTACTTCCATACACGGAAAAAAAAGATATCTTGATTCAAGAAAATATGCGGTTATATATGCACTATGCAGTTAAATGTCTTGAATTAAGACGATGTATTTTTTTTAATTCAAAAATGATATCATTTTGAACGAATGGAAACTGCATTCAATCAAAATAACACTGTCGATTCACCAAACATAACATAATCTTGAATTAAATAATGATTGTCTTATTCTAATGAATTGGTTTTCAAAAATACTTTAGTATAACACGATCACGCCATTCAGTCAAGATAACAGAGATTTTGTCCGGAACTCTTCTGCCTCAAATGAATGAAGTAATTTTTTGATTCAATGATATCGGTTTTCTAAACCAATTTATTTAGATGATCATTTCTTCCAGTCAAGATAATATTATCTTGTGCTCATCTCTACACAATTAAATGAATTAAATATAAAGTATTGAATGGAGATTCTGTCTGCCTTGGTTCAACATGATCGATATGATTGATTCAAGTCATTACTTCTTTCAGCCAATATAACTGAAATCTTCGTTCTAAATACCATCTACTTTAAACTAAGTAGATATATTATTGTTATAAACAATTATTTGTTTTGCATTATAACATCAGCATATTAGCTCAATACAATATTTTGTTTTCGTAAGATTTAACATTTTGCACCAAGCATATCGACTTATCTGATGGAAATCTAGGTATTCGAGTCAATATAATGTTTTATTGTCTTAAAAGAATAATTTCTATTTAGAAGAAAATATTCTCTCGGTCTAAAGTATAAATGATCTTCAAAGAAACTGACAAAAGCTTGACTTAATGGAATAAATTTATCAGGGCAAAACTCCACTAAACAGCACCGTTTAGATTCCTTCTCCTCATAGGTATATTAAATGTTTTTTGTATACTTTAGTTACACGGCGTATTTGTAAATAATGCAAGAACTCCAAGGGTGCTACACCACTGCTTAGATTTCTACACGACGATTCGGAGATGCGATAAATAAAGTTGTTGCATCTGAGTAGTACTGTAACATCTTCGGAGCTCTTGCATTATTTCTGGTTACATCGTGTAACTGATGTGTGGATAGCAACAATATGCCACAAGAAATAATAAGTATGAGGAGAAGAATGTTAAACGGTAATGCTTAGTGGGGTTTTGTTCTGATAAATTAATTCCATAGAGTCAAGTTGAGGTACAACTGGATCTGAAACAACAAAAATAATTATCACTACAAAGTACTTCGATCATCAAAAACACATTCTTTTACTTTAGTATTGTCAGTTTCTTATTTAATTAATTCTGGGAAAGAGTTTTAAAAATGAAAACATTCTTAATATATTATAAAATATTATTTATTCATAAAAAATTAACTTTACAGTAAGCGATTTCCTTAAGATACACAATTAATTAATTCCCATTTTTATACAATTTTATTGGTTAACTATATAGTGGATATATTTTATAATTTTTTCACAGATGCAATAAAATATTACTGTGCCACATTCATCAAAAGATCTAATGACCTAAGCTATCTCGATGATCCCTACGTGCAATACCCTATGCGGTAGATCACTTATCTACATTTTTGCATTTTTTTGTGGTCTTAATCTACAAACCTTACATTTGACAGAATAAGTCTATATTGGCAGACTAAACTTTGAATCTAGACTCAAGTTTCCCGTAACTAACACAATATACACAATAACATATTTTTTTCGTTTCCCACTTTTTTCATCATCTGCTTTTATATAGAGGCTTTATTATCACCAGGATTCTGAAAGAAAAATGAAAGTAAAATACAATATTTTTGTCATTATCATAACAGCTCATCTACATTACGTCCCCATCGAAGGACTCTAGCCTTCCTTAAGTTACGGTGTTTAGGCCTTAGTCAACCACGCTGGCCCAGTGCGGATTGGTCGACTTCACATACACCTTTGAATTTCTTCACAGATGTATGCAGGTTGCCTCACAATGTTTTCCTTTACCGTAGGAGCGCCAGACAAATGTACATATGAAATTCGACAAAAACGCATTGGTACATAGCGGTCTCGAACCTTGAACCTCTCGATTGGAAGGCAAGTGCCGAGTCCACAGCGCAGTCATTTTTGTAAAAATGACTAAGTTTTTATGCAATTTTGTAGCTGACATATTCATGTTCAGTCCGATCTGCTGATTATGAATGTGCCAGCTACAAAATTGTATAACACTTTTTGGTCGACCAAACATTTTTTTAAAGTTATGTTATGGACAATATAATCCAAAGGTGCAAGTTGACTCGATTTAGGTGTTCCGGAGTGTATAAACGACCATGAGCCATCGGACTCGCCCACCGAGGGTTCCAGTAACATTATAGAGATGCAACCGCATATTATCGTAAGCTTAGAGGATTTTAAAAAGTTTTGAAGGATTTTTTATGATTTCCAAAAGCAAAGTAAAAGAATTCAAAGAAGTTGTATTCTACGTTGCATAGTGTTGACTCACCTCAACTAATATCATGATACTGTCTGACATTCTTGAGTGAAAGCTTCCCAGTCTTGGATGACTCCCAGGATGTCTTTCCATGGATCCTGGGACGGGTGGGACAATGTAGGCTTGCGTCGAACCCATGTCAACTCCGTTCGTAATTTTGTATCTGAAAATTTATATTTTCAATGTTATTTGGAAACGTCATATGTCATATACGAGGTGTAACAAAGTACCTTACACTAACACTCAAGGAAGTGAATGAATGTAAAAAATTTCCAAAGTAACAACTACCGAAATATGAAAAATTTTGACAAAAAAAACAAATTTAGATTAAGTATATTGGTATACTCACTGCAAAACGTTGGATTAAATCTTTCGGAAGTTTCCAGGACTCCAAAAGAACAGCAATGTTTTTTTTGGTACGGCCATGGTAATAGTGCGCTGCTTGCTTCATGTTTCACTAAATTTGATCTGAGAACTATTAAAATCATCACATCACATTTACATTATATTGGCACAGTATTCGTTGGTTTTCATACTCCAAACCAGTCGCAAACACAGAAAGAATTCACCAGACGAAGGCTTCTTCACTGAATCAGTCAATCAGGAACGCGTAGTGTGGTATGGTTGACGCATTGTGGAAGAATACTCGTACAAGTTCTCTGTGGAAATTGTGTTTTTCATCCAAGTATTGTGCATTACATATGAAAATCTGACATCTTGTTTAAAAGTAAAAGTTGTAAACCGAAAGTGATATTGCCTTAGTTGAAAAGAACATTTCTTTTCAAAGTAAGATAACGGAATTCTTGTGCTAAAGCAATATCTCATTAGATTAAAATTCTATTGACTCTATTCAAAATTCACAATTTATTTACATTAAAACAGTCATAAATTTTCGTCCAAGAAAAATAAAAGGTTGGACGGACAAAAGATGTACTTGTAACAAAGTAAACTACGGTATTAAAGCAAAATTTTCAAATATTTTAATTAAAGAACTTTTTACATTAAAATAATATAAACACACTCTTGAACGAAAACAAAGAGTTGTAATAAAAAACCTCAGTGTATTCGAACCAAGACAATTATTTTCTTGTGTTAAAGTAATGTTGCATTCAATTAACAATCTATTGACTCCATTCAATAATGTCTTTAAATTTCATCAAAAAAATAAAAGTTTCATCGGGAAACAAAATTTACTTTGATCAATTCAATTATAATCAATCATATCAAATCAATTGGCTGTGATATTAAAACAAAATTTTGAAATAAGTATTTCAATCCAAGAAGTTTTTGTATTGAAATGAAGCACACACACCCTTCAACGAAAACAGAGAGAATTCTGATGAAAAACATAACTCTATTAGAACCATGACATCGGTTTTCTTGTGTTAAAGAAATATTAAATTATATTAATATTCTATTAGTTTCGTTTAATATTATAACTGAGTTTTGTTGCATATTTATAAATACTTGATCTAAAGGCATATTTTGTAAAACAAGAACATGAAAGTTTTGAAACAATTATTTGAGATATCTTCGATCAAGTAAATTTCATGTTATTGAAGCAACGAAATTAACTTCAGGTTAAAATAATATATTCGAATTGAATTAAGAAAATGAACATTCTTAATTAAATTCCCTGGCATACTGTTTCAAAGTAAATTGTTTTGTCTCAACAAAATATGTTCAAGAAAATATAATGTTTTGAATGAAAGAAATCCCGGGACTCCTTTTTTTCCGTGTATGTGGATAGAGACAAATATACATTCTACCCTGAGCCTGTGTAAATAATGTTTTTATAAAATCTAAATACATAATTTCTTTACCAATCTTATATAAAATATATATACCTACATAATAGTGCAAGCTAAAATAAAAACCGACTTCAAAAACACTAAAAAGATAAAAATAATATTAGGTCTCTACATATGAAATTGGCGTTTTGTCGTACTGGCCACTTTGATCTCAAATATCTTCTCTATGGTTAGGAATTCCAAATTCAAATTTATACAGCTATTTACTCATGTATTTGTGTTTCGAAAATTATAACTCACTTGTTTTTTCCTCAATTGTTTTTTTTTCTTTGCGTCACTCAGTTTACAAAATGGAAAACTTGAAATATCGCGTTATTTACAAGTACGAGTTCCACCGTGGCACCAGTGCTGCAGAAACGGCTCGAAGGATTAATGATCTGTATGGCAACGGTGCTGCAAAAGAAAACACAGTGCGTTTTTGGTTCCAACGTTTTCGTTCTGGAAATTTCGACCTGCAGAACAAGCCCCGTGGACGGCCGGAGACCAAAGTTGATAATGAAGAATTGAAGGCTATTGTGGAAGCGGATCCATCGCAAACCACGTCCAAGTTAGTGGCAGGCTGCGGTGTTAGTGATAAAACTGTTTTAATCCACTTGATGCAAATGTGGAAGGTGAAAAAGCTTGAATGGTGGGTACCTCACGAATTGAGTGAAGCAATTCAACAAACGCGCGTTGACTGCTGCGTTGCATTACTCAACCAGCACAATAATGAAGGGATTTTAAATCGAATCATTACTTGTGATGAAAAGTGGGTCCTGTACGATAATCGGAAGCGCTCATCGCAATGGCTGAACCCTGCCGAACCAGCCAAACCATGCCCCAAGCGAAAATTGACTCCAAAAAAGCTACTTGTGAGCGTTTTGTGGACTAGTGCTGGTATCGTTCACTACAGCTTTCTTAAATCTGGCCAGACGATTACGGCGGATGGCGGATGTCTATTGTCAGCAACTGCAAACCATGATGGAAAAGCTAGCTGCTAAACAACCGAGGCTGGTCAATCGCTCTAGGCCACTGCTGCTTTCTGATAACGCTAGACCACACACTGCACAACAGACGGCTACCAAATTAGAGGAGCTTCAATTGGAATGTCTAAGACATCCACCGTACTCTCCGGACCTTGCTCCAACAGATTACCATCTTTTTCAAAATTTGGATAACTTCTTGAAAGGGAAAAAATTCAACTCGGATGGGGCAGACCAAACCGCTTTCAAAGAATTTATTGATTTCCGTCCGAACAGTTTTTTTTGTAAAGAGATCGATGAACTACCTATGAGATGGCAAAAGTGCATAGATAGCAATGGTACATACTTTGATTGAATAAATATATTATATTTAAAAAAATCGACTTTATGTTCCTCCCATACAAAACGCCAATTTCATATTATGTAAGGACCTAATATAAGAATAGGTACAAACAACATCACACTTCTATATTGAAGTCGGTGCCAAAGGATGATCTTCTAGAAAGTCATAAAATTTGGCCCGACTTCAATATAGAAGTGTGATGTTGTTTGTGCCTATTCTTATATTATTTTTAACTTTTCAGTGTTTTTGAAGTCGGTTTTTATTTTTTGTAAAATATTTTTTTTTTTACTTTTTAGTCAATGACATCATTTTAGTGAAAGAAACCCTAATTTAATACCAGCTCGCCTTCGGTGAGCTGGCATTAAATTAGCGATTTCCTCGATTTACATGGGATCCCATCATCAGATTCAAAAAAAAAACACTTCTCCATACAAACTAGGTTAGCTGATCGAAACTTTAGTATGGGAAAGTGGATTTTTTTTGCGATTTCGATGTTGGTCCCATACAAAAACTTGTTGCATCTGAGCACTAGAATCAGCCCCTGGGAGGTTGTTGATGGTTTAAAAATTACCCTGTTTATGGTAAAATAGTAGGTTTTGGCTTGATAGGTTATTGACTGTTACCCTGATGATAAATTACCCTGTATAGTCATATAAACATATGGCGTCGTTGAAAATTTTAAATAGACTTGATTTTCTAATTCCCCTTACTTTTTCCCACAGATCCAACTATTTTTACAAGGGATTTCAAATTTAATATTACAGTTTCGAATTTTCAGTGTTGCCATAACTTTTATATGACTTTTTTAACATGAGTAGATTTCGGCTTGATATGGTATTAAATATTGGTCAAACAAGGTGTATAAAGGCGTCGCAACTCATGCCGAGATCAGCTTCTCAAGTATAATAAATACATATAACACGGCCTTTCAAATGTATGAGTAATATCTATTTATTACCAGTATTAAACAGTTTGTTTAGCATCATTAAAGATGTTCACCATCATTAAAGCACACCTACGTATTACATAATAATAGTGAAGGCTTTGAAATGGTATACCTTTGATGACAACACAATTTAGGTCATAAATATATACATAGTACATGGACATATATTGTATATGTCTAAATTCGTTTATGTTGCGTTTCAGCTTTTTCAAGTAATGTTAAATTAGTTATAAATGGAACAATAAAAAAATAGAATAATAATGATGTTTATTTTGTGGAAACGTCAAAGTAATTGCAAGAAATAAACGTGATTTCTTTCGTGAATGTTGACGATGTTTCACCAAGAAATGTCAGCTCTAATATCTGTTCGAAAAAGCGTGGTGTCTTAATAAAAAACCGAATCTAGAAAATAGTTTTCGTTATGATATAGCAGATAACAGAAAAATATTTTGTTCGTTATGATTTTACGAAGAAAACAAACAATAGAGGTAGCCATACACGGTACGGTGTACCTGATAGGTTTGCCTGCACAGCTACACCCGTCAGGTAAGCTTGAACTGAGAACAGGATATACTCGTACAAGAAGCAGTAAGCCTAAGCCTGTACAAACTCTCATTTGAAGCCATGGCCGCAGATCTCGACGTTGTAGCGCACATATTATTTGTTTTGTCCCGACCGACACAGGCGCTCAGTTTTGCCTGTACAGTTAAACTGCACAGGTATACCAAGGAGCAAAACCGCCACACACGCTTAGTTTTGCCTATACAGGTAAACTGCACAAGTATACCAACGGGCAAAAAATAAATTCATAATTTTTCGGTTGCCTGTACAGGTGTGGAATCCTGCACAGTTGTGCAACATACACACACCGGGTTACCTCTAAATTCAACTGTACATGCAAACCTGTCAGGTACACCCTACCGTGTATGGCTACCTTAATGTATTTGTAAAAACTAATTTAGAATAGTGAAATAAATTTCAAACCTATTCTCTGCTGCTATTCATAAGTAATTGATGTGTCGATTATTACTAAAAGATTTTTTTAATTACGAGTATCATCCTAAATACTGGTGTGTACTCATACGTCAGCTATAAATTGCGAACATGTGTTGCCAAACACACATATGCTACGTTACAACTATTGTAGAATACTGTACAAGAAATGTTCCTTAAAAGGTTTCTTCCAGATAACAAAATCTATACAAATAAATAAAATTGAAGTGGCTGTTTGTAATGTCAAAATAACAAGTTTTTACTAAATGGGTATGAATGTATATCGGGTACCAATAACAAAAAAACAATTAAAAAAAATTTTTGTCTGTCTGTTTGTTCCCGCTAATGTCCGGAACGGCTGGACCGATTTTGACGGGACTATCACTAATAGATAGCTAATTATATAAGGTATAATAATATAGGCATACTATTAGGTATACTTTTTGCCAAAAGTTACTATTCCACGCGGACGGAGTCGCGGGCACAGCTAGTACTAAAATAATTGTCTTAATCCCCAAAGCATTGCAGAGTACCTACATAGATTTAGCAACGGAGAAAACGCAATTTGATTCCATAAAAATGTTTTGTTCTCTTGAGCATCAACAAAGTGTTAACAGAACTCATTTCTAATCCACAAGACAAGGTTTAATCGCCCGATTAAATATTTTCACCAGGGGGGCTATCTAAGATCGTTATCACAGTGTTGAGTGCTAATATCGCTGTACATTTCTGCGCGCTGTCTCTGCGTCACTGAAGCGCGCGCGTTAACCCCACGTTGTACAGTGAATCTCGATGTTCCAAATTGATAGAGAATAATAGTCCCTCAATTCCCTGGTTTCATGGGAAGACTCAAAAGATATTATTATGGTTGCTTAGCGACCAGTAAGCGACGATTACCATTTTGAGGAAAACATGGCGAAAACTGGAGCGAAGTCGGTTAACGAAGCGACTTTTATTCATTGCTAGCTGCCCGCCTGATTTTGCACGGATGGAATTTACTAACGAAAAATTCTATCATATTCTTAACAGTTAGGATACTGTGATCATAGCATGTAAGCAGAACAAAAATGGCTATCATCTGCGCAAGTTTAATCGTAAAAATAAGTATTAGTGCATGTATTAGTGATTTCAATGAAATTGTTTTTCTCGCCTCGAAATCTGCCTCGCCTGATTTTTGCGTCTCAATCGAAGTATTTTCGTTCAACATATTTTCTTCAATATAGTAGTTCAGTTGTCCAGGTCCATCTTAGTTCCCTAACCGCGATCATTTTGATCAAGATTGAAATAACATTAAAAGGAGCGGATGACGTTATCACGCTCTCTCTGTACATTTATTGTTTTAATTGATCATTGTAAGTGAGCTATAATGTATATACTTTCAGTAATCATAAGTACGAGTATTATTGTCCCCGTAGCACTACCATCAAAACGCGATATTATTAGGAAATTGATTTAAGTGCAAAATAAAATCGTTATTTAAATCATACTTAATTATAAATTAGAATACTTCTATTAGTTTTTATACAGGGTGTAACTGAACACCCCAATAACATTTAAGGGTATGTATCCATCAGAAGTAGAGATTCTGTAGGAAAAATATTAGGGCTAACAAACCTACTTTTTTTTCCCATACAAACTAAATAAATATTTTTTTGGTATTAAGTGCCGACAGCCCTACGTAAGCGTACGAGGAATACTACGCTTACGTCATACAAACTAAATAAATTATTTTTTGGTATTAAGTGCCAAAAGCCCTACGTAAGCGTACGAGGAATACTACGCTCACGTCTGTCACGTGTTATTTTGTGTTTAAATTTCTTTTGTGTTAAGAGCTGATTATGGTTGTCACTTGAAAGTTTTTGCTTTCAGTTTAAAATCAAATAACTCTGAAAGTATTGGGGTTCTAGGTCTCAGACAAGCACCGATGGTCCATTTAGCATCTAACCTATATGCCCCTTGAATGTTATTGGGGTGTTCAGTTACACCCGGCATAAGATTATTTTATAAGACAATGATAAATTCTACATTGTAATGGATATCGTGGGACTATCGAGTTAGAGAGTCGGCCATTATTATTCATTCCGTTTCGTACTTGTATTTTGTGAAAATAAATAATAATAATAATTTATTTCTCACCATAATCATTTTGTGTTTCACCAACTGGGCACACGTGTGTCCAGCCTTTCGTGCCCAGTTGGTGAGTAACTCATCTAAATACATCAACTTATAATAGCTAGCTTATAACAGACAGTTCAAGTTACAATGGGTTTTACGAAAGAAGGCTTTCACATAAAACTTAACTTAGATTATGGCGGATCGATACCCGAGGCCCAATTCAGCTAATAAGTTACAGCTGAATCGAAACTGAACCGTTGCGAGCGACCAATCAGAACGCTACATTATCACGTCATCGAGCAGTTGAAAGGTAATATAAGCGCTCCGATTGGTCGACCGCAACGGTTCAGTTTCAATTCGGCTGTAACTTATTAGCTGAATTGGGCCTCTGTACTAAGAATGATCCTGTATCACAGGCGATCAACCCTCCACCCACTTCGATAAACACTATATCAGGTAGGTACATAAGTTGGTAAAGAAAAAGTAAAACAATCTTAAAGAATTGCAAGAAGCATAAGAGGGAAAAAAATTCTACACTAAATCGAAATGTGCGTGCGCGCGTATAAATGTATGTGTGATTGTATGTGTGTGTGTGTGTGTGACTGTGTGTGTGACTTTGAAAGGAAGAAACATATTCTCTTAATGAAATCGTTCTTATTTCTTTGTCAACGTTAGTTATGTCCGCCTAGTACTTAATTTTAAATATATTTAATAAAAATTGTGGGGCTCATCTATTAGTAGGTACGCTAAATAGGTATCAAACGTCATTAGATATTATGGGTAGTTATATATCTGAGTTATTTTAGATCCCAAATAGAACGATTTCATTAAAAATTTCGTGATAAAAATTAACCTTCACCGTGGAATTAATAGGGAAGCTGTTCATTAAAACTTTTAAACATCGTAAAGCTTTCGTGTTTTATCAAGTTCAACATTTCCATCATAATCCTTGTATTTCTAATTAATTTTGCAACCTTATATTCGTTTGGACAGACGATTTCATGTGGTATATTAGCAAACGCTTACATACCAAAGCGACTAACAATAATAGCGATTCTTTTTATTTTCGAGTGTCCATTTATTTTCGCTCGTCAGTGTTGAATTATTATATTGTAATAAACTGCAGAATACAATGATTATATAAACATAGTTTCACATATTTCTTAAATACTAATCTTTTCGTATATATTTGAATGCGAATCGTCATTACGAAGTCAAATTTTTAAAGGAGTTAGTAGTAAACAGGCTTAAATCAAGCCGCTATTCTTTATTTACATAATTGCACTGGACACTGATTTAAATAATGTTTAGAACGTTTAAAAATGTTAATTCACCCTTAGATTTACATAATTATAATTAATTTGTGCTTAAATTAAAAGGGATGGCTTTTTGACGTATTAGTCAATGTTATGTTTCGTAATGACTATTAGCAAATCTTACATTATTTGCCTAAACCAGTTACAGTGCTCGACTGAACGTTCGTAGAAATATACGCATGGGTACGGTCAGCCCCATTCGATTCCAATCATTCGATTTGATCTATTGAGTTTTTTACGCAAGTTATTGTTTTTATATTGATAGGTTCTATTCTTCAAATAAATATATGGTATAAAACTAGCCACATCAAATATTGAGGTTCAATGGTTCTTCTTCTATGTGCGCGACCTTTATGTAGAGATAACAATTGGGTTTTTAATCGAGTGATTTCGAATAGTTTTTGTTTTTTTTTTTGGGTCTAAATAACGACTTAGTTTCTGCCTGTTATAAAATTTTAATAATGCTCGCTCAGTCCATCTACGTGACTTAATCACCACTTCTGAATAAATGCGCAACATTTGCATATTCATTGAGACTTCGTCGGGCGCATGAACAAAGCAATGCAATGTGTCAAAAGATTTGCACCTCAAATTTAAGTTTTCTTACGCAGACAAATAAATCGTACTCGGATGATTTTTGATTATATACCTACCTTTTGTATTATAAATTAAATTCGAAAACGTTTGAACACATGTTTCCGCTATTTTTCGCTAGGGGTGAAATCTTTTCAGGGGTGATTTGGTAAATTGACTTTTCTCGATCTCTTATATCATCGCCTAATACAAAACTAACATTCTAACTATTGGTTTAGTGGATTTTCCTTGCACTCGATGTAGAAGAGCCAATTCACAAACGCCCGTCTGACTATTTGTTCAAAATAATATAAAATATATATTTTAATGCTTCGTCTATGATCATTATACAGTTGATGATTTTTTTTTCAATGATTAAAGGCGACCTTGTTTACAAAGACATTGATATTCACTATCGAAACACTTCAGCTTGTTGAGTAGTCCTGTTAGCATGGATACAGAATCACTGATCGTTTATTGCCAGTGGTCTAATTTCTTAACTCGTAATTAAAGTCTCATCTGAAGTAAACTTTGTCAGTGTCTTAGCTACATGGCCTGCCTGTTGCCATTTATGTTCTTAGCCATACCATCTCTCCCCTCCGCTGTCCTTTGGCAGGTAATATTTTTGTCTTACTGAATATTTTTTAACAATTCTAAATAAGTAACAGGGGTTAAAGTATGAAATTGCCGTTTTTTTCGTTTGTTTATATACATTTTTAACTTTTCTAATTTAAGAGCTTTAAAAAAATATTTTTTTATTACTTTCTGACCATAGAGTGCACGTTTTGGTTACAATTTAATCTCAGAATTAGTTTAATAATATATTAAAAAGAATCTCAAAAATTACCCCCTATTTTTTCGTCAGAATGTTGTACATTATTGACGATAACTTTCTGAAATCTAATTTTCTTGTTTTCAAAATTATATTATTAGTTAGTTTAAAGTCTATTGACCAGTCTCTAAAAGTTTCATAAAGTTTGCTTTATTGGTTAGATAACTAAGAAAAGCGTTAGTATGAAATAAGCAATGTTCCTAAAAATCTTCATACAAAACGGCAATTTCATACTTTAACCCCTATTATTTTAAATTATTTACTTTAACCATGTAACCATTTAATATGTAAGAATAGATATAACCTGAAAAAAAAACTTTTCTTTTTATTTCGTTTAACCATATCAACACATAGCTATTGATTACATCTACGTAGATATGCACTTAATTCGAAAATTACCTCCGTACCTATTCACTTATTACAGCATTAAATAAGCTTCGAAGATGTAATTTGAGTCACGATGGACAGAACAATCTATTGTTCATCTTTAAGGCATTAGAATGCTGAACGTTACGTACTGACTGGTGATAGGTTGATACTGGTTTCGCTAGAAAGTTATACCTTAAAGTATTTTTTTCAATTTGTGATATTTGGAAAGCAAAACTAATTCATAACTTGTCAACTTTATTGAAATATACCCTATATTATCAACACTTTAGTTGCGAAAACTCAACATTAACTCGCTTAAATCAAACCTTAGCTTAGACCAGTGGTTCTTAATCGGTGGTCTTCGGACCACTACTGGTCCCTGGAAGCAGCCGAAGTGGTCGGCCAAGCCATCTGAAAAATAATATTATAGATATAACAAACAACCCTTTATTCATATAAACTGTATATTGGTCTAGTGTTGATGGTCCATGGCGAGACAGATATTTGTAAAATGGTCGCACATCACTAAAAGGCTAAGAGCCTAATTGCAGTAGTGTATTGTTCATCAGTGCCCTGTCACTGACCATCCACTTTCGAACTAGGAACGAACATATAGCTTGAGAAGTGCAAGACTAGTAACTGGATACGACAAGTTCAGAGCACTACAAACAGCACTCAGAACCAATAGAAAGAAACAATAATAATGAGGAGATTTAAAGTCAAAGCAATAAAAACATAATTGTTATTCGATATATTGTTTTGGAAATGATACAGTAAGTATTCCATTACTAAATATCGAATAATGTATTAGATTTTTAACCGACTTCGAAAAAAGGAGGCGGTTAGCTATGTTCGACTGTATCTATTTTTTTATGTATGTACACCGATTACTCCGCCATTTGTGAGCCGAATTTCATTTTTTTTGTAATCTCCTGATTATACAAGATTATACTCTTGAGGTGACCCCATTGTCACCAAGTCGTTATCTGATGATGGGGTTCCAGAAAAATTGAATGAAACCCTTAAATATAGGCACGTCCAACGTGGGTATTTACATCTGGTATAGTCATGATATATTGTTACTGAGCTAATGATGGAAGGTTTCTGGTAGATTAGGAGTTCGGGAAAATAATATTTTCAATACTGTCAAGAGTGAAAGAATATTTTAGATTATTCTGGTATTTGACTTGGCTCAAATTATAATACGCATATTAAATTTACTAAAAAGATTGAAATGAACACTTTTTACAAAAAATAGAAACGACTTCAAAAACACCAAAAAGTTATAAGTAAGTAGTATAAAAATACATACAACATAACAGTTTTATATTGAAGTGGGTGCCAAATTTTTTAACTAACTATATTAATTATTTTTATATTTTTTAAGAATTTCCAGGCTTGAGGCGAACATTGCTTGGCACCGAGTAAAATATACAACTGTGATGTTGTATTTATTGTTATAATATTATATTTCATGACTTTTGTTGCTTTAGAAGTCGGTTTTATTTTTTGTAAAAAAATAGTATGTGTCTGGTGTGTGTGTGTGTGTGTTAAGTTTTTATGAATATTTATGATACTCGTAGCATTTAACACGAAAAAACAGATACACATAATGGCCAATTAGGACCCGACCTCAGCATAAGCTGCATCAGACAAGTCTGATGCAGCGCTGGTATTCTGGCCGGGCCTAAGTGGGGTGAAAGATGGTAAACAATAAATACAGAATTATTCAAATTAAAGATATTTACTTGGAAATTTATGAGGCTTAAAATACATGTCGTTGAGCCCTCTCAACTTTTATGAATTTGGTCTTCGCAGCACCTCCCCATGCTGAAATATACTGTATTTAAGCATGGTGCTCCGAAGACAAAAGTGAATAGTTTAGTTTATTATTATATGGAAATTTTGATAAACTTCTGCATAAAACCATGATCGATATATCTGTAAGTGACGTGATATCAAATTAATACTCGTATTAGAAAAAAAACAAGAAACCGCACACATAAAACAAATCAGAACTCGATAAGAAAAGCATCGCAAATTTCTCGGATATTAGATATCTTTTTTCATTAAACAAGAGCCTATGAAATCCTAATATTTGATAACTTGTTTTTATCCATCTCTATACACGGAGAGAAACTTCGCGAACCTCTCGATTTTTACAGCGACAACCTAAAAATTGGCCCGGTCGTCTGATCCTAATATTACGGGCCAATATTGATATTGACACAGACATTATTCCATCAATAAAACGTCCCTTTGTTTTGCCTCCATTTTCTGTTGTTAAGTAACAGAGATCCACTTTTAAGGTGGAATTTACATGAAACCTTTCAGCTTTGAGATTGTTTTGACCTTTCACTTGATAAACATCTTTGAATCTAGACCTATGGATTTGAATATATTTATACTTAAGGATCTTGATCTATGTCCTCTTAAATCTCGCTATAGGATCACTTTCATTATTTAATTACATAATGTACTTATAGCTTCAGAAGCGAAAGCATGAGAGCGCGTTTCATGTTTGTATCTGAAGATATTCAGGTATTTGCATCTTGTAGTCATAAAATCATATCATATTACTGAGCTGATGATGGAAAGTTCCTGACAGATAAGGAGTTCCGGAATAATTCCTTCAATATTGATTAGAGCGAAAGACGTTTTTCAATATTGTTTAGAGTTTAGAGCAAAGACCTTTTAAATTATTACGGTGTTTGCCTTCGGTCAAATTCTAATACGCATGTATTTAATTTACAAAATGATTGATATATTTTTTTACAAAAATTGAAACCGACTTCAAAAACACCAAAGTTCTTAAATAATATTACAATAAGTACATACAACATCACATTTTTATATTGAAGTTGGTGGCAAATTTTAACTAATTAATTGTTCTTTATACTACCATTCTACTACTACTTGTTGGTGTTTTAAAAGTTGGTCTTACTTTTGGAATATCTAATCCTTAAGATTATCAAGATCCAATGCCGAACAATCTATTTACTTCGTTTCAGAGATTATGAGGACCTAAAAGTAATTTATCATATCTCAGGAGTGCTTTGGACGTGGATACTAACCTAATTACAACGTTTAGCTAATAACATTATTGAGTAAATTATAATCATTACTCTGGGTACTAGCGTCTTGTAATGAGTATTATCCATATTAAATAAATTGTTAAAATACCTAGTAATGTCACTTTCTATTCTCTCTTTTTTTTTCTTTCTGGTAACGGTGATATTTTTTTCACGACACGCATAATATCATTATAAAAAATTGTGTCATGTCAATAAATTGGTGGATTTTATTTAATTTTAAGGTTTTTAAAATACCAACTTGTTTTTAAAAATGTTTTTATTATTAACCAAAATGCATAGGTACATATCTATCTAAGAGACCATCGACTTACATTTTAATAAGGGCAGGGGTTGGGAAACCATGGCTCGCGAACAAATATGGCTCTATTAATAGCTACATCGGGCTCGCAGACAAATGTTCGATTTTAAAAAAAGTTTCTTTAGACTCCTTTGACCTACACATTAATCGCATTATAATATGAATGGCTTACGTGATGTAAAACATTCTTGACACATGAACTAATGTATAGCTCTCACAGAATTACCTACTTTTCAAAGTACTTGGTGTCTATGGCTCTCTTAGACAAAAAGTTTCCCAACCTATGATCAAGGGTATCCATTATATGCCAAGTTTCATCGCAATCAGTTGAGAGTAACAAGTTTCATAGTTACAAATCTTCGAGTCTACTTACTACAAGCGTTTAATACCCAATTCAAATATTGTCGAGCGGTTCAAGAATTGCGTTATTACCGAGATGAGACGTAACAAGTCCGGGTGAATGGCGAACCATCGCTTCCTCAGTTCGCTCGATCGCCGGTCATCGAGTAAACTCTGAAATTATCACAGATTACGATCTGTTTATGTCCGTTGTTTGTCTATCCTCGTATTGTCTACTGATGTTGAAGAAAAAACCGACTTCAAAAACACTGAAAAGTTAAAAATAATATAAGAATAGGTATAGACAACATCAAACTTCTATATTGAAGTCGGTGCCAAACGATGATCTCCTAGAAAGTCCTAGATAAAAATTGGCACCGACTTCAATATAGAAGTGTGATGTTGTCTATACACACACAAAAAAAAACACGCATCGTATTGAGAACCTCCTTCTTTTTTGAAGTCGGTTAAAAATACTGAATGCATCGTATTACTGAACGCGCCTCAGTCTCCCGCCATATTGTTTGACGTTTTAGTTGACAGCTTCTTCTAAATTCCTCATGGTCATGTCTCTACTAGAATTGGTTATGTCTCACTGTAAAAATTTTGTTCGTTCAAGTCAAGATATAAAAAGTCCATTTAATGAAAGTATTATTATTTACTAGCTGTACCAGCGAACTACGTTTCGCCGTATATTTTTTACCCGTTTTTGCAACATTTGTCATTGATGCTCAGCTCCTATTAGTCGTAGCGTGATGTTATATAGCCTAAAGCCTTCCTCGATAAATGGACTATCCAACACAAAAAGAATTTTTCAATTTGAATCAGTAGTTCCTGAGATTAGCGCGTTCAAGCAAACAAACAAACAAACTCTTCAGCTTTATAATATTATATTATTGTTGTAACGGCTTATGTGACGAAGGCTCTCATGGCTAAGTTAAGGGACACAAAATTCACATCGTACAAGTATTGTGTCGGCCACAAGTTACGTCACTCATACGTCAGCCCCCGTAGCATGGACACCGAAACACGACATGATAAAACGATAAATCAATATGATCTGTCAAAATATATATATCTATACAAATAAATAAAACTGAAGTGTCTGTTTGTAATGTCAAAATAACAAGTTTTTACTAAATGGGTATGAATGTATATCGGGTACCAATAACAAAAACAACATTAAAAAAAAATTGTCTGTTTGTTCCCGCTAATCTCCGGAACGGCTGCACGGAGGGACACGCTCCATACAAGGGCGGTCATAAATAGTTAAAGTCCTGTTACTATCAATACATTGTATTATTTTAGTGACTTATAGTTGTAAAAGTGTTTTAGGAACATTAAAATGAAAGAAGTACATGTATTTACGGAATAAAAAACGTTTACTTCAGTAAAAAACAAATATAAACAATAACATACTTTTACCTAAATTTATCATGAACAAACACTTAAAAATTGGAATGTAAAACATATATTTTAAATAAAATAAGAGTCAAAACATTGATAACATTATTTAATTATAATAAAATAATAGAAATAAATAAATTAAAATTAATTAAATACAAAAAAACAAAACAACTAACAAAATACAAATAAATTATTCTTATTCTAACAATATTAAACATGTAACAATTCTATTACACTTTGTGACAGAGTATTTTTCTTTTTAGGGGGAAGTTTCCGAAGACTTGTAATATAAGGATCTGAATGTAATAATAGTCGTTGTATTAAATCTTGATTGGTAACTTCACGTGACATTTTTCGAGTGTGACTTCGTCTATAAATTTTGATATACTTATTTGTCGCTTCAGCAGCTTCTTCGGAAAGTTCTCCTATAGATAACAATGCATAACTTATAATATCTGATCCATGTACGAGCACCTTGTGGACAGAAGCAGGAAGACTATACCACGGATATTCCTCGACCAGGCTGTATGCTGTTTGTAATGCATAGTCTTTAAACTTGCATTCATTAATTTTATGTCCAGAAGATAACGTTTGTAATATTACACAACAACGATCTATGAGATCCTTATTCAAACCTGTAATTTCAGCAGATACAGCTGATTCCAAAAAAAACTTCCTGGCCGTGTTTCCGTCGTTAGACGTCCCGCTTCCACCACTACGCGGCTTGTCAACTATTAAACCTAATCGTTCCCTAAACTGGGACTGTACATATTGTTTTTTATTTGATAACAATTGTTTATCACTATCTAGCCTAACTTGCCATTTTTTTATGTCTAATCTATATGAAAGATGAATAAAATATTCGAAGAAACGTATCCAAGAATGTAGTGGTGATAATCCAAATTGGTATCTACTCTCTATTACAGGTTTTTGTAAACATTCGTCTATTTTATTCATCTCTTTAGGGGTAGCATTACATATATAACATCTACTTGTAGATGTTTCACTTAAAGCACTACAAATTTTACCATCTACCATTGAAAGCTGCAACTTATGAGAAACGACCAATTCACGATTGTCGATCTGAATAAAAGTAGGTTGAAAACTTTCAATTTTATCCTTAAAATAAACTTCCTCTTGCAAAGACACTGCTGTGCTTTCTTTCAAAAATTGAAATCGAATAGGACGGCAGTACCTAGTGGAAGAGGGTCGAGGATTTTTCCATAAAATTTTACAATTATCTTCAGCTAATTTTACAATAATTTGAAGGGGTACATAAGATGTTACAAACAAACTACTATCTTCTAAAGTTGAATCTGAAAAAAATTGTTTGTATTCACTATGTCCAGTGCTGCCATCGAATCCCCATTTCCCAAGTAAAGAGATATTAGACAAACAATCATCAGGAATCTGATCTAAGACCTCTTTTTGAGATTCAAGGATTCGAGAAGCTGTGTGATCAAAAAGACTTTGTAATTCAACTTCAGCTGAAGACTCGGAAACAGTTATATTAGAAGGGTAACATCTCTGTTTCGCTTTAGTAATTTGTTGGTAACATGGTAATACATTAGGAGAAATCTTACTATTAACAAAGTTTTTAATTAATAAATACTGATGTTTTGTCAACTGAGCATCAGTCACAAGTGACAAGACATCATCAGTGCTAACTCTAGATATACACGAATCGAATGAACAGTCTGAAACATCAAGCAATGCACTCACAGTAGAATCATCAGACTTTGACAAATCAGCTACTCTCCGACGTTTAGTCCTTTTACTACATTGCGTAAAAGGTTTTCGAGGACGACCACGTGAATGACACGGCGACGTTTCAGACGGAGTACATTGCTTATTGTTTTTCACAAGTTGAATTTTTTCAATAACATTAAACCAATCGGAATTCTTATATAAAAGCTTGGTTTTATCCCTATTACATTTTTTCCAGAATCGAGCAATAGCTTTACATAAATTATTAACAATTTTCTCTAAATAATGAATATCAATGTTCTCAGCATCGTCGTTCAGAGTAGTCAACAAACTTTGTAGGACTTGACGACACTTTTCCGAGTCATTATCGGTATTGACAGTTAGCCATATTTCAAGAATATGCATTCTTGAAAACGAGCATATATATAAATTACCTAAAACAAAAAAAAACGGTTAAAATTCAGTCACAAAACCTACACAAAGCACTAAGACTAAATAAACTAATTTGTAGCAAATGCTACGAGATAATCTGGCAACCGTAGCACCCTTGTCATCGCCAAAAGGGCAGATAAGGGCAGCCAAGTTTTAATTTTCCTAAGATAAGAAAGTCTAAAGATTATGGTGCAATATACCTCCATAGTCGGAGCGAGTGGGAACATATTTAAAAGTTTATTCAAACTTTGAATATTAAAATATAATACTCCAAGAAAAGTCGCCTCGTAGCAATGACATACTAAAGAAAATATATACTAAGATACAATTAAAATAAAAATATTAATTATTACATACCCTGTTCTTGGATATCCATTTCAGAAAAAACTCACACAGCACTCACAGGTCCCGCAATGACAACAAATGACGTCACGCTTTTTAATGACTCACTGATAACAGTATTTACGATTGGCGATGCGCTCTCTTTGAATGCACAATAGATAATGAAGGCGCACTCTAATTACTGACCTATTTATAGTTTCAGAAGGTACCGCAACTATCCAATGTAACGACAAGGAATAAAATGTAAAACAAGAAAGCAGGTTTTTAAGATTTATGACCTATAGATGTCCCACAGTGGGCTGGGCCGATTTTGACGGGACTTTCACTAATAGATAGCTAATTATACATATAAGGTATAACATAGGCTACTTTTTATCAAGATCGGTCCAGCCGTTACTATTCCACGCGGACGAAGTCGCGGACACAGCTAGTAGTATTTGTATAGATTATTTTTTCAACAGTTGTAACGGCTTATGTGACGAAGGCTCTCATGGCTAAGTTAAGGGACACAAAATTCACATCGTACAAGTATTGTGTCGGCCACAAGTGACGTCACTCATACGTCAGCTCCCGTAGCATGGACACCGAAACACGACATGATAAAACGATATGATCTGTCAAAATATATATATAATATATATCTATACAAATAAATAAAATTGAAGTGTCTGTTTGTAATGTCAAAATAACAAGTTTTTACTAAATGGGTATGAATGTATATCGGGTACCAATAACAAAAACAAAATTTAAAAAATGTTTGTCTGTCTGTTTGTTCCCGCTAATCTCCGGAACGGCTGGACCGATTTTGACGGGACTTTCACTAATAGATAGCTAATTGGCTAGATGACAAAAAAAGTTTTTTGCTTCAATAGAAGCTCATTCATATAATAAACAGAAAGAAAAAATCGGTTTTCGAATAACTATAAAAACAACCAAGATATAAGGTATTAAAGATGTTTCTCCATCTCTTTCTAGCAAAAATCAGCCATCATCCCAATTATACAGCTCAAACGCGTCTCGAAATGTGAGCGCGCTAATGTTAGCTGGCGTGAATAGCCACATAACGTCATCGTTAACGTCATATAGAACTTACCGCATGCATATAGAACTTACGGCGCTAATGCTCTGGAGTGAAATCACTTTATGCGAACTGTCAGTCTGGCGTTTGATAATTGTTTTCGGTTCAAAATGAATGTACCTGTTCTTTCGGACCGAAGTCGTAAGCATGCTGATAGCGCTGTTAGCACTTTTAATGTTCTTTTTAATTTAGACCAGGCGATTATAATCGTTAGCACTGTCAGCGCTGTTATCGGACCGCAGCCTAAATACACGCCGCCGTATGTCACTGAAATTGTGAGATAATGCGTGACTCAAGTCCCGTCTTGGCAGCCCGTGCTACGCCTGCTGACGATCTGGTGACGGTCGCGGGAGGCCGCCAGAAGCGAGAAGCGCGGCACCGATTGGCTGGGAGATTAGCATCTTTTGCCTGAAATGCATAAATGAACGAATATTATTTTAACTGAATCGGTTCTATTTATTGGCTGAACATGGTGCACTAGCTGTGCCTGCGACTTCATTCGCGTTGGAAAATAATGTTATACCTATATCATATAGCCTTCTTCGATAAATGGACTATCCAGCACAAAAAGATTTTTTCAATTTGAATCAGTAGTTCCTGAGATTAACACGTTCAACTAAACAAACAAACAAACTCTTCAGCTTTATAATATTAGTAAGTAGATACGAGCTAAGGATTTAGTCCTCGCTTACATCTTTGTTAACACCGGCTGTCAACCGATTTTTAAGAAAATGCTTAATTCTTATAAAGGTTACCGTAATAATATTTTGATTAAGCACACTTTAGTCGTTACATTCGACGAGGCAAAATTGACACGCTTGATTTTTCATACAGGTGGAGGGATTGGGGTTATCTAATTAGAGTCATTTCATGTTTCATTTCAGCCGAGCTTTCATAATGAATTTTGTTCACACATTGAAATAAAGCTCTGAATGATTTTCCAGCAATAACCTCACCGATTAGACTAAACAACGGACTCCTTACAATCGCAATACATTAAAATAATTATACGTTAAATGCTAATTACCAGTGTTGTTGTGAGAAACTCGTCCTTAAAATTTTGCGGACGGATATTTATGTGAAGCCCGTGCTGGCTTATTTCATTAAAATAATTGAGTCCCATTTTGATGAGAAGTGGTTCAGTGTTAACAATAAAGTTGCCATATTTTCCTTTAATATTTAAATTTAAGCTAGGCGAAAAAGTTTTAATGAAATTCATCAACTTACTTTCGATGATGACCTAAGGTTTGCTAATGCTTGGGCCGAGCCTGCGTATATCGTCATAAAGCTTCGTGCTATTATGACGATACGCGCAGATGTGACCGGCCATTATCGGTTATTATTTTAGCGTGATAACTATCGCGCTGCGTGGTCAAACTGGCGTTCATTTAGTTAGAAGGTTGTTTTCAATTTTTTTGGACGCGTTGGTTTTAGAATTTATACATCATTATAAAGCTGAGTCCATCATTTGGGGTCTAAAAAACATGTAATTGTTAGCACACATGTAGAAGTTAAGAAAGTTGCTGTCCATAATTCAACGTGTCGAAATAATTCCGGCCATCTTACTCGATAAATCCTCATCAACAATAATTTATCTTCCTCGATAAATGGACTATCCAACACAACAATATTTTTTTATTTGAATCAGTAGTTCCTGATATCAGCGCGTTCAACCAAACGAACTTCAGCTTTATAATATTAAGTAAAATATAAGTATAGATAGTATAGATTATAGTATGGTTTATTTATAGTATGCACTTATCACTTATCATTCTTTAATATAGAATGTATAATATCACTTGCCAAACTGTGCAAACACATTCGTAAACTCAGTTTACCTAACCAATTAAAGAATTTCAAACGACCTTTCGAGCCAATCGATTTGGGACCTTGTGCCAAAGAATTTTTAAAAATTGTTAAATGTAGTCGTATCTCGACAAAGAAACGCTTCAAATACTTCAAAAAGCTCTGTGAAGTAGGCACGATTGAGCGTAAGCATTTTGTAAGCCAATTAATTTACTTAATCGCGTGGGTTGTTTTTTCATTTTATTTCGTGAATTAGGTTAATATTTATTTGTGTTTTTTATCATAAAGTTGTCATTTTACGTTCAATTTTGCATTAGATTAATTTTTTTATTTATATCCATAATTTTAAATGGTAAATGGTTAACTTGATATAGAGTGCAGACATGAATTCGTGTGTGTAATGTACACGTTGTATGAGACTTTTTAAGTTTTGTTATTGTATAAATATAGTCGTATAATTTTCTGTAACAGTCTGTATCGTATAAAATGGGTATTGTACTATACTTAAACGCGATTGAAATACCGACAAATCCGAAGAAAGAAATCAATAACAATGTAGTAAACGATCATTGTATAAAAACATGATACTAAAACAATAGTTTATTTTTAAAGTTGAATAGAAAATAAATGTGTAAAAAGAAAACTTTAGTCTTCACTTCGGTAAACAGAACCAAGTGCGTATATTACATTTTTATGTACGGCCATGTTTTATTTTGTCCTGAATTATGTTATAAGTTAACCGATCCAATTTTTGCTTGGAGCACCAAGATTGGCTGGGAAGACCGATTGCCTGTTATTTCCTGTGGGATAGTATTTTTTGGAGACACAAAATGGGAAGCTTATGTTTACTTTAGAAAGTTCTCAAAATATCGTGGTAATCTTTGGCTCCGATACGACGACTAAAAGCTAGCGGGCACAGCTAGTATGTATTACTAGCTGTGCCCGCGAACTACGTTTCGCCATATATTTTTTACCCGTTTTTGCAACATTTGCCATTGATGCTCAGCTCCTATTAGTCGTAGCGTGATGTTATATATCCTAAAGCCTTCCTCGATAAATGGACTATCCAACACAAAAAGAATTTTTCAATTTGAATCAGTAGTTCCTCAGATTAGCGCGTTCAAGCAAACAAACAAACAAACTCTTCAGCTTTATAATATTAGTAAGTATAGAGACTACCGGGTGTATCAGAACGCCGAATAGATATTTAGGGCCATATATTATGTTCAATATTAGATGGGCCCTATCCCTATGTGCTTGTCTTATACCTGAAAACCTAGAACTTACCGAGTTAATCATAATCATTTACTTATAATAACGTTATATAAATGATTTTAAGTACTACTTATTATATTTAGATCTATAGTGTACGTGCCTGAGCTAGGTGAAACTGTGTTTCAGGCGAAAAAGGCAAACTTAAATTCAACATTAAGCACTTAATCGACTTTAAACTGAGAGCAAAAACTTTTAAGTTACAACGATAGTTCAGCTGACTATGGAATTAACGTTTTTACCCCCAATATTCAAGTCTGTGTGCAATGCTGCCGTGCTCACGAAAAACGCATTAACTACCTTTTCAAGTCTGCACTAACTGTAGATGAATGATGCGTTTTTAGTAAATAAAATATTAATCGATATCTAAGTTGAATGCGTTTATAAAAACTGAAACAGCGGGTTTTAATAAAAATATTGAAATGATCTCTATGGGAAAGTTATAAAGCTCATTTTCCTGATTTCAGATGTACGTATATAACTCTATTCCGCAAAAATCCGTACACACTCGTATGCGTTCTTCATAATAAGCGCGGCAGAATGGCGCTCGATAGTAACTATCAGCGTATGACGAACACCACGCTGATGTTTGTCACGTCACTTCATTCATAACTGTTATGAATGAAGTGACGTGACAGACATGACACTGCGTTAGGCGGCGTGACACTGCGTTGCTATGCCATTCAGAGGCCCAATTCAGCTAATAAGCTACAGCTGAATCGAAAATGAACCGTTAGGATCGACCAATCAGAACGCCACAATATCACGTGATCGAGCAGTTGAAAGGCAATATAAGCGCTCCGATTGGTCGACCGCAACGGTTCAGTTTCGATTCGGCTGTAGCTTATTAGCTGAATTGGGCCTCTGCTGAGCACGCTTGGCGGCCGTGTAAACGACGTTTGTATGTGTGCGTGCGCCGATTCGTCCCTTTATATGGAGTCAAGCTACTGTATCGTTCTTTATATTGTGGTAATAAGTAGTTAGCGTGGTGTTCATCATACGCTGATGTAGGGAATGCCCTTTGGCTCTCCTAGACTAGTCCTAATTACATTTTGCCGAACCGTATTAGCCTAAATTTTAACGTACATTACAATTGATGTTTCGCCTAACACTTTAATTTGTCGCAGCGGAATCCTTAAGGACAGCGCCACCGAGCAAAGAATAGAATAATTTGTCGCACTATTAATAGTTTCGTATAAAATTTAAAGTTCTAATGTTATTACTGAGAAAGTCATTATTTTAATAATAAGTTAGTGACAGAAACGAATCGATGTAAAACCAACTCCACGTAGTCTTGTCTGCCCTACCCCTAAAGCAGGGATGCGGTAACTACGACCCGCGAAGCGTTGAAATCTGACCTGCAAGGCCGCAACCATGAAACAAAAACCGACCAAGCGCGAGTCGGACTCACCCATGAAGGGTTCCGTAGGATTTATGACGTATTAAAAAAACTACTTACTAGATCTCGTTCAAACCAATTTTCGGTGGAAGTTTGCATGGTAATGTACATTATATATTTTTTTTACTTTAATCATTCTCTTATTTTAGAAGTTACAGGGGGGGGGGGGGGCACACATTTGACCACTTTGGACGTGTCTCTCACGTAAACTATTCAGTTTAGAAAAAAAATATATTAGAAACCTCAATATGATTTTTGAAGACCTATCCATAGATACCCCACACGTATGGGTTTGATGAAAAAAAAATTTGAGTTTCAGTTCTATGTATGGGGATCCCCCAAAATTTATTGCTTTTTTCTATTTTTGTGTGAAAATCTTAATGCGGTTCACAGAATACATCTACTTACTCGTACCAAGTTTCAACAGTGTAGTTCTTATAGTTTCGGAAGAAAGTGGCTGTGACATACGGACGGACAGACAGACAGACATGACGAATCTATAAGGGTTCCGTTTTTTGCCATTTGGCTACGAAACCCTAAAAATCAAGTGAAGTTTTCGTATTGTTAGAAATTTATATCTCATTAGCAGTGCGCGGCTCGCATAAAACAATCGCATATTGTTTAGTTCAGTTGTATAAATTAGTGTTTCAGAAAATACATATCTATATTTTTAAATAATAATAGTAATAGTAGATTACCCAACAAGTGAAAAAAAGGTGAATTCTTTTCGAGGTACTAAGTTTTATATCGAGAGCAGCGAAGGATTCTAAAATAGAATCCTGAGCGGATCAAGGGATACAAGAGCCGAGATGATTTTTTTTCGCGTGTTAGGTTCTCTACTTTTTATCATTGACTGCGAGAAAATAATTACTCTGTGATTATGAATAAAATTTTATTATGAGTAATACATAAAAGAACAATAGAAAACAAAAGAACTAGAAATTAATTGTAAAATTAGAACAGTTTTTGAAACTTAGTTATTACGTTTTGGTGGTTTTGAATATGTTTTTATAGCGAGAGTGTGCAATCTCTTTGTACGTTTTCCTTTTTTCTTACTATAATCCGTATATTCGTACATGTTCCAAATTCAATATCTGTATTCACTCAGTGAAACAATAGTAGATTGTACAACAAGGGCATAAAATGAGTCATTGTAGCCCGAGACCGCCCGTTACACTCTGCTTTTCACTTCGAATGCGAGAAAATTATATAATTACTTCAAAATGTAAACGAAAATATAATTAAAATGTTTATTAAAAATTCGCTTTAATTCAAGTATGTAACACAATGTTGAAAAATTAAAGAACTTAACTAATAGTCAACTCCAGCCAGTAAACTTTTTTTTATATTTTTACATGCCGATGGCTTACGTACACATTTCATTCTGCCAAGTAATAAAAATAATTCGATGCGTTTTAATAATAACCGATTACTTTTTTATATGGTTTCATTACTTTTGAGATAGAAAACAAGACAAATAAATTAAAGCGAATAAATAAATTATCGCAAGTTATTCTGTGAAGTTTTATTGAGCGATGTTGGCTGTTGGGCCTAAAAATCTTTGTTTAAAAGAAAATTTTACTTTAGGCTCTAGAACATAAAAAGCCATTTTATGCAGCCTATAAACGACATAAAGACGAACTTTGTGAGCACGAGAAGTGAAAAGAGCGTTTTATTCATTGTTTTTGAAGAATCGCGAGCCCTTTATCAAAAAAATGCAACAACTTGGCCCGCAAAGTTTCCCCATCCCGGGCCTAGAATGTAATTCACACCCGCGTAGGCGGGTAGGGGCAAGGCGGCCTTCGGGCTAGGAAGCAGGTTGTATGGAAAAAAGTTGCTTTATTACTTCCAAAATTTTTCCTACAGAATCTTCAATTCTGATGGATACGCCAATGTAATAGACATACCTGCCTAGTAAGTAGTACCTACGTATCATAAGCGTACAGAGTATACCTACAAGACTTTTACAGATCATTTAACTCGCAATAAAAATAAGAATGATATAATATTTTATTGACAAGCCAGAAGCCCGTTCACATATGATAGAGAATCATAACAAATGAAACATCAATTATGATATATTGAATTGTAAATATACTGAGAAATGTTTCTTTTATTTACTTTCTCGAAATAATACACGTAGGCATCGAGTAAATAATATTTTGGCGTAAAGATAAGTACCTACACCTTACGAGAATGGCGTCACGTGGTCGAGGCATGACGATGCCTTATTGAAATATAGAACTGTCAATAGTCTCATATTTAATTCTAAAAAATTATCATTATAGTTTTTACCATGGTTTTTACCATGGTTTTTACCGATGTATTTATACTTAAACCCTCTATGGGCTTGAACCAAATCAGTTTTTTTTTCAAGTCAGTCATGTGACAAAGAGGAACTTAGCATTCTACGTCACGCTAAACGTGGCAAATCGATCTTAAGTCATCGATATGTAAGTTGGTAGACAAATTGATTCGCAACGAATAGATGAAGTAGCGAATGTTTTTTCGTAACTTTCATATGAGTACTACTCAAAACAACTCATTTTAATTAAAATAAAATGAAAATATTAATTTTAACAATATGTTTTACCATTTCTTTTCCATTTCTCAGTTTTGAATAGGATAACCAAACAACATACTTGTCTAAGACCCCCCCCCCCCCAATTTTTAGGGTTCCGTAGCCAAATGACAAAAACGGAACCCTTATAGATTCGTCATGTTTGTTTGTCTGTCTGTCCGTCCGTATGTCACAGCCACTTTTCTCCGAAACTATAAGAGCTACACTGTTGAAACTTGGTAAGTATAGTATTCTGTGAACCGCATTAAGATTTTCACACAAAAATAGAAAAAAAGCAATAAATTTTGGGGGTTCCCCATACATAGAACTGAAACTCTTTTTTTTCATCAAACCCATACGTGTTTCTATGGATAGGTCTTCAAAAATCATATTGAGGTTTCTAATATAATTTTTATAGTTTGCGCAAGAGACACGTCCAAAGTGGTAAAATGTGTGTCCCCCCTCCCCCCCCCCGTAACTTCTAAAATAAGAGAATGATAAAACTAAAGAAAATATCGTACATTACCATGCAAACTTCCACCGAAAATTGGTTTGAACGAGATCTAGTAAGTAGTTTTTTTAATAAGTCATAAATCCTACGGAACCCTTCATGGGCGAGTCCGACTCGCGCTTGGCCGGTTTTTAGTATATGGCTTGTTTTGAGTTTTCTATCTCTTCGCTTGCACAGGTGTTACCGTAAAGTACCTAAGACGTATCTTACGACATTCATTTAAATCCGTCGGCACACGTCATTCGTTCTCTTTTATTTGTTTTTTATTTAAATATTTCCGTTCATATTCGACTATTTTCTTATAAATTCTACTCACTCTGTCTCACTCACACTCCACTGATTAGTGCGGGTAGATAGATCCAAGATCGTTGGCATAAATAAATCCCATAATTTTACCTTTCTGGCAATTTCTCTGATTTTATAATTTACCACATTTTTCATTATTAGAGAAAAGGAAACTTTGTCCAAAAGTCAATGACCGCATAAAAACTTTGGTGAAAATTCTGTATCTCAATATTTCAGTGCCTATTTCACGAGAATTTGACCGCCTCTGTGGTCAGGTAGAGATCGCCTAGATATCTGGAGATTCGGGTTTGATTTCCCATGGGACAGAAGTTTTTGGGCTTGGTTCGGTTTATGGTAGGGCTTCTGAGTCCGCCTGGCTAGCTACCACCGCCTTAACTAAATTGGTAGCCATAATATCTATCTATCTGAATTTCGAAGGGGGACTGGGGGCGACGGAGGAGCGTCTCCCAGTCGGGCCAGATGTCCTGTACAGATCTATTGTGGCCGACCCCTCTATTTTAACGGTCACCAAATAGGCCCGCAGCATTAAAATAGCCAATAAACTTTGGAGATAGAGCCTTCGCATCATATGGTGGCAGACTAGGTTTTCCCAGAGCTCGGCTCCTTGTGTGGATGAGAGCATGACTTTCACAAAGGATGTGAAATGGTGTCTCATCAACCCCACCAAAAAATCTGCACGAGAGAACATTAGTCAGACCCATAAAACCATAATAACGATGTTAATAATATTGTTGTTTCGAAAAATAGTCAGTTCCCTAGTCGTGTGAAATCCAAGTGAAGAATCATCTTCAGCATTAACGTCACCATCAAGTAAAATTAAGACCAAGAGCTTTCCCAATTTGTCTACTTCATCGCTGCTCACACTTGAAGTCTTAAGTGAAAAGACTGATTATTTCTGCTTTTTTTATCTTTTTTAACTTTCTTCTTTGTCACCAGTGAAAACATGGGGGCCATGTTTAATGCGAACTTAGTTATAAGCCACAGATGCGGCCAAAGAATGAATATCTGCCACGGGTGATCTCTTAGATCGAGCAATTAAGGGCCATTTGTACCCGAAGCACGTACTCAGAAGCGCCTGCGCATCGCCAATCCGCTAGGATTAGATAGCGCGACGTAATCACGACTTATTACAAAATGGCGGTGATCTAAGTCCGCGGTTGTTTAGAAAAGTACATTATGAGTTAAGTTAACGTTGTTCTCTATCTCGTGTAGAATTTCAATTTCAATTCGAATCATTTTTCTCAAAAAAAACTCTCAAACAAATTTAAATCTAAAAATTGTTTTTAAATTGACGGACTTTCAACCCCTTTTTTTTTTTTTTTTGAGGCGGGGGAATCTTTACGATTCAACAAGGGGCTGAAAGCTGACAAAGCCGCCCCAAGGATATGCCATTGGACTCGGGTTACCTGGGTAACCCCATACCTGGCTAAACCACCCTCCAGAGCAACTTCTACCTCCGTAGAGACACACTCGGGATCGGCGTTAGCCATTCCCCGAGTGCTTAGCCATTCCCCGAGTGCAGACTTTCAACCCCTAAGATGCACGGCCAACGGCCTTCATGGCCAGTAACGTCCAATATTTTCGGTATAGGCATTTTAAGACGAAAACATTAGTTTTGTGAAATTACTGTTAATTTTCTATCATACATAATACATCTGCCAATATTCAAATGACACTGACGTCCGAACGCTTATAAATACGCTTTAAATAATTGTGTTGAACCCTTGCTTCCTTCGTCAGATTCATCTACTTGCAAGTATTCGTAATTAGTCTAAGCTTTTTTAAATATTTTTGTTGTCATACTTAGTTATTTTGTTTATTCTCATGAATATAGTATTTGTATTAACCAAGACAATATCAATACAAATACAATATTCATGAATGTCTTTCAGAATCGTGACTAGGAATCCCTGATGACATAAATGCGCATGTAAAAAGGACTCTTATGAGTAAAGGTTATTTTAAAGTCATCGATTATTCGAATGCTGCTGGTGTTAATTTGTAGACGTTACTCGTTGTAATGCAAAGAAATGGTAATAGTATAACTCATTGTGAATGTCGATACTCTTGATAACGCTGAGTTTCTTGCGTCCATTCTTCTTATCAGTTTACTGATGTCCTCAATGGGTGGCAGGGCAGGTAAAAAAAATGACGATTCACAGGAGCTTTCTAACAAGTCATATTTGAATAAGGAATATTTTGATTTGACTCAGTTTAAGTAGCTACCAAATCATGAACTCATGGTTGAATTCCATACAAAATGAACTAAACGATCGTCCTCGATAGGTGTTTGGTGTATTTGTTTACTGGTGTACTCATGGTACTAATTTTAGTTCACTGCGTTACCTCTACGGGCGATGTACAAGTCTCCATGGAAAAAATTACGCAGTCGATAACGACTCCAAACGAAAGCAAACTCATGGTAGGGTCAACGAAAGCAAACTCTCTTATCTAAGTGGAAGGATTCAAAAAGTAGACGTCAATGGAAAAAGGTCTCAAGGTTCCGCAGTTAAAATGGGAGTTCCGCAGGGTTCGATTCTTGGTCCTTTTCTATTTCTTATATATGTCAATGACCTCCCTGATTTTGTACAGGACAGGCACGAGATAGTGTTATTTGCAGATGATACTTCACTTTTATTTAAAATTAAAAGAGGATTGCAAATGAATGACGATGTAAATAATTATATCTCAAGAATTGTTCATTGGTTTAATGTAAACAACCTGTCACTTAATGAAGGTAAAACAAAATGTATAAAATTTGTTTTACCCAATGTTAAAGAGGTTCACACCACTGTAAAAATAAAGGATATATATGTTGACCTCGTGGACACCACAGTATTTCTTGGGATCACACTTGATTCTAAGCTGCAATGGGGCCCACATATAGACAAATTGTCAAAGAGACTTAGTTCTGCAGCTCACGCTGTATGGAAAATACGTCAGATGACTGATGTTGATACAGCAAGACTTGTATATTTTTCTTACTTTCATAGTTTGATGTCATATGGCATTTTGTTGTGGGGAAATGCTGCCGACATTCAGATCGTTTTTGTGCTCCAGAAAAGGGCTATTCGAGCCATCTATAACCTTAAAATGAGAGATTCTTTGCGAGAAAAGTTTAAAGAAATTGGTATTATGACAGTAGCGTCGCAATATATTTATGAGAATCTAATATATGTTCGTAAAAATATTCATTTGTTTTGTAAAAATAGTGATATTCATTCAGTTAATACTAGACAAAGGAATGTGTTAGCTTTACCAAATACCAGGCTCCAAAAAATCAATAATTCTTTTAGAGGCCTGTGTATACGTTTCTACAATAAAATCTCAAGTTGTATACAAGAACTCAGCTTAAACAAATTTAAAGTTGCAATCAAAGATGTACTTATTAAAAAAGCATATTATAAAGTGTCTGATTACATGACGGACAAAAAAGCTTGGGTTTGAACTCTCATTTCTAATATTTAACAATGTACTGCGTTTTGTTTCAAAGAAACATTCAGTGAGAGCAATTTATAAGCTAAGTTCACGCACTTCTCTCAGAAATAGCTTATATAATGTGAATTAACACATCTCTTCTTGTAATGGAAGTTGAGCTCAAACTTTTGCATTGAGGTCAGCTTCCAATTGACGAACCTGTAACAAAATCTAAATTGTAAATGGCGATTTAAAAAGAGGAGACAAAAAATTTTGACCTTTCGAGTTTCTTGCCTGTTCTTCTCGAGAAGGCTCTCCCAATTTCCGAACAGGTGTAGAGTCAACTTTTTTTTTTTTTCATTCCTACTTGTATTTGCAGACATCTTGAGTATATTCAAGATGTATGCACATACAAGGTTAATATGATTTCATTAAATTAGATTGTTTTGCTTTGTTTTGACGTCAATAAGTGTCTGTAAAGGCCTATGTTGAATAAAGATTTTTGAATTTGAATTTGAATTTGGTACAGCCCCCTAGACAAATGCCACATGCTAACTTTTCGGCAGTCGTTGCGCAGAAAAAATGTATGGAGATGACATTAGGTGCGGAAAAAATAGCGTGAGGTGGTCGCAAGCTAATGTCATTTCCATACATTTTTTTTGCTTAACGACTGTAAGGAAAAGTTAGCGTGTGGCATTTTTCTAGGGGGGCTGGATCGTCGATTTAATGAGATTAAACAATAAGGATCGGCGCGATTTGCGTTATCCATATTTGCTACCAAGAAGATATATAAAAGCTATTCTATGCTATGCTTTATCAATTTGATTTGGCCACTGACAATATTAGGGAGTAGGTACCTACTCCATAATGATTAGCTTATGTTTGCTTAAACATCACCAAAGAGTTCCAGATAAAATCTTTCGAACGTTAAAGTCTGAGCGATATTTCCTTTACATGCATAATAACACATTGCCAGTTTTCACGAGCTCTGTACCTCTAAACGAAAAAAAATGGAACCCTTAAAGGATCGCTACGTTTTCCGTTTGTCAGTCTGTCCGTCTGTGTGCCAATATCCTTTTTCCCGGGAACGCGTAGAGATATAAAACTGAATTTTTTATCAAATACTCGGGCTTACGGCCTCTTTCAGCTGTGCAAAATTAAACGTAAGTCAACGAGATGAAAAGATATAGTAACTTTTTATGTCGTATATTTTAATATTTCACAATCAAATGGGAAAAGGAAAACAAAACCTGGGGAATGGGGAATAGGTATTTCCGGTTGACCTGGAATCATGGAATTTGGCAAGAAGTCTTTACAGTACATGAAAATGATAAAATCTGAAAACCGCAATACGTAGCTAGGAAGTTAAATACTTAGATATATTTATATGGAACCTTCGGTGCGTGGGACCAACTCGCGATTGGACGGTTTTAAACATATTAGTGACTAGTTGTGTCCGCGACTTCGTCCGCGTGGAATAGTAACTTTTGGCAAAAAGTAAAAGCCTATGTTGTGCCTTATATAATTAGCTATCTAATAGTGAAAATCCCGTCAAAATCGTTCCAGCCGTTCCAGAGATTAGCAGGAACAAACAGACAGACAGACAATTTTTTTTTAAATTGTGTTTTTTTGTTATTGGTACCCGATATACATTCATACCCATTTAGTAAAAACTTGTTATTTTGACATTACAAACAGACACTTCAATTTTATTTATTTGTATAGACTAGCTGTGCCCGCGAACTACGTTTCGCCATATATTTTTTCCAATTTTTGCAACATTTTTCATTGATGCTCAGCTCCTATTAGTCGTAGAGTGATGTTATATAGCCTTCCTCGATAAATGGACTATCCAACACAAAAATAATTTTTCAATTTGAATCAGTAGTTCCTGAGATTAGCGCGTTCAACCAAACAAACATACAAATTCTTCAGCTTTATAATATTAGTAAGTGAGTAAGTACGAGTAAGTAAGTACCTACTTAAGCTTTATAATCTTCTATAAAAATGAAACGCTGGTGTTTGTCTCGCGAAAACTCTGAAACGGCTCGACAGATTCTTACGAAATTTTCGGTGTGTATTTGAATAGGTCCAAGGAAGGTTTAAACGTACAGTTGGACCCGGTAGGTGGCGCTGTAATCGGGCGGGACAACGTCCGCCGGGCCCACTAGTATTAGTATAAATGTAACGTCTGTCGCTGTACCACGCTTCATAGAACAATTACACAACGGCGAAGAATGTAATTTGCATCGCGCTTATAAACAAAGATGTTTCCTTAAATGACATAATGTTCTCATTCTGACCGTCGTTGCGCAGCCGTGTCGTATTCAAATCGGATTTTTGACATCATTTTGATACGTGTCAGGATTCCGTATTTACATAATAGTACGCAACTGCATTGTTTTAACGTCGCGCATTCTAGTGTCGCGGTATGAAAGTGGGAGGATATTAAAAGTTTTTTTTATGCAATACTAACTTAACTTTAAGCAGCTTCGCCCGCGTTGTTTTAGTTTTCCCGTGGGAATTTTATATTTTCGCGTAGGAAAAATAATTTTGTAGCCTATGTTGATCAGAGATAATGTAGCATTCTAATGGTGGAGAATTTTTGAAATCGGTCCAGTAGTTTTTGAGTTTATTCGTTACATACAAGATACAAATCTTTCCTCTTTATAATAATAGTGTAGAAAAAAAAAGATTCTTATATCCTTAATTCTGATAATAAACAAACACCACAGTCTATAGACATTTGGAACCAAACGAGTCATTTGCGCGCTGATAGAGAGACTCCGTGACGAAGGTCTGCGGATCTAAAAAAAAATAAAACCGACTTCAAAAACACCAAAAGTCATTAATAATATAAGAATACATACAACATCACAGTTTTATATTGAAGTTGGTGCCAAATTTTAAGTAACTATATTAATTGTTTTTTTTTTCATTTTTTAAGACTTTCCAGGTGATCATTACTTGGCACCGACCTTAATATAAAACTGTAATGTCGTATGTATTCTTATATTATTTGTGACTTTTTGGTGATTGTAGAGTCGTTTTTTTTTGTATTTTTTTTTCAATCTTTTTAGTTTATAATACATGCGGTTTCGAATTTGAGCCAAGGGAAACACCAGAATAACTTAAAATAAAACGTCTTTGGCTCTAAACAGTATTGAAAGAGTTATTCCCGAACTCCTAAACTACCAGAAACCTACTATCATCAGCTCAATGACATAATAATATGATGACTACCATATGCAAATACCTGAATATCTTCAGCAAAAACATGAAACACATTGGACGTGCCTATGAAATTCAAGGGTTTCCCTCGATTTTCGATCTTGGGATCCCATCATCAGATCATGACATGGTCACAATGGGATTACCTCGGGAGTGTACTCTTTCGATTACAAAAATAATTTCTAAAATAGGCCTACAAATGGCGGTGTAATCGGTGAACATCCATAAAAGAATAGATACAGCCGAACATGGAACCTCCTCCTTTTTCGAAATCGGTTCATAAGGCCGCATCGGCAGAATCATAATATGATTAGTATTATGAATAGAGTGCAATTCATCATAAGCAATTATTCTATCTGACAGCTTTGTATTAATTAACCGTCTTCAAAAAAGGAGGAGGTTCTCAATTCGATGCGTATGTTTTTTTGTGTGTATGTTACGCGATTACGCCGTCAATTGTGGACCGATTTTCAAAATTATTTTTGTATTCGATAGAGTATATACTCTTTGGGTGATGTGATCCTATGAAAATCGAGGGAAACGCTAATTTTATACCAGCTCACCGAAAGTGAGGTGGTATTAAATTAGGGTTTCTTTCACTAAAAAGATTTCATTTACTAAAAAGTTAAAAATAAAAAAATATTTTACAAAAAATAAAAACCGACTTCAAAAACACTGAAAAGTTAAAAATAATATAAGAATAGGTACAGACAACATCACTTTTCTATATTGAAGTCGGTGACAAATTTTAAGTCTTTATAGGAGATCATCGTTTGGCACCGACTATTTTCAGTGTTTTTGAAGTCGGTTTTTATTTTTTGTAAAAAATTTTTTTTTCGTAAAATGTTCCACATTTTGAAATGCTAAGGAGTTCAGATCGGAAAGAACTACCTCACTAACCTTCGATTTGCAGACGATATTATTCTTTTCGCCCATCGGTAGCTGAGCTCGAACAGATGCTGCAGGATCTGAGGCTTGTCGGCAAGTCTTGAGGTTGGACTTAATATAAATATGAGTAAAACTATATAATGATTCTGCCAATGGGGCCTTTTAAGGTCCGCTGGTGTTCTTACTATTTTAAAATTCAAAATCTTTGTTAACGATTCTAATAGTTAAATATTCAACACTCGACAATCTAACAAGAGATCCCGACTTAAGGCTAAATATAGCACCACTAAAACTGTTCAAATTGATCTACAATTAAAAATCAGCGAATAAACCTAATATAATTGTAGAAATAAATGCATATAAAAAGAAATCGCCCTGCTTTTAAAATATCTCCATTAATCAAGCAGAATCGGACAAACCCAACTCTGCTGTACTGATAAATTGCTTTAGAAAAAACACCATTAAACTTTTGTCCACATTGGAACGGAGCCGAAAAAGTATCTATCATTTGTTTGTGCCATTTATATTTTATTGTACTTAGTATTACTTTCCAATTTTTCCATTCTAATCATAATTTGAACACCCTAGAACTATGTTTCGCCTTAATTTATTTTTTCCCGACATCTTCAACAAATATCGTTAATGTACACCGAAAAAAATACAAAAACTTAACAAATTATATAGTGAAACCTTCCTCTAGAATTACACTATCGAGTGGTGAAAACCGCTTGAAAATCGGTGCAGTACTTTTTGAGTTTATCGCGATCAGACAGACAGACGCGGCGGGGGACTTTGTTTTATAAGATGTAAGGATAGGTTTTTAGCCTCCCTCCACGGACATAACGGTTAAGCTTAACGTTTGAGATATTTAATTAGACATGAAACAAACTATCCCATATTACAATTTGTACGGAAAGACTATTACATATTATCGTTAAGTGCCGTCACGAAATACAATAGCTCGCGAGGCGGAGAGTAGGTAATTGCAAAATTCACCACAAACTTTCTGTGTCCGCTTCCTTATGGCGACTATGAAGATGGCATGCGAAAAATGGTGGTGTAATAGCACCAGCTTAATAATATGGCTTTTGGTTGACCTCACGCCGATCGCACGTTAAATTTCATGTAATACAGACTTAAGAAGAGCGTGTAAGTATATATTTGTCACTTGCTGATTGTATGCTGTAAAATTTTACTGTCTTCCCAATACCGTATAGCCCTGCGATATACTCATTCATTTATAATGAGCTTTTCCATTTTTTACATTTATTTTTGTACTCCACACCACGATCCGTGCGTGCACTTACAAATTCATTTTCAAGTCTGTCTTTTTTAGATATATTTTAACTAGCTGGAGCTTTTAGAAATTTTGAGAAACTATATTAATTGTTCTTTTCATTTTTTAGGTCTTTCTATGTGATCGTTGCTTGGCACCGACTTCAATATAAATCTGTGATGTTTTATGTATTCTTATATCATTTATGACTTTTTGGTGTTATTGAATTCGATTTTATTTTTTTGTAAAAAAATTTTTTTTAATCTTTTTAGTTTGCGTTTTCGAATTTGAGCCATGGCAAACACCAGAATATCTTAAAATTAAACGTCTTTCGCTCTAAACACTACTGAAAGAATTAGTCCCGAACTCCTAACCTACCAGAAACCTTCCATCATCAGCTCAGTAACATGATGTGATGACCTGAATATCTTCAGCAAAAACATGAAACACGTTGGAAATGCCTGTGAAGGGGTTTCCCTCGATTTTCATAGATCCCATCCTCAGATCATAACATGGTGACAATGGGACCACCTAGGGAGTATACTCTTTCGATTACAAATAGAATTTTGAAAATCGGTCCACAAATGGCGGAGTAATCGGTGAACATACATAAAAAAAATAGATACAGCCGAACATAGAACCTCCTCCTTTTTCGAAGTCGGTTAAAAATGGAAGTCATTGGAATGATACATACAACAACACCAAGAGCATCCTACTTTCCAATAAATCCTTCCCTTCAAATAGATCGGTCCTGCGCATTTTGCATCCAGCGGCTACCCGCGACCTTCAATAGATCGTCGGTCATCCGTGTGAGAGGTTTACCAAAGCCGTCTCCCGGTATGCGGCCGCCACTCGAGGACCTTTCCGCCCCAACGACCATAAGTCCACTACGTGCCTTACCCACCGCCACTTAATGTTCGCAATTCTTTGGACTATATCGGTGACCCTAATTCCTATACCAATTTTGTCATTTCTTTGCGATCACGTAGAGAAACTTTAAATAAATCCCACTTACTAAATACTTAGTTATTGGTGCCTTTTTTCTATTATACAGCTAATATATAAAAAATGTCGTGTCAGTAGTTGTTATCGAACTCCTCCGAAACGGTTTGGGCGGTTTTTATGAAATTTTTTGTGTATATTTGATAGGTCTGAGAATAGGTTGTAGGCTATTTTTTATACCCCTAAGGTGAAAAGGAATCCAGAAATCCAGAAATTTTTAAATCTTGAGCTTTATTAAAGAGAAACGCAGTTCGCGGGCACAGCTAGTATTAATTGTAATTTTATAATCTTCGTGTTATAATTGTATAAAAGAATAGGACTTACTCTAAAGTCTTTTATTATGTTATCATTTACTATTTAATTTTCTTTCTTTTACCATATTTTGTCTGCTTAAAATAATGCTGCTATTTTTTTTGCTTGTGGTTTGGTTACGATGGATTTGAATGAATAGTAATTAGGCATTTGCAAAATATTCTCATCAAATCAATAACATTATCACTACGCAAATTCGTTAAAGCTTAGAATAAGATCAACATTTACACACCAAATTCTGTTAGAGTTTCAAGCAAACTTAATTTACATTATTTTATTTCGAACACCGAAATAGTTCAAGCCTAGAGTCGGTAATTACCGATGAAAACGGTGTCTGATATAAACAGGCTTCTATTGGGTCCCAACAAATATCCAATTTGCCAAACGCAAAACTTTAAATAAACGACCTCAATGAATATTACCTTTTAGCTTCGTACAAATAATCAAATCGAATGAATGGTAAAGCAAATTCTAATTCATCGTTCAATGTAAGGAAATACTTTAATCACATCTGGAATAATTCTCCCTACGTTTCGCAAATACTTGTAGTCCCTTCGGAGTTTTAATTAAATGGTCGTATTAAAAGAAATTTCAATATATGGCTTACACAAAGTATGATAGAATTTGTGTTCTCCAACAAAATAATTGAAATATGTAACGCCGATGTGAAGCGAATGGCTTTGTGTCAATATCTTTTAACGTCAATTCGTTACCTTATATACTCATTATTTGAATCATGAATTTGTTTATATCGGTGTCGAATGATGTGAATCATTGGTGTGTGATTCTGATTTTCATTGTTTTGGATATTTATTTTCCAGAAAATTCGTTCCCAACATAAATAAAGATCTTGTTGAGCAGTAGGGTAAACTACAGTCAAGCCGTTGCGAAACCTTAAAAAACTTACATATAATACCCGAAGAAAAATTATCACATCATACTCGAACCAGACTACTTTCAGTCGTACTATCGTCCAACTTCTCAAAAAGCTTCTGACTTAAAATAGCTTGCTGCTATTTCTACGCCCGACAATATTACTTCTGTCGCCGCCATCTAACATAGAATCCAATGCCAAACGATGATGATCTCCTAGAAAGTCTTGAAAGGCACCGACTTATAGAAATATGATGTTGTCTGTACCTATTCTTATATTATTTTTAACTTTTCAGTGTTATTGAAGTCGGTTTTTATTTTTTGTATTGAAAGTCTGCGGTCAAACTCTCCCTGTTTCTATGTAGTTACTAGAGGGAGACTATGACGCAGAGTGGTCTGCATGAGTATCGAGTATCTCTATCTTACCTATCTCTACCGCCAAGCAGCGGAGCTTGCGTTGCTGTGTTCCGGTTTAAAGGGTAGGACAGGTAGTGAAATTACTGGGTACCTACTATGACTTGACATGTTATGCCACAAGTTGGCAACGTATATTGGCGGCCAGCACTTGGCACCTAGAAGGGGGCTTCGACCATAAAGCAGGCCACAGGGGTTTCGCCTGTGCTTTGAGGAGCTCGACAAACAGAGGGGTCCGGCCTCGATTTCTGCTACTTTGTCCAGGACCTTGGAGGCCATAAACCCCTTCCTCACCACATGGGCGAACAGGCACCATGGGTCGCTCTCGTATCACCTGGGACGCTCTTGTATCACCTATCCTAAGCGGCCGTGGTTCTTTCGGCCGCTATTTGCACCGCATAGGGCGAGAAATGACCCCTGAGTGCCACTACTGTGGCGCAAGCGAGGACACCGCGCAGCTTTAGAGGTGTGCACAGCTTTCACCTCATAACACCGCGGGAGTTGGCCGCCGTCGTTGGCGAAGACTTTTCCCTAGGACTTTTTTTAGGAAGAGTGCGCGTGGGGTGTGGTAAACTCATACTGCGTCGAAGTTATGATCTAATGATGTAGAGGATGCGGTGGTAATGGACGTGCTCACGCCAAGGCGTTTGTGAGGGGGCAGCGTTGGGTTTTAATCGGTAGACCACGGCCGCTGGGTAACACACCATCCCAGTGGCAGTGGAGAGTCCGACATAACCTCGCGTCTTCCCAAACGCCAGGTATGCGTAATGTATTTCCCAACGTTAAAAAAGGGGGTTGTGGATTTGCAAGACTTCAGGAACCACATGTGCTATAGGTGACTGTAGCCACTTACCATCAGGTGGGCAGCCTGCATGTTTGCCAACATTATAGGTAGTATAAAAAAACTATACTTACAACTTATTGTACATATTATTGTACATAAGTGTATCTGAGACGTCTACTGTGAAAGACAATCGCTTAGTAATTTCATTAGGCGCTTACGTAATATTACGTTGTAAGGCTGAGTTATCATATTTTTTGTTACAGTGAACAACGTAGATGTTCTGAGATTCTATTTTAGATGGCGGCGACAAAACTCCGTACACGAGAAAAATAAAATGTCATGCTCATTCGCTATTACAAGGCAAAGGTTCACAGAATCATTGACAACTCACAAAATCTCTAGAAATACTTGACCCGTAGATTAGGAATAGAGGACATAATAAACTAGCAAAAGCATTAGGAATTGTGGTGAAATAAAGATGTAGTACGCGGGGAGTGTTTGCTAGGTAAAACCCAGTTATTTAAAAAAGTTTATCGATTATAAAACTCTTAAGATTTTTTCGAAACTCTAGACACGAACGAAATACAACGAAAGAACTATGTTTAAAAGTCACTGACCTAGTGTCCACGAACAGATCGCAGTAGTATAAAACTGAGGTCATGCACTTTACCGCTTTGAACTTGAAATCTCTTTCTTGCAATTTCACTTTTCCTTAGGCCGAATTTATTTTCAAATTACGAATTCGTAACGTTGTTTTAACGGGCCCGCTTAACTTAATAAGTGGTGCGTAACATAGCGGCGCTTTCCACATATAGTTCGGACCGGTTCTTATATAACTCCGTCTAGCCATTACTGGAACCTAGAACTTGCCGAGAGCGAGCTTCTAAATTGTTCGAGTTACACGACATAAACGCCCATAACCAATGGAGATTACCGTTTCTGATGTAATTCTAGGTTAACTGACGGCAGTCTCTGTCATATTCTCGAGGAATGATAGAGACATGCAATATGATTGCATATTGACTGCATGTAATTGGCGTATTGTTCTTGCGATGTGATGGACTTGAACATAAACACGTGTGATTATGTTAAAATAGATCTCGTAACGCTTATTAGCATACAGGAGACGTCAAAGTTAATGTTTTAACAGATTAGAGGAACATTGTCGGAAAGCACGGATTAAAGATTTCCTCAAGTTATTTTTGTCTTAGTTATAAGGATTGAAAATTACGAAGTGCACTATACTCGTACATTTATGTGTGTATATTTATGCATTTATGCAATAATTTACATTCAACTGAATAATGAAACCATAAAAATGTCGGGTCCCCAAAATCCCAAGAATTGTCCACACTAGTGCACCATATTAAATAACCAACATTTCAACTTTAGTATGATTTAGCAAAATATGCATCCGAATACCCGATCGCTATTTAATTGACCAGCAGGTCTATTCTCTAACTTCGGTTGCTAAATAGAACTGTCATTTTTGAAAGGAACTTAATATCCATTACTAGTTTAGTGAACACATAATGTAACGGCGACGTTCATGATAACAGTAATGGATGTTACGTTTCTTTCAAAAATGACAGTTCTAATTAGCAACCGAAGTTATAGAATAGGCCTGCAGAACATATTCAAATCAACCATACCATCATCTTTCAAAGTATGTACATTTAGCCGACACGAGTGAAGGTACTGAGATTGCTCTTGTGTTTGCGCATTCACTAACAGTGTGCCTCTCCCGCACAAGTAGCTATAGTCTCTGTTTAGATTCCACTTTAGTATATTTCACTTTAATTATACCATATTCCACTATATCCAATTTCTATTTCCACTCATTAATAGTACCTACGTGTAAAATATAATTGGTAGGTCTAAGAATAGGCCTTAGGCTTTTTTAGACAATTCTTTTTTTATGATTTGACACCAAAAAATACTTATTTACTCTACATTTTTAACGTTCTACCACCAACCCTCATTTTTTAACCAACTTCGAAAAAGGAGGAGGTTCTATGTTCGACTGTACCTATTTTCTTTTTTTATATATGTTCACCGATTACTCCACCAAATGTGGAGCGATTTTCAAAATTCTTTTTGTAATCGAAAGAGTACACTCCCGAAGTGGTCCCATTGTCACCATGTCATGATCTGATGGTGGAATACCGGGCAAATCGAGGAAACCCCTTTAATTTCATAAGCACGTCCAACGTATTTCATGTTTTTGCTGAAGATATTCAGGTATTTGCATCTGGTAGTCACCATGTCATGTCATGTTATTATGATGGAAAGTTTCTGGTAGATTATAAGTTCGGTAATAATTCTTTCAAATCTGCTTAGAGAGAAAGACGTTTTATATTAAGTTATTCTGGTCTTTGCCTTTGCTTAAATTCTAATATGCGTGTATTAACTTAACTAAAAAGATTGAAAAAAAAATACAAAAAAAAACTGTGGTATTGTAGGTACTTATGTATTTTTATATTTTTAATGACTTTTTGGTGTTTTTGAAGTCAGTTTTATTTTTTTGTTAATAGCGATAATATTAGTATCTTTACTGGCGAAAGTCTTTATATACTTGAGCGTCGGCTGTGGCCTCGGCACTGGACTGTGCCCCGAGTAAAATCGGGAGGCCTGCGATCGATCCTGCTATGTACCAATGTGTTTTTTGTTTTACGAATTTCATATGTACATTTATCTGACGCTCCTGCGGCGAAGGAAAACATCGTGAGGAAATCTACATACACCTGCGAAGTAATTCAAAGATGTATGTGAAGTCAACCAATCCACACTGGGTCAGCGTGGTTTGACTAAGGCCTAATCGCCCTACCATAACTGGTTAGGGTAGGGTCGTGCCCCTCGGTGGGGACGTATATGAGCTGTGATAATGATGATGATGTTGATACTGGCGAAACGTAAACGTAAGCATGCAGCATACTTGCATGCTTGCCTGCTTGTCTGCACAAGCGGAGGTGCAGGGCACGAAGGTAAGCATGCAGCATACTTGCATGCTTGCCTGCTTGTCTGCACAAGCGGAGGTGCAGGGCACGAAGGTGCAGGAAGACGGTAGCCTCCCGCAAAAAAACAACCTTATAGGATAAAAAAAACCAAAGCTTAGGTTCGATATTGTGACACACAGCATGTGTTGCAAGCTGTATGTTTGCTTCCATGATGCATGCTTGTTTGCATGCTACATGCTTGCTTGCTTGCATGCTACATACTCGCTTGCTTGCATGCTTACGATAACAGGAAATATAATGTGGTGAAATTTTAGAAGCACTTGGTGAAATGAAAATATGGCACATTAAAGCATATGATTGTTCGGAAACTTAATACTTCTTACATATGTTATATCGGCTGAGTATAACATCAGTAAAAAGGTTTTCGACCAAATGAAGCGTCGAAGTAAGGAAAAAAATCGAATTGATTATAGGTCAATTGATACAGTGACAAACGTAATCTTCCATGATTCGGTGACAATAACCACCAAGCTTGAATGACCATAGGAGGTGGTGGGAAGGTTTACCATGGTAAATTGTAATAATAATAATAATAATAAATCTTTATTGCAGACTCAAGGATCCATTAAAAAAATACAATATACAAATAGTAATTACCTTCTCGATTAATCATATGGATAAGTAATCTTTTATTTATAGCTGAACACGACTATAAACATATTTTAGCACTGCATTTAATTGATAGTTACATATAAATTAATCAATTAATACGGCCAGACATTACATACCCTTATGCAACCTGCATCGCTCACATCTATGAAAATCAAATTAACTCGCGTGCAAACACCACGCGAATCCGTAATAATTTAACGCTTTGGCCTTTTGACCTATCGGTATTAATCACATAATACTGTAACTTTCGTTTTGCAACTCAAATAATAATTCGAATTTACTTTGATTTGATCAGTTAGGTCTGTGCTTATTTAATTTTGTATTTAATCTGTGAACCAGGACTCCTGAATGAAATCTCCTTGATTGTGTAGTAATTAAAAATCTCTCACGAACACGATATATTGTAAAAGACAGTCAGCACTAGGGTTGTCAGGTCTAGAAAGTGTAATTTCGGGGCAGAAGCCTGTAAAAATTGGGATTAGCACTTTTAAGTATGGACAGCAAAAAAATAGAAAATAGATTTTTACTGCGTATGTTTCCTGTCGGCGGCACAGACTTGTAGTGACGCTGCAAAGACTGTTATATTAAATGCGAGCGCGATAGATTTTCTGAAACAACTATTAACCTACATTCATTGGATGTGGATACTTGAAATCCATTCTAATAAACCGCTGAACCTGAAGAAATTTGGTATAGAGATATTTTGAGTCCTGGAAAAGGACATAGGATAGCTTTTATCACAGAAATCATCCTTTAGTGGGGTGAAAAGGGAGTGTAAGTTTGTACGAGTCAATAACCGCTGAACCGATCTATCTATATTCTCTATCTAGTTAACTACAAACCCTTAAATTGACATTTCAATCTTATGACAAATTTTCAAACTTTACGACATACACTTTTCAGTTATTTCCTTAATGAGCTTCGATCCGTCACCTGTCTGGAGCGGTGTCAAGTGACTTGATAACATAGTAATAGGAGCCTCCTTAGGCATAGGTGTGATCGATGGAGTACTTACCGTGGCGATATATAATACTGTAACGTCAGTCAGAATCAGAATTTAGCGATCGGTTTTATTTTTGGTCTCAAAAATATGATAATGTAGGTATCTCAGTTTCGTTTACAGCTTACATCTTATTATCCGGAATATTTACGATCTCGTTTCTAACATCTTCCTCTGCTTTCCCGTCTTTATAGTTCAGGACTGTGTAAATTACACTTTCCACCTCCGTCTCTCTAACACAGAATTCTTTCACAATTCCTACACTGTCTATGCTGCCTAAGTCTAAAGCAGATTGACTACAAATATTTTTGAGAACCGTACTATTAACACTTACTATTAGCATACTGCGTTCAAACTAAAAATGTCATCGTAGTCCGTTTTTTGTTTTTCTTTCAGTACTTACATGTTTTTTTTATCTTGTTATAAATCACGTGTAAATATTTTATTTAAGACTTAGTATATCAAGGCCGCTATTACCATCTCTTTACACCGGCTAGGGTGGGCTGGCGGAGATCTTTTTAGAGATAAGCCCGCCCTTGTGCTTGTCTTATCTGCATTGTTTTTGTGGGTGTGTCAGTGTACAAAGAAGAATAAATAAAAATGTAAAACTAAGCTTCTAAATTCTTTTTGCTTGACATTGACCCAGATTTCGAACTATAAATTGTTGTTTTGTCAGCTGACGAACAGGCCGCATTTTGAAACATGGCAGTTTGATGAAAAATATTATAAAAAAGTATATTCTATTTTTACTTTCTGCGCGAAAAGCCTGATCCTTTGCTATTAAGCGACTAAGACAACATTGCGACTTATCAATTCAACGAAGTAAAAATGAGGACTTCCTTTTTTTGCTGGTGATTAAAAATAGAACTCTCAAATGCGATAATCGACAACAGATATCTTTATGCAAATAGAAATCCTTTGTAATAATTTCAATTTTATTGCACAATTAGATTTTGCTTTAAGGTTTTTTGAATTTTGGGATAGTGCTTTACACTAGAAAGTTTTTAAGTTCCTCAAAAATACTACTTATTGATACCAGAATTACAAAAAGGAAAGATTTTGCAAGGAATATTAATTAAAATTACCATTAAAAAGCAATTTTTTTTGAAGTGACATGAACTTTTTCAAGTCAAAAATTACCACTAATTTTTGACTTGAAAAAGTTCATGTCACTTAAAAAAATCCTTCACCGTTATTACAGCGACAATATAAGATTTTATGACAACTATAGTACTATAGTAAGTATAGTAGTATAGTACTATAGTAAAGCCAGTGTGGATGTGTATAAACAATAGAACAAATTATTAAATCATGATTCACAAATTCGGTATAATTCGTTTGAAATTGTCAATCAAAATATAAACTCATTTGCAAAAAAAACAGGCACCTAAGCAATGAACCAGTTCAAATATTAATATTGCTTTGTTTGATAATTATAGGTAGTTTTATCCTCACAATTTGGTAAATTAATAAGAAAATAATCGTTTTCATCAGTATTTCATAAAATTTTGATACAATTTATGGGAAATAATGCTAAACCTCACTAGTAGTGTATGTTCGCTAGTAGTGCATATGCAAGGCATATGCTCATGAAGTAAAAATAAAAAAGTTTTTTTGTTTGTTTTTCTTTAATAAAGTAAAAGCAGATAAATCTTTAGTATCGAGTGTGACCCCCTCTAGCTAAAATCACAGCTTGAATTCGTCTGGGCATGCTAGCGAGTATATACCTGCGGAGCTGGTTGTACTGGTCTCACACGCCGTTTCAGAACGTCCCAGACATGCTCTATGGGATTGAGGTCGGGACTTCGAGCTGGCCAATCCAAACGACGAATGCCGACCTCTTGCACATACGCTTTAACATCGCGAGATCGGTGGGCGCGAGCATTGTCGTCCATAAAAATCGAGTCTTCACCTAGAGCGGCCAATGCGGGTTGTGCATGAGGAATTAGAACTTCCGTTATGTATCGATGCCCAGTCAGTGAGCCGTTTTCAATGAAGACTAACTCTGTACGATCCATTGAATTTATTCCTGCCCAAAACATAACAGAGCCCCCACCATAAGGTGTGATTTCTTCGAAACATGCCTCTGCAAAGCGTTCTCCTTGTCTTCTTAGCATTCGCCGACGTCGATCTTCACCGAACAGAGATATCCTGGCTTCATCAGAGAACAAAACCCTATTCCAATCTTCTTGAGTCCATGATTCACAATTTCTAGCGAACCTAAGCCTGTGAACTCGGTGCTCACGGAGTAATTTGGGGCCGCGGGCCGGGCGGTGACTGCGTATATTGGCAGCGAGAAGCCTCCTCCTGACCGTCCATAGACTAATATGCACATTTCTTACTTCTTGGAGGTTGTTCTTAAGATCCACATACGAAGATTTGCGATTTCTCAATGCGCGACTCACAAGAAAACGATCATCCCGTGGTTGGGTACATGGTTTTCTTTCAGAACCAGGCCTTCTCTCGACGAAACCAGTCTCCTGATATCGCTGCCAGGTCCTTTGGACCGTCGAGCGACTAACATTTAGCCTCCTAGCCACGAAGCATTGGCTGCAACCCTCTTCAAGCAGCGCGATAATTTTGGTAGCTTTTACCACTTTATCTACCATTTTTGATACAGCCAAACAGCAATAAATAAAGCTTTGACAGTCAAGGATATGAAATTAATCGATGAAAATTGAATAAAAGTTATGAAAGTCGATGTTAACTTCTGGAACTTCGCGCCAAAAATGTAGGATAAAAAGGGGTTTTCTGTAGAAATGAGCATCAAATGAAAATTTGAATTTAGAACGTACTTTTTTAAATACCACGGCATTTTTAAAACCGGCCAGTAACGTGTACAAACGATTGAAACCTTTTTTGTATTGTATCTTTTTAAAGATGAATGAAAATCAAAACCGTCCGTTTTTTTTGCAAATGAGTGTATAATATATTGCACACTTGTTGCACCTTAGTTATTTTTGACACTGAGCTGTTACATTCAACATTGACTGATAGCGTAAAAATAACATGTTTTTTTTGTATAAATAAAATCCATACGAACTTGGACCTAAATGTTTATTATAAGCTTTAGTTGGGTAGTGAATCAATTTGTTCACTTGTACATTGGAAGTCAAATTGTATTTTTTTTATAGCAACTAAGTTGGCAAACGAGCAAACTGCCACCTGATGGAAAGTGGTAACAGTCACCTATAAATACATGTGACTCCTGTGAGATTCGCAGCATAATTGCAACCCCCACAAGAACCACAGTGTACGTTCACGTTGCCATCTTGTGACATCAGATGTAAAGTCACAGTACCTAGTAATTTCACTGCCATATCTCTTACCCTTCAAACCAGAACACAGCAACAGTGCATGTCGATTTAGACAATAATGATACAAAAACCTACGCGGGAAACAGCTGATAGTAAGACGGAAAGAAACCAGCCAACAACATCTACCGAAATGAATAAAACTTGCCTTGGCAAACCCAACTGTGTTGACCTTAGCAACGTAAATGACGCCATAAAGCACAAGCCGCGTGATATATGACCATCTTTGCACTACATTCGACACAAAGACATCAAATGGACAATGGCCACAACACAATGAAGAATTCACTTGCAACTTAAAAATAAATCGCTTGTTGAACAATATCATATTCCAGTTAGCCAATACGTCGTTAAGACGCGATTCATTCATCACTAGCATCACTGGTTAAAATAATGATTCAGCGTTGTTGTGCAATCAAAATATTTTGTTTTATTTTCTACGTTCAACAGATAAAGCTGCAGCCTGTTATCTCTACCGATTGCTTTAAGTGACAATAAGGATGAAGCCAGAGAGAAGCTTCATAGTGATCTTCTTCCAATTTTCTTAACACAAAATGCTCATCAGTGACGATAAACTTATCCTCATCACCATGTCGTCCGGATTCGGTAATATCTTTGCATACTTCATCCTTCGAACTTTTAAAAGTGTCATTACTGTCGAAAATCGTCGGTGGCGCTGTGGACTCGGCACTGGCCTTCTAATCGGGAGGTCCATGGTTCGATACCGCCGCATGTATCAATCTGTGTTTCGTTTTTCAAATTTCATATGTACATTTGCCGACGCTCCTACGGTGAAGGAAAACATCGTGAGGCAACTTGCATACATCTACTTTCACATTGCGATATTAATAAGATAACTTAGAATGAAGCATACTTATTTATAAAAAGTTATACCTCTTAATCTTAATCTTAGTCTTGGTCATGGCAAAAAGTATACAAAGTCACGGCGTATTATATTGATATACATAATTTTGCCTTAAATAAACAAATACTATTAAAATATAAAGTTTAATCTGATAGAATATCCATTCATCGCTCGTGATGGCAAAGATCACCATAATCACGACTCGAGCACGCAATTCCAATGACATTAACACAATGTTGCGCCGGAGTTGATTGACAGATGTTTTTGGTCGTTGCCCAAGATGGCCGCCTCTTCAAGCGGCATCATAATCAATATAATCGTTCTGTCTTCAATTAACAATCTCATAAACACGCATTGCTTCAGGATCGGCGAATCAAACTTGATGAAATTGGCAGACAGTATTATAGGTACCATAAGGTGAACATGTCTCCAAAGAACTGTGATTAACTGCTGTTACTTTGGTACTTGGATGGGGTTTTTGGGCTGAGTAATAACAGTTTTAATATAGTTACGTTATGAGCTGGTAAAATGTTGTATATAATAATATAAAAGTTGACTTTTTACATTTTATTTCCTTATAAGAAAATTATGTGCTTATAGTATTGGGCGGCGACAATAATGCGTCACAACAATAATAAGGCCATATTGAATGTTATGAAATGACGTGAAAAAATTGTTTGAAATGGTCTCTGTATACATTTCCAAATCCATTTCAAAGATATTTCAATTGTTAGCTATAATATTTGTATATCTTAGTACTTGATAGCTCCTTATCTCAGCATTGTTATTTGTGTTAGTTTATGTTATGCTTAAGAACATCTACTTCTTTTAATTCTCTTCTAGCATGCTTTTTTAGACAGTATTTCCGTATGTACCAGTTTTAGTGGATTGTTTTTCAATTTATTTTTAACGTAAGCTTAATCGGCTTTCCTCAGCTAAATTGAGTTAAGTGTTCAAGCATTGTTATTTTATTTGGCATAGTAGGTATGAGTCTGCTCTTACAGACGTTTCTGGAATACCTAAGTCGCCGTTCTATTTCTTGTCGATATAGTAAAATTTTGTTTAATTAATTCGATTTATACCCGAGAACAATATATGAATTATTTATGTAATATTTATTCCTAGAAAATCGTACAAATACTAGGTAAGCGTTTCGCATCATTAACAGAAGTTACTAGTATTATTGCGAAATAGAATAAGCACGTGTGTCTAGTGTTATCTTTCTTTCGCGACACCGAAATAAGGTTATTAATCTTCTATACACATAAATAAAATTGAAGTGTCTGTTTGTAATGTCAAAATAATGTATATGGGATACCAATAACAAAAGCACAATTTAAAAAAAAATTGTCTGTCTGTTTGTTTCCGCTAATCTCCGGAACGGCTGGACCGATTTTGACGGGACTTTCACTAATAGATAGCTAATAATACAAGGTATAACATAGGTTACTTTTTGCCAAAAGTTACTTTTTCACCGCGGACGAAGTCGCGGACACAGCTAGTCACTAATATGTCTAAAAACCGTCCATATAAATATATCTAAGTATTTTAGGTTCAGTAGATGTTGAACATTTGTGGAATGGAATGAAACAGCTGATTTTTTTTTCGCGATTTCGAGTTTGGTCCCATAGTAAAAGTTGTTCATTTTGCTTGTCTAAACAAGCATACAAAATTTGGCTCCTGATGGAAAAATAACCCGGTATATCTATAGTACTCGTAATATTATAGAAGAAAGATTTGTATGTTTGTATTGAAAAGGCTCCGAAACTACTAGACCGATTTCAAAAATTCTTTCACCATTAGAATGCTACGTTATCCCTAATTAACATAGGCTACAAAATTATTTTTCCTACGGGAAAATATAAAATTCTCACGGAAAACAGTAACGCGGGCGAAGCCGCGAGCGGAAAGCTTCGGTGCGCGAATCCAACTCGCACTTGACCAGTTTTTTTACCTTGTCAAAACTACTAAAATAACGCGATGAAATCGCGTTACGAGTTGGGCGCTGGCTACGTCACAAGTAGAAAAAGGACAATGTCGAAAATCGCCCCATTAACAACAAACATTTGATTTACGTCATAATTATATGCATATTTTATAACAAATATATGTATTCGACGGACAAATCAAAAATATATAAAAGTACTTTTAGAAACAAAACGAAATGAAATAAAATATAGGAATGGTTATTATTACCTTTGCTCGGCTGAATAGAATTAAGTCGATTTTATGTAGATATTGACATTTATTTATTTGTATAAATTCAGTTTTTCATAACTTACAACGTAAATTAAATTAAAACATACGTCAATTGACTACTCACGCGCTGTCGCTTGTTAGTTCGTCGTGTTTTAGATTCTGTGTTCTGTGGTTTTAGACATGCTTTATAAATTCGAGATTTCTTGTTCTTTGATTTGATTGATTGCAATAATTATTATTTTAATAATTGTATAGGTATGGACTATGTGTATTGCTCTATCGAATTAAAGTGTTACTTCAACTAACCTTAAAATCTGATTCATTTTGAGATTTAATTCGATTTCGAAGCTTGTCCGTAGTATTTGATGTGGACATACAGTATTTACTAATGTCTAATTATACGAAAATCATTTTTTCACTGCTGTTGGTATTGGGGCGAACAATGTATGGACGCAGAGCAATGTCCTTTACTTACGTATGACGTCATGCGACAATAAATTGTCGAAAGCTTTTGGTTATGCATAAAAAAAACAGTCAAGTGCGAATTGGACTCGCTCACTCAGGGTTCCGTACAAACTTCTATAATTTCCTAACTAAGTATCCACATTCCGTTAAATATGTACAGTTTTCCGATTTCTTTCTTAATATGTGCTATTAGACCTTGTTTTTTGCCAAATTTCATGATTCTAGGTGAACGGGAAGTACCCTATTAATTTGGATTCCCTTGAGAGTGTCATAATATACGTATTTTGCGACATAAACGGCCGTATCTTCTTTTTACGTTAATTTAGTTTGATTCTTTCACAGCTTCAAGAGACTGTAGACCTGAGTATATGATTTTAATTTCAACTGGATACCTCAACGCGTTCCCGAAATAAAGGATCTTGAAAGACAGACGGACATCAAAATGATCATATCTAGAAGGATTCCGATTTTTCCTTATGAGGTATGAAGCCCAAAAACGAAAAAAAATACATATTTCATACTTTTTAATAACCTACATGTCGGACATAAAAAGTCTTCTATTTTATTAGTCTTATTACAAACTAAACTACCTACAATCTTTAAGCTCCGAAAGTAAATAATGTAATTAGTAGCCAAAATATTATTATGTAAGACAAATAGTGGGATAGTGGTGATTATCTCCGTTGACGACGTCAGAGGATTACGGGCGACGATCACAAGAAAGCGTAGCGTATACACCAATGGAAATACACTGGCTGAACATTGGGGAACATTAATTTCTTGTCATGAATTATTATGAATGGTGTACCTACATACAAAATTGCCGAAATACTCTGTGGATTTGTACACTATAGTTTGTGCATGTGAGTATGAAGATGAATATGACTTTCTGGATAATATACGATGGACTGGAACTGGGAAGCTCTTGGCTAGATGGTAAGTGATGATAAGGCCGAAATCGGAAGCGAGCTTCACCTGGACTTCTCAACTGGGAAACTGGCTATCTTACCTCTAATTGTCGGAGCACAACAATGCTATTAACATTGTGGCGAAAAACTTAGGTAATAGGGTAGTAGCTAAGAAGGCGGGCTCAGAGACCCTGTATAGCTACCACTTAACCAAACCAAGAAAGACTTCCGCCCCCATGGGCAACCGAACTCCAGGCCTTTAGATCAATACCGAATAGTTTCGAGCACTAGACAACGGAGGCGATTAAATAAAGTATATATATTGTACATCAAACATTACAAAGATACATAAAACAAAGAACATGCACAAAGGTGGGCTTATCTCTAAAGAGATCTCTTCCAGCCAACGTCATTGGATGTTTAGAAACATATATCGCGGGAGACCTAAACATGTAAAATAAAGATAACGAAATTATATACATACATACTCACTATTGTTATCTTATCTCAATACATTATATTATCTCAATATTATAATACAAACATAACTATAATCTCAATGAGTTATCAAAAGGAAGAAAATAAATGCTCCTTCAATATCTTTTTAAAACCTCTTCCGATGAACTGTCACGGATGTGAATGGGAAACATTGATTTACTACCAAACGTAGATAGAGCGCTTCATACAAAAACGCGCTTGAAATCTGTCACCTAATCGACTATACATTTGTACTTTTACGTGCATTTTTACGTGCCGACAGCTAATCACTCACTATGGAAAGGAACTGCACGAGTCGCGATTGAGCAGTTCTTCGCCGGCCCACTTTTCGATCGTTCATGCGTTATCTACGTTTGGTAGTAAATCAATGATGGGCAATTATCCATAAGCGTGTAGCCGTTACAGACAATTAGCCGTAATCACGTAATCACGGTAATATATACTACTAGCTTTTGCCCGCGGCTTCGCTCGCGTTAAATTCGGGGTAACACCGAAGATTTCAAAAAAAAACATAAGGCAGGTATTTTTCTTTGGTAACAAAGTCTGTGTACCGATTTTTAGCTTCCTACCTTGAAAACTGCAAAAAGTCCCATATAAAATTTCACCCCCTCTTTTAAGGGGTTGGGGGCAGATTTCCAAAAAAAAATATGCACTTTTTTTTGTTAGTCACAAGTAGTTCGCATACCAATTTTTAGCTTTCTACTTTGAAAATTGCGGAATGATGGAGCATTCCGCAATTTTCAAAGTAGAAACTTCCACCCCCCATTTTAGGGAAGTGGGGGGTTAGAAAGAGACAAAAAGTAGCCTATGTCACTCTCCATCCGTTCAACTATCTCCACTTAAAAAATCACTTCAATCCGTCGCTCCGTTTTGCCGTGAAAGATGGACAAACAAACACACACACACTTTCCCATTTATAATATTAGTATGGATTACCCTGACGTAGTCGACGGTTGGCTCCACTGAAAAGCCCTTTACCAAAAAGTTAATTAAAATTAAGAAGAGGTAAATTTCTATTACTAAACACTGTACGCTATACAACTATTTTAAATATATCGTTAATACATGCACGGTGGAATAATTCATCAATCAACAATTATTTATGACAGGAACTTAATTGCTTTGATAACTTTATAAAGGTCACGATAAGAGTGGCGACTTGCTAATTACAATGAAGTAATTGTGAAACGCTTTGATTTTTAGCTGGGATGCAATCATTCGGTTGTGTTTTTGACATCTTTGAGACGACGTACGATATGTTGACGGCTTAAATTAGCCTAGCCTTTCTAAACATGTGTAATTAACGGCCTGGATTCATCATTATCATCATCACCACTTCTGTATTTATCAAAGGCTTTGGTGAGTGACTGTTTGAGGTATCAACTTAGAGCCCTAACTACGCGAGCTTTAAGCATGAAATTCGGTACAGGTGTTCGTTGGTTTCTGTAGGCATCCACTAAGGAAGGATTTTTGAAAATTATCCCCATCCAAAAAAAGTTTTTTTCGGATCGTAGGCATTTCGGAAAAAAAATCGGAAAATTATTCGATTCAGAGTATTAAAATCGCATTTTTAATCTTAACTTAAATCTTTTTCTTCTGAAAAGAAAATTATAAATAAAAAACAAATTAATAAAAAAGAAATAGTAATAAAAAAAACAAATTAATAAAATATTTATTTATAAAACAAATTAATAAAATAGTAATAAAAAAAACAAATTATAATAAGTACAGCCACATGATACATATTAATACAATAAAAAGAGATATATAATTTCGGAAGCAATTCTGATATGCATCAGGCTGCCTTCTGATATCCTGCCAGGCTAATCGCCTGACAAGTACTCAAAGATCAATGACAAACTTAGGGAAACTATTGCCGAAGACATCCAAATCTGGAGTTTTGTTGCTAAAGGTGTTGTATTCAATGGAGATACGTGCCAAAGGGGACTGAAGACCAAGATTGGTTCGAACGAAGGGTGCAGCTAAGAGTTTAGCTACACGATGTTTAGGTTATCTCCACGGAACCGTTAATGATATACGATATAGTTAATCGCTGGGCTGCAAAAAACCATTTAAAACTTTATATAGGAAACACATGTCCATAAGCTGTCTTCTATCGCGGAGGCTGATGAGTTTGAACTTTTTAAGACGCTCATACATAAGGCTGACGGTGAGGGAATCCGCTACATAGAAAGGCCAGGTGTCTGGTAAATGCGCACTGTAAGCTCTCAAAATCAAATAAACAAAAAAGCAAAAACTCTGTAAAATAAACAAAAAGCAAAAACTAGGATCGAACCACTACCACGATACTTTACAGACAACGATCTGATGCATGCTTATTCAAGATCTTATGTTATTGTGTAATGCAATATGCGATAGATGGACAAAAAGTTTGAGGCGATGTAGAAAAAGTTTCACTTCAATAAGGAAACAACAGTATTGAGCTTTATTAACACAAAAAGTAGTTCGCGAGCACAGCCAGTCAACCCTACAGTCTGATTTTTAATTCGACGGAATTCTGACAGATGTTATCCATAGACAAATCAGATATAAATAACCTTTTTTAAAATATTTGATAATAAAAAATAGGAAACAGAATTAGATCAAGTAATGACATTGTAAATAGAGTTTGTTTTGTGCACTCAATGCACACTAGATAGAATATAAATTTTTAAGTGCTAAATGGAAAAACAGAGTAAAACAACATATTTCTCAAATAAAAATATTTATTAATTATCATTACTTATATCATTATTGTCGTTATCATCATCAACTCGGATTATAAAAGAATCACACACACTATCCAGCAGATTATTAAGAGGGCACATTTTATCCTCTTCTTTAATAAGATGGTTTATGCATTCTTGCCATTTTTCTGCTGTGAATTATTATATGCCCTCTAATATTAATTGTTTCACTTTGCGCAACTCGGACCGCGGTGCATGACGCAGCGTAAATAGTTTATTAATTTTAGATTTGACATATTGTTAGACATATCCACAGGAAGAAGGAGAGTCGCTCTCTTTCTCCCTGAAACTGAAATATATATTTTTATATAGAACTTTGCATTTTCCGTAAAAATTGAAAAATGAATACCTAAATGAATGAAGGAGAAAATCCCACGCGTTTTTTTTTCTATATTTATTTTTCAATTCATTTTTTACAGAAAATGCAAAGCTCTTGTAAAATTTGTTGAGGCTGCTTTATTCTTAACCAATTTTCGAGAAATCTGTAAAGATTTCTAAATTGGACGTTGATTGATACGCGTTTTTTTTCTTTATTAATTTTTCAATTTATTTAGCATTTTTATAGAAAATGCAAAGTTCTTGTAAAAATTTTTGAGGCTTATTTTTTACCAATTTTCCAAAAATCTGTATAAATTTCTATATTGGACGTTGATTGATACGTAGTTATTAACAGCGAATAAAAACCCTAGGTAGGCTTAATAAAGTTCAAAAGAGATGAATACAGTGAAAGATTTCATCGGGGCCTGTAAGAGCTCGGTGGCCGAAGTGGTCAAGGCGTCAGCACGGTATGCTGGAGACGCGGGTTCAAATCCCGCAGAAGACGAAGTTTTTTCTTTAATCAATTTTCAATGAAACATTTATCCTTCCAAGAATAAAAAGCATCCTTTATACACCTTATGCAACAAATGTTAGATATATTTCCAATACACAAATCATGTATTCGAATATCGAGATAAAATTTTTGTTCATTTAGCATTTGCATAATTAAACGATCTGCATTCTCTAAGTAGCCCAGTGCTTACCTGCTTCTATAAAATAATGTCATCATAACAGCTCATATTATAGGGGCTCGAGCCTTTTTTTTAAGGCGCGGGAATCTCTTTACGATTCAACAAGGGGCTGAAAGCTGACAAGGCCGCCCCAAGGATATGCCATTGGACTCGGGTATAAACCCCATACCTAGCTAAACCACCCTCCAGCAACTTCTACCTCCATTGAGACACAATCGGGATCGGCGTTAGCCATTCCAAAGGGGGCTCGAGCCTACCTTAAGTTAGGGTGTTTAGGCCGCAGGGGGCGCACTCGGGGAATGGCTAACGCCGATCCCGAGTGTGTCTCTACGGAGGTAGAAGTTGCTCTGGAGGGTGGTTTAGCCAGGTATGGGGTTACCCAGGTAACCCGAGTCCAATGGCATATCCTTGGGGCGGCTTTGTCAGCTTTCAGCCCCTTATTGAATCGTAAAGTGATTCCCCCGCCTCAAAAAAAAATAAAAAAAAAATAAGGGTGTTTAGGCCTTAGTCAACCACGCTGGCCCGGTGTGGATTGTTCGACTTCACATGCACCTTTAAATTTCTTCGCAGATGTATGCAGGTTGCCTCGCGATGTTTTCCTTCACCGTAGGAGCGTCAGACAAATGTACATACGAGTATATTATGAAATTTGAATATGGTGTATATAAAATAGTTTAGGTATGGTGTGTAATCAGAGCTGCTTAATCATTTTTTCCTTGTCACTTCGATTAGCGAACAATCCATCACGAAATTCAAAGATTTCTGACTTAACTTCGCCTATCATTAATTCAGTCGAGGCCACCTTATCGATCTTTGTTTCCGCCGCGAATGTTTACCTGAACATTCTTCCCCTTGACACCCGATGAAATATAAATGAGTCCTTATATCTGAAGAAGATCTGAAAAAATTATGGAACCGGTTTAGGTTTAAGGGGAAGGATTTCTGCAATTATTTTTTTGTTGATTGTCTCTTGACTTAAATTAATTTAAATGTCAGTAAAACTAAGGTAGGAAAATAAATGACATATACTAAGCTTGTAGAGTAGAATTTTAAGAATAAAAAACTTTCTATATTATTGCAAGCTGGGCACAGCTTGCAATAATACAGCGAACTACGTTTCGCCTAAATAAAGCTCACCACTTGAAAATTTCTGGAGAGGGCCTCCATTATCACCTAGGAGTATAAAAAATAGCCTACGACCTATTCTCAGGCACTACATTCTCTACACTGAGGCTGCCGCGGACGTTCTTAAAGCGGATATTGTAGAGTCTTGTCACCCCGCACATCGACCGAAGCATTTTCATCTCAAAAACACTTGCGATGGAATGGGTTTGGCCAATGCCAAACTTGGGCCCTACCTCGATAAGTCAGAGCCCAAGTTTCGCTACCACTGTGACGGTGGGAGCAGCTCTGGGACACAAGCTGCACTCGTGCCTCTGGCAGAGAGGATAGTCTACGGGCTAGGCCGAGCTGGCTCACGTGAGCGCAGCGCTATGCGCATGCTCGCAGCCGCTCTAAAATGGCCGGAGCCGTTTTTGCCAAGGAGTTTAGGGGGTAGTTGCGGTACTCTGCTGTGGAGTCCCACACACCCTTGCCCCTACCCAAGGGCTTGGAGGTGTGTAAAAGCACTCCCCTCGTAAAAAAGTGCCAAAGTTTCGCTACCATATGTCAAGACTGACTGGCCTAATCTTTACCGATCTTACCGACATTCGTCTGTCAAAGGTTACGCCAGTTAATTCCAACGATTGGAGCCAGGCTGCCGCTATACGATGATTATCTCCATATCTAAGACAGTGCAACATAGAATCCAAGTATTTGTACTCCTCACACCAGCCCCCTAACCATGATCGCTCAAAACAATATTAAAACCGCACTGAGAGCGTAAGGCGCATAACACATTGCACCGGACACCGCTCCGCTGTGCGGTGCTGCGGTTTTTAATTTTGACTGAAGAATCTTAATTTGTATACAAAAACCGCAGGGTATAACACACTCACACCGCATGCCCGTGCGGTTGTGCGGCGCGCGCGACGGCACCGCACTCCCGGACGGTGATGCGGTGCGGTCCGCGGGGTATGCCACACTGTACCGCAGTATCGTACGGATTTTTGCGTAGAAAGGACGTGCATACGCGTAATAGATAATGCGGTGATGCGAGGCGTCGTGCACCGCAGCTCCGGACAGTGATACGGAGCAAACCGTACGGTGGCACGGTTCCGTGCCGCCGCAGCCGCATGCGGTTTTCGTCCCTCCGTACACCGCAGCGGGATGCGGCGGCAATGTGTTATGCGCCTAATGAGCGGGATGAACGGCGCTATACGCAGCAAGAGCGGTGTCTCTGTTTCAGTATTGTTTTAACCTTGCTATAAGCGATCATGGTAAGGGCCCTGGTGACATATTGTCCTTCGATGACAAAAGGGTTACGTAGGGAAATTGGATCGAACAGACCATGACGTATAGTCTTTGAAACACTCAGCAACAGGCTACCATTCTTCATAACTATGTTTTAATACGCGATTGTATATTATGTTACTTTTAGGAAGCGCTGCTTACTGCAGGTAGGTAATACTGAAAAGTATACTGAAAGTAATAAAATCGTATTACTACTTCAAAAGTTGGTTGTCCGTAGATGGAAACTCATTCAAGCAATAGTTAGACGAAGGTATAAACGCCTAAAAGAAATATTTGACAAAATCTAGTTTAGAAAGTATTTACCCTTAAAAGCGTTATGTAGTAACCTTAAAAGCGTTATGTATTGGCGGTGACGTATCGTGTGGGGGAAACACATAAATAAAATGTGCGCCGTCTAAGAGAAGTTAAAAATAAGTTCATATCATTGTTACGGATAGGATATAAAATTATCCGATACACAGAATACGCCGTATTAATAATAAATTAGCGAGTTGGATTGGTGTATGGTTTTGTTTCAAGTTTTCATCACTACAGAGATGTAATGAGTAAGGCCACCAGGCTCCCCTCACCCGATCCCTTAGGGGATCCACGTGATAATCTCCCTTAGTCCTCACAACAATCACTGGAAGGGAGCGACACGTGTATTCTTAATTGAAAAAATGTGTTTTTGTAACTCTAATTTACAGGAATATTTTTGGACAATGTATTCTTACAAACTTACAATGAAACAACATGCACTGATAGCTGATGCTCAATGTCAAATTAATACATCATTTATGGTCAATTTCACTAACCTTGTCTTTGCTAAGACAATCCTAACAAAGCTGTCACTTCTTGTCTTTAATGAAAAGAATGTGACAACATGCTACTTAAGATCGTCCTAAGCTAAGACAAGGTTAGTGCAATTGGCCATTAATGTTTTATTAATAGAATGGAGTGTCGGTGGCGCCGTGGACTCGGCACTTGCCTTCCAATCGGGAGGTCCGGGGTTCGACACCGCCATGTACCAATGTGTTTTTTCATTTTTCGAATTTCATATGTACTACATTTGTCTGACGATCCTACGCTGAATTAAAGCAGCGTGAGGCAATCTACATACATCTGCGAAGAAATTCAAAGGTGTATGTGAAGTCGAGCAATCCGCACTGGGCCGGGGCGTAGTTGACTAATGCCTAAACACCCTAACTTAAGGTAGGCTCGAGCCCCTTGGTGGGGACATATATGAGCTATTATGATTATTTATAGAATGGATATAACATAGTCCTATATACTCGTAAGTATCTTAAGATCAGTATTGACATGTACTCCGATGCACTTCGATGTAACATTGGCTGAATAAGTACGTTTGAAAGGTGTTAACGTGTCAATCGCACTAAAAACTCACTATGATGTCTATTTTATCATGTATTAAGCTGTTAAAACATTGGTTTTACTCTAAATGCATTGTTTTAAATAATTTTAGTTTGTAAGACTAGTATGGAACGTTTGAATATTGATACTCCGGTAAAAAAACTATGAAATCGGTTCGTTTGGCAGATGCGGAAACCAATGTGAATACGAAAATGATTTTGCGGTGGTACTGTTACCAACTTACTATCATTTTTTGTAAAAACAAACATATTTAAGAAAAAATAAAAAAGACGACTTCAAAATAATTTAGTAGCCTGTATTAATCGGGGATAATGTAGCTTTCTATGGTGAAGGAATTTTTGAAATCGGTCTAGTAGTTATTCTGTTTATTCGATACATATATACAAATCTTTGCTCTTTATAATAATAGTGTAGATGTACCGCCGAAGCGAGAGAAAGATGCGCACGCGTCGCGCTCTATTAATTTTTACTATTGGTCATACTAACATATGAGACGGCTGGTCATTGCACCAGCAGAGCTGGTATTGTGTGATACCAACAAAAACAAAAGCTTTCATGCAATACGCGAAACAATAGCGCTCATAGGTCCATTAGAGGGAAATTTAAATTGTTTCGTGTTGATTTCATCTTTATATCTATATTATTATAGCTATTGATCTGTTTATATAGATAAATAACATAACAATAACATATAACGTTTATAAGGTACAGAACACATGAAAACATTAATAAAATCATGATGATATTCGATATCAAGAAAAGTGAAATAAGCAACAACAATTTAAAAATATAAAAAATGGACATGTGCGAGTATGTTGCGGTATACCCATAAGCTAAGGTTTAGTAAGCTCAGTTTTTTACCCTAAAAAGAATAAAAACGATGGATTAAATCAATAAATAAAACAATTTCATCTCGGGCAGGATTAAAACCCGGATTTGAAAATAAAAATTATAAGTCCGCTTTTCGACCCACCCGAGATTTTTTCTATTATTGATTTTATTCCTCATTTCTCATTTTATTTAGCATTTTTAAAGAAAATGCAAAGTTCTCAATAAGAGAACAAAAACACTGCTTTTCAGCAATTACCGTGGCCAGCAAGTACGCTGGAAGAAGCTATTGCAAGTTAATGAGAATAATGAAATTATTTTTCTAGATCTTGCCGGAAAGAAGTGATGAATACCTAAGAGTGATATCAGTGCTTTACGATGTAAATGTAAATAAATTTTTAAGGTAAATGTAGAGTTATATAACAAATTGCTCTCATTCCGTTCCAGCATTTTCAATCTTGTTACGCTAGCTCATGACTTTAGAGAACTAGAGATCTCTGTTGTTCTATTGTTATGTTTGCGGGGTGGGTGTTCTAAAGAAAATATCGAAACACCAACAATTTAGAGATAAGATTTAATTGAGCACTTAATAAACCACTTTATTAAAGACTATGGACGCAGAACACTTCGCTTTAAGTGCGAACGCACACGGCCGACAATAGGCAGCAGTGCTTGCATTGATGCGTTCCGGTTTGAAGGGTATGATATGGCAGTCAAATTACGGTCTCGCGCCCACTCATAACTAAAAACTCATAACTGGAATAAAATGTAGCATCTCATAACTGACTTGAGGACCCACTCATAACCATGGTTATGAAATGAATTTTAAACTTATAAAATATTTAATTTAGAGGAGTAACTCATAACCGAACATAAAAAAAGCAAATACCTAAATTTTGAAGTACATTTGAGACCAATAGTGCTTGCTTACTATTATATACTTGCATACTAATTTTAAATTAGGTACTTTTTGTTTTTTTTTATTTCATACTACAAAGAAATATTTAGTTACAGTACAAACGGCAACACAGTCTTAACTGTCATTAAACGAAGTAACTCGAAAAATAATATGACGTCACTATTAATCCAATATGGCGGACTTCTAAAACTTGAAAATCAATTTAGAAGTAGATATCTTTAACCGATTGAGCTGAAATTTTGTATACAAAATTTGTATACAAAATTTCAGCTTACGTAATATAATTTAAGTAACTACTAGTAAATTTCGCACACAAGTCAATTTCGCGACAAGCCTTTTATTTCATATAAATAAATAAATTGTGTCAAATGTGAAATGACGTTATAAGTAAAAGTTTTAGTGTAAAAGTTATTTTTTTCTTTTTAGCGCATTTAGATAAAAGCTTGTTTTTAAAAAGGTTTTTCTACATTTAATTTTATATATTTTTTTACTATTTGATCGCCTTCTAAGCTGCTATACACGCAAATTCTAATATATGACAATTTCTCCTTTCGCAGGTCTGCTGGAAGAAATTTCATTTATGAAATTAGCAGATCCTTTTTAACGGACTTAAAAAAAATTGATACAGTCGAACATAGAACCTCTTCCTTTTTCAAAGTCGGTTAAAAAAGAAGGTTCTCAGTTTGACCTGTATGTTTGTATGTATGTTTGTCCGCGATTATCTCGCGTTTGGCTGAATCGATTTTGATGCGGTTTTCAGAAAAGTATTTGTTACATTTAGGTTTTGGTATTTTATGGTTCTGAAATTTTTTTTACAAAAAATAAAACCGACTTCAATAACACCAAAAAATCATAAATAATATAAGAATACAAACAACATCACAGTTTTATATTATAGTCGGTGCCAAGTAATAATCACCTGGAAAATCTTAAAAAATATAAGTACTAGTTGAAATTTGCCACGCACTTCAATATAAAACTATGATGTTCTGTAGGTAACCGATTTCTAAAATCATTTTTTTTTATTTATATTTAATTGTATTGATGACTAATGATTTTAGAAATCGGTTACCTACATACAAAAAAAACATACAGTCGAATGATGTTCTGTATTATTATATATTTTATAACATTTTGGTGTTTTTGAAGTCGGTTTAATTTTTTGTTAAATAAAAATTTCATTTTGTCTTCTGTATTGTTTGTCTAATTTTAATGCGGGAGGGAGATTACACACCGCAATAGCCACCCTCACCTTGCCGACCTGCAAGATGCCTCTTTACACCTCTTTTATACCAAGCTTTTTACTTTGATTAAAAATATTATTCACCCTTTTTTGTTAATGTTGTTAATAGTTATTAAAGCGACTGTACATAATTGTGTAGTTGTGTTGGTTATGAGTTTCGTCTTCTCACATCAGCAGTTATGAGTGGGACCTTTACGTATTGGTTATGAGATTTTTGGTTATGAGTGGGCGCGAGACCCAAATTACTACTATCCATCCATCGCTATTAAAAATGGAGGTTGGTGGTAAAAGGGTGAAAATTTAGGGTTATAAGTATTTTTTGATGACAAAACATAAAAAAAATATATGAAAATGGCAATCCTTATCACCTAGGAGTACTTATAAAAAATAGCCTACGAACTATTCTTAGACCTAACCATATAACACAACAAATTTCATAATAATTGGTCAAGCCGTTTCGGAGGAGTTTGATATCACTGTGACGCGAGATTTTTATAATAATATATTAAAATAAGAATATGTACGAGTATTATTATACTCGCATATTAGAAGAAGAATATGTGTTATGACTATGAGTCAAATACACCTTTCAAACATAATACTTAACGAAGCAGCAGCAATATGAGCAGTCTACGTCGCTTATTATAATATGAATATCTTTATTGTCTGGGTTGTTAGATACATTTAGGCCCTATTGTTTTCAAAACTAGTATATGTTGAGCTCCCGTGACGTTCAAAAGAGCCGTGGCGACGGATCAAGACATCTCCCACTTGTGTTTCAAACGGGCAAAGTTTTAATCACAGACTTTACCTACGTCTAGACTTCTAATTACACCTGAAATATTGCTGTATGCTTTGGGATTTAGTTTTGTTTTATTCACAAAAGGGAAAACTGTATCACTTGATTGTTAATTATGATATCACCGCTTATATGTATATAATATTATAAGAGGCGAGGCAAACATCACTACAAAAGCAGAACTTAAACAGAAGTCCTATGTAAGTTCTGCTCTTTTTGTGATCTTGATTATGATCATCTTGAGCCATGACAAACGTGATTTTACGAGGCAAAAAAACTAGCTTCTTTTTCTATGAGGCTTAAAAGAGGAAGAAGCTCATTGAAGGTATACGCTTTTACAGCAATATTCCAAAATGATTCCAAACGATATTCAAAATTTACCACTTAATAAATTCAATATAATTAAACAAAAAGAATTAAACAAAAGTAATAGTTCATAAATAGAATCTGCTTGGTACTATAGAATGTTTACTGTAATTTTTATACCGATTTTTTTTCTCAATTCGATGCCTATGTTTTTTGTGTGTATGTTACGCGATAAAGCCACCAATTGTGAACCGATTTTCAAAATTCATTTTGTATTCGATAGATAGAGTATACTCCTGGGGTGGTCCCATTGTCACGAAAGCCAGGATCCAATGATTGGATCCCATGATAATCGAGGGAATCCCTTAAATTTTATAGGTACGTTGAACGTGTTTCAAATTTTTCTCCGAAGCTATTCACGTATTTACGTCTGGTAATCATGAACTGAGCTGATCATGGAAGGATCCTTAACTTTTAGGAGTTTTAACTTAACTTTTAAAATAAAAATACAAAAAATCTTCAAAAACACTGAAAAGTTAGGAATAGATACAGACAACATCACATTTCCATATTGAAGTCGGTGCCAAACGATGATCGCCTAGAAAGTCTTACAATTTGGCACTGACTTCAATATACTCGTACAAATGTGATGTTGTCACTACCTATTCTTATATTATACCTATTATTATATTATTTATAGCTTTTCAGTGGTTTTCAAGTCGGTTTGAAAAAAATTAAAAAATTTTCTCCGGAACGCGTAGGTAGAGTTATCAAACTGAAATATCAGGTATCCGGGTCTACGAACCCCTTTACCTGAAAAAAAATAAATCTTGTAAGTCGACGCGATCAAAAGATATATGACCGTGTATGTCGCATATTTTTCAGATTTCAGAAAGAAATCACAACCTATAGGGCAAGAAGAAATGATTTAGGTACTGCACACATATCCCGTATCAAGAAACCTACCAATTTACAATTAAGTATTTCATGTTATGGGCCTCGGTATTCAATTTTATATGTATGTGTTTTATATTATATGTGTTCAATTGTATATGTATGTGTTTTATATTATAAGTTAAGAATTATTGGCGTTTGTATTGAGATATATGTATAAATGTTTTTTTTTGTTATATAAGTTAGTATTAAGTACGTCTCTCAGGCTGCGGGAACCACTTAAGGCACTAGCTGAAAATCGACGCTGCAGCTAGCTGTAGCATTATGTCGAGCTAGGAGCCCATTGAACACCACACATGCAATTCGTCCATCACTTGTGTTATTTTTGTTATCCTTTTTTTTTACTTAAATGTAGTGTTTGTGTGTGTGTGTGTCAATAAATCATTTCTATTCTATTCTATTGTATTCTATTTAAAAAAAACCGACCAAGTGCGAGTCGGACTTGCGCACCGAGGGTTCCGTACAAAATTATTAAAAATATTTTTATTATATGATGTAACTAAAAATTTACGTTTTCGCAATTTTTCCTTTATCTGTGTTATAAGACGTTACTTCGTACCAAAATTTCAAGATTCTGAGTTCACGGGAAGCCCTGTAGGTTTTGATTGTCTTGCGAGTGTCGAAAATTTGCGGCATAAACGGCTGTATCTTTTGATTGCGTTGGCTTATGTTTGATTTTTTCACAGCACCAAGGGATAGTAGACCTGAGTATTTCATATAAATTTCAGTTTAATACCTACACGCGTTCCTGAGAAAAAGGATCTTGACAGACAGACAGACGGATAAACGGACAGACAACAAAGTGATCCTATAAGGGGCCCGTTTTTTCCTTTCGAAGTACGGAACCCTAAAAAACAATTATTGACCAAACAAGTCCACTGTTAGATTGTTTTTAAAATTGAGACATTTGAAATAAATGTTTCCAACAGCAGTATTTACAAGTTATCAGTTACAGCGTAGTCCGTAGTGGGAGCAGCCAGCGCACAAAGGGGTGAGCAATCGGTGTAACTTTTAAAATAGGTACTTATTGATGATTAAATATTTGTTTCGAATATTTTTATTAAAGAGTTTTAAAAAATGACCTACCTACATAGGAACGATCGTATATCTTCTGAACATGCCCTTAAAAGGTTGTGAAAAAGCATATTATTTTGATATCAACTGACTTTTCCTTTACTAGGGCGTAAGGATTCGGGATGACACCTGATAGTATCCAGCCAACCTCGCCCGCTCTAGGTGCACCCATCTGATCTATGATACGGACGAGGCTCTGGCGCTCCCTACCATCCCCACTGACCATGGTGGGAGTAGACCCAAATCCTCCGCATTATGTGAAACCTATCCCCTGTTGACGTACCAGAAACCCCGGAGACAAAGACAAATTTGTCGATAAAAAGGTAATGTATATTAGTCCTGAACATGCCAGTTATTCCAGCAATCTCTTTTCGTACGCTGAAAATGGATGCCATTAGCGAAATAACTTTGTAACTATGTTGAGCGAATGAAAGTTATTAAGGTTGGGTTTGTTCTAAAATAACTTCAAAAATATTAATTTGACATGTGTAGTACTCGTATGTGAAAAGGGTTGTAATGTATGAAACAATTAACAAATGTTATTTGTAAGTACATAACGCGAATACGTTCAAAATTAATACTAATTGACTTAACTTGACTTGACTTTGTAATAATTAAATATTAATTGACTTGACTTTGTATTAAGATATTTATTTTTGTAATAAATAAAAACTAATAATCAGAAAATATTTCTTTTTTTAGTGAATCCTGTCACATTTGAGTTTTATTTTAAACCTATTTCAAGCTTATTTTTATTATTCCGTTCGGATTCAGAATATTATTGCTTTTGTATCTAGAAGAAATTCTGTAAACAGTACATAGAAATCAGTAAGTCAGAGACATAAGCAAACTAATTGCCCTAAAAAAAGTAATAAAATAAAGCTTATTCCAAAAATCGTTCATCATCGCGTAGGTTCATTTAATGGATTAATTACTAAGAAACCGGTATAACGTTTCTTTCCGGTTAAATCTTTAGAGAAACGCCAGTTCCGCTAAATGACAAAAATATACGGAATGAATAACGTTACTCGAGCATATCTTTTTTTACAAAACACAAGGAATTATAGGATTCTTTATTTACTACAACCTTTTTAGGGTTCCGTAGCCAAATCGCAAAAAACGGAACCCTTATAGATTCGTCATGTCTGTCTGTCTGTCCGTCCGTATATCACAGCCACTTTTCTCCGAAACTATAAGAACTACACCGTTGAGACTTGGTAAGTAGATGTATTCTGTGAACCGCATTAAGATGTTCACACAAAAATAGAAAAAAGCAATAAATTTTGGGGGCTCCCCATACATAGAACTGAAACACAAAATTTTTTTTTCATCAAACCCATACGTTTGGGGTATCTATGGATAGGTCTTCAAAAGTCATTCAGGTTTGTAATATCTTTTTTTTCTAAACTGAATAGTTTGCGCGAGAGACACGTCCAAAGTGGTAAAATGTGTGTGTCCCCCCCGTAACTTCTAAAATAAGAGAATGATAAAACTCAAAAAAATATATGATGTACATTACTATGCAAACTTCTACCGAAAATTGGTTTGAACGAGATCTAGTAAGTAGTTTTTTTAATACGTCAGAAATCCTACGGAACCCTTCATGGGCGAGTCCGACTCGTACTTGGCCGGTTTTCTAAATTGGTGATCTTTTTTTAGAGTTATATGACATTATAAAGAGTTTATATGATAATATTATATTAGAAAGATGAAGGACATTAAAAAAATTTTTGGACAATTGATTTTTCAAAATCTTTAATTAAATTTCTATACCTCAACATCAATAATGTAAGTCTGTTTGTTTGGCGGTAAGTATTGTGATTCAAATGGTAAATGACAATTCATCGTGAGTACATCGTCACTAGCGCACTATTGTAACAGCAGACTACTTCATAAATGGATATACATTACTTCCTTTAAAAATGTTAACTTATAATTATTAAATAAATCAATACAAGAAAAATTTTACCACGGTGGTGAACTCGCGTGTTGATGCTTAACTACCGATGAATTATCTAACCCAAGAGAATTTAATACCAGCTAAAAGATAAACATATAAACAGACTTTAAAAGCACTGAAAAGTTAAAAAAATATTAGAATAGGTACAAACAACCCAATATCACATTTCTATATTGAAGTCGGTGCCAAACGATGATCTCCTAGAAAATCTTATGATTTGGCACCGACTTCAATATAGAAGTGTGATGTTATCTGTATCTATTCTTATATTATTTTTTATTTAACTTTCAGGGTTTTTGAAGTCCGTTTTTATTTTATTTTTTTACAGTTCATATCGATACCTATATCGTTTATCATTTTTTATCGTGTTTCGGTGGTCATGCTAGCGGGGCTGCGTCTTCAACATAATAATATCGTGTTGACGCCATTTCCACAAAACTTCCCATTAGATTATAGAGATATGCGAAAACAAATAAAAAGCAGCGTTATGCCACAGCAGCGCTTCTCTCTACCAGACAAACTATAGATTGAGGAAAGTTTAAATATGAAATGCAATGATGCATTTTCATACAAGTTATGCTTAAGTTTTCGAATGAGCAGTAGGACATAGTTTTATTCTGCTATCGAACTCTATAAATACTGAAAAAAATGGAATACTAACATTGATATAAGATTTAAATAACAAATTTATATAATTAATTTTGATGGTTTTAAGTAAACGCTTCATACTCACGCAATAAAACTTTTAATTTTAATCGTATACAGAGTAGACTGCTCTAGCTAAAACTCTGTAGGTAAATATTTGACCCGACTACACAAGGGCTTAGTCCAAAGGATTAAATGCGAGAATACTTTTGTTAAGCAGCTGAGCAAAAATGGAAAGTAACAATTATCACACAATATAGTGATGAAAATATTGTGAGATTCAAAAAAGCTCAAAAAATTGGCGTATGCGTAGTTTGATGACTTAAATAGCTACTTAATAAAAATAATTATAAGGATACTTAGAAATATATTATCAAACTTTAGATATACTTTGTTCCAAGTCGGACTTGGTTTTTTGTCGGTGAGAGTTGATTGTTAGAAAATTATTCAACACTGCACACGAATAGAATCGGAATTGACGCATTCAGCGGTTGAGATATAAATTCTAATACATGTCTCGGTAAAGCTCTTACGGCACTCACTTACATCTTGCGAAATAAAATAACTTAAGTACTAAGAAAATAACTTAGCGTTTTCAAAAAAAGAAAATGTTCAATTTTTCCTGTTGGGAAGTATGAACAACGAAATATTCGTGGAACCTGTTTTATTAACGAAAGATTTTAACAATAAGTACTCGCATATTCTTCACAATATGTTTTTGATAAATTAACATAGATAGTGAGTATTTTTTCCAACATAGAAAGCAAAGAAATTAACTTGCCATTAGTAATAAAACGTGCCATCGAAGTTATTTCACAAAACAAATCCCAGACAGTTTTAATATTTGGCACTTTTATGGACCATAAAATTTGTATATTTCGTGATGTCATAATTATTGCTATGAAATCTCTATGTAATGTGTGAGACGTTGACTAAACACATGACGGTGCTCGATTATGTGTATATTAAATTGACAACTTTTACCGTTACGTGTTTACAAACCTTTCTATGTCATCTAATGGAATTTCCTTTTTTAACCACTTATTTCTATTGTAAACATGCATCAGGCACCGGGCATTCATTTGCAGTGGCAAATCAAACAAGCGATCTAGACCCAATCTCGTACGTCGTCTGCGAAATTGATTTAAACAATAGCATAATCAAATATTAATTCGTTGACATATCAATTATTTCAATAGGTGCGCCTGTGAAAGTGTCCAATGACCATTCGAGATCCACATTGTTTTCACCATAGAAGAATCGGACGGGTATCATTAAAATCATAATTCTCGTATGGCCGAAGGCCGAATCTTAGGAAGAGTCAGGGAGAGAGGCGACGACCGGCCGTCTGTATAAAAGCCAACGATCGGAGGTACAGAGCATCACACAACCACGACACCTCCGTGAGACAACATGAAAGCGTTCTTGGTAGGTACCGTGTGCAGTGAAAGTGAATGTGACCCGTGCGTGACCCGCGCTCCTGTGACCGCGCACCCGAGCCCGGCTCGCGGATTGTGTTCAGTGCAGTCGGCGCCAGTTCTGCTTCTCATCTCGATCAATTGAATTACAATAATGATTAATGGATTTGTGTTCGATAGTGTTTCGTTTTAAAATTGTGATGTTTCTGCCGTAGGTCTTGGCTGCTGTGGCGACGCTCGGCTCGGCTCGGCCCGAGGCGGGATACAGTTACAACGCTCCTGGCGGCGGTGGGCTAGGAGGCGGTATCGGCGGCGGCCACGGCGGCGGCCACGGGATCGGCGGCGGCCACGGCGGCGGGCTCGGCGGGCTCGGCGGCGGGCTCGGCGGCGGACACGGTGGCGGGCTCGGCGGGCTCGGCGGCGGGCTCGGCGGCGGACACGGTGGCGGCTTCGCCTCCGGCGGCCTGAGCTCCAGCAGCTTCGGCGTCGGCGGCGGCCTCGGCGGCGGATTCTCCTCCGGCGGTGGATTCTCCTCCGGCGGGGGATTCTCCTCCGGCGGCGGCGGCGGCGGCGGCTTCTCCTCCGGCTTCGGCGGCGGCTTCGGTGGCGCTCCCATCGTCCAGAAACACATCTACGTCCACGTCCCTCCCCCGGAACCTGAAGAGCAGCGCCCGCAAGTGATCTCCGGAGGCGGCGTGCCTCAGAAGCACTACAAGATCATCTTCATCAAGGCCCCGGCTCCTCCCGCGCCCATCGCGCCCATCATTCCCGCTCAGGCCCAAAACGAAGAGAAGACCCTCGTCTACGTGTTGGTCAAGAAGCCCGACGAGCAACCCGACATCACCATCCCCACCGCCGCCCCGACCCAACCCTCCAAGCCCGAGGTTTACTTCATCAAGTACAAGACCCAGAAGGAGGGTGGCGCTATCGGTGGAGGCTCTGGAATCGGCGGTGGTATCGGTGGTGGTTTGGGTGGTATCTCTGGAGGTGGTCTCTCTGGTGGTCTGTCCGGCGGTAGTCTCGGCGGTGGCATCGGAGGCGGCAGCATCGGCGGTAGCATCGGCGGTGGACACGGCGGCAGCATCGGAGGTGGACACGGTGGCAGCATCGGGGGCGGCCACGGTGGCAGCATCGGAGGAGGACACGGCGGCAGCATCGGTGGCGGACACAGCGGCAGCATCGGTGGCGGCCACGGAGGCTCCTCCGGCGGACTGAGCTCCTCCTACGGTCCCCCCGGCCAGTCCGGCCCATACTAAACAGCGCGTGAAGCGCGTCAACATGTGATACCTGCTCTGCCGGCGAAATCTAGTGATAAGTAGAGAAAAAATTACGGTGCCTAAATGTATTTATGTAAATAGTAATTTTAATGAATAATTTTAGTTGTATGATAAAGTTCTTTTGCATAAAAAACTTATAAACCAAACATTTTCGTTTTCACTGCCAAACCCCCTATTCTGCATACGCCAATGAAAGATATGCGCATTTTATAATTTTATTTGCAGTAGATTGATTTGACAGAATTGTCATATTTTTCCTCATCGCAACTTCCTCGTTTCATTCATTAAACATAAATTTATAACATCGAATGAAATTTCCTAAAAAACTTGATAATTTACGTCATCTCGACAATTCGAAGCGAAACAGGTGTATGTTTCATAGAAAGTTCGTTTCACCGTGTGGGCGACACATTACGCAACATGGGACCGTCTGACCCCAGTTGCATAATTCAGAAAGAAGCACCACCTTGCAACACGTTTTATAGAAAATAACTGTTTTGCTGAATAATTATTACACAACCAACACACCCATTTCGATTCGACAATACTGTTGCGTCAATCTGACATTTAAACTGCCTTTTAACACATATTTAAATTATAGACCAGCGAGCAACCGCTGACCTATTAAAAATCATTAAACACATTGGTGGCAAGACTATCATTTCCTTTGCTTTAAAATGTTAACTTAATGAGAACAATGGCGGGCAGTAAGACAGGTCAGCAGTCTGAGAACAAAAGCGCAAAAAGAGTAATTGGCAATACATTCTGCGGCTGTGATGTAAGCCAATGATGACACGGAATGGAAGCTGGTTCTGTCTGAATATTAATAACATATGGAGAGACTTTCATCACTTCCGCTTAGGTCACGCTTTTGGTCATGCATTTCGCTCGTAATTGTTTGGTAATCACGAACATTACGATTACTTAATAAAGCTTTGGTTCAATCTTACTTTAGAATGGTATTTGATGTCAGTTTATAATTTTTTCAAAATATAAACATTAAAAAATACACATAAATGAACGTTATATATTATCACCACATTACATGTATAAAATTAATGGATTCATGTTCAATCAAATGGTAAATTCTTTTCTAGATTAATTATACACAGTCTTCAATAACGCCAACCGACAATGAATGAATTATTTATCCATTCTTGAATACAACGGTTTCTCATTAAAGATAAGTAATTGGAAAATTCTCAGAACTTTATAGATTAATTAACGAAATGAAACTCCAAAATGTCACAATAAAGCTCCAAATTAACCCTCAACTGGTATTTTCAATTTCACATACGTAACTGCTATCCTGGGGATTGCCCGGTGACCAAACAATTTGTCTTTAGAAAGCTAGAGTATTGAAAAGCAGAATAATAGCAATCATAAATGATTAATAAAATATATGTTTTATGCAACGAATCAACATTTTTAGACCGTTTATAAGTTTTACAACAACAATTTCCAGTCGTATGACTGATTTGTGCAATATTACGGACCCTAGTTTATTACATTGTTATTTAATTGTTGATTGTTTATAATGTGTTATACTTATGATTCTTTTATCATACATATATATCAAAGTCAAATCATTTAAACTTATATGAAATTGACGTTATAAAGATGTACCAATAATAAATAAAAAATCTGTCTGGCCTAGCATTTGTCTTCTGTATACCATAAATTCCGAATTAGTAATTTATATTATTGTTTCTTTTATCAAAGATCGCGAAGTCATGACACATATTTTGCTATAAAGGACTTTTGTAAAAAAAAATCATGATATTCCCATGGTGATACTTACTAATTATAATACATGAGTATTCATGTACAACTTTAAAGCTTTCCGCTTCTGCGCCAACAGACAAAATAACTTCAAAATGAGAATTACTAAAAAGTTTAAAAAAATAACTGTTATTGCGAACGCTGCCTGGCCCCAGAACCTACGAATCTCAGTTCTCGTAAAATCTGCATTGCAAAGTAGAGTTACACAACTCTCAGAAGGATTAATTCAAAAGATATATATTTAACGCAAGGAGTGATTATATCAGTATATCACTTCAGTTTAAAATATATTAGCACCTCAGTAACTCTTTCAGTCGCCTGAGATGTCCGAGAGCATTGAAACCGCATTGAATCAGTAACTCTGTAACTTCTCTTTCACTCGGCAGGATTTTATTAGGTGACTGATTTTTCATATTCACAACAGTATTAAGAAAATTATTCAAAGTATATATGAATACAAATTAATTATAAATCTCTTTATGAATTCTAAACTCCAAATAATAAATAATGTAATAAAATTTAATTAAGAAATTTAAAGACACAGAGCACACATTTATTATATCACTGATAAATTAAAGGTACACTGAGTCACTGAGTTAATGATCTAGTTTTTCAAGCATCAATGCTTTAGCATGAATTACTCAACTCAGCTAAAGAGTTGGTGATATAAAATAGTGATATATATCAGCAGTTCCAAAAGATACATATCTGTCTTTTTTCTCTCAGTGATATACTCTGCGCAAGTCTATTGCAAAATCTAGCAAACACTCCGAACTGCCACAAAATTGGGGTACATTAAAAAGCGCCTGCGCATGATCATTAGATTCAAAAGCATGCTGCATAATGTCCGCGTGGCTCCCTCTATACCATTATGCACTCGGAAAAAGTTTTGTCTTTTTTAAAGGGCAAAAGAAAACGCAGACACAAAATATATTTTGCTGGAAAATGTCCGGTAGATGACAGTGAGATAATCGGACGGCCCATTGGGGTTGAAGTCATAGATCAAATCTGAATAAAGATTTCTTGTTTATTTTGCACTCCTACAGAAGATATTTCTGTAGGTACAGTCAGCACTTACACTATTTACAACAACGTTTAACAACGATAAAAACTCCAACTGGCCTTATTACAAAACTAAGTCCTAAATTAATCTTGATTTAATCCTAATACTTTCACCTGTGTTAATAAGAGTAAACAGCATCGTCAAGTTTAAACCATGATTAAACATAGACCATGTTTTGCAATAAGATGACAAGGGTTCAGTTTTTGAGTAAAACCACAAGGCACAAAGTAACAGTCGAAAAACGTCAACTGGCCTCCCCAAGGATCTTCAAGTCGGTCAGTCCTGAGCTGGCCGCGTTCAGCGGCTTTCCGAGCTCTTCACCAACCTACTAGCGTTGCATCTATACGCGCGATCGCCAGGCGAGAATCTTTCCGGCCGTTGGGGCGGAATAGTGCCCGAGAAAGATCCTTGAACGCGGACAGCGCGACCAATAAAACTCCTAGGTCAGATCAGGGTTATTGCCATCCGTTCTATCGTTTATTCGGGCTGAACTAGAATAATTTAAATTCAATATGGCCAAAAGACGATTTGGTCTGTCACAACATGCACTTGACTGCACATGATATTTCATATTTCGCAGACCGTTTCCCAACTATTAGCAACCGTCAAAATCTCAGTACTGATTACTTTCAGTGTCGTAACCCTAAGTGACTGCTTAGCCTTCGTCCGAACATTAGCAAGGAGTGATGCACGTCAGCTAAAGTAACATCCAAATTGATTCAACAAATGCACTGGTGTTGGTGTTACTAACAAACCGCACTGCCTCTTCTCGATGCTAATTTTTATTTCATCATCCATGTCTAGAAGTCTTAAACAAAGATGTCTATGTGTATTCGGTAGTAAGTTTATATTTCTTAAACACGTTTTGCATTGGCGTAGTAATTGTACAGACATCAAGATAAGTAATGGACATCGGAAAACATCGGAAACAATCGTCTAACTTATCAAAGACAATTGACAAAATGTAGTTTAGCGCCAAAAATCATTTACAATTACAAGAGCAACTCTATATCATTATTCTGCCTAAATCTGTCGGTCAACAGGAATTTAGCCTACCTTAGATCAATGTTTTACTAAACTTGTTAATGTAGGCAAATTTATATTCGCTAATAAAGAAAAAAAGTTTTGATGGAAAACGATACACAACGGTACAATATAACATAATTTATAACAATAGGTCGTCAACATAAACATATCAACGTGGAATAGAAAACACAACGCCATCTACTTAAAGGGTATCTAAGAAAGTGTTGCGTCAGAAAAACTTTTGGAGCGAAAAAACTTAATTAAATTGTTATAAACAAATTTAATTCGCAATAATAAATATTAAGGTCAATAATCAAGATAAAAACTATCGATATCGATATAAGATAGACAGGATATCTTTTAAGTTGGATCAAATTACATACAGCAAGTTGAATTTTATCAAAATCGTTAAGTAGTTTCGGAATTTATCCCGGACAAACATCGTGACGCGAGATTTTTATTTCGATTTTATATCTTTATCTGCGCCATATACAATTAACATTAGAATTTGCTTCGGGTGACTGGCAGGTAATGCTTTTTCACATTAAGTCCGATCTTTGTACTTTATATAAGTGCAACAAATAATGATTAAATAGAAGAGGAGTTACAAAATTAATGCTAAGTTTTAAGTGTGTACAGACTACAGTTCCTTGAAGCGTCTGAAAAATCTACTTCCTACCAAGACAAAAATCTCTTTAACACAATCTTTACTGTTACCAATCTTAGATTATTCCGATACCTATTATCCTGACTTAACAGCGTCTCTCTTAAACCGGAGCGTTTACAGAATTTGTGCATACGGCTCATTTTCAGGTTACGTTAATACGTCAACATCTCATACAGTCGCTCCAAGCTTCAATGACTACCCATTAGCCGTCGGAGAGATTGCCCTATCCTCTTCCTTCTTTACATACTTACCCATCCCCACGCGCCCTGTTACCTCAAATCCCGCTTTGTCCTACATTCGTCAACCGTTGACAGGATTTTACGTTCCGCTAATGACTTGTCACTCAACCTCCCTCCACATTCCTCAGTTTTTTATGACAAGTCTTTTACTGTCAAGGCCATCAGACTATGGAATTCGTTACCAGAATCCATAAGGCGCTTAGAGCATTTACTCTAGCTAGGGTAAATGCTCTAATATAAGTGCTCTGTCTCTCTCGATGCATTTAAATGTGCTATTAAAACGCATGTCTTGCAGCTAGACATAGACATAGTAGATGTACCATCTCGTCTCCTAAATTAGTGTTTATATTTATATAGTATAAACACATTTATTTAATATGTGTATTTTATGTATTCTACTGTCTTTTTGTTTAGGTAAGTAATTATTTTAAATGTCCGTTACACCCATCATTATCTCTCATTCCGATACCTAATAAACTTTCCTCTATCTAAAGGTTGCCTGGCAGCGATTGTTACCTAGGCAATAAGACCGCCTTTTATTAATTAATTTTTATTTTTACATGATCACGAATATGCGTTTTCTGTGATCATCACAACTCATATACGTCCCCACCGAAGGGCTCGAGCCTACCTTATGTTACGGTGATTAGGCCTTAGTCAACCACGCTGGCCCAGTGCGGATTGGTTGACTTCACATACACCATTGAATTTCTTCGCAGATGTATGCAAGTTGCCTCACGATGGTTTCCTTCACCGTAGGAGCATCAGATAAATGTACATATGAAATTCGAAACTATATGTTTGTAACTACACCCACGACACAGGAGAAAATCCTAGTGTGAGGCGACGTATTTTTTTAAAAAAGCAAAAAAAAAAATTCCGTGGCCGTACGAATCGATGTTGTAATGAAGAAAATATTCAGACTTAATATACAATCGAAAAGCTAAATGCTTTAAGTCGAAACCTGAAGAACTTAAGGAAATGATGTAAATTTAATAATCGGTTCGATATAAGACTTCTTAATTATTCCGAGCTTTAATAGCTTCAATCATGAACATAATCTCAATGAATTGAGCGACTAATATAGAGCAGAATGACCGGGTAGGATAAGCAACTCGCATAACTCGCATATAGGTGTACTAATTAAATGTTGCAAGCTTCTTGCTGATTCAAATTAAATGTCGGTGAATTAGATGCAGCAATCGCATTAATTGCAGCTCTGTGAATCAAACTTTGTTGTTTTTCCTATTTTTCGTTTGTTTTTTGAATAAATATACTAACACTTCACTACAATCTACAAATCTATCTACACATTACACTAACGAGCACGTGCTATCAATTTAAAAGACATAGGTTGTGTTTAACTACGTAACATGGTGCTCTCTTGGCTGGTTATTCTTTGCATATGTCACACTGTTCTTTGCATATATCACACTGATTCGTAATGAAATGAAATTTTATTCCCATTTACTCATGTAAGAAGATTTTATTTCATGTGAAATTGGAGTACTCAATGATTTGAAAATATACCATTTAGTTCTATGAATGTCATTTGTAGAACTAAGTTCGTAATTTGTTTTCCAAAATTTATATCTGTAGTACTTAGAGCAAGAGAAAAAAAAATATTTTTCTTATCGAAGTCAGTGCCAAATATTATCTAACGACATTACTTAGTTCTTATTTTATTTTACTTTCATTATTTGGACAAAGCAAAAAATACGTGTTTGAAATTTTTTATTCCATCTGACGGTTTAACTAGACATCGATTTTTTTGTACTCCGTCTCATTAAGTAGAATCATAAATTAGTACTATGACGCCATCTTAGCGATTCTGCAGGCCTATTACCGATCTCATAATATTTAAATGATATCATGATGAAATCATAAAGCAAAACGAAAAATAAGATTTTCGGTCAGATTTTCGAACATTCGTTCTCTGGATATTTTAGAAAATGAATATAAAATTAAATAGGTGAGTATTTTTTTTATTAATATTCAAATCATTCTACTACCGTGTCCTGAAGCGTCCCTTAAATTTTCCGGGGTGATAAAAAAGTAAGCCTGCATAAGGGCCCACATTTTCAAGACAGATGAATCAAATCTCTCAAGTACTCGTAAGACAGTGACAGTTATTTCTGTAAAGCCTATAAAGCTGTTTGTTCTCATTTTTCCAAGTAAACTCACTTCGAAAGGTAAGCGTGTTTGCGACGTAATACATATTATTATATCAAATAATAACTTGAAAGCTACAGGAGTACATCATGGCATAAGATTAGGTCTTGTCGTTAGGTATCACGTAAAATAAATAAAAGTAGGTGGTAAGTGTCTTCTGGTAATAACATTTTTTTTAAGTTCTTAATGCTTATTTTTTGTGCCAAATAAACGTCTATCTATACATTCATTCAATCTTACAACAAAACTTATGAATGACGAACTGGTAGTAATGAATCGCTTTATATGCAGTTAAATAAATATTGTTACCAAGTTCACCAAAAAATCTTAGATAAATGTGCGACGTGCGTGTGTTTAAGATGGATCAACACTACCAATCTCGGTCAGCTACGAAGTATTTATCACTGTAAAGATTAAAATAAATAAATTAAACATATAAGTAGCATTGTGACACATAATAAACTCTTAAAGATGTATTAAATCATCAATTTGATTACAAATTCGTACTTCGCACTACGCATCGCACAAACAAAATACATAATCCCGTACTCATTTTGTCTCATTGTCTGTCTATTATGCTTTTTTCAATCTGTTGTGCTTTTAAGCCTAATCCGCTGGATCAATTTTTGTAAAATTTTGAGATAGCTTTGATCCTGAGAAAGGACATAGGCTTCTCTTATTATGTCTAATTTAATTAGTTATAATCTATATAAATGAACTCACGATGTAACTGAATTCGACGCAGACGACATCGCGGGTAACAGCTAGTGTCGTCATAAAATTACGTGTGATTCGAATTCATGTAAGGTCATCTCAAAGTTACGATGAAACTGTACGCCATGATTACGGCACCGCTCGTGACCTGGCTTGATAGTGAGAGTGCACCCTGACGTCATGTGCTTTCGCCGGCACAACAAACAAGAACACCCGCGTGCTTTATGACCTGTCAAGAAACCACCAAAATACCAATCTTAACTCGTCACGCATAAAGTTCATTTTCTAAAGCTCATACCATTTTCAACGTAAGAATGGTTTTATGCAAAACATTCTCGACTTTATCAGTTGAATCATAGAGATCTCTTTTAACAGTGCACGTAGACGTTCACACAGCTGATCTCATACAACAAATTTAAATTCTGCTGCACGGCAATAAAGATCGAACGCAAAACAAACAATTTCATCTCATTTATACAGTAATATGGTTATTAAAGCGTGCAATGCTATCTTTAGCTTAAGAATGTCTGTTAAGAACTATTTAGAAAGATCTTAATTTCATTTGTCTGTTTTTTTGCATAATTAAAGTGAAATTTGAATACATATACTAATTTATAGCAGGTTTCTCCGGCGATGAATGAAATGCATATTAGGTATATGCACTAGCTTTTACAAAAGACGACAAGTTTTATACTAATTTTATCACTACATAAATACAGTGCTCTGTTATTTTGTTTGATCAAAGGGATTTTATAAACGGAATTCCTATAAATTCCTATACTTTCAGTTATGAAGGTTTGGCATGTATGACGATAAACAGATAAAATAAAGAAAAATAATTATGAAATGGTTATTATACCAAAGCATCATATAACAATAAGAGTTGAAATTCATTTTGGAACAGTAGCCGGCCTAATGCGTAGATAGATACTACTCGAAGCCAGTGGGTTTGTTATCTAAGAAAAATCTATCGATCTTTTAATTTGGTAGCCATTTCAGCGTCAATACGTGCCTCAGCGTCGACTGTCTTTTGAGCAATGATGGATGCACCGTGACTATCAAAGTTCGAAGCGATAGCGATATATTTTGAGCTACACAATAAGACTGGGTGGAATGATAGTTTATCATCAATTAATGACAGCCAGTGAACTTGATCAAGGGCTTTTTTCTAGATATTACCATATGAAAGCAAAAAATACGTATATTCACACGCGTGTGTGTGAATATACGTTATTTTGACTTATGCATTTTTGTAAACATTAGGAACTTCAAATGCGCACTCACTGTGATATGGACAAGTTGTCTTGGTGCCCAAAATGTTGCACTGGATTTAATCATTTTTTGCCCTTTTTACAAACTATCCATTAAAGTGTATTAACAGTTTGCTTTGTGCCTATAGTGATTTGAATAAATATATGCTTATTAAGTTTTCATAATCAGTTTTCTTGCTTATTAATTTACGATTAACACGAATATGAAGATAATTTACTATTACAAGTAGAGAGAGAAGAATAGTGATAAAAACAATTAAATTCCACTTATAATTATAGCCATCTTATGTTCGTTCTTTTGTATCTAATACGGTATATATTAACTATAGTACATAATATAACTGTTATTACGTGATTTTATTGCTAGATAAGTATTATGTTACCTGTGCTAATGCATGCATAATCAACGATTTAATGTACCGTAACTCATTTCAAACGGATCGAAATTAATGGTCAGTCAAAATATAAAAAGGTTGACAGCGAGTGACGTTTCATCATGTGTGCATAATGCCATCCCTTTCGAAATACAAGTTAATGATGAAAAATACGTTTTACCAGTTGTTTTCGAGAATAAATACATTGTCACGTTAGGTAATGAAGAGGTAAACACCTCATGGAAAAGCGTATACACATATCACTGTGAAGAAAATTTTGCTTTTTATTTATTATATTTTTAAGAGCGATGTGGAATGCTGTTGCAGTCTGTACTAGCCGATGGGTAGACGTCTGGCGTATGTGACACTCCCCAGAGAGTGTGGGGCGTAACTAAAGCAACCTCGACGTCCATCTTTTTCATAGTCGGGGCAATCCAGGGATAGGGATACCCATTCTTCAGGTAACCTCGGGACAGCCCGGCCAACTACCGGCAAGGCCCTACCATGGTCGCTTATAGCAATGTTAAAACAATATTGAAACAGAGACACCGACCGCTCTGTGCATATAGCGCCATCCCACCCTGGTTTTTTATTGTTTCGAACGTTCATGTTCAAAAATTCCTAAATGACAGTTCATTACAACTGTCATTTAGGAATTTTTATGGTGGAATTTGATACGTTTGTCGGTTTAATAACTATAACAATTATATTAAACTAGCTTTTGCCCACGGCTTCGCTCGCGTCAAATTCGGGGTAAGGCAACCACCTTCCAGCAGCACCTTGAACTGTACTAATTATAGATGCAGAATTATTCATGATAACTACTCCTCACGTCTCGCCGCGCCGCCGCCCGCGCTTGCCTAGGTACCCGATTGACGACGATCGAGATGGCATACCTAAAATGAAAAAATATATAGAACCCTTATATGGGTGATGATATTTCACGTCTGCCACGTTAGATTTTAAAATTGTTGCTGTTTTCGTAATCAGCGACTCGATAAACCACAAAAAGAATACCCATGTTGATTTTCAGACATTCTCATCCCATTTCCCTATTTTAGGGGTTGCATTCTGTAAAAACTTAAAACACGTGTTTACTCATTTATTGATAACAGTACTACTGTGAAATTTCGAATAAAATAGTCTGATTTTGTTTCCTCATACAAATGTTGGACCTCCGTTTCAAATCCTTAGAGGGTGGTTTTTGAAAAATCCATTCTTAGTGCTCATAGCCCTTAGACCTCATAAGAAACCTACTTGTTAAATTTTGCATCTTTAGACCCTAAGGTTTGGGCTGTACGTTGATATGTGAGTCAGTTTCCTCTTTTCCATATTAAGAAGAAGATAGAAAACGATGATGGTAGTTCACGACCGCCAGGTTGGATTTAGAAATCGTTATTTTTTTGTAACCAGCGACCCGATAAACCATACAAAGGATACCCATATTAATTTTCAGCCTTCGACACCCCATATCCCCCATTTAAAAGGGTGAATTCTGAAAAAAACCTAAAACAAATGTTGACTCAATTATCGATAGGAGTACTCCTGTGAAGCTTCGAATAACATGGTCCAACTAATCTTGTTCCCCCATACAAAATTCTGAGCCCCATTTCAACTCCTTAGGGCGTGAATTTTGGAAAATCCTTTCTTAGAACATCTCATAAGGTTACGTGCCATATTTTAAATCTTTAGCCCCGGTGGTTTAGGCTGTGCGTTGATATGTCAGCCCTATTATGTAGAGAAATTTAGAGATTTTACAAATATGTCATTGTATGCAGAATGAATAGGGTTGGTGAGAGCACCGAACCTTGTGGAACGCCAGGGTTTATGGGCATGGTTTTGTCTTAATATTAAGATTTGCGACTCTTTGGGCTTTTACAGTAACATATAGATTAAATCTATTCATTAATAACAACGATTACCTTTCACAATTGTGTACCTATACTTGAGAGCAGGGAATACATAAAACGCATTCGAGCCCTTGTCGAGTAGTCAGGACAGGTGTGAGATTCCTGCAAAAGGTGCGGACTACTCTCTAAAACCTCTGAGTAAAATCACTGCGGTATACTCCAGAGATTTCACAACGAACGCTTAGGGCATTGTTAAAGCATGATTATCCAGAGACCTTTTGCA